>OU744815.1:1202500-2402500 GCA_916614155.1 Mesoligia furuncula | reverse complement strand
CCACGCACAGTGTAGGGTTCCGTAGTAGCCCGTTATCACAATGTAGTACGATTCTGTCTCTTTTATTCTGAAGAGGTAAAAAAAAAAATTACATATTTTGCTTTTCAATGCAAGTCTTTACCCGTTATAAACAAGCAACTACTTCATCTTAGTCACTTTAAAGGATTTTGTATTTGGTACAAAATTATCCAACACCCAAGTTCAACGACTATTACTGCTAAACTAATAAAGTTATCTTAATCGCTATAATTTTCCTTTAAAGTTCATGAAATGCACTATCATCGTGAATTTTTCCAGATTTTTCAACCCAGCAGTTTAGGTTTTAGAGGGGGGAGGACGCTCTACTGGAAAAAAAATTTGCACTTTAAAGTATAATATTTCGTAAATGGAGCATTAAATCGAAAAATATTTTGAGCAACCCCCAAGTCATTTTAGAAGACCTATTCAACGATACCCCACACGGTGGGGTAGACGACGAAAATAATATTCATCCCCACTTCACATGTAGGGGAGCTACCCTAAAAAAAATATTTTCCAAAATTTTATTTTACCACTTTGTTGGCATGATTGATATACATATTGGTACCAAATTTCAGCTTTCTAGTGCTAACGGTCACAGAGATTAAGCGAGGACGGACAGACAGACGGATGGACAGACAGACATGGCGAAACTATAAGGGTTCCTAGTTGACTACGGAACTCTAAAAAAGGTTATGTCATTTTGAAAGGTGGTTTCAAGTTGGCGGGATTTTTTTTATTTCATTTCCGTGATGAATCATTATAAAATTTAATAGGTTGATGTAGTTTGGTAGGAGAGATTATGAACGTAATTTTTTAATGTTTTATTCCGGGAGGTCCGATGAATGGCTTAAAATATTGAACTGTTATTTTGACAGATGGTTTCAAGTTGGCGGGAATAACTTTTATTATACATCATCATCATCTGCCTAGCCTTTTCCCAACTATGTTGGGGTCGGCTTCCAGTCTAACCGGATGCAGCTGAATACCAGTACTTATATTATACATGCCAACATTAATAGAATTAAAACCGTTTTCTATGAATTAGTTACTCCTCTCAATCTCAACCTCGTTCCGGACTCACTCCGCATGTACATATTTCGGTAATAATTTATTTATTTATGATAAAATGAACTATCTTCAAGTAGTGACGTCTAATAATTGTGGATAAATCCATATAACACCGGATACACATAACTTTATCTTATTTTACGTAGGTAACAGTATTATCCTTACTAATATTAAAAATTCGAAAGTAACTCTTTCCGTCTGTCTGTATGTTACCTTTTCACGCCTAAACCACTGAACGGATTTCGACAAAATTTGGCAGAAAGATAGATTGCATCCCGGGGAAGGACATAGGTTAGTTTTTATCGACATACCTCGCGGGCGAAGCCGCGGGCGGAGGCTAGTTCTTCATAAAAACGTAATACGTAATTTAAGAGTTTACCTCTAAAAATACGTGAGATTGCATTTCTAAAATAACAAACTCCAGATTGCGATAACACAAAAGTTTCTTCGTAAAACTACGATTATTTCCTGATATCACTCGAACAGGTATTTTTTATTGCGCGGTAGCACAAGCATGCCGTTCATTCGGACGATCGTAATCAAATTTATTCCCCACGTGATAAAACTAACACGAGTCAAAAGATCAGCATATTTAGAAAAGATTATGCCATGCGATTTAGAACCTTATTCAGTAATAACTACACACTGTATCTTGACACGCGGCAAAATATGCAACTAAAATAAAACGTATGGATTTTGACAGATGCTGTCACTTTTCCTCTACAAGTGGCACCATTATGAGAGACCAATTTGAAATTGACATTCGAAAAGTTATAAGCGCCATCTTGGATTTGTACGTACTCTTAAAACTGTCGCGACTAGTAAAAAATGCGTTCACAGTTTTTTTTTACGCCTTTTTATAAATTACTCGGAAATATGAATGAGTCATTTAATTCGCAATAATTATAATAGGTGTCATGGAATTCCTAGCTGATTAATTAATATGACGCAATAGTAGATACGAGAACTTTTTATATTATAGTCAGGACTTCCGCAGTTCCAATCCAATTACAATGTTATCGTGGACGGAAATTTAAAAGCGTCTTCATAATTATTATAATTCCATACATTTTACTTACCCGTGTTATCGTGCTGCCGTGACGTGACGTGGTCGTGGACGGCCACGATAATATCGTCACGTTAGAAATCTATAAACAAAGTCGGGTTAGTTATACCATTTATAACTCAAGAACGGCTGGACCGATTTTTATGATCTTTGATTTGTTAGATTTGTCTCCGCCCCGAATAGCAGAATAACTATTAATAGTTTAAACTAAATTTTAAACTAAATTTTCCTGTTTTTAAACAGGAAAATTTAGTTAGGTTAGGTCTAAGTTAGGCCCGGAACATAAAGGGCTAAGGAAGGAACACGGGTGGGTTTTAGTCAGTAAGTCTGACACTCCCTTCCGCTTCACCCAAAGCGGGAGGGGTCATTTGATGATTTCCCATTCGCAAAAAAAAGGAAAAAAAAAAGCTCGTTAGGTATAAAATCGCGTAATAGTTTAAATTTTATTGTTAATGCAAAAGTATCATCCCCACCCCATTATCACCCATCCTCACATAAGGTGGTCAAACATGGTCCTTGACAAATCAGCAGAGGTCCACGCTCGAGGTTTGCCAGAGGACAATGGAACGGAGTATTCTGGGTATCAAACTAACAGACCGGGTTAGGAATACGGCCATTCGTTCCATCACAAAGATAACTGATGTCACTTGGAAAGCTGCCACGCTAAAATGGAACTGGGCTGGACACATCTGCCGCATGTCAGACGAACAATAGGCCAAACTGACGACCCAATGGGTCCCTCTTAATGGCAAGCGACATCGTGGAAGGCCCAGGCGGAGATGGCGGGATGAGCTGGACTTCTTCAACAAGAACTGGGGGCCTAAAAAGGCCACTTAGGCAGAATCATAAAAGGATAACAATTATGTTATCCTTTTATGATTTTGCCTGTATTCTGAAGGTAAGGTCCATTAGGATTTAGGACCTTACCTTCATTATATATATTCGAAGCAGCAATGATGGTAAAACGCGATATAGGTAGTTATGAAACATCGAGAAGTGCGAGACACAAAACTAAACTAAGAGGCTTTATATGTAGAACTGTAAAGTATAAATCAAGTGTGTTTGGGATGGGAATAAAAATTTATAACAGACTCCCAATTTGTATTAAAAATATCCCGTCCTTGAATATTTTCAAGGTCAGGCTTAAAGAGTTTCTTTTAAGTAAAGCTTACTATTCAATGAATGAACTCAAACTCAAACTCAAACTCAAAGCATTTATTTCAATTAAACCTTGTACAGGCACTTTTGAATTGTCAAAATTAAATAGTCTGTCAGTTAGTCAGAAAGTTGAAGCTAGTTGCCCATTCCAAAACGTAGATCTCTATGGAGAAGAACGGGCAAGAAACTCCATGGACACTCTTTTAAATCAAGTTATTACAAAATCCTGGGTACATTATTCTTGTTGCTTCTATATGTGAGAACAATGTAAAAAAAAAAGACAAATGAGTTTCTGAATGACCGAGCTATTGCTTAAATATGTACCTATAATATAATGTAATTATAAAATTCTCTCTTCAGGTAATTATAAAACAGCTAAATTGACTGTTTAATGGTATTATTATGACTAATTATTGTATGATTATAAATTACGATTATGAATCCAAAACGAATTTGACTATAATGAAGTAAAAAGTGTCCATGATGTAATTTATTTTAATTGAAATTGACATCTAAATAATATTGTAGGTATCATTCGTAGGTCTTTGACAGTCGTTACGGGTAGTCACAAGCCCGAAACTCTGACAACCAGTCTTACCAAGGGGTATCGTTTTACCCAGTAACTGGGTTGTGGAGGTCAGATAGGCAGTCGCTCCATGTAAAATACTGGTATTCAGCTGCATCCGGTTAGACTGGAAGCCGACCCCAACATAGTTGGGAAGAGGCAAGGCAGATGATGATCTAAATAATATTGTAGCCAGTCACACAGTACAGTATTTTATATTAATTTAATTTGACATATAATTATTGTAACCGGCGTAATTTATATTATTTTTAATTGAAAATGACATGTGAATAATGTAATTAGTGTAATTATGACCAGTGATGTATTTAATTTTATTTTGTTTAAATTATTATTATTTTGAAACATTGTACACCCCATGGGTATGTTACAGAGATACCTATTATAACAAATAATTATAAGAACTGACCATACGTACACCCGTAACAAGCAATAAATGAATTTGAATTTGAATTTGACAGTTAACTGTAGCTCGTAAGTAACTCGTAACAAATACCATTGGTGAAGCATTTTTCAGTTATTTTTTTTTGTCTGTGCTAAAATACCAATCAATCCAATCCAAATCCAATCGCAATATCTTTGATTGTAGGTACCTACGTAGTGCAATGAAAAAAAGAAAAACACGGACTGTCTTCGACATACTTATTATAATTCATAATGTTATCCTTTTATGATTCTCCAAAGTGGCCTTTTTAGGGCCCCTGGTCCTTAGCAGCTTTGAACAGAGAGAAGTGGAAAGAGAGTAGGGGAGGCCTTTGGCCTGCAGTGGGACATCACAGACTAATAATAATAATTTTTAAGGTTCTGTACCTCAAAAGGACAAAACGGAACCCTTAAAAGATCACTCCGTTGTCCGTCTGTCAAGTCCCTTTTTCTTAGGAACGCCTGGAGTTATCAAGTTGAAATTAATATCAAATACTCAAAGCTGCAATCCCTTGAAGCTGTGAAAAAATCAAACTTCTAAGTCAACGCAATCAAAAGATACGACCGTTTATGTTCCGTTTATGCCGCATATTTTGACATTTGACCCGTTGACCTAGAATCATGAAATTTGGCAAGAAGCAATGTCATGTAGCACAAGTGTTACATAAATTATTTAAGTCGGAGTTTTCAAATTATTTTAACCTCCTTCTGCGAAGCAGTCATGCTAGCGAAGGAGGTGGCGGGACGGTTCAGGGAGAGAGCCTCCCGTCTCAGCCGCCGCGGGGGACGCCCCAGGCGTCGGGAGCCGCGTGACGACTCCCGGCCACCGTAGGCGCGGGCCTGCGGGCGGTGAGTAATGGGTAGCTCACCGTCCGATCAAGACCAGGCCCGTGCCGGACGGCGCGTACGTGTTCCACGCGCGCCTCAAAGAGATGTCAGCATCGAGGAGGGGCCCCTTAGGGCTGAAGCCTGCCGGGTCAGCGGGATTGTCCGAAAGGGTTACCGCTGGCCCGGAACATAAAGGGCTAAGGAAGGAACACGGGTGGGTTTTAGTCAGTAAGAGTCTGACACTCCCTTCCGCTCCACCCAGAGCGGGAGGAGTCATTTGATGATTTCCCATCCGCAAAAAAAAAAAGCCTAACCTTTGTGCTGACATGTCGTGATTTAATTCTTCCCCTTACTAAATACGTGTCCGTTCCCAGTACCAACGGCAAGTCAACCTCAATGTCTTTTGCTAGTTCAATTTCGCACATTTCGTTCCTACTTACAAGCTCCCAATAATACGACTAACATCTAAAAATAAATATAATAGATATATCATATTCAGTAAAGAAATTGATCTTAGCATTAGTTTAATAGAAAATATACATATTTAGTTTAATAGAAAATACACATATTGTCACAGAGGCAAAAGTCACAAACAAAATCAAATCAAACTAAGAAAAGTATAACTGGTGGTTCTTAATTCTCATCTCATCATCTTCCTCTTAGCGTGTCGATAGCAATCTAAATGGACTCGGCCCAGAATTCAGCTACTTGTTTGCCGCCATCACCAGCGTCCTTCAGTTCCAGTAACGTGCAGCAGACGGGACACGATATTAAGTGTCCCATCGTTTGTGGAACAGCACAACATTTACACTCCAAGGCGGAGTCGTCTATGAATCTCCACCTGAACAGGTTTTCCAGGGTCCCAAGGTTACCCAAGGTAACCCATGTCCTGGTAGGAGCTCTTCAGCCGGTGGAACGAATGGTTTGGGTAAGGAAGCACTGTGTCGCCACAGCTTCAGTCTTTATTGTGATCGTTGCAAGTGAGTGGTACAACACACTTTCCCACTTTCTCATCATGATGCATTTAAATGTATATTTTGAATATAGTTAAACAGCTTCTAGTATTAGCTGTAAACAACAAAATACAAATGTGCTGAAAGACTTCCATTATATCCGTTGCCTCTCCGACTTGATGACGGGGTAGACACAACTCCCACAGCGTTACATTTTTAACGAAATCATTGGTGATTTACTGCACTGAGAACACAAGCCGTAGTCGTAAAAACGTTCTACACAATCCACATCACAGAAACAGTACAATGGTCTCTATAAGAATTCTTGACCGTGCAGAAATCTGAAGACTCAACTGGACACGATGTTAACGCAATGATAAGTTATTTTTTAGCACAACAAACTCAACAACTATCAATACACAAGTAAAAACAATGTTCGCTGCGGAGTGCTGGTCGGCAGGTCGGCCGACATGAAATGTTTTGTTTGACAAATAATTATTGACAGTGAGTGACACTTTTGACACTTTTGGCAGTTCACCTTTCACATTACCCGTGATAGTGTTACCAACAGTTAATCTTAATCACCCTGACCATGTGATTTGTCAATAATAGAAATAGTTTTAATTAGTAAAGTAATGTAATTACACTAACAAGTATGGACAAATATTTAGTCTGAAATAAATGGATTTAATTTATTATTATTTTAAAGATGTTAAAAATATATTATTAAATTAAGTTGATTATGTTAATTAAAAAATAATAAGGAGGACAAATGATAAAAATACACTTTTACACGTCAAACATATTTTTTTAAACTAGATGAGAAGGGCGTTTCCTATCTGACAACTCTGAGAAGAAAGGCCGAAAGAAACTCAGAGGTCACAATCTCTTTTAAAGCCCAGACATAATCTTGGTCAGATCATGTGCAGACCATGTATAAAGGTGTCTGAAATGTTCTTTTGGGAAAAGAACCACACAGATTGAGTGGACTTGTCCAGTCAGTGCTCCCATTTGTCAGTAAACGTGCAGCTTAACGCAGAACTTAAGGAGCTCAACGATTCGACGAACAATACCAAAGAAGGGACATTTGGGTAGGCCGTATAAATTAGGTACTCCAACTGCCAGATCATGACTAAAACGGAATCAATGACCCAAGAAGAATGTCATAGTTGAAATTATTTTTAAAACTCAGCGTCTGTCTTTATACTAAGCGTTAAGACCGATTATGGGGAGGTTCTTAAAATTGGCAACACTGCTTTTACAAAAATACTCCATTTAAAAAAGTATGCAATAAAATCGAATTAATAACTAATTAAAAACAAAATATTAATCTCACATACGATTTCAATCAACTGAACTCAGAAAAGATAAAAAAATATTTTATAATTTATAAGTATATTTTTATGGCCATACTCTATTGCTTTAAAGCGGTACTGGTTATGGGCAATTTCCTTTGAAAAAAAAAAATTATGTTCCTTTAAAAATAAATACAAATATAAAATTAGATATCCCGTAATTTATATTCATAGTTATAGCCACGGACTGACATGGAATTGTCCCGGACTCTGTAAGTTCCGATCTGGCAACCCTAACTTGTTGCCCATTGATTTTTTTGTCTTTGTAACATTTAGAATCCGGCGTCGTAACAAAAGATATACCTACGACGAAATTTTTATTAAAATAAATTTAAATGGGCATGAAATGGGGTGTTGTAGTTTTTAGGTAGGTACAGAAAGATGCGAATCTTACACGGACGAAGGCACAAGTAAAAGCTAGTATTTTTTGTTAGTATATTCCAGTTTTTTTCAGTTTCGTAGAACCGTTGACCGTTGAGGTAGACGTGTTCTTGAGTGGAGACCGCGAATCGGTATGGTTCCGTACCACAAGGCATAAAACGCCGAAAAAAATGTTTCGTTTATACCCCTTTAAATTTTAACTTTATTCTGTTTTTACCCGACTGCGGCGAAGCCCAAAAGGAGGGTTATGTGTTTGACCTGTATGTATGTATGTATGTCCGTTTCTTTGTTCCCTCGTAACTTCTAAACGAATGAACGGTTTTTGATAAATTATACGTCTTTAGATTTGTCTTGGTAGCGCGAGTGTCACTGGGTATATCAAAATTCAAAAATATAAAATGGCCGATTTTTGGCGCAATATTATGTCTTCAAAAAAAATTTTTTTCTCGAAACCTATCGAATAGGGTATCAAAATAAAGGGTTTTTAAAGGTGATTACAAAAATATAAACAACTTTTATGGTTAAAAGTAATTCGAAGTGACAAATCGTAAAAAACACGTACCAAGAGCTAAATCGTCTGCGAAATCTTTCAAATTTGTAAACTAAAAAGCTGGAAATAAAAAACAAGTAATTAAAAAAACAAAAAAACCCGACTGCGGTAAAAAAATTAAGTTAAAAAAACTGAAAAGCTAAAAACAAGGCCATTTTAAATTAAATAAAAGTTGGAAGCAGGCGGGACCTAGGACCCATAAAATGTGTATGTAGGTATCTGATTGTTTTTCCTTGTGCAAATTCTCAGTACTAGCCCAACCCCTTGAGCTCAATTAATTGTATTATGCAATATCTTCGCGTCCCACAATACCGCAGTGTCTCAAGACGAAAATCTTTGACCAGTGCGTGTTGCCAGTGATGACTTATGGCACTGAAACGTGGTCGCTCACAATAGGCCTGATAAGAAGGCTAAAAATCACCCAAAGGGCAATGGAGAGGGCTATGCTTGGAGTTTCCCTGCGTGATCGAATCAGGAATGAGGAGATCAGATCCGCAGGAGAACCAAGGTAACCGACATAGCCCGAAGAATTGCCAAACTTAAGTGGCAGTGGGCAGGGCACATTGCTCACAGAACAGATGGCCGATGGGGCCGAAAAGTTCTGGAGTGGCGACCGCGTACCGGAAGATGTAGCATTGGAAGGCCTCCCACGAGGTGGTCCGACGACCTTGTGAAGGCCTATGTCCAGCAGTGGACGTCTTTCGGCTGAAATGATGACGATGATGAAATTGTATTAAGTACGCTGCCTTGTTACGTGGGATTTAAAAAAATAACTGGCTTGTTGTGGGTGTAGTTCTCTATACCTCTTTGGGGAAAACATGCTTGGTATTACGTTATGAATAAATTTATTTTTAGCGAGCAGAGCGGGGTAATGCGTAACACACTACTGGGGGCCTAATAAGGCCTCTTTGGCAGAATCATAAAAGGATAACATAATGGACAGTTAACTGTTAAGTTCATCATCATCATCATTTCAGCCGAAAGACATCCACTGCTGGACACAGGCCTCCCCCAAAAGTTTGCCATAATCGCCACGCTTGGCAGGCGGGTTGGCGATCGCAGTATGGTATGGTAGTGGAATGCATAGACTACAACGCTGCTGCCCATTCTCCGGTACGCCCCTTAGTCGCCTTTTACGACACCCACGGGAAGTAAGGGGTGGTGGTATTCTTTAAGTCCGGCACCACACAGACTACTGTGTCATCATCATCATCATTTCAGCCGAAAGACGTCCACTGCTGGACATAGACCTCCCCCAATTTTGGGGGGGGGGGTTTGCCATAATCGCCACGCTTGGCAGGCGGGTTGGCGATCGCAGTATGGTATGATGGTGTAATGCATAGAGAACGCTGCTGCCCATTCTCCGGTCTCCCTTAGTCGCCTTTTACGACACCCACGGGAAGTATGGGGTGGTGCTATTCTTTAAGTCCGGCACCACACAGACAACTGTGTGTGTTAAGTTAATCGTATCAAATCCCATTGGTGAAGCATTTTTCAGTTATTTTTTTTGTCTGTGCTAAAATACCAATCACTTCGATCCAAATCCAATCCCAATCTCTTTGATTGTACCTACGTAGTGCAGCGAAAAAAAGAAAAACACGGACTGTCTTCGCCATATTATAATTCATAATGTTATCCTTTTATGATTCTCCAAAGTGGCCTTTTTAGGCACCCAGATCCACGAAGACGCGGCCCACTCTTCTTCCTAATCGCTTACAGTACAAGTGTGCAACATTCCGCTAGTTTTAGTTTTGGCGATACAGAGTAATTACTTATTAGTGGTAGTAGTAATTAGTGTGTATCAAAAATCTATAACGCTAGCAGAATTAACTAGCTAGATAACCACTAGCGATTAGTAAGAAGTTGTAAGAAGAGTGGGGCCTTTTTTTTTTTTTTTTGTCTTTGTGGATGGTGGAACAGTAGAAATGGCTTTCATTTTGACAGCTCAACTACATTAATTGCGTTACGTTGTGAGCATTATATACATTTTTAGAACCAATGAAGCAGTGGATTAGCAATATCCTACTTAAAAACTGGCCAAGTGCGAGTCGGACTCGCACACGAAGGGTTCCCGACCACAAGGAAAAACGCCGAAAAAAACATGTTTGTTGTATGGGAGCCCCTCTTAAATATTTATATTATTTTAATTTTATTATTTATTATTAAAGTAAAAATACAACTGAGTATTTTGTGAATATTTCAAGTGCCTACCTGTTGCCATTTTTTATATCGAGCAAAAAAGGGCAAAATAATCAAGTTTGTTGTATGGGAGCCCTCGTTAAATATTTATTTTATTATTTATTATAGCGGCAACAGAAATACATACTTTGTGAAAATTTCAACTGTCAGACAGACAGACGGACAATGGAGCCTTAGTAATAGGGTCCCGTTTATACCCTTTGGGTACGGAACCCTAAAAATCATAAAATGTGTGTGTATTTGATTTTTTCGAACATAATTATAGCAATGGATTTAGCAACAGATCTACTTCAAAATCATTCAGATTGTGTTTGATAGTGTTACGAATTAGATCGGGAACTAGTCCATTAAATTCTAACGAGGTCTTTAGTACGGCAAAGCCTATTTTGAAGTGTATTACGGTGACGCAATCATCACCTGGCTAACCTATTTTCAACTATGTTGGGGTCGGCTTCCAGTCTAACCAGATGCAGCTGAATTCCAATATTTTATATGGAGCGACTGTGTATCTGACCTCCACAACCCAGTTACTGGGTAATACGAGGCTCCTTGGTGAGACTGGTTGTCAGAATGTCGAGCTTCTGAGTATCCTTATCACTGTCTAAAATCTACAAATGACAACCCGAGCCATATTATGGTGATGTCAGATATCACCAGGTAGGTTTTTGAACCCAGACAGGCATTTCGTGTAAATTATTTCAACACCACTGCTCTCAAAACGGTGAAGGAAAACAGCGAGAGGAAACCGGCATGTCCTGCTGCGTGGATTATGGCCCACTCCTTCTCACAGATACGAGGCCTGTGGCCCAGTAGTGGGCACATGACAGGCTGATTTGCAAACCTCACCATAATATGCCTCGTCGGTTGTTAGATATCATCATGCCAACATCGACGGCACCTTGAAACAATTATTCAGAATCATCTGGAATGAGGAATAGGATACAGCTGAAGATTATGATGTTAAATGTCTTAAGTAGTTACTCACAGTCTAGATTAAAAAGATAATGACAACTACAATCAGTCATCATTGCAGGCTTGACGTGAGAATGTACAGCTTTTATAATCAACGCATGATTCTTCGAAAGACGTTATTTTGTAGCTTTTTAGGGCACTGTACCCAATGGGTAATCTGTGTGGTGCCGGATTTAAAGAATAGCACCACCCCTTACTTCCCGTGGGTGTCGTAAAAGGCGACTAAGGGGCGTACCGGAGAATGGCCAGCAGCGTTCTCTATGCATTCCACCACCATACGATACTGCGATCGCCAACCCGCCTGCCAAGCGTGGCGATTATGGCAAACTCCCCCCTTTTGGGGGAGGCCTATGTCCTGAAATGATCTGATGAGTGGATCTTTGTTACGGGTAGTCAGAAGCCCGAAAGTCTGACAACCAGTCTTACCAAGGGGTATCGTATTACCCAGTAACAACAGAATACTTTGCTATCACTCACTGACATATCGGATATACATTAAAACCGAGTACATCCCGAGGACAGCCGAACATATTCGAAGCGGGTATTTTTTTTAATTGTCTTATAAAGTCGCTTACGGTAACAGTGGCGCGAGTTCAACGGTTTTTTCCTGTTTAGTTTAGTTTAGTTTGTGATCTTCCTGTACGAGTCGCAATTAAATACTTTTCTTTCTTTTTTTCTTTCTTTCTTTCTTTTCCTATCTCAAAAAATGCCCAACGCTCCTAAAGATGTTTTCACTTCAAATATATTTCGAACATCATAAACCGACCTTTGGAATGTAAACCAAGTAGTTTATCACTCAATTATCTTGATATACGCTGGGGGCTCGTCCCGCCGCGCGCGCCGGCCTGCGCTTGCGCCGGTCGTAGGTAGGCAATCATGTGACGTAGACGATTGCACAATAGTAACCGTGGATGACTACATCGTCGTCGGTCGTATCTTGATTCATATTCAGATATACACGCGGCGCCGTACTTCCGACCGTTCGATTTGATAATATGATTTTTTTTATAAGTACCTAGAGAATTTTGATTATTTGGTAGCTGCCCGTGGCTAAATAATAACAGCCGCACAGGTCGATCGATCAGGTTAAGCTACGCTTGCCGCGGTTGGTCTGTGGATGGGTGACCATCTTTACATACCGTGATCCCTCCGTGCCTCGGAGAGCACGTTAAGCCGTTGGTTCCGGCTGTCATTCGTGGATCTTTGACAGTCGTTACGGGTAGTCAACAGCCCAAAAGTCTAACAACCAGTCTTACCAAGGGGTATCGTATTACCCAGTAACTGGGTTGTGGAGGTCAGATAGGCAGTCGCTTCATGTAAAATACTGGTAATCAGCTGCATCCGGTTAGACTGGAAGCCGACCCCAACATAGTTGGGAAAAGGCTAGGCAGATGATGGTAGCTGCCCAGTAGGCTGCACGTCTGAGATAAATAAAACCAGTTTAGGTTGGTCCCTTAGTGTCTAAACACACTATGCCGAAGGTACGCGACCGAATTTCGGCATGATTACGCCTGCAATGCTACTTGAATTACTACTTACTGTTATAGCGTACAGCCGAACTTCGGTCGGGCGTAAGTTCAGCGGCAATTCGGCGGCAACGTATTCTGTAGAGCACACATTATACTCGACCGAAGTTCGGTTCGGTTCGACTGTTCTAAAGCCTCTGCAATTGTTATTACTGTAAAATAGTCCATTTTTCGTTTTTCGCACCCCAAAAGTAATAACGGAACCCTAACAGGATCACTTTGTCTTGCGTCTGTCTGCCCAGCTGTTTAGATAACACGATACGAAGCCACGACAGCGCTCGAGACACACAAAGTTGCGCAACTCTGCCGCGTAAGATCGGCACTTATGGTGTGTCATATCAGCCGAATACGTCGGAGCGTAAAATCTGCCGCGGAACTTCGGTCGCGTACTTTCGGCATATTGTGGAATTGAAAGTCTACGCTAGGTCAGCTCAAGGTGAAAGTGTTCCCATGACTTGTGTGTCTTTATTAGTTATTGATATTAAAAACTCTTCGATATTGAGAGCAGTGGTGGCGCAGTGGAAATAGCCACGACTTACGAGTTTTAGGTCGTAGGTTCGAAACCTGACAGGCGCTTTACTTTGTGTAAAGTATTTCATCACCACCGCTCTCAAAACGGTGAAGGAAAACATCGTGAGGAAATCGGCATGTCCTAGAACCAAAAAATTCTAAGACAGCCCGCGTGGTGGATTACGGCCCACTCCCTCTCGAAGAGAGGAGGCCAGTGTCCCAGCAGTGGGCACATTATTGGCTGATTATGTATGTTATTAGAGGCTTGTAAGCTGGCGTGTTTCAAAATACTCTATAGCTTAAGTATCAACATCACACTAATATTATAAAGGCGAAAGTTTGTGTGTGTTTATATGTTTGTTACTTACTTCTTCACGCTCAAACGGCTGGACCAATTTTGATAAAATTTTGTATGGAGGTAGCTGACCCCCTGGATTAACATATAAGCTACTTTTTATCCCGGTATTACCACGGGATCGACATTTACGCGGGTGAAAAGTGATTTAGCTCATATAGCTTTCTAAATATTGTTAACTTATTTTTAGAACCAATTTACAAAAATAAAATATCATTTATAAGAGACAAAGACGGTTTTTTACAACCAATTTGCAGAAATAAAATATCATTTATCATGTCTAAGAGAATAAAAATGGTTTTTTATAACCAATATACAGAAATAAAATATCATTTATCATTTCTAAGAGACAAAGACAAGTTTTTACAACCAATTTACAGAAATAAAATATTATTTATCATGTCTAAAAGAATAAGACGATTTTTTATAAGCAATATACAGAAATAAATTATCATTTACCATTTCTAAGAGGAAAAGACGGTTTTTTACAACCAATTTGAAGAAATAGAATATCATCTATCATTTCTAAGAGAAAAAGACGGTTCATGTCGTAGAGAAAAAGACGGTTTTTTATAACCAATATACAGAAATAAAATATCATTTATCATTTCTAAGAGAAAAAAACGGTTTTTATAACCAATATACAGAAATAAAATATTATCTATCATGTCTAAGAGAAAAAGGCGGTTTTTATAACCAATAGACAGAAATAAAATATCATCTATCATGTCTAAGAGAAAAAGGCTGTTTTTATAACCAATATACAGAAATAAAATATCATTTATCATTTCTAAGAGACAAAGACGATTTTTTACAACCAATTTACAGAAATAAAATATCATAAGGAAAAAAAACCTCATCGTAAGGTAAATATTATAAGTGGCAAAGCAAAGGTGGCTCTACAAAACCAAACTTTTTCTAAAACAACATTGTAATAGAGACCATAATACCATTATTTTCTTATGGGGCTTACAGGACCTAAACGCAAAAAACGCAAGTTTTAGAAACAATAAAAGTATATGATCGACTACAGTAAACAAAATCAGATAAATATATGATATTCTTCAGGATATATGCTAGATAGATAGTGTTGAAAACATAATACAGCTAATTTGATACGATACAAAAAACTCATGAAGATACCTCTAAAAACTTTCTTTTTAAAACAAAAACCATACTAATATAAATACAATCATTCTGATTTTTTGTCAGATTATTCTACAAGCAACATACTAAAACACTAGCGTTTTAATTTTTTAGTCCAAACAATAGATTTTTTAAAATAAAATAATAGCTTCATATTTTACAATAAATTACCAGCGTTGTGTCATCGCGCTCCTCTTTCTTTTCTATGCAGTCCGACAGTGACCGCGCTTTAGGTCATGTAAGCCCCTTAAATTCTTTCCATAATTAACGGACGCAACGCCATGACACGTAGACCCCTAGGTCGACGTGACTTTCGAGGTGTTGCACTTGTTACAGTGACCGCTCAACATAAATTCAGATAGATCAACAGCTTCTTACATCCCGACATTTACGCCTTTATTTATAAATGTTGATTAAAGTTATGAAACGTTTAAAATGTAAAGTTAGGTACCCATAACCCATTGATAAAAGATAAATAATTTTTGTAAGTAGGTTTGTACAAACACTTTTACACGTTAATCATGTTTTTTAAAAATTAGATGAAGTCGGCGTTTCCTATCTGACTACTCTGAGAAGAAAGGCCGAAACAAACTCAGAGGTCACAGTCTCTTATAAAGTCCAGACATGATCTTGGTCAGGTTATATGAAGACCATGTAGATCGATGTCTGAGATGGTCTTTTGAGGAAAGAACCACACAGATTGAGTGGACCTGTCCAGTCAGTGCACGCATTTGTCATAAATCGTGCAGCTCAACTCAAGACTTAAGGAAACGGCAACGGGAAAAAACGGCTCAACGATTCGACGAACAATACCAAAGAAAGGACATTTGGGTAGGCCACATAAATTACTCAAACTGCCAGACCATGAAAAAAAACTAACAGAACAGAGATAAAATGAATAAAATGACCAACATCATCTTCACATTCACAATAAATAAAATAATAAGTATAATACTTTACAAAGTAAGCAAATGTCATTGCTTATAAAAAAATAATTAATGTCAATGTGTATATAAAAAAAAACATTCAAAATGCAGAAATTGGAAGCAGCTCAATCCCATATTAATTACGTAGATACATAACATCGCGCTTGTATACTTCGATAGAGTCGGTAGAGTATTATATCTATTAGCTACATCCACATTTCGCCAGTTATTTAATAATTTCCATCTTACTAATAGAAGGAGAGCCCATCTTCATTTATTGGGCACAAATTACTGAGAATTACCTAATGGGAAACCTTATGAAACTTGCCCTGGCCCGAGAATCGAAACCAGGAATCCCACTCAGCAGTCACGCTATCGACAATTACACCAACGAAGCGGTTACGTAATTTCGTTACAGATCTTTAAACATAGTTTTAACTTTGATAGACCCGAGAATCGAACCCAGGAAACTCGAGGTCAGCAGACGTTCTATCAACCATGAGACCAACAAAGCAGTTACGTCATTAAATTTGGGATCTTTTTAGGGTTCCGTACCTACCCAAAGGGTAAAAATGGAATCGACCCTATTACTAAGACTCCACTGTCCGTCTGTCTGTCTGTCTGTCACCAGGCTGTATCTCATGAACCGTGATAGCTAGACAGTCGCTCACACTTAACAAAAGTGTTTTTATCGGCGTTTTTGCCTTGTGGTACGGAACCCTTCGTGTGCGCACGAACGTGTGCTTCGTGTGTCTCGCACGTGGATAGTTTTTGATAAATGGCCTATTGTATAAACACCTACTTACTTTTTTTTTAGTATGCCTAAACCATAGGGTAAAATCACCATAGAGATAAAAGACAGAGGCACAGATGTGTGGGATTCCCTCCATCCAGACGTTCCGTAATAATTCTTAGTAGTAATCAAATCAATCTGAAAAGATCCTTGTCTTAACAATGAATTTTGCAACTATGAGGAAAATTACAGAAACAGGATAAAAAGTTAATAAAAAGAAGAGAGTATTCGGTTTTTCTAAATCACATATTCGGATGGAAGCCCAGGCAGGTAGTTTTACTGTTATTATTTAATTACATAAACAAGAATTGCGGTGAAGGAACCATCGTTGATTAAAAGCTTCGATAAATGCTAGGGATAAAGACTTGATAATAATAGTGAGTAATGACTGAAAACGCAAGCATTTCTCTATAAAAGATAATAGACACATGACATTCTTCTACGCTAGAGGCTACGATTCATAGAAATACAATTTACATTATGAGAATTTTAATAAAAAAATAAATTACCATTTCATTCCTCTGGCAACGCAACATTATATCCTAAATCACAAAAAATAGCTCATAAAACAATCGTCCATTCTTTATTAACAATCACATCATTTAAAATATTCAAAAATCATTTTTAAAAAAATGAAGTAGGTAAGTACATAAATAAAATAAACTTTCATTCCTTTAGGTAGGTACACCGCAACACAATATCCTTAATCACAAAAAAAAAATCATTGAACATCTTCATTTTTTATTAACAATCACACCGCTTAAAGTATTCGAAAAATCATCAAAAAAAATATAGGTACAAAAAAAATACATAAACTTTCATATAGTATCCTAAATCACAAAAAAAGTAATAAAAAAACAAGCTTTTAATCTTATTTATTTAAAAAGTTAAACGAATCACAAAAAAAAAGAATCAAAATGAATTTTCCAATCACACACCATACGAAAGCATAATGTTAACAAGAAAATAGTCTCGCGAAAGCGCGCTGGGGCCACAGAGTACTCAATTCAGTAAACCGATCCGAACCATATATAAGGGGTGGCAAAAAGGAATTGTCCATACTCCTATACCTACTCTGAAACGGTTAAGAGCTCAAGGAATTTTGTATTTTTATATTTTATCGTGTGTTTTGTGCGAACGAGATTAGTAAGGTAAGTGTTTATGATTAATTAAGTGTCCTTTACGATTAATTTTTGGGATTATTTTTCGATTGATTTTTTTCTTTTTGGTTCTTTTTTTTTTGTTTATTCATTTTTTGTGACTTAAATGTGTGATTAAGTAACCTTAGTGTTTAAAATCAATTTGATAGAAAAATACCATGAATACAAAAAAAAAAAACATTTAGTAATATTCCACAAAAAAAATAACTTTAAAAAAACTCATTAATGTTCAAAAATTTTCCTCCACTGTCAATCTAAATTTTAAAAGTAAAAAAAAAAGTTTTTCCAAAAATAAAATCTAACGCTACAAATTATCTAATAAAAATACCATTTGATAAATCGTACACGCGCCGCCGTCGGTAAGGTAGGTATGTAGCGTAGCGCTTACAACTGGCACGGACCTGTGATTACTGAATTATGACTAAGTGTACCTACCTTGGACACTCACTGTTGTATCTGCCTAACCCACTTACTAATTTATGCTGTGCTTCAATTATTAAAAAAAAAAAACTCGCAAGAAGTGTCATATAAAACAAATGACGTTTAAAAAAGATGTTGGAACTGTGGAACGTCATTTAAATCAAAGTGAAAAATGCCAATTTTATTTATTAAGTAGATACATTTTTGAAAAAATAAATGTGTTTCTTAACTTTGTCATGTGCATTTTGTTATTCTTAGGGCTCACTTTTTAATAGTTAAAACTTTTATCCGATGAATAAATATGACATTTAAAGTGTAAATGGTTTAATTGAAATAAATGCTTTGCATTCCTGAGATAAAAGTTATCTGACTATTGAAAAATCTGCCCTTATTTCAATAACCTACATAGTTTATTACAGTTAAATTTTATTAAAAAATAAATAAAATTCATTTAATTCAGGCAAGACCCATATTTACATAAAATTAAATTAAAATATTACAATTCCTACTGCCACAGAATAAAATTTGTCTAAATAAAATGCCTCTCAATAAAGTTTCAATTAATACAAATAAAATAAATTAACAAATACAAATTAAAAAGGTCATGGAATTAAAATAAAAATAAAAATGTCAATGCAATCAAAGTAAACGAAAATTAAAAGATACAAATTGTCAGCGTCACAGAATTAAAAATTAAATCAAAATAATTAATTAATAAATAAATTCGAAATATAAAACAATACAAAACAAGTCACTATAAATATAAATATGTAAATGTCAATTAAAACCAAGTGCACTGACATGTCTGCTACAGCATTTCCTTATGAAGGGGCAGTCAATTCGCTCAGCGATCATCATCAGGACAGTATTGGAGCTTATTGATTTCACAAACCGTTAATAAATAATGTATCGTTAATAGGTAGGATTATACTAACTGCTAATTTCAGCATTTTCTGATACGGAAATTCCAACTATTTATGAACCACCTCTATCATATCACTAGGTATTATAGTATTTTATTAGGTACCAATAAAAGCGTTTAACATATATTTGATACCAAATAATGCCAATCGATAACTTTTGGTACTGCAATACTGCAAGTAGGTACACATAAGCTGCAATTTTAGATTATAGTCGGATTTTTAATTAGCTGCAGTAACATGACAGCTTATGTGAAAAAAGTTAAATGACAGATATTGGCGTTTTTTTGTTTTTTCGCGGCCATCAACCAAATCTTGTTTTTCTAGTACAGAATAGTGTAACAAACGAAACTTATTTGACATGCATATCTCTAAACTCAGTCCGAAATAAGTTATTATGAAGTGTAATTTTACTGTGGCTAATTAAAAGTCCGATTATAGTCTGTAGAATAAACTAATTAGCCTCTATTAATACCTGTAGAAACTATTGTTAGTCAGTTGGATCAAGAGCTTGATTTAGCAAGCGCTAACTACTCCTGGACATTTCTCGTATTGTTAGGAGGTTCCCCTATCAGGAGCCCCGACCCTCGTTAGTTTGGACCATATCTAAGCTAATATTATAAAGTGAAAGTGATTGATTTTTTTGATGTTTGTTTATTACGCTTTCACGCTAAAACGGCTAAACGGATTTAGATAAAATTTGACACATGGGCAGACCATGACCTGGATTTAGGGCATAGTATACTATTTATTCTGATATTCTCACAGGAGATAGAGTTATGCGTGTGAAACCGCGGGGCGAAGATAGCAACTTATATAATAGAATACTAACTCTTTATGCACACCATACCAAAAAAAAAAAAAAAACCAATCCGAACCAAATTATACGAGTCATCATCATCATAGGCCTCCCCCAATTTGGGGGGGGGGGGGGGGTTTGCCATAATCGCCACGCTTGGCAGGCGGGTTGGCGATCGCAGTATGGTATGATGGTGGAATGCATAGAGAACGCTGCTGCCCATTCTCCGGTAAGACCCTTAGTCGCCTTTTACGACACCCACGGGAAGTAAGGGGTGGTGGTATTCTTTAAGTCCGGCACCACACAGACAGAGAATTATACTAGTATTCCGAGTTAAAAGTTTTCTTCTAGAAATATTATTTATGAAAATAAATAAGTATTCAATCTTTTAACGTACAGTTATCAGTTTTCCTCTATTGAGTCAACTTTTCTCGGAAAATCATATATACATATTTTCATAAAAATAGATTTCGGCTCATACCGCCGATTGTCGTGAAAAATGACTAACTATTTTTTTTTTCAAGGGCTATACCGTTTTCTATGTGCCAATAATATTGCGATTAGTAAACTGTCTACTATACTATCTAATCGTTGTGATTACGTCATAATTATCGTCAACATAAAGACTTATGATGACGATAAAATATGACGTAATCGCAACTTGTAATAGACATTAAAAAATATATTACAAGTTACTCGAGCATAAGAATGCGTGTGTTGGGTTATTCGGTTCCCTACAAAATGGTTGAGCTGGATGGTGCTGATCCACGCGTCATGTCCGTGAACGGGTGCCGCCGGTTGAGACTGGTCATCTCTTATCTGCCAAGGCTTATTTTTAATCTTATATTTTGAATTGTTTCTTAATTTGTCTTTTTTTTACATTGTTCTCACATATAGAAGCAACAAGAATAATGTACCCAGGATTTTGTAATAACTTGATTTAAAAGAGTGTCCATGGAGTTTCTTGCCCGTTCTTCTCCATAGAGATCTACGTTTTGGAATGGGCAACTAGCTTCAATTTTCTGACTAACTGACAGACTATTTAATTTAGACAATTCAAAAGTGCCTGTACAAGGTTTAATTGAAATAAATGCTTTGAGTGAGTTTGATAAAAATAATAAAAATATAATAGAAGTTAACGAGCAGTGGCGGCCCATTGGCAACGGCGGCGACTTATGAGTTGTAGGTCGTAGATTCGAACCCAGACAGGCGCTTTACTTTGTGTAAATTATTCCATCACCACTGCCCTCAAAACGGTGAAGGAAAACATCGTGAGGAAACCGGCATGTCCTAGAACCAAAAATTCGAAGATATGTGACATCTACCAACCCGCACTGAGCCCGCGTGGTGGATTACAGCCCACTCCCTCTCACTGAGAGGAGGCCTGTGTCCCAGCAGTGGGAACGTTATAGGCTGATAATGTACTATGTAGAAGTTACTCTGAGATCATCAGCTACGCTTGCCGCGGTTGGTCTGTGGATGGGTGACCATCTTTACATAACGAGACCCCTCTGTGCCTCGGAAAGCACGTTAAGCCGTTGGTTCCGGCTGTCATTCACGGATCTTTGACAGTCGTTACGGGTAGTCAGAAGCCGAAAGTCTGACAACCAGGCTTACTAAGGGGTATCGTATTACCCAGTAACTGGGGTATGGAGGTCAGATAGGCAGTCGCTCCATGTAAAATACTGGTATTCAGCTACATCCGGTTATACTGGAAGCCGACCCCAACATAGTTGGGAAAAGTCTAGGCAGATGATGATGACTCTGAGATCATCATCCTAAAATGGTCCCTTTGCTTAGCAAAAGCATTGATCCCATGCAGCGGTAGCTCACTACGTGTTGGAGATTTGACACGATTAAACTCCAGCCGTCTTATTACAAAACGAGATCTAATTTTAGACCTAGGCTAAACCTTCGAGCCAGTTACTCTATTTTGAACTTTATTCCGACAAACGTAAAGTTCTTAATGCAAAATTGACAACTTAGGCCGAATATGTTCTCTCGGTGTTTTGTCAGTAGTGATGATAATAACTAACCTCGAACCTTACTGTCTGGGTAATAAAATTACAAAGGCAGGAACTACATAACTATTCCCTGAATTCTCGACGTCTCCAAATATTTATTTCATACCTACGTCATTACAATTTCGTCATGTTCAATATTTACGCCATTCAATGAAGAATGTTGCTCTCCCACTGGTTTGCAATTACAGTTACCGTCATTAAAATTTAGTGACGTATTCCTAATTCAATTTGGAATCAAATTGAATTGGGAATCAGACGGGCATACTGACGCACGGTGTCGCTTCACTCATAAGAAAGAATATAGGACCCTGAACGGAATTATTGTACTATCTTCATTTGTTTGAGTCAGCACATTCATAGACAATAACATCATGCAGTAGGAGAGGCTTGTGGCCGCACGGGTCGATCGATCAGGTTAAGCTACGCTTGCCGCGGTCGGTCCGTGGATGGGTGACCATCTTCACATACCAAGAACCCTCCGTGCCTCGGAAAGTACGTTAAACCGTTGGTCCCGGCTGTCATTCGTGGATCTTTGACAGTCGTTATGGGTGGTCAGAAGCCCGAAAGTCTGATAACCAGTCTTACCAAGGGGTATCGTATTACCCAGTAACTGGGTTGTGGAGGTCAGATAGGCAGTCGCTCCATGTAAAATACTGGTATTCAGCTGCATCCGGTTAGACTGGAAGCCGACCTCAACATAGTTGGGAAAAGGCTAGGCAGATGATGGAACGTCATGCAGTACTCCCAGCAGACAGACAGAGGTGTACTGCACGATTATTTTAACTCGTCTCACACCAACACCAACATTTCACCCATTAAGTAGTATGTAGGAGCCTTTTTTATCATCGTGGAGAAATGCTCATGCATTCTGCACTACCACGGGGAGATAGTGCAGTTATGTGGGACTACTAAAACTCCACGGTGTCCTCCTCTGCCGCTTACGGCGGGAACACGGGTACGCGTCAGCACTCATTCGTGAACCCGCCGCGGCTGTCCCTCACCGGACCCTCCTCTGGGGAGTACTCCCCATCACCGGCGCACCAGAATACATAGCACGCCGTGACCGGGTCCACCTTGGGAGCCTTGTATTAGAAAGTGAAGCCATCCCCATTAACCAGCCACAAATGCAGGCTCCACCACCCTAATTGCGTAAGACACTATCAATCTCAATTTGAATAATTTTGAAAGGACTTGCTAATCCATTGCTGTTCGATAAAATTTTCTGCTCAATAACGTAAATAAAGCAATGAAAGCTGTTGGTTGTCAAAATTAAAGCCATTGCTACTGGTATTGTGTTATGTAATTATGCCACAGGCTGATACTGGGTGGGGAGTTTGCAGCGCCACTTCATCTTCCCAGATAAAGCACTAAGAAGTGGTGACGGACGGTCGTTTTGGGGGACTGCCTTAAGAGTAAACTAGTCGCCAGCTCGAACTCACTGGTGGTCATGGCCAAAAATCACACTGTCTCACCTGGCTTCGTGTCCGACAGAGCTAGTATCAATGATGAGTACTTAGATGCTAGTCTACACGAACAAAGTCTAGTTCTCACGCACAGAAACACCGTTCCAAAATGATAGGCGCGTAATAAAAATCGAAAAGTGCTTCGGAACATCGAGTTTTATGAAAAAACCACTGCATAAATCAATTACAAATAAAGTTTTTTGTATGTAATGGTTTTTTATTTTACTATTCTGTTTCCGTACAGACAAAAATAATGATAAGTCAAAACGATATCATGATTAAACGTGGATGCACAATGTCAAAGAGTGGAGTAATACTCTCCCGAAATTTGTATGAAAAAAATATCGACAAGAGGCACCTTAAGTAATTTTGACGTTCAAAAAGTGCTAATTCTCAAACAAGATTGAATAAATGACTTTTGATTTTGACTGAGAAATTCTTATCAACTTTTGGTCGACCTGGGAATCGAACCCCGGGACCAGCGGGGATCTGCAGCCAGGAATTCCACAACCAGACTAACGAGACGTTCATGCTTTATATCTTGTCAGATATTCAAATCACACGATATTTGAACAGTGCCTCAAGTTCACATCAATTTTATCATAATTTATCACTGTCAGATTTATCGATTACAAATGTCGGTAAAGATAATACATTATCTATATTCGTGTATAACCTTTTCCCCATTCGTCATTTTCGTCTTTGTTATATCGTTGCTCTCCGCAAGCATCCATATTAATATTATAAATTCGAAAGTAACTCTGTCTGTCTACCTGTGTGTTACCTTTTCACGGCTAAACCACTGAACGGATTTCGCTAAAATTTTGCAGAGAGATGGATTGCATCCCGGGGAAGGACATAGGGTAACTTTTATCCCGATATTCCCACGGAATCAACACTTATGCGGGTGAAACTTCGGGGCGCAGCTAGTTTCTTCTATAAGGAACACAGCCTGTCTATTCTGTAAAAATATCACTGTGAAAACTTCGGTGAAGAGAGCTTGAAATGAGCTGTCAATAGTGTCAATCTCTAGGTGGAGTGACAGCTCAATTCACCTAAGTTTCAAGGTGAGATTATATAAAATAGACAGGTTGGTGAGTTCAAGGCTCGCACACAAATACCTAGTCAGAATTCGAACATAAACAAGCTCAAATTTAAGCTCACTTTAAATCTGTAGAAGCCTCGCTTGCGAAAATCAAACCCGCGACCGGAACGTTGAAAATCTTCAGCCACTGTGCCATCAATTTAATTGAAATTATTTAAAGAAAATGCCACAAAAACCTCTAAAAAGATTACCAAAAGATTATCTCTTTTTTAATATAGAAAAGCAATGTTTTAAATGAAAAGTTTAAAAGCAAAAACACGTAAATTAGCGGTGGTAAACGTTTCAGATCGCTTGATCAGTAACTTTCACATGGTCGGTGGTCTTAACTTGCACATGAATCCGTAACCAGTGAATCCATGCTTAGAGAACGTTATCTTCATGAGAAATCATTAAGACCCATCCATGATCGCCAACACATGTTTCTTATAAGGAAATCAAGCGCTGATTGGAAACGCGTGTAAAACGAATAGCTACAGTATCTAGTTAGACTGAAAAATCAACCATAAGATCTAGGGAAAAGATTTATATTTCGTGCGACCTAGGTGTGTCAACCCCTGACACTATGACATCCACCAACCCACACTGGGCAGGTGTGGTGGATTAATTATTCCATCACAACAGCACCTCTGTGTGGTGCCGGACTTAAAGAATACCACCACCCCTTACTTCCCGTGGGTGTCGTAAAAGGCGACTAAGGATCGTACCGGAGAATGGGCAGCAGCGTTCTCTATGTATTCCAACACCATACCATACTACGATCGCCAACCCGCCTGCCAAGCGTGGCGATTATGGCAAACCCTCCCAAAATTGGGGGAGGCCTGTGTCCAGCAGTGGACGTCTATCGGCTGAAACGACGACGACGACGAACAGCGCCTAAAAAGCCACTTTGGCAGAATCATAAAGGATAACATTATGAATAATAATATGACGAAGACAGTCCGTGGTTTTCTTTTTTTCGCTGCACTACGTAGGTTTAATCAAAGAGATTGGATTTGGATTTGATTGATTGGTATTTTAGCACAAACAAAAAAAATAACTGAAAAATGCTTCACCAATGGGATTTGATACGATTAACTTAACAGTTAACTGTTCAGTATGATTCATAATGCTATCCTTTTATGATTCTGCCAAAGTGGCCTTCTCAGGACCCCTGCTCTCAAAACGGTGAAGGAAAACAAGAACCAAAAATTCAAAGCCATGTGACATCTACAGACGTCTGGTGGATTACCCATTCCTTCTTACAGAGGGAAGGACGCAGTCCCAGCAGTTGGAACATTATAGGCTCATTATCCTTCATGCTAATAAGCCTATAATGTTCTCATTGGTAATGCTATAATTCTGCGCTGTTACCACAGTCGTTAACATTACTATAACGACGTTGGAGGTTTTCTAAATATGCTTCGTTCGATATAAGACAAGATTCAGTAATATACGGGTAGATACTATAAACCTGGTTTAGAGGTATTATTTTGTGCATTGGTTCTGGATGGATAAGGCACTCTGATTTTAAGCAGCATCCTTTGCAAATGACAATTACAATACCTAGCTTGATAAGATACATCTACGCATTTTTTCACCAAAAGTTTCTGTTTCGAAAGCTCTATCAAACACAGGATAAGCCATCAAGGATCTTAATCAGTTCAATGATGAAGAAAACGATTATACAATTATTTCTAAAACTCAAAACGGCTCTTAGTTTAACTAAAAACATTAATAATAGTTCCTTATTTTTTTTCAGGCTGCAACTTAATACTCAACTAGCGACATCTATTATCGAATAGCAACAATGATGAACTCACTTTCGCTACTCACCGCTCTCTTAGTGTCGCTGCTGTGCACTTTCGCGAGTGCCCATGTGGCGGACAGCAGAAAAGGATTAGATAACAACATACAACCCAATGGTAAGTTATTATTGATTTTACTTAAGGGGCTTATAGGACCTAAACGAAAAAAACCCAAGTTTTAGAAACAATAAAAGTATATGATCGACTACAGTAAACAAAATCATAAAAATATATGATATTCTTCAGGATATATGCTAGGAAGATAGTGTGTTGAAAACATTAATACAACTAATTTGATGCGATAGAAAAAAATCATGAAGATACCTCTAAAAACTTTGTTTTACAATAAAAACCATATTAATATACATACAATCGTTCTGATTTTTTGTCAGATTATTCTACAAGCAACATACTATAATACTAGTGTTTTAATTTTTTAGTCCAAACAATAGATTTTTTGTAATTAAATAATTTGCTTCATATTTTGCAATAAATTACCAGGGTTGTGTCATCGCGCTTCTATTTATTTTCTATACAAATTCAAATTATTTTATTTTCTCTTCACAAACAATGGTACCTATCATATAAATGAAGACAAGCTTAGAAAGTAGTTTGTGAGAGACTGGTGTCTGCACTAGGAATACCTGTATAGCAGATCACCAGGGTCCCACCACACGGTATCAGAACATAATTACTTATTTAGTAAATGTGAAGGGATACAGAGCATAACATAAACAATACAGTCCGACAGTGATCGCGCTCTAGGTCATGTAAGCCCCTAAAAACTAACTTTATAGAAATTATAATTATCCAAGGCCAAGCCGTCTGTGTGGTGCCGGACTTAAAGAATACCACCACCCCATACTTCCCGTGAGTGTCGTAAAAGGCGACTAAGGGGCGTACCGGAGAATGGGCAGCAGCGTTCTCTATGCATTCCACCACCATACCATACTGCTAAGACTCCATGCATTGTCCGTCCGTCTGTCTGTCTAGCACCAGGCTGTATCTCATGAACCGTGATAGCTAGACAGTTGAAATTTTCACAGATGATGTATTTCTGCTGCCGCTATAACAACAAATACTAAAAACAGAATAAAATAAATATTTAAGGGGGCTCCCGTACAACAAACGTTGTTGTTTCGGCGTTTTTGCCTTGTGGTACGGAACCCTTCATGTGCGAGTCCGACTCGCACTTGGCCAGTTTTTAATCCATCCAAAGGCTGTCTTGAAAAGATCTTTATTTATGTCAGTGTGTAAAATTTCTATATTTATGTCTGTAATTTATATGGTGACATATTAATAAAATATATTTTATTATATGCTAAATTATACTTGTAGAAACTATCTAAACTTTTCGATGGATCGTTACCCATTAACCACATGCATATTATTTCCCTCGTTACCCTAAATAGGATAATGATAATGACAAAATTTCAGCACGAGTAAAAAAGGGGTCAAAAAATTAAAATTGTATCCAAAAGGCGCCTACGTGAAATCATCGCTATTTTCAGGAATATTTCGTATTGATTTATTCTGAATGATTTGACTTTTATGACTTCCCTGTCGCCATGTTGTGTGTTGAGCTCTTTTGGAATTGAAACCGTGACTGTAATTTAATGGGGCTAGATGTGAATACCGTGGAGTTAAATATTTAAAATTGAGGTGTAAGTATTTATCCGGCCTACCCAAATGTATATATTCTTTGGTTCGTCGAATCGTTGATATCCATAAGTTTTGTGTTGCGCTGCATGATTACTGACAAATGCGTGCACTGACTGGACAGGTCTACTCAATATGTGTGGTTCTTTTCTCAAAAGACCAAATCAGACACCAATATACATGGTCTTCACATGATCTGGTGTCTAGACTTTAAAAGAGACTGTGACCTCTGAAATTGTATCAGCCTCTCTTCTCAGAGTAGTCAGATAGGAAACGTCAACCTCATCTAGTTTTTAAAAATAAGTCCTGACTGGCTGATATATCAACGCACAGCCTAAACCGCTGGTCCTAGAGACAAGAAGTTTGAAGGGTGTGTTTTTGTGAAGAGTAGGTATCCACTAAGAAAGGGTTTTTCGAAATTCCACCCCTAAGAGAGTGAATGGCGGAGGGGGCAAAAGCTAGTTATAAGGTAAAGAAAGGTTATTTGGTGAGGGAGGCAATTTGGTGATAGACTCTTAAAAGTCTTCCAAAACATTACCTATGCACGCAGTAACGATGATGCAACCAGTTCACCACAAAGGTGGACAAGACGTAGTGACATATCATTACGCGACATTGCGTGCATAGGTAATGTTTTGGAAGACTTTTAAGAGTCTATCACCAAATAATAACCTTTCTTTACTATACATAAAATAACACCACGCCTGCATGCCTTTGAAGAGATAGAATGTTTAAGTCCCATGTAATAGGGTAGTATGGTATATACCAGTCTGTGTGGTGTCGGACTTAAAGAATTGCACCACCCCTTACTCCCCGTGGGTGTCGTAAAAGGCGACTAAGGGGCGTACCGGAGAATGGGCAGCAGCGTTCTCTATTTATTCCACCACCATACCATACTGCGATCGCCAACCCGCCTGCCAAGCGTGGCGATTATGGCAAACCCCCCGTTTTAGGGGAGGCCTATGTCCAGCAGTGGACGTCTTTCGGCTGAAATGATGATGATGAATAGGGGGCGAGCCTATCTATTTATTATCTTACTAGCTTCTGCCCGCGACTTCGTCCGCGTGGAATTTCTCGTTCCCCCGACCCATCCCGTCGTATCTCATTGCCTGCCCGCGCTAATACTTCGTTTTTGCTTAACGTTCTGTCTGACTTTTTTTCTTTTTGCTCTACTCCTAAGGGTCATAGCGTGATGTTAAATAGCCCATAGCCTTCCTCAAGAATTGGGCTATCAAATATACATAGATTTTTTTCAAATCCGACTGGTAGTTCCAGAGATTACCCCCTACATACAAACTTACAAGCTTTTCCTCTTTATAATATTAGCATATGTGTGATTGTGGCTGTTTTGTACCAGAAATTGTGATGATGATTCAATTTTCAAGTTTAAGCGAAGCGCGAGGCTTTTCAGATGTACATAAGCGAAAGTTAAAAATCCGTAACCTAGTCCTCCATTTCCGATCTTTTACTCTTATAGTAAAATTATTCACAAATTGCTTTCAAATATCACGGACTCTAGGATCCACATCTCATCTTAAAATCATACGGTTGTTCTTACTGTAAAACTATTATATTAACATACCGAATAAAAAACCATGTTGCTAACCCATTTTAGAACTCAATATGATAAATAATATGCTTAGCAAACTTTATCCTCAAAAATGGCCTCATATTTAAGTGACATTTCTAAGCTAAAATCAAAATGTATATATCACAAATTTCTACTAAAAATGCTAAAATAAAAACTGTTTTATTCAGAACTCAGCGAGAGATATACGTAAACTTTAAATATATCCTCTGAAATGATTGATTATACTTTGTAATCGTTTGACTGTAGACTGGCGATGTTTGCAATTCAATCGATTTATCGGCTCCAACCGTACGATATACTTATGTGTTTAATATGCCTACATCTGGGAATTATTCCTCATATTATTTGAATGTAAAATTTTTTGTCTGCTCCAAAATGTGACATGAATATTTTTGAGATCATTTTTGTCACAGTGTCTTTTGTATATCTACCTTAATTGAAGTGTTTTTATAGGGTTTAGTTAAACTTCTCTGATTCATTTAAACGATTGTTGGTCAAAGTCCACTGACATAAATACATTTCATTTCACAATCATTTGCGACTAAAAACTACAATATTTCCCTTTATGACGAACATAATCCACACTAAAACTATACATTCGAAAGTAACTCTGTCTGCATGTTCCCTTTTCACGCCTACACAATGAACGGCTTTCGATAAAATTTGGCATGAAGAATAATGGCATCCTGGGGAAGGACATTTGTCCGGGTAGCATGTCTCCGTGGTATAATTTCCGTCATCCACGTAGGCGAAGCTGCGAGCAGAAGCTAGTATATATTTTGGTGAAGATATTAAATAGTAGCTTGGCATTTTGCATTACATCCAGTAATGCAGAGAAAGTCTAAGATTGCCTTTATCGTCACCATAATCTCACTCATCGTAATCATTCAGCTGAAATACGTCCTCTACGAGACATAGGTCTTCCCTAAGCACCGACACAAAGACCGGTCTGGTGCTACCTGTAAAAGCCTCTTACGATACTCAAACTCAAAGCATTAATTTTAAATTAACCGGGCACTTTTTAATTGTGAAGGAAGTCGGTCAGTCAGAAAGATGTAGCTAGTTGCCCCTTTCAGAGCGGTTCATATAAAAAAAACGGGCAAAAAAATTCCTTGGACAATATTCAAGTCAATTCACAATCACTTCTTCTACAACTTTACTCTTCTTGTTTCCAGTAGTAACGCCCAGAAGGCGTCACCTCCGCGACATGGTCCGCATCAGGACCGCGCCCCCAGAGACTGTCCAGTTCGAGCCGGGGACCCGGCTGGTGTTAGAATGTGAAGTGCTCGGCAAACCGGCGCCCTCCGTGCAGTGGATGAAGAATGGAGAGCCTATTGTTGATGTGAGTAAACTGGAGAATCTATTACATTCTTAATCTGTTTTAAATACATAAAAGCCTCAAATGATTTCGTCGTTTCCCTGATTTTTGATATTCGTGCCGAAGTTGAATTATATAGTTGTACAAGAACTGTGCTATTGGCGCGTGGTCAAAATCGGAACTAACGCCGCCATTTGGTTTTTCAATACATTTTCACAACTCAATCATACAAATGCTTACCAACAGTGCCACCCTTCCAACGTCATTCTAGCGCCAAAAGATTATTGTGGCATTACAAAAAATGTAATTTCAATAAACTATTCATTCGCGAGTATTACAAAGCTCTCACGACTCACGAGTGCACGAAGTCTCTTTAGTGAAGATGTTCCCTTCTGATCCCCAATCGGCAATCATATCCAATTTGATTGCTTCCGGTAGGTACATTTTTGAACTTTGTAGGTACCGAATTTTGGGTCTTCATTTCAAACACATACTTACAAAGACGAATACTTACTCATAAAGGAATATTGCCTTAATAACATACATCAGACGAAGCCAGGGCTTTATAATCAGTAATTCCATAATCAGTAATTACGATTAATCTAATTGTTATTTCCTAAATTTTACAGTACGAAGTGGAAAGCAACGACATCCTGCCCGCTGACCCCTCAAGCTTCGCTCAGTTGGCCAGCAAACTAATCGTGACGTCATCTAACAACGGTGACGTATTCACGTGTGTGGCCACCTCTGCGCTTAATCAGAAAACTGCTTCGACGACTGTGTTTACTGTTGAAGGTAACTATTTTATTATACTCGGTATAAATAAAATTACGTGATTTTTCAAGCAAAAATGGTCGTGCCTCAATAATTGTCATCAGCGCCATCTAGTAACAAAAGGTAGTACTCGTGGTTCTGCTACTCGATGACAGATGGCGCTGCTTGCTTGTTTTAAAGCACTTTTAAAGCTTAGAACTTTTCGATTATTTATTTCTTATTACAGCTATTTATCATCGTAATGTATACGTACAAAGTTTTTTAAATGATTTTTAATCTTTCTTTACAGGAAGCGAAGAAGAAAACCTCCTAACTATAGAGAAACTATTCCGCATGCCAGCGAAACCAGTGATCACTTCTTACTACACGAACATCTTCCAAAACATCGGTTCTGATGTCGTCCTGCCATGCCGAGTGGACAGCGTCAGCAAGTCCCAGGTCTTCTGGCAAGATAACAATGACGAGCTCGTGTTTGGAAACTCTAGGATGCGGGTAAGGAGAAAAAGAATATTTTTACCTACTAATCGATGATAAGTACGAAAATCTACTGAAAAGAATGCTTTACTGACAAAGTCATTTGTATATTTTATTCTATTGTATTGGCTTACAGCTAACAATATTAAACAAAAGTATTACTTAGGGCTGATTTTTCCATCGCCAGATAACTTTTGTTCGAGGAATAAAATTGACGTTTGACAGTTTTTGTATGAAATAACTGTCAAAATTTCAAAATTATTCCTCGAATAAGATGATGGAAAAATCAGCCCTTAGTAAAGTAAATTACAACGAGCTATTTACAAGCACCCCAGTGGCCTGAAAGTTAAAGTTATCATTGCAAGTGCTACCTCCTTGTTCCATTCACTTTGCCAATTACAAAAGATAGATGGCGCTGCTTGACTCAAATGATGAACCATTTTGGCGAGGTTAAATTAATTGTTAACCAAACTGGGGCCTAAAAAGGCCACTTTGGCAGAATCATAAAAGGATAACATTATGAATCATAACATGGCGGAGACAGTCCGTATTTTTCTTTTTTTCGCTGCACTACGTAGGTATAATCAAAGAGATTGGGATTGGATTTGGATTGGAGTGATTGGTATTTTAGTACCTACAAACAAAAAAATATAACTGAAAAATCCTTCACCAATGGGAGTTGATACGATTAACTTAATAGTTAACTGTACATTATGATTCATAGAGTTATCCTTTTATGATTCTGCCAAAGTGGCCTTTTTAGGCCGTGACTATCAACTCAGATTAGCCGGATATTCAAATCACAACTGTCACACTTTGACAGTTGCATAAAATGGCTATAACCCAGCAAATTGACATAGGGTGTCAATTTGTTTAAGAATTAATTTCCCCGACTGTAATTTCAGTCTAAATTGAAAATTGAAATCTATAACTGTAATATTAGTAGGTATATTAATACAGGACCCCTACCAACTGTCCGACATTCAGTCTTCAAGGGCGATTTTCTTTTTTTTTTACTTTTCCCCGAAAGAATATCTACTGTGAATATTATTCTAATGATTGTCCGTCTTCAACAGGTACTCCCCTCCGGCGACCTCCTCATCAACCCCCTGCTATGGACGGATATGGGCAACTTCACCTGCCTAGCCAAGAATATGTACGGCAAGGACATACAGGCGACCTTCGTCTACCCTCTTAGACCATCCAAAGTATAATGGTGAGTTTCACGTTAAAAAAAAAAAAAACAGCCCTAAATCAACCGAATCCTCTCTCTCGTCTCCTTCTCCTTCATCTCGTGTTCAATACACCACAGCTCTTGAGAGAGAAGCGCTAAGGTAGCCCGCGAAATTCAAATTTTCAAATTAAGTTAGTATAATCCTAAAATGTCAAGATTTCATGAAATAGTCATTCAGTAGGATTTCTTGGGCCCCCCCTCTTTTGGGGGAGGCCTTTGTCCAGCAGTGGACGTCTTTCGGCTGAATGATGATGACTTGGGCTTAGAGAGTTGTGTTGATGACTTTAATGATTATAATTCTGTAAACACATATATTTGTTACGATCGCGATTCATATTTTAATCAACGTAGGTACAACTTAATACTGACCAGAAAATTGCAAAAAACGTACAAAAAAATTGAATTTCGCGGGCTACCCTGGCGCTTTCGCCTTAATCACACTAATATTATAAAGGCGAAAGTTTGTGAGTGTGTGTGTGGGGGGGTGTGTGTGGGGGTGTGTGTGTGTGTTCATATGTTTGTTACTTCTTCACGCTCAAACGGCTGGACCAACTTGGATAAAATTTGGTATGGAGGTAGCCGACTCCTTGGATTAACATATAGGCTACTTTTTATCCACATATTTCCACAGGATCGAAAGTTATGCGGGTGAAACCGCGGGACGAAGCTCGTTTATTATTTTACCGTTATTAAAGTCATTTATTTTCTTTGTTACAGCGCAAAAACATCAACAGTTTGACAAGTAACGTTACCCGCCGATTTAATCTCGATGTTCCTATTATTAAGTGACGTTTAAGTATAACTTAACTTATTGTTAGCCCTAACCTATAATGTATACAACAAAGTAATGTAAGTACTTAATATATTAAAAAATATACTTTATTTGTATGCCAAAATGACATTCAGCCGCGTCTTGAAGACGACTTAGAAAAAAAATTTGAATTACGCATTAGTATTTATAGAAATTTGATAAGCAGTTTTTGGGAAAATGTGTAACAAACAAAATCCAAAGTCATTTATTCAAATTAGGCTGAGAATCAGCTCTTTTTGGACGTCAAAAATACAAAAGACAGTCCCCCAAAACGCGCCCATCACCACTATCTATAGTCCGGCTTTAAATTAGCTGCAGTAAAATGAGACTTCTTAATAACTCATTTCGGACTGAGTTAAGATTAAAGCATCTCAAATAAGTTTCGTTTGTTACACTATTCTGTGCTAGAAAAACAAGATTTAGTTGACGACCGCGAAAAAAAAAAGACGCCAATTTTAGTCATTTAAGAGCGTTTACACCGAACGGCATTTCATACAAAATTTTAAGCCCTTGTTTTTCGAAATGAATGAACCGATTTTAATGAAACTTTATACGCAAAGCAGGATACATAGGTCTAAAAAGTTACTTAAGAACATTTTCGAAATGTCTTATTTAAAAAAAGATAAAACTGGAAATCTCTGTTTCTATGGAACATTTAAAATCGGTATAATTTGGCTGTAACACTATTTTTCGAAAATATTCTTAAGTAACTTTTTAGACCTTTGTATCCTCCATATGCGTATGAAGTTTCATTAAAATCGGTTCATTCATTTCGAATAACAAGGGCTTGAAAGTTTGTATGAAATGCCGTACGGCGTAAACGCTCTTAAGTAACACATAAGCTGTAATACTGCAGCTATATTAAAAGTCCGACTATAGTGCTATATCTGGGAAGAAGGGGCGAAACAAACTCCCCAGCAGGAGGTACAGCGGTTTGTTTAGTTAGATGAGCTTATTCAACATTCAAAAAATCTGAATTTAAATTTTTAACATTATTTCGACAATCAATGAATTTATTTATTTGACATAGGCGCCGATTCTGTTGTTCACATACTAAACTAAATTTAAGTTCATGCATCTTTTTCTTTCTATTTCATTAAGAAAAGGACAGATAATAAATATTAGTTTAGTCCTGTCAAATTAAGATACTCCATAGACAATGTAGACGAGATTAAAAACTTGGCTATTAAAAATACGTCAATTTAAAATACGTCAATTTCCGTCATGCGCCGACTAATTTGACAGGACTAAACTAATATTTATCTTCTGTCCTTTTCTTATTGAAATAGAAAGAAAAAGATGCCTGAATTTAAATTAAGTTTAGTTTGGCGACAAAATCGGCGCCATTTAAAACTATTTAAAATGGTTTAGGGACTTATTAAACTTGACAGAATGAAAAGGCAGCTTGTATTTTTAATTTGTATTTTGTCTAATTTTGCGACTGGATATTAAGATGTTATTATATTATTGTGATTTTATTTTCTAAGGTTATTTTGTACATACATACAATGATATTATATAGTTATATATTGTACAGTTGGTAGCATTTCTCGATCGGTTTTGCTGACCGTAGAAAATTTGGACTAAGTATGAAACCATTAAAAATTTTAAAAATTTTCTTCAACAATTTTTCATAATATTATAAAATGATGTTGTCTTCATATTTACGAAACTTTCAAATATTTTGCCTGTACCAATTCTGCTTTCTTACTAAATAATTACTTAAGTAACAAATGCATTTCTATTTCTGTTCTGCTGACTGTACTTAGCATAAAAACTTGATGTGAATACATACGATCTCTGTGATTTTTGAAATTTAATAAATGTTTTATTATTACACAACTTTGAGGTATTTTTATTTGTAAGTTCTTCCTATACACATAATATGTTCTGTCCTTCAACAAGAACAGGGGGCCTAAAAAGGCTACTTTGGCAGAATCATAAAAGGATAACATTATGAAACATAATATGGCGAAGACAGTCCGTGTTTTTCTTTTTTCGCTGCACTATGTAGGTATAATAAAAGAGATTGGGATTGGATTTGGATTGGATTGATTGGTATTTTAGCACAGACAAAAAAAAAATATCTGAAAAATCCTTCACCAATGGGATTTGATACAGTTAACTGTCCATTATGATTCATAATGTTATCCTTTTATGATTCTGCCAATGTGGCCTTTTTAGGCCCCCAGTACGCTTGTGTAAAATACTAATTTCTATTTGGACCTTTGCAATACTTGCTCTAGATGTGAATAATTTCATTATTCTTATAGCTTTATACTGAAATGGTTTCAATCTTGTGGTTTTCTTATCTCAAAATGTGGTTTTAGTTTCAAAAAATTTGCTGTGGTTTTGAAACATCTTATAGTTAAGGTGGTGAAGTGCAATCGTTATTAAATCTACACCTAACTTCCGTATTTGAACTGCAAGATTTATAGGTATTAGACACCATTAAATGCAGCGAAAACCATCCATTAATAGAGGAATAAACAAGTAAACTTTCTAGTCTGTGTGGTGCCGGACTTAAAGAATACCACCACCCCTTACTTCCCGTGGGTGTCGTAAAAGGCGACTAAGAATCGTACCGGAGAATGGGCAGCAGCGTTCTCTATGTATTCCACCATCATACCATACTGCGATCGCCAACCCGCCTGCCAAGCGTGGCGATTATGGCAAACCCTCCCAAAATTGGGGGAGGCCTATGTCCAGCAGTGGACGTCTATCGGCTGAAACGACGACGACGACGAAACAAGTAAATACATCGGTAACCGCCCCATTGGTCTCATGGACTCTGAGTCCTGGGTTCGACTCCCGGGTCGGTCAAAGTGTAATTGGGTTTTTCTATTAGGAATTTCTTAGTACACTTCGGAATTTGGAAGCTGGCAGTGTGATACCGTCGTGCTTCGAAAATCACCTTAAGCCGTTGGTCCTGCTCCTGATTTGGATGTGTTGGATTGCCGTCCCATCGGACTATGAGGAGAGGGAAGGGAGAGTGCACCTGTGTCTGCGCATGCGCACACACTTGTGCACTATAATATCTCCCGCGCCGAAGGTTGGTTCAGATATAGTTGAAGTTTAGTAGGAAACCGATGGATGTTCTGGACTGAAATTTAATATAATAAATGAGCTGTTTGTTTACTATTAATAAAATTAAATTTTATTCGAGTACATCCATCGGTTTCTTACTAAACTTCAACTATTTCCGACGATCCTGCATACTTATCTCTTTTGTTAACATTCGATCTGGAGGCCATTCCATCTGTTTGCATAAATGAAAGTTTACGCTTTTCTTGTCCTCATCGTGACTTGTGTGTAGGTAGGTCCTAGGTACTTCCCAGGGAAGACGGTGGCACAGTAGTCACGTGCTGCCGTGCTTAGCGAGGCTCAGAGGAGGCCCCTGTACCTACAGTCTCCCCAGGGATGTGCCTTACAGGCGTTGCAGGGGGGTTCCGGGATTGGTATTGTAAGAGGAACCGGGACCACCCCTATGTGCTGATGGTGATCACCAGGTGGTTTTAGTGAGGTAAAAATTCCAGACTACCCGACCCGGAGGTCGGTTGCATTTTGCAGGTTTCCCCCGACATCAAAAAAAAAGGTCCTAGATACAGACGCCAGCACATCAAGCTACTACAATCTGTCAAATTTCTTCAATAGATTTTCAATTTTATCGCTACAACATAAGGTTCGAGGTTGATTGAGAAAATTTGACAGTTTCGGGTAGATTGATGTGCTGGCGTCTGTACTTAGGTAAAGGCAAGGAAATGATTAATCAAGCAACTTGTATACCTACTTAAATTGTCCGTATATTCAAATCACAGCTGTCATTCTTTGACAGTTGTATGAAGTTGCTATTACACGGCAAACTGACGGAGGGTGCCTGTTTGCTTAACAATTATTTCCACAACACCGTCACCCACAATTATTCTACTCTATAGAAGACATTTTTCAACTGTGGGCTTATGACTAGGAAATAACAGCCGCACGGGTCGATCGATCAGGTTAAGCTACGCTTGCCGCGGTTGGTTCGTGGATGGGTGACCATATTTACATACCAAGACCCCACCGTACCTGAGATAGCACGTTAAGCCGTTGGTCCCGGCTGTCATTTGTGGATCTTTGACAGTCGTTACGGCTCGTCAGAAGCCCGAACGTCTGACAACCAGTCTTACCAAGGGGTATCGTATTACCTAGTAACTGGGTCGTGGAGGTCAGATAAGAAGTCACTACATGTAAAATATTGATATCCAGCTGCATCCGGTTAGACTGGGAACCGACCCCAACATAGTTGGGAAAAGGCAGACAGATGATGAGAAGACGTTACGTATTTCAACTGAGCCACAGTTTGTTTTTAGGGTTCCGTACCCTTTTTACTTCACTGTCCGTCTGTCCGTCTGTCACCAGACTGTATCTCATGAACCGTGATAGCTAGACAGTTGAAATTTCACAGATGATGTATTTCTGTTGTCGCTATAAAAACAATTACAAAAAACAGAATAAAATAAATATTTAAGGGGGGCTCCCATACAGCAAACGTGTTTTTTTTCGGCGTTTTTGCCTTACCACAAGGCGGAACCATTCGTGTGCGACTCCGACTCGCACTTGACCAGTTTTTTTTTATTCTAAAAACCCACAAATCGATCGATCCAGCTGATTATTATTGAGCCACGGATCCCTCTATAATAATCTCGATTATTATAATTATGTGATGTCGCAAGACTGCATTCGTTTACCCGAAGGTTACCGGGGTGACTGCACCAATTCTCGTCCAACCTTTCTAATAAGTGATGGTCCTTTGAGTTCGGTGAGCGGTTGTGATTGTGCGGTTACTTAATAGGTGCCTCTACCTTAGTTCATTATGTTATCTGCATTATAAGATTGTTTATGAGATGTATTGTGGTTTGTGGTTTAAGAAAATTGTAATAATGAGAACCCGCATAAATTTTGGTATTCCGTTATAGTTTTTCAAAGAGAAAAATGAACTAACCTAACTAAAGACATTTAATAATAGCATATATTATATGGGTTTCCCATACAAATTTTCTTCCCCTCTATATCAGCTGTAGGATTATTTTTTAGTCGAAAAGTAGCCTCTGTTCTTCCAAAAGATGCAAAATTTTATCGAAATCCGCTCAGTGTTTTGAGGTGAAAAGGTAACATACAGACAGACAGAGTTAGTTTCAATTTTATATACGAGTAGCATGGATAATTTAATTTAAAAAGGTAACAGTATTAAAATAATATTATGTTCTGGTCCTTCACTATTTTTTTTTTAATTTGAAATGGGTTTGCTCTTGACTCTAGGTCAGAGGTGACAGAGACAAAGTCGACGATGGAGTGAGCTTACCCAGAAGAAGCCTGTTCACTCTTACTTTGAAGAGATTCGGGTTATATGCGCTCGGAAACACAGACGCAGGTAAAGAGTTCCTCTTCTATAGTTTTAAGTAACCAGTCCACTTTAGCCACTTGTGTTGCCGGACTTAAAGAATAGCACCACCCCATACTTCCCGTGGGTGTCGTAAAAGGTGACTAAGGGGCGTACCGGAGAATGGGCAGCAGCGTTCTCTATGCATTCCACCACCATACTATACTGCGATCGCCAACCCGCCTGCCAAGCGTGGTGATTATGGCAAACCCCCCCAAAAATGACAAGCTTGGAGGAGGCCTATGTCCGGCAGTGGACGTCTTTCGGCTGAAATGATGATGATGATGAGTCCACTTTAGTCACTTAACTGTATATATTGGACTATGGATTTGGGTGCCCTTTTTCCATACCCTGTAATAATACCTACTACTATTCGTACAACAGTTTTTATTAAAAAAGAGTGGCATTTATCTTTCCTGAGTACATGTACTTTGTGGCTCTGTCTGCTTTGTCGCTCTGCAGCAGAGCCACAATCAATGTCTATTTTATCATTATCTAATGCACGTACAGCGTTAACGGTAGTACGTACATTATGTACGTTTGACGTACATCATTTTAAGATATAAGTGATCGGTTTCTAAAATGACTCTGCGGCACCACCAACTGGGGTTGCCCTTTTTTTTTTTGTGGATGGGAAATCATCAAATGACTCCTCCCGCTCTGGGTGGAGCAGAAGGGAGTGTCAGACTCTTACTGACTAAAACCCACCCGTGCTCCTTCCTTAGCCCTTTATGTTCCGGGCCAGCGGTAAGTAACCCTTTCGGACAATCCCGCTGACCCGCCAGGCTTCGGCCCTGACGGGCCCCTTCGTTTGATGCTGACATCTCTTTGAGGCGCGCGTGGAACACGTACGCGCCGTCCGGCACGGGCCTGGTCCTGATCGCACGGTGAGTTACACCGGGGTTGTCCTTGGGTAGGTACACTTGTATAGTGCGAACAGGGATAATCGTCGGTTGGTGCCTCATTTCATTGAAAGCGTCTAACGGGTCTATGTCTCTTTATCTCCTTGGTTGTCGGCTCTACAAAATGGCTAGACCACCATCTCGTCAAATGTACAGACGAAAGCACATCAAGCTACTACAATCTGTCAAATTTCTTTACTAGATTTTCAACTTTATCGCTAAAGTTTTAGGTCCATAGTTGATTGGGAAAATTTGACAGTATCGGGTAGCTTGTTGTCTGGGGTCTGTACCTACATATAAGGTGACTAGCTTCCGCCCGCGGCTTCGCCCGCGAGGTATGTCGATAAAAATCAAAATCAAATCAAAATGTTTTATTTCACATAAACCTACATGGGCACTTATGAAACGTCAGAAGCTAGGTGCACGGTTCCAATTGGTCGTTTCCTATGGAGAAGAACCGGCAAGAAACTCCATGGTTACTCTTTTTAAAAATAATTTGCTTTTACAATGTTTCCAGATTACAGTAAGTAGGTATGGAAGGACAGCGCAGGCCTGTCAACAAGTACATATAAAAACTATCCTATGTCCTTCCTCGGGATGCAATCTTTTTTTCTGCCAAATTTTACCGAAATCCGTTCAGTGGTTTAGGCGTGAAAAAGTAACAGACAGGCAGAGTTACTTTCGAATTTATAATATTAGTATGGATGATGCTATTCGGAGCAAATATTCCTCTGCCTGACCCTGTAAGGAATACAAGCGAGAGGTTATGTTTAAATCATTGAAACACAAAGTAGGTATACAATAAGTTGCCAAAAAGTATCACAGACCAATCCAAATGAACCAATCCAAATTATGTTTGCACGAATTCTTAGTTACAAAATGTTACTACTTATTCAATTAATGATTATTTAAATGAAAGATGAGTCGGTTTTATATGAAATGGCACCACAAATATCATCATCATCATTTCAGCCGAAAGACGTCCACTGCTGGACTTAGGCCTCCCCCAAAGGGGGGGGGGAGGCTTGCCATAATCGCCATGCTTGGCAGGCGGGTTGGCGATCGCAGTATAGTATGGTGGTGTAATGCATAGAGAACACTGCTGCCCATTCTCCGGTACGACACTTAGTCGCCTTTTACGACACCCACGGGAAGTATGGGGTGGTGCTATTCTTTAAGTTCGACACCACACAGACCTCAACTATAATGATTACTTATTGAAATTTTGATCTGACTTGTGTATAATAATTTGACATTTTACTTAATTTAACATTTCTATTTTTTTATGTAACTCAATTTAAAATGTATTCTTTAGATTTAATGTTTCTATTAGTACCTAATATATTAATTTGCACACCTCAGGTAGGTTATAATACAATGTAACACCTTTTTCACGTGTATTATGCAAATAAATTATTTGATTTGATTTGAACACTCATTGGTAAAGCAAAAGCTCTTATCACGAATGCTAACAGCCTTGCCGACCCCCCAGTTGTTCAAGTGTGAGGTATTCACAATTCAGTACCTATGAATAGCTAGCATTCGTGCGGAAGAAAGCCGCGCCTGCGACGATAGCGAGCCAAGGTAACGCGCAGACGAACTTACGAGCACAGAATATTGGGTGGCGTGGAGACGAGTATTGGAGTATACTGAAAAATAAAAAAAAATTTAAAACTAAAAAAAAATATTTCAGAAAAATCAACCTTTTCGTCAACTGGTGGTTTAGTAAATGCAGTGCTGTGTTATTCTGATTGTGGCGGCATCTACATCGCTACATGTGAACGACGCATCACACTGACGTCACGCAAAATCCTGCATCGCGCAAGCAAAGTTTACCGCGCAACTAGCATTTACCTATACAACGGCCCGACATCAATTGTCGGCACATTCCACGTCCGCCCCGAACCTTGCTCGAACCAGCCCGCGCCACTAAGCATGTACCTTTAAATTCCTCGCTCAATAATTCCGATCCCGTTTGCCCCTTATTGCTCTCTCGCAGCGACGCCCTAAGCCGAGGTCCGCACTCCACAGGGGATTTATTTAAGTATTTATTTATTTTGGTATTTATTTATTTATTTAATTATTTAGTGATGCGGCCTACTGGCCAAACGTGGTACACGTCTTAATTGTTTTCTATTCTACAGCCACGATGAACGACTTCCAGTGACTTCACCATTGTAACCCTGTCAGGGAGGTCATCATCTGCCTAGCCTTTTCCCAACTATGTTGGGGTCGGCTTCCAGTCTAACCGGATGCAGCTGAATACCAGTATTTTACATGGAGCGACTGCCTATCTGACCTCCAAAATCCAGTTACTGGGTAATACGATACCCCTTGGTAAGACTGGTTGTAAAACTTTCGGGCTACTGACTACCCGTAACGACTGTCAAAGATCCATGAATGACAGCCGGGGCCAACGGCTTAACGTACTTTCCGAGGCACGGAAGGGTCTCGGTATGTAAAGATGGTCACCCATCCACAGATCAACCGCGGCAAGCGTAGCTTAACCTGATTGATCGACCTGTGCGGCTGTTATTATTTAGCCACGAGCCCCTCAACCCTGTCAGGGAGGTGCAAGTAAATATTTGATTTTGCGATGCTTCAGGTCCTACAACAGTATCCGTATTTTTAAAAACATTAGCAGTCTTATCTCTCAATCTCAATCTGTCAAAGATATCTCAAATATTCTTACATTTTTAACAACGTTTTGACAGTTCAGTCGCAGAATGAAAGACGCCAGCACGTCAAGCTATTACAATCTGTCAAATTTCTTTAATAGATTTTCAACTTTATCGCTAAAGTTTATGGTTCAAAGTCGATTGGGAAAATTTGACCGTTTCGGGTGGCTTGATGTGCTGGAGTCTGTACCTTTTGCAAAGTGCACCCCCTACGCAAAACGTACCATTCTTAAAATGCACCTTTCTTAAGCACATTAATTGTCACTGAAATGAGATTGTGACTAGATTCTGAACGGTTTTAATTATGGGAAGTCGCGTCGCGAACTGGCAGTCGCGTACTCTAAAGTGAATATTCTTTCTCCTCTGGCCAAAGGCGCCACTTACAACGTTGTCACATTAACTTGACGCATCTCTGGAATGCGAGGCCCGCATTCCTTAGCTCGCCCAACAAATGTTAGGCCTTTGTCTTTGTCTTTGTTACCGATACGCGCGTCGATAATTTGGCTAGTTTTCTGTTGTTATTTTAATTATATTTTTTATTAGGTATATTACCAAAAAACCAAAATGACGTCATCAAGGCCAAGCGTCGAGTTAATGTGACCGCGTTGTATATTATAAGAATATTCATTGATCACAGCTTGCCCACTGCTGGATATCCAGACAAGTAACTAGATGTGTGTCCGTTTCGACTGCTCGGACACACACACAACTTCTTTTGCCCGCAACTTCGCCCGCGTGGAATTTCTTGTTTTTTTGATTTCGTTTTCCCTTAACTGACTTTTTTACCTTTTGCTCGGCTCCTAAGGGTCATAGCGTGATGTTAAATAGCCTATAGCCTGCCTCTAGATTTGGGCTATCAAAAGCATCATATTTTTTTCAAATCCGACCGGTAGTTCCAGAGATTCGAGCGTTCAAACATACAAACTCTTCAGCATTATCATTAGTATTGATAACTAAATAAGTATACTAGCCTAGAATTATTTTACCATAAGTTAACTTGACCTTTTCGTCAAATAATTATTCATCTTGTTTGCTAACGAGATAACCATTTTATTATCCAAACTTTCTTTTTCTAAAATTACATCACACTAATTTTATAAAGGCGAAAGTTCTCATGCTCAAACGGCTGGACCAATTTTGACAAAAAAAAATTTGTAGGTAGCTGACACCCTGGATTGACATATAGGCTACTTTTTATCCCGATATTCCCACGGGATTGACATTTACGCAAGTGAAACCGCGGGGCGAAGCTAGTACATAATAAAACACCACCACCACCATAATCAGCCTATAATGTTCCCACTGCTGGGACACAGGCCTCCTCTCGGTGAGAGGGAGTGGGCCGTAATCCACCACGCGGGCCCAATGCGGATTGGCAGATGTCACATGTCTTCGAATTTTTGGTTCTAGGACATGCCGGTTTCCTCACGATGTTTTCCTTCACCGTTTTGAGAGCAGTGGTGATGAAATAATTTACACAAAGTAAAGCGCCTGTCTGGGTTCGAACCTACGACCTACAACTCGTAAGTCGCGGCCGTTACCACTTGGCCACCACTGCTCCATAATAAAACAACAAAGTAATAATTATACATTGACGGCTGCGGCCTCCTCATGGGAACCAATTTGTCTATCAGATTCTGATCATCATTCTCCTCCCCTTCATCATCATCGGCCTAGCCTTTTCCCAACTAAGTTGGGGTCGGCGACTGCCCATCTGACCTTCACAACCCAGTTACTGGGTAATACGATACCCCTTGGTAAGACTGGTTGTAAAACTTTCGGGCTACTGACGACCCGTAACGACTGTCAAAGATCCACGAATGACAGCCAAGACCAACGGTTTAACGTGCTTTCCGAGACGCGGAGGGGTCTACGTCCGTGAAGATGGTCACCCATCAAAGGACCAACCGCGGCAAGCGTAGCTTAACCTGATCGGTCGAAACGTGCGGCTGTTATTACTTCACCAGAAACCCCTCCAATTAGTTATAGATGTTTGTATACCTAATTATATTAAAATATATAATAATTCAAAAAACTAAGTCTTATAATAATATGTACAAGTATATAAAAAGGTGGGGAAATAATCAAAGGGCATCAAAACATTCGTCCGCATCGCTGTCAACAGGAAACGTGCCCAAAAGGCTGGCAGCATTGCCACGTTTTATGGCAATGCTGATATATAAATAATCATTTTAATTTTAGTAGAATCTGTCCTCTCCATTCCTCTTCTGTGCCTCAAACGCGCAGCCTGACCGGGTAACATTTTACAAAGGCTAAGTTTAACCGAAGTATCACATAACTGCAGATAACTTAACTGCATGTTTAACTTATTGACGAATTGCGTGTTATGAGGTCAATTGAGGTAACATGGTGTGCTATCGAAATGTGAGCGTAATTCTAGTGTATTGGTAGTTGTATGAAATGACTAGCTTTTGCCAGCGGCTTCGCTCGCGTTAAGTATTATTAAAAAAAAACTAATACATCCTCCATCATCCCTTATTTTATCCCCATGGGGGTTGAATTTATCAAAATCCTTTCTTAGGGGATGCCTACGTCATAGTAGCTATATGCATGCGAAGTCTCAGCCCGATCGGTTTAAAATTGACAAAGTTTCATACAAACTTTCATCCCCTATTTTATCCTCTTAGGGTAGAATTTATTAAAATCCTTTCTTAGCGGATGGCCTACGTCATAACATCTACCTGCATGCCAAATTTTCAGCCCGATCCCTCCAGTGGTTTGGGCTGTGCGTTGATAGATCACTATGTCAGTCAGTCAGTCAGTCAGTCAGTCACCTTTGAGTTCTATATATTTAGATTAAGGCGACTACATGACTTAAAACGCGGTCTTTGTCGGACTGTAGTTGCTCATTTCGAATGGGCAACTACAGTCTTCTCCTTAACTTCTTACGCTTTGGAATGGGCCATTCCGTAAGAAGATAAGCAGAAGAACAGGCAAGAAACTCCATGGACACTCTTTTAAATTATATTGTTACTAGCTGTGTCCCGCGGTTTCACCCGCATAAGTTTCGATCCCGTGGGAATATTGGGATAAAAAGTAGCCTAAGTGTTAATCCAGGTTGTCAGCTACCTCCATACAAAATCTTATCAAAATTGGCCCAGCCGTTTGAGCGTGAAGAAGTAACAAACATAGAAACAAACACACACAAACTTTCGCCTTTAAAATATTGGTGTGATAAAAATATTAGTGGTTTATGTCACCTACTGGATAATTGATTGTTGGATGCAAGAAGCACAGAACCGGTCGAAGTGGAGGTGCTTGGGGGAGGCCTATGTCCAGCAGTGGACGTCTTTCGGCTGAAATGATGAGATGATATCACCCACCGCTGGACATAAGCTTCCCAGCCCAAGTTACACCACAGCTTCTACCGATCTTTCACAATCTCCCAATAAAGACATGTCGCATCATGGGTGGCCGAGATGCGATACATCGGGTCTTCTTCACGTTCCGACATAGTTTAGATAGGTGTGGGCACTACAGTGGGTACTCGAACGAAAAGATTATTTGAATTTACAGTAACTTTAATAAACTAGCTATTTACAACCGAAACGCACACGTGCGTCGGAAACAAACACGTGCGTTGGTATTGAGCGTTTGCCGAGACTGTCCGAGCTCGACGACTGTCGACTGTAGACTGTCGCAACACTCGGTCTCTCCACCAGTCCTCGCTGCATCCCCTCTACCGACGATCGTGTCCAAGCGGTAGGGCTCGCTTGCGTTTCCGATCACATGATTCTTCGTTTACCAAACAAATTGTTAGATGGCGCTGTTCACTATACTGTGTTGCCATCTATCCACGACACGGCCATCCCTGACTAGCACCCGTCCTCGGGTGTAGTACCTGCGGACCAAATATACTCACAGAGTAAACAAGCTCGGCTATCCTGCCAATACCTAATTACTAAGGTAACTGTATCTCATTGTTACTTATTTACAATGCCTTGTTGTCAAGGTTTCATACCCCATACAACATTATTCATTAGAAAAGGTTCGATCATTAAGTTGAACCAAAGAAAATCAAAATTGTAACGAATCAGTTACTATTAACCAAAATCTGTGCAAAAACACAGTCCAGAATCACACCAATGATTCTTACCAGATCAATTGTCACATTTGCTACTGCACATAAGGTGCGGTTGAGACTAGTCACGACATGTGCTTCCTACACATGAGGTGCTCTGTGCATCAACACAGACTAGAATCGACCCAATGATTCTCAGAAAAAGAATACTAGAACATGAAGCGGTCTGTGCACCAACACAGACAAGAATCGCACCAACGATTCTCAAAAATCTAACGCAATATGTGCTACAACACATGAAGCGCTCTGTGCACCAACACAGACAGGACTCGACCGATCAACAAGTTATACCATCACAGTTGTTGTGACAAATCAGTTAGAATTTATCGAAATAAAATTCATTGGCAATGTATACTCAACTCATGAAACTTTCATTGTAAACTGTGCACCAACACAGGTCAGAATCGCACCAACGACTCTTTACATATCTACCGCCACATATGCTACAACACATGAGGGGCTCTGTGCACCAACACAGAAAAGAATCGCACCAACGACTCTTTAGACATCTACCGCCACATATGCTACAACACATGAGGGGCTCTGTGCACCAACACAGAAAAGAATCGCACCAACGACTCTTTAGACATCTGCCGCCACATATGCTACAACACATGAGGGGCTCTGTGCACCAACACAGAAAAGAATCGCACCAACGACTCTTTAGACATCTGCCGCCACATGTGCTACAACACATGAGGGGCTCTGTGCACCAACACAGAAAAGAATCGCACCAACGACTCTTTAGATATCTAGCGCAATATGTGCTACAACACATGAAGCGCCCTGTGCACCAACACAGACAGAAATCGCACCAACGATTTCTTATAGACCCATCGCCACATGTTACTCATGAGGTGCGGTCTTAAGTTTTGAGTTTGAGTGTACAAGCCATTCTTAATCAGAGGTGGTTTCACTACCACTGTCCTCAACTAGGACATCTAATTCTCGAGTAACTTGGTGATCGGGTACCCTCCTCACAAAATCATGAGAGTATTCTTAGGTTCGCTCAGTCAAGCGCCTTTAAAACAATCATTGAAAGCAAACTTAGAGACTAACTTTACTTTAGTCAAATCGAATGTTATCGTAATTGAATTTTTTTAAGACCCTGTGTCACGTGGTCTACTATCTCATCTAAGTGAATATCAGTCAACTCATCATCAGTTGTCACTAAGCTAAGCCAATACACTTTACTTTGACGCAACACAATCTTTGATGATAGAGCGACAGAGTCGTAATAAAATGGATGTGACTCACCCAGTATTCATCAATACACTGCTCGGATTGCTGACATAGCAAACTTGAACCGTATCACTCGCTACTAGCCGCTGCTGCAGGCGCTGGCCCGAAACCGCCTGAGCACCTCGCCATACTAGCGCCTCCATTATTGCTTCGTGGACCTCTCGAAGCAAAATGTCTGGTGTTGCCGCATCGAAAACAGATGCGGTCTGAAACTGTCATCCTGCTTGCACTCGTTCTCGTGTGTTAATCTGTCAACAAACATACAAGCAAAGTATCACATAGCTCGGTCACTCCTGACCAAATATGGTACAGGCAAAAAACACAATGAAAATTTGAACAAACGAAAAAAATTGCAGAGTTCAGAGCATTACTCATTATTTGATTCCTAAATCTCAAGATCACAAAGTAAACAATCAACTAAGCCAATAAAACATCCTTAGAGCATCACAAAACACAAAGCAGGAATCTTATTCGTGGCCTGTGGCTTTTCATCAAGCCCAACAAACCTCACGTTTGTTTCTATGAATTCCTTTGAATCCCGAGTCCCACGGACTCTATGGTCTCTACAAGACCCGACCTCCGCCAGAGCCACCCGCGCACCGCGTATCCACGGACTACTAAAAGCAGATACCGACTTCTAACGGACTACGGCTACGAAATGGCTACTGGTACGGTTCCGACCAGCCGACCTAAGATTCACCACTATCACTCGACTTAATCTCTACTCTGTTTCATCAACAAGACTTTTACTTGGCTTTCCTTAAATTCGTTAGTAATACTCTGATTTTCTGGCATTTTTCGCAACCTCCCATATGAAGACTGATGAAATCATTATAAGGGACTCGATTCTTTAAAATCTGTTTTATCAATTTGCAATAAGTATTCAAATTAGAAATAAAAAATTAGGCTAATCTAAGAATTTGAACTATCTAGTCTCGAGATTACCGAGACCAAGTACAACGTTTTCACACTACGTTAGTCAAAGAAAACAAAACCTCAGGTATCCCATTCACGGTCCAACACATTTGTCACATGCGCACTTCCCGCAGGAATGCCGAGTCATCCTTGACTCTACGGTCTTGGCTTCAAGGCTAGACCCGACCATACTACCCAGAGCTACCGCGTATACCACGTACTCACGGTACTCTGGTACGGTCTCCGACCCAATGAACCGTGAACCTGAGTACACAAACTAAAGTGATGCCAGCTTATCATCCATTTCGTCTACAATCTCAATTGGTACTTGGCCCTCGGGCATCTTCCGAACACTGTCATAGAGCGTATTTGTAAGTACGCACCTCAGTCATTCTACTGACCAAAAAAAACACCAACCAGAGCCATGTACCATCGTTATCCACATTACAACAATAATCTTTTTCATTAAGAGCCTTAGACACCTGGAAACCCACACACGAGTAAACCACTCTAACGCCACGGCTCTCCGGCCGACTAGCAATCGCATTGCTCTCACACATCCAGCGCATGAATCCATGTGCATCACCCTGTGACTACACACTTTTTACTACGGCCGATAGAGAACCCCTACTCGTGTGGTTCCCACTACTTAGGCTTGCTCATCACCACTGTGATCACCATCTACTCCGACTGGTACATGACCTACTGGCATCATTCGTAATCTATAGTGAGCGTCTTTAAAAATTGCATTTTAAACTAGACTGGGCTTTACTTCTCAATGTAACTGTTTTTGCTGTTGTTTACAAGGAAAGCACTTAGTACCCGAGTCATAACAAAATGAAAACGACTCACCAGATTCGGTAGACAATAGATCTGTAGCTGGCTTAATGGTACAGACATTCACTCGCTGTCACTGCCTCCTTGGCAGAAATCGCGAAGCTTCTTGCACGGAAAACACCGTCCTTGATCAGCGATTATTCATACAGGAGATCCACAGAGTGCAGCGCTCTCCGACAGTACCATTCTGCTTGTACACGTCCGTGTGTGTTAACCTGTAACCATAAAAACAAACCAACAGCAGTGCATGTTCCACTTGGCCAATTCTGTTTACCAATTCTGTTTACACATTGTTATCGAAACGCATTACTTAATTTTGTAAAAACGATAGCAATCATCGACAACAAAAGATTCCTCTAAGCCTTAGTAATAACAGGGACAGGTCAGGAACTATATCAATTTAGATCGCATACAACGCTCATGGCCCTGCTGTCGCAGCAGCTAGTGACACTCTTGCCACCCATATCGTCATCACCTCAAGTGATAAGATCAACATACTTCACTTTACATAGAGTCCACAACTCCCAGGTCACTACAAGATCAACACAACAATAGTCTCCATTGAGACCCTGGTCCCCGCTGCACCACCAGCTGCCCATCGCTCCCTGAACAACTCACAAGCGAGTTCCTGTTTCGACTACAGACAAGTGCGTACAGTGCGACCTAACCATGGTATGTGCTCTAACTACTCGGTGGAAGAACTCTCATCACCGTCTTCTACGTTTAAATCGTTAGGAACACTACTTAGAGGCATCTTTCGTATGCGACCGTGAGCATACTTGTAAGTACGGTTAGAATTTAAAGCTTTTAACGTATGGGGTCACCGTCCAAAACATCAACTACCGTAAGCGGACCTCTGAACTTCCGATCTAATTCTTATGATCTGAACTTAGTATCTGATTTTGCTACTCATTTTCTAATAACACTAAATCGCCAATGTTGTTATAGCTGCCTTTGTTCTATCATAATGTTACTTTGCAAGTAAATGTCGGGTAGAAAAATAAAACCTCAAGTTGTTGCTAGCTAATCGCAACGCTACACATGATTTGTTCTGTGCTGAATACACGCGTTTGACCAATGCCCGTCAACACAACAACGGTATTAACTCGTTTGCCACTTAATTTGGCTGCACAACTCGCTTTTACTAACGAGCATTCAGCACCAGAATCGTAAACAAAACAATACAGCTCACCTTTATTTTGTAACGTGCCTGAGGACAGATAAACGTCATCCACTCGCCCTTCACTACTTCCAGCACGTTGTCTACCATCAGCTTGGCTGCCACTGCTCGTGTTTCTCAGCACACGAAGGGTTTCACTGACGGCTGCGAGGCTGCTTGGCTCGATTCTCAAAGTCACTCCATGTCCTTATCCAGGTGAAATCCAGTCAAAGAAATATCGCACCGTGACGTCAACGCTCAATTCTCCATAGTTTTTTCAGCTCGAGTGTATCCCAGTTCTGATGTCGCATCATGGGTGGCCGAGATGCGATACATCGGGTCTTCTTCACGTTCCGACATAGTTTAGATAGGTGTGGGCACTACAGTGGGTACTCGAACGAAAAGATTATTTGAATTTACAGTAACTTTAATAAACTAGCTATTTACAACCGAAACGCACACGTGCGTCGGAAACAAACACGTGCGTTGGTATTGAGCGTTTGCCGAGACTGTCCGAGCTCGACGACTGTCGACTGTAGACTGTCGCAACACTCGGTCTCTCCACCAGTCCTCGCTGCATCCCCTCTACCGACGATCGTGTCCAAGCGGTAGGGCTCGCTTGCGTTTCCGATCACATGATTCTTCGTTTACCAAACAAATTGTTAGATGGCGCTGTTCACTATACTGTGTTGCCATCTATCCACGACAGACATATACCTAATTAGTTCCCACGTTCCAGCAGATAGATTCAGCGGTGAATATTTTAAGTGTGACATTTACTGATGCTATAGACCTACATCCATTAAATCGTTAGGCTATTGACCATAAATGTATAAACTACATAGGTAACCTATATTGTCGAAATGGCAGGCGATTTCGCACAGATTTTATGTGAATAGTTTTAATCTTATATACAAAGAAATGGCCTGTTCCTGTCTCCTACGATAAAACAGAAAATATTATACAGACTATGTGTCACGTTCACAACACACACACCCAAACACACCCTCACTCTCTCACACATACTCATACCTACACTCTTCACTTTAATTTGTAAATTTTTAAAAGCTAATAGAATAATAATAATATATACAAGTATATAAAAAGGAGGGGAAATAATCAAAGTTCATCATAAAATTCGTCCGCATCGCTGTCAACAGGAAACGTGCCCAAAAGGCTGGCAGCATTGCCACGCTGTATGGCAAAAGACTGGCAGCATTGCCACGTTGTATGGCAATAATAATAATAATAAAACCTTTATTTTCAGGCTACTTTGGCCCATAGATAAATACCTTACAGACTAACATATATATATATTATAAAGTACAATGTGTGTTAGTGTATAAACTTAAAACTATGTTAGTAAAACACTTCACTCGAGCACTGTATTTGTGCGTTCGTGTGGCACTTGTCCGCGGAAGCGACGGAACATTACACCTTGTGGCCAAAAGTCCTCTGCCATGACGAGGTGCAGGTAGCATGTAGGAACTCGCACCACGAACGCCTTGAAGTTGACGTTGCGGCGCGATTCTAGCAACTGCACTCTCGGCCTGTACTTGGTCCTTTGGCACACGTACTCCACGATGTCCTCGGCCTTAGTGGTATAATGTAGGCGGGAAATATAGACGGGAGTATTCGGCTGGGCGGCTCGTACACGGATGTCGGGCTTGATAGGAGCTGTGCCGCAGCGGTTCTTGTTGGTTCTTTGTCGGTGTTTCATCCTCTGCACCTTCACAAAACCATCATCATCAGCCCGGTTCGATGCCTTTTCAGGAACGGGCTTCTTTGCGCAGCCTTATGGAGGTCAATGCTGATTCTTTGGCCAAATATAGGCCAGCCCTCTGGTCACGCGAAGAGTCGACTAACCGCTTGGCGATGTCTCGAAATACTAATTTAAGATTTGTAAAATTGATTTCATCTATACAGGTTGAAATTAAAAACATGCGACGAACCGAAATGGGAGATTGTACTCATCAGTATGAACAACTTTTACTATGGGATCAAAGCTGCAATCGCGAAAGCAAAATCAGCTGTTCCCTACATTTTGACGAGTTATGCGAACATAAATGTAGGGAACAGCTGATTTTGTTTTTGCGATTTCATGGTCAAGTCCCATAGTCAAAGTTGTTTATAATGATGAGTACAATCTCCCATTTCGATTTGTCGCATGTTTTCAATTTCACCCAAAGTCAAAGTTCTGACTGAGTGATATATCAACACACGGGCTTAAACCGCTGGTTCTAGAGACATGACATTTGGAGGGTGTCTTCTTTGTGAAGAGTAGGTATCCACTAAGAGAGGGTTTTTCGACATTCCTCCCCGAAGAGGGTGAACTGGGGGAGGGTGATGAGTTGTTATGTCGTGATTATTCAATAAATAATTATTAAGCGGTTTCAAAAATAGTTTGTGATATGATATATTTTTAGGGTTCCGTACCCAAAGGGTAAAAACGGGACCCTAATACTATGACTTCGCTGTCTGTCTGTCCGTCTGTCTGTCACTAGGCTGTATCTCAAGAACCGCGATAACTAGACAGTTGAAATGTTCACAGATGATGTATTTCTGTAGCCGCTATAACAACAAATACTAAAAACAGAATAAAATAAATATTCAAGGGGGGCTCCGACACAACAAACGTGTTTTTTTTTGGCATTTTTGCCTTGTGGTATGGAGCCCTTCGTGTGCGAGTCCGGCTCGCACTTGGCCCGTTATTTTAAGTATGGATAAAGCTTTACTATACCATTAAAAATTAAATGTCTCTGTGGTGCCGGACTTAAAGAATTGCACCACCCCTTACTTCCCGTGGGTGTCGTAAAAGGCGACTAAGGGTCTTACCGGAGAATGGGCAGCAGCGTTCTCTATTTATTCCACCATCATACCATACTGCGATCGCTAACCCGCCTGCCAAGCGTGGCGATTATGGCAAACCCCCCCAAAATTGGGGGAGGCCTATGTCCAGCAGTGGACGTCTGTCGGCTGAAACGACGATACCATTAAACTGGGCAACGGAACATTTCTCAATTCTCCATAGTCCAGTTGGTATTTGGACAATGGAAACATGTCATTTTCCCCATAGACCAATTGGTCAAATTTCAATTGGTCCATGGAGCACCGACGGAAATTTCACGCGGACAAAGTCGCGGGCAGAAGCTAGTAAGAATATAATTGATTCGATTTTTGTTGATTTATATCAGCACAGCACAAAACAGAAATAGTTAGTCGACAGCTGCACATCATGACTGTGACAACAAGGCTTCCACTCAGCATGATGCTGACAGCTGACACGATGACTTGGGTATCAAAGCCTTGACCCCAGTCTGTATTCTTAACCTTTAACTATTGAACCCATTCTTAATACAGCCGGTTGATTCTGTAAAAATCTCACCGTGAAAACTTAGGTGAAGTGAGTTTGTTTTTGCTAACAATTGACACTATTGACAGCTCACTCCACGCTCACTTCACCTAAGTTTTCACGGTGAGATTATTACAGAATAGCACCGCTGGTACTCCCCAACTTGCTATAATAAAGAAACATGAAATTATGTAACACTTTCAAAACAGTTTAAAAATAAATTATTCTTATTTAGCACGCAATAAAAAAGACTTAGTTATAGATAGCTATTAAATCATCACATAGCATTATATGTTTATGATTTTAAAGTGATTGACATACATAGGCATGCGAATATAGTGCTAACGACTGACGGACAGCTCTATACATATATAATAATTATGTCTTATTATATCACACTAATATTATAAAGGCGACGCTCAAACGGCTGGATTAATTTTGATAACATTTTGTATGGAGGTAGCTGACACCCTGGATTAACATATAGGCTACTTTTTATCCCGATATTCCCACGGGATCGAAATTTACGCGGGTGAAACCGCGGGGAGCAGCTAGTAATTATGTAAAAAGTATGCTTCTATTGGCCTTCTTCATCTGATAATGCCTATCACCGAATGCCTTTGTGTGCGAATTATAGGCTCTTTTTCAAAGGTCTTGGATTTGATTTCCCCAAGGACAGGCAAAGTATTATTTGAAACGTGCAATACGGCTATTTAAATATGGTTTTAATAGTCACGGTACATTGTCGCAGAATAGAATTGAAGTCTAATTAGGGTAAAAAATTCTGCTTTTTTAACCGACTTCAAAAAAAGGAGGTTCTGTATTTGACCCGTATGTATGTATGTTTGTATGTCCGCGATTTTCTCAAAAACTTCTGAACCAATTTTGATAATTCTTACTCTAATGTGATCTACATACTTTCAGGAAGGTCTTAGTATATAATACATTAGGTAATTATTCTTAATGTACGAAGTTATATGCATAAATGTACTGCATCTCCGGCATTTCTATGCGAATTTTGATGATTCTTCTAGTCGGTGTCTTCAGTTCTTCAATGCACTAGTTTACATATACATTGAATTTCTGTGAGGTAGGTACGAACAACTAAAAAGTGACAAATATTTTACAAAAAATATATATGTTAATATAAAAGCCTATATGTTAATCCAGGGTGTTAGCTACCTCCGTACAAAATTTTATCAAAATTGGTCCAGCCGTTTGAGCGTGAAGAAGTAACAAACATATAAACAAACACACACTCAAACTCGCAAACTTTCGTCTTTATAATATTAGTGTGATATGTCTGTGTGGTGCCGGACTTAAAGAATAGCACCACCCCATACTTCCCGTGGGTGTCGTAAAAGGCGACTAAGAGGCGTACCGGAGAATGGGCAGCAGAGTTCTCTATGCATTCCACCACCATACCATACTGCGATCGCCAACCCGCCTGCCAAGCGTGGCGATTATGGCAAACCCCCCCTTTTGGGGGAGGCCTATGTCCAGCAGTGGACGTCTTTTGGCTGAAATGATGATGATGATGATGATATCTGACTACCCCTGCGAAGATAATTATGGCGAAATAAACAACAAGGGCCAATCTCCTCTATAGTCCAGACATAATCTCGGTCAGATCATATATAGACAATGTAGATTAGTGCCTGAAATGGTCTTTTGGGGAAAGAACTACACAGATTTGAGTGAACCAGCCCAGTCAAGTCTCAACTCAGACCTTGAGGAGCTCAACGACATGCTTAAACAACATTATTTGAGTGAACCAGCCCAGTCAAGTCTCAACTCAGACCTTGAGGAGCTCAACGACATGCTTAAACAACATTATTTGAGTGAACCAGCCCAGTCAAGTCTCAACTCAGACCTTGAGGAGCTCAACGACATGCTTAAACAACATTATTTGAGTGAACCAGCCCAGTCAAGTCTCAACTCAGACCTTGAGGAGCTCAACGACATGCTTAAACAACATTATTTGAGTGAACCAGCCCAGTCAAGTCTCAACTCAGACCTTGAGGAGCTCAACGACATGCTTAAACAACATTATTTGAGTGAACCAGCCCAGTCAAGTCTCAACTCAGACCTTGAGGAGCTCAACGACATGCTTAAACAACATTATTTGAGTGAACCAGCCCAGTCAAGTCTCAACTCAGACCTTGAGGAGCTCAACGACATGCTTAAACAACATTATTTGAGTGAACCAGCCCAGTCAAGTCTCAACTCAGACCTTGAGGAGCTCAACGACATGCTTAAACAACATTATTTGAGTGAACCAGCCCAGTCAAGTCTCAACTCAGACCTTGAGGAGCTCAACGACATGCTTAAACAACATTATTTGAGTGAACCAGCCCAGTCAAGTCTCAACTCAGACCTTGAGGAGCTCAACGACATGCTTAAACAACATTATTTGAGTGAACCAGCCCAGTCAAGTCTCAACTCAGACCTTGAGGAGCTCAACGACATGCTTAAACAACATTATTTGAGTGAACCAGCCCAGTCAAGTCTCAACTCAGACCTCGAGGAGCTCAACGACATGCATATACAACATTATTTTTAGTATAAGCAAAACCCCAAAACACGTGTCTAGTATTTTTATGTAAAGAATCTATGTACATACAAAATTTCAAAACTGTATGTTACCTGTTTGTCCGTACAAAAACGCGCGGGCGCCGTCTTGCGCTCATTGATAAATAGTACCTAGGTACCTAACCGTTCCGCGCGGAGATTGGATAATCTACTTAGTGTCACTCGGTGTCCAACCTTTAACTTTTTTTAAATATTTTTGGGACAAAATATAACATGGGGTAAAAATTATTGGAATCGATTCAGTTACTTATTCTGAACAAACAATATTCAGGTTTCGCATATACTAAAAATAACGTTGTATACACAGAATTTTACTCAAGTGCAAACTTATATATTTTTGCAACAGCACATTTAATATAAAAGTTCGTCGAGCTAAAAATACTCAGCGTCAAAGCATTTAAATAAAAAAACCGGCCAAGTGCGTGTCGGGCCACGAACATTGTAGGGTTCCGTAGTAGCCCGTTATCACAATGTAATACGATTCCGTCTCTCTTTATAGAATTTTTCTGAATAGGTAAAAAAAAAAAATAACATATTTTGCTTTTCAATGCAAGTCTTTACCCGTTATAAACAAGCAACTACTTCATCTTAGTCACTTTAAAGGATTATAATGCTAAGGGTTTTGTATTTGGTACAAAATTATCTAACACCCAAGTTCAACGACTATATAACTGCTAAACTAATAAAGTTATAATATCTTAATCGCTATAATTTTCCTTTAAAGTTCATGAAATGCACTATCATCGTGATTTTTTCCAGATTTTTCAAGCCAGCAGTTTAGGTTTTAGAGGGGGGGGGGGGGACGCTCTACTGGAACAAAAATTTGCACTTTAAAGTTTAATATTTCGTAAATGGAGCATTAAATCGAAAAATATTTTGAGCAACCCCCAAGTCATTTTAGAAGACCTATTCAACGATACCCCACACGATGGGGTAGACGACGAAAATAATATTCATCCCCACTTCACATGTAGGGGAGCTACCCTAAAATAAAATATTTTCCAAAATTTTATTTTCCACTTTGTCGGCGTGATTGATATACATATTGGTACCAAATTTCAGCTTTCTAGTGCTAACGGTCACAGAGATTAAGCGAGGACGGACAGACGGACGGACAGACAGACATGGCGAAACTATAAGGGTTTTGACTACGGAACCCTAAAAAATGATGGATAAATAAACAAAATAGATAATTACCAAGCGGAAATGTCAATGGCTACGTGGTCTGCGAAACTACGGAAAAAGACAACACATAATGTTTATAAACTTAATACGCAGTAAATTGTCGTGAAATCTGAAATTGCATCCATTATTTATATACATTTAATTTATAAATATAACCGTAAACGAAATAATTTTTCGAAAAAAAATAATTGTTTGATTCGTAGCTTTCTTGCTGTAGCTGTGGGGGAGTATTCCTCGAAACGCACCAAAAGAATTCGTCGAAAAAAAAATTAATAAAAATAATTACTTATTATAATTTTATTCCTCAAAATGCATCAACGATGAAACATAGAGAAGAGCATGAAGGATTCGTAATAAATGATATCGATAAACGTTTCATTTGGTGCGTTTCAAAGTTAATCTGTCTAGTTCTTTCCTCAAAAGACCACTTCAGACATGGTCTTCACACGATCTGACCAAGATTATGTCTGGACTTTAAAAGAGACTGTGACCTCTGAGCTTGTTTCGGCCTTTTTTCTCAGAATAGTCAGATAAGAAACGCCAACCTCATCTAGTTTAAAAAAAAATATAATTGACGTGTAAAAGTGTTTGTACAAACCTACTTACAGAAAATAAATCATTTATCATTTGGTGCGTTTTGAGGAATACCTCGCCTTTCCTTTTCCTATGTTGGGGTCGGCTTCCAGTCTTACCGGATTCAGCTGAATAACAGTATGTTACATGGAGCGACTGCCTACCTGACCTGAAGACTGAAGCTTGAGCGAGAGTTATAATGGACTGAAATCGCCATTATGTTTTAGTATTGATCCCATCCAGCCTGTCCTAGCTACGCTCTCCCCCCACACAGGAGGTGCCATTATCGTGTAATCATTTAGATTATAAATTTTTTGCCTAGGTTGAAGGCCACAGTCGACTTTATCCCAGACCGATATGCGAGACCTATATTTAAAAAAATAAAATACAAATGAAAACAACCGACTTCCAAAAAAACACCACAAAGTGAAAAATAACTTAATATTTTGGATATCGGTTGTTTTTTTTTTTGTAAAAAAGTTTTCTTTTTCACTTTTTATTTGTTATTACAACAAAAAATATAGCCAAATCCCTATAGGTGTGTCTATAATATTTGAAGTGTACCCTCGATTTCTCCAGGATCCCGTCATCAGATCCTGCCCTTTTGACAATGGGACCACCTGGGAAGTAAACCATGAATCAAACACAAAATAACTAAATTGGCCCAACAGTCTTCGAGTAAACGAGCACCATACATAAAAAAAAAAATGCGAGTTAAACTCGCGTGGAGAGGATTCCGTACAATGAAAAAAATTTTTACAAAAAAAAATTACAACCAACTTCCAAAAAAAACACTACTACAAAGTGAAAAATAAGTTTCGAAATGTAGCGGTATCTACACGTCACATGCGAACAACGCGGCATACTGACGTCACGCAAAATCCTGCATCGCGCAAGCAGAGTTTACCGCGCAATTAGCATAGATACAACGGCCCGACATGAATCATCGGGCAGTTGCCCGCCAGACACAACACCCGTCTGGTCGGAGGATCCTCCCTTTTCTATGGAGGTTGAGTGAACTTTACATCCTGTCCCTCATACCTCTATAGAAATTAAAGTTATTTTTCAATTTGTAGTGTTTTTTTTGGAAGTTTGTTGTTTTTTATTTTTTTTGGAAAAAAAGTTTTTATTTTTCTATTTTTAGTTGTACCTACCTACCCCACACAAATTCATATAGCACTATTTGCTATGTGAATATCAGTGACAGGAAGTCATTGAACACATCTGCCTACCCCTTTAAAGGGTGCAGGCGTGATGTTATGTTGTGTGATTGCGTAAACAATGCATACATATGCTATAGCAGCAATCGCGGTTGATTTGCTGGCATTTATTGAAGAGTTCCGTTGTCTGTCTCCGAAACTCATCATCAGATCTTTACAAAATTTAAATGGGACCATTTCTGAATAAACCTCGAAGAAAAAAAAATCTGCAAATTCGTCTATATTATGAGAGAGTTATGCCCGAACATACATAAAAAAAAAACATCCGAATTGAGAACCTCCTCCTTTTTAGAAGTCGACTAAAAATGTTACCCACCCAAAACATTTCATGTAAAGTATTTTTCCAAGACTCACATAACGCGCTCACAGTTAAAAAGTTATCAGATCTAAATAAGAGCCAAGGCCCTCACTCTAAAAAGCTTAAATCTATGCGCGCGCGTGGCGGGATGGCTGAGGGAAAGACCCTCCCGTCCCAGCCGCCACGGGAGACGCTCCGGGCGTCGGGAGCCACGTGACGACTCCCGGCCACCGTAGGCGCGGGCCTGCAGACGGAGGCTGAGGCTACATTAGGCCGCGATGCGACCTGCGACACATGAGCGATTAAAACAAGTAAATGAATGCTCACGTATATGGCTACACCATACATCAAATATTACTAGCGATCTTTGATTTCTTTATGCGATAGGAACAACATAACTGTAATCACGGCATCGGCTACATCAACATATCAGCGGCTACATATATTTCGTTGTGGAGCATGTGTCCTGTAGCCACGTCATCGCCGAATATATGTACGCCGGAATTTCGCTTGTAATGTAGCCATACCATGTTTTTCTCGTTTCGCTCTTCCAGTCGCATCGCAAATCGCTGCCTACTGTAGCCTCAGCCGGAGAGTACTGGGTACCTCACCGTCCGATCAGGACCAGGCCCGTGCCGGACGGCGCGTACGTGTTCCACGCGCGCCTCAAACACAGCATAAATTGAAGGGGCCCGTTAGGGCCGAAGCCTCCGCGGGATTGTCCGAAAGGGTTACCGCTGGGTCGGAACATAAAGGGCTAAGGAAGGAACACGGGTGGGTTTTAGTCAGTAAGAGTCTGACACTCCCTTCCGCTCCACCCAGAGCGGGAGGGGTCATTTGATGATTTCCCTTCCTCTACAAAGCTTAATTCTACAAATCTTACATCTTGGTCAAAATGTACGGCTTGGCACTGCATATGCATTACTTGCATTATACAAAATTTGTAAATATGTGAGCACCATGTATCTATCACATAATTGATTTACCTGTCATTGCTTCATTTTTAATTCTTTTTACCTTTTGTGGTAGACTCATTTTATTCTAGGTGCATCGTCTTCACATTTTAAAAGAGTAACGGTGGAGTTTCTTGCCCATTCTTCTCCATACGAAAACTACCTTTTGGAATGGGCGACCAGAATCAATTCTATTTAGTTGTAATTTTTGACGTTCAAAAGTGCCTTTAATGTGCCTATTTGAAATAAATGATTTGACTTTGACTTTGACTTATACTTTGGTAGAAGTGTTGGCTTGACTTTAGTATCCGGGGGCACGAAGTGAGAGGTGACAGTGGCTGCAGGTGGTAGGGGATGGGTCCCTGATTATAACGTTATCACTCTTATTAAACGAAAATGCATATTTTTCGAGAAATTTATAAAAATTGTTTCTAACCTCAAATCAGATAAAAAGTGTAACGAAACGTTAAAATATGCGATTGACAACCAAATCTGTACCAGTATATTGTCTGTGGTGTAAAATGTCGTGTAACATCGGTGAAACGGAACGTAAAAAAAACTGTACTGTCAGTGTTTTTTGGTAATTGGTAATTGGTATTACGGGCTGGTTTCCGCAACTCCACGTCAATGCGCGTATTTTGCGTACGGGTGGGAAAATCGATTATTCGATCCACCCCAGCTCCTCAAGGAAGGCCAGCAACGCCTTGATGTTGCTGACCGTCTCGCGTAGGGTACCTGGGTTACCGAAGTACTTTGCCCTGTACGTGGTGATCACCGGGCAGTTTAGAAGCACATGTGCCGCTGTCTCGTCATCCTTCATGCAGGCCCTGCACAGCGGACTGTCTGTTACTCCTATGACATAGAGGTGTTTATTAAATGACCCGTGGCCAGTTAAAGCTGCCGTAACTATACGCAGCTTTTGTTTAGTTAGACGGAGAACCTGTTTCGTGAGGCGGGGATCCAAAGTGGGAAGTGCTTCCCTAGCCTGCCTGCAATCGCCTTGATCCGTCCAAAGTTTGTCGTGTTGGTCTCTGGTGCGTTTCCTTACCAGAGTGCGTAAAAACCCGAAGGGAAGTGGCGCGATGGGCTCAGGTCCCACTGGTGCCATGCTCGAACCTCTCCTGGCAAGCTCGTCGGCTGCATCGTTGCCCAGCGAACCGCTGTGTCCTTTGATCCATTGAATGGTTATTTTATTGAGGTTACCCACCTGGTTGAGGCGCTGGTGACACTCGTATATTAGCCCAGAGTCAACTGTATAACTGTTCAGCGCTTGCAGAACAGCCATACTGTCTGAGAGTATGCGGATTGAGTGGTCTTTTACTTCCCTAGCCATAATGGCTGAAGCTGCCAGAGAAATACCCATGCATTCGGCCTGGAACACTGTGTTGTGGGCCCCCAATGGTGTGGCAATATGTATGTTGAGATCCTCCGAAAAGATTCCAGCACCTGTGCCACTACCTGTTTTAGATCCATCCGTGAAGATGCGCAGCTCCGTAGGTCGTAGCCCCTCGCATCGACGATCCTCGTGAAGTTGGATCTTGTATTTTTTATCAAAGATAAATTGTTTGGGTACCTTGTCTTTAATGGCTTTCGTAATGGGGAACTCCTTGTGTAGTCCCTCAAGCAGCATGGTGTGTGGTGTGATACTCTTACCCCAGAGATTTAGTGTATCAAGACGTACTGCCGCCATCGTCGCTTCCTGTTGTATGAACAGATGGAGCGGTGGGATTCCCAGGATGGCTTCAACTGTTGCCGTCGGAGTAGTCCTCATGCAACCTGTAGTCGCCATGCAGGCTAGTCTTTGCATGCGTTGTAGTTTGTTGGCGGCTGTAACTAGCTTGGTGCGGGGCCACCAGACCACAGCCCCGTAGGTGATCATGGGGCGGATCACTGCAGTGTACAGCCAAAGTGTAATTTTAGGGGATTAGCCCCACTTCTTACCTATCATTCTCCTGTACTGCCAAAAGGTTATGCAGGCCCTGTTCAGTTTATTGTCCAGGTGACTGCTCCAGTTTAACTTACTGTCTAGTGTGACACCAAGGTACTTTACCTCGTTGGCCAACTGGAGTTCAGTATCGAACAGTTTTGGTAGGCGGAAAGGGCCCATAGCTCGTTTGTGGGTAAACATGACCAGCTCGGTCTTAGTAGGGTTCACTGATAGGTCAAAATCCCTGCACCATTTTTCTACGATTCGTAGCGCTTGCTGAGTGAGGTTGCATATCGTGCCCGTCACCTTCCCCGACACTAGGATTGCAAGGTCATCGGCATAACCTACTGTGTAAAAGCGGTTGGCGTTGAGTTTGGCGATGAGGTCATTGATCACCAGATTCCATAGAAGGGGGGACAGCACCCCTCCCTGGGGGCAGCCTCTGGCTATCATGGCCAGCTGCTGCTCACCTTCAAGGCGAACCACTCGTTTACTTAGCATGTTAGTGATCCAGTCCGCTAGTACCTGTTCTACCCCATGTCTGGAGAGGGCGCTGTTGATACTGGAGAAGTTAGTTTTGTCGAAGGCTCCTTCGATGTCTATAAAAGTGCCCAGACAGGTGCCTTTCTGGTGAATCGCTTCCTCTATCTGGCTGACTACCAGGTGAAGGGCGGATTCAGTCGACTTACCTGAGCTGTATGCATGTTGGTTGCCGTGTAGCGGTATAGTCTTCAAGGCGCCATCTCTCAGTTCCCTATCACACAGCCTTTCCAGAGTCTTTAGTAGAAAAGAGGTCAGGCTTATTGGTCGGTGGGATTTGGCGTTTGTGTAGTCACCCTTACCTGGCTTAGGGATGAATATAACTTTCACTTCCCTCCATCCCTTAGGAACGTATCTGAAGGCCAGGCACGCTCTCAATAAAGGCAGCAGTTTTAAAGCGACAGAGGTGCCTCCCCACTGCAGTAAGGCGGGGAACACTCCATCCGGACCGGCTGCCTTAAAAGGATGGAAGCTCTGAATGGCCCATTGGAGTTTCTCCAACGTGATCACCTTGCTTGCGTAGAGCCAATCATTATCTGATGGTGTCTGTGTTGCATCCTGCCAGTCGATTACCTGTGCGAAGATGCATCCGGGGAAGTGAGTTTCAATTAGGATGCGTCTCGTTTCTTCTGGTGAGGATGTTAATGTATTGTCAGGTTTCCGAAGGGTAGCAGGCCCAGGTGTGTGCTGTTGCGCTAGTACTTTCCTCACCCTGTTCGCCTGCTGGCAAGATTCAATACCTCCACAGAATTTGCGCCATCCCGTGGTACTTCTGAACCTGATGCATTTTTTATAGCTGGATTTGGCTGCGTAATAGTCATCCCAGTCCTCATCCGCACTTGTGTTCATAGCTCTATTCAGGGCTTTCCTTACCTTACCGCGCCTGCGCTCCAGCTCGGCGCCCCACCAGGGTTGTTTGCCCGGTGTGCTGCGCGGGGTGGTCTCTGGGCAGGCAGTATGGTAGCTGTCTATCATTGATTTAGTAAGGTGACTTACTTGTGTTTCAATCTGTGTCGGATCCGCAAATGTTGTCGGATCGTCTGCTGTCGCCAGCTTTGATTCAAGGCTGCGTGCGTAGGTGGCCCTATCCGTGTTGCGCGGATTGCGCCGTGGTTGTGTGGGTGGGATGCAGACCTGGATGTCGAAGCGGATCCACCTGTGATCAGAGCAGGACGCCTCTTTGGAGACATGCCACCCAGTGATGACTTCCGACGCTCCCTCTGTAGCCAGAGTTAGGTCAATGATTGTCCGGCTACGCCTTGTTACGAACGTTGGTTCGGATCCCATGTTTAGTAGGGTTAGGTTAGTGGAGAAAAGATAGTCTACCAAGGCCTTACCCCTTTCATTTTGCGTGTCCATACCCCACAGCTGATGGTGAGCGTTGGCATCGGCCCCAACCACAACGTCAAGCCCGCTCCTCTCGCAGTGGCTCACAAGGCGGGCGAAATCGTGCGGGGGCGGCGCCTCTGCCTCAGGCATATATACCGAGGCGAGGACGATCACCATCTCCATGGCGTTTTCACGCTGTATTAGCAGCTTTGCTGCAGAGACATCTCTGCAACAAAAATCGGTTAATAGCTGTGTTTTAAGGTTACCTGTGATATAAATGCACGATCTGGGATGTTCGTGCTCTGTGGTGACCAGGAGCTTACCGCCAAGATTGGAGAGTCCTTGTATGCGGCCTGCCCTTATCCACGGCTCCTGGATCAAGGCGATGGCCGTGTGTTGAACCTCCAGCCACTTGCGAAGCTGAGCCGTCGCGGTCTGACTGTGGTGGAGGTTTGCCTGGAGGATTTTACAGGCCGACGAAAGGGACGCCATCGCTGGCCAACCCCTCCTCGTCCCCCTCCAGTCTGAGCCCGGCGAACAGGTCGCCCTCGTCGAAGCCGTCCCACCCCTGTGTCGAAGCCGGGGACAGGATCATGTCGTCCAGCTCCGTACCAGATAAGGGGACGGCGCCCACGGTGGCGGCAGCGGGGGCGGCCGACCCTGCCGGGGCAGGTTCAGTCGCGAATGCCTCCGGGTTGCTTGTAGTGGGAGATGACTCCCCCACTGGTGTCTGCGGCTGGTCTGGCACCTCACCAAGGGTACCCGTGGCGGGGTCCCATCCCTGAGGGGTGTCGGTGAACCTACCGTTCCGACCCTGGAACTTCACGTACACCGCTCCCATTCCGATTGAGAGTCGGCGTCCGGCCTCCATCAGGGTCGGGATTTGGTCCACAGGGACGCCGACCACCACGAACCATTGCTCAGCCTGCTTATCGGCAAAGAGCAGCACCCACCTCTTTATATCTACCCAGGGATTTTGGTAGCTGAGAGCGCGGCCAATATTGGTCGACTCTCCATATACCCCCTGCTCGTCTGGGATTAGGATGCCACATCTTATTCGCTTTTCGATCTCCGACTGGCTCTTGACTACCAACGGGATGTTGATACGGAGAGAGAGGTCGGAGACTGTTTTCTTCAGCCAGGCTAAAGTGTGGTCGTTACCGCACCACAGTTTCACGACGCCCCCGGCGACTAGCGGCTTGGCGTTGAACGTCGGTGCCGGAGTGTCTGGTTTGGGGGAGCAGGCCTCAAGGATAATCTGCCTCTGGATGGCAGCGAGTACCTGATCCGATACCTCCCCGCTGAGGATCCCTGTGCGTTCGCAGGTAATCGCGACGTCCAGGGTTGCGCTGGCAGCTTGGGCGTAGCTTCTATGAGGGACCCGTCTGGATTGATCAAGACGCGGCCGCTTATGCTCTCCCCGAGGTGTTGAAGTCTCGTTGAGAGCTCGCTTGGCCGCAGCCTGATCCTTCCAATCGGGTCGCTGTGTGCTGGAGTTACCTACCTGATCCTTCGGAACACCGGTTGGCGGCTGACCGGGCGCAGGTCGGCTAGTGCCGGCCCCTACCTGCGACCGCTTTCCGGCGGCGAAGTTCAGCTGGCCGCTAGTCGGATTGACCGGCTTAGCGGCAGTGGCCTGTTTCTGACGACTGCCCTTACCTAGCAGCCTGCGTTGTTGTCGTCTCTCCTTCCTCGTCAATCTCTCCCTCTGCTTGCTCTGAGAAGAGGAAGCTGGTGGACCTGAGGGGTCAGTGCGGGGGCATCGGGCTTGTGGAGTGTTGTTTTTACCCTTGCCCTTGCGTTTCTGCACTTGCCAGGCACGTGAGAACGCGTCCTCAGTGCAACCGATCGTCACCGTCTGACCGGTGACGGCCGCCTGATGTGAGGTGGGTTGAGGGGATAGCGGAGAAGGAGGGTGTTTGTGAGGGCGCCCGGCGCCGGTGTTACCCGACTCCGGGGTCTGTATGGAGAGGGTCAGACCGGCAGTGGTATTAGTCGTCGCCTTGGTCTTTCCCTGGGTTTTAGAAGGGTCGGTACTGGTCCCAGTCAGCGCCGACGTCCTTTGTTTGTTTTGGGACTTTTTGCGTTTGGTCTTGGCTGCGGTTCTCGCCACAGCTGGACCAGCACCCGCGCTAGTACCTGCAGCGTTAACTGCAAGGACACTAGGGGCGAGGGAAGTGCAAGCAGTGCCTTGGGAGTCTCATTGGCTTTCGCCTCCACTCCGGTTGGTTGGTTGTTAACTGGCCTTAAATTATCCATGTTAAAGTTTATATAAATTTCATCTCTCTGGCTTCCCACCCTCCATGGAGCCCGCACCTGGGAACGTCTCACTACAAACTAGCTCGAACGTTAGGACTACCAGAGAGATATAGGTGCGCAAGGCTGGCTTACAGTGCGACATCGGGTGCTCGATCGGGTTGGCATAGAAGGTTCAAAGGGCCAAACCCCCTACGAACTGATCAACCCTCACTTACACCGTCAGCATGACCTTTACCTACCGCTTTGGCCGCTCAAGAACGACCTCCACGGACCTCACGCACCTCGCCTGTGACCCTCTGACGGGACACGTGACCATTTCCCTACCCCCGGCTATTGGGTAGGGCCACCGTTTCGCTTGAAATCCAGACCAAAGGGGGCGTGTTGCCTTTCAGCTCAACCCCCCAGGACTCCTTCATCCCCGCTTACGGCGCTCAACTGCGCAGGTCCTAGCGCAGGTGACTGCTTACTCCTACTCGCCATCAGCTGATTTTAGTGATAAGCGGGCCCGCTGCCACCCAGTCACGGGGGGTCGCGGTTAGGAGTGGACATTGGAATGGTGGAGGTGGAAGGAATGGGGATGAGGGTGGGATGGAGTGAGGAAGGAGTGTGAAATCCGGGGCAGGAAGCTGAAAGACGGGAATAAATGGGTTAAAAGGGAACTAGGCTAGGGATGCACTGGCGCCTGGTGGTTTTTGTTGCGTCTGTTTCTTAAGGAATCAGACCAAGAAACGGGGTGGCAACCTCGAGAAGGTACATCCGCCAGACTTGCCTTGAGGATCTACACGACTGTAGCGCTCTCCCTCAAGACCCCGCCACCCTACCACCTCAGAAGGAGGTGGCAGGGTAGGCCTGCATCTATACTACCAAGCAAAGCAAAGCAAAGCATGTCGTTGTGCAACCGCAAAAGCATAAATACAGACCCTCCCCAAGTGTTATTAAGTACTCTGTGGTTCATTCCGTTTCTTCCCGAGTGAATGTTTTGTTGTGTGTGAATGTTTGTTGTTTTATTTGTCTTGTTATGTAGAAATTCTGTTCAGAAGGAAGTTAGCGTACCCCACTTTATGGTTGAAATAGGTCGAATCTGTCCCAAAACCGAATCGGGGCATCCCGATTCCACGTAGTCTTTTGGGCCTATCCTTTGTTACGTAAGGGCGAAGGGGCTGCACTTCCCGCAGCGCCGGAGACACGCAGAAGCAACTTTGTATTGAAAACTAGTGTTTTGAGGTTAGATTACAATAATTTGTTTTTCTCCAGAATGGTGCGTCCTCGTTTCATGGGAGTGGTACCAGGGGGAAGGGGGGACCGCCCCCTCCCCCCTCCACCCCACACCACCTCGTTTTCGTGCCCCCGGATACTAAATTTTTACCGGCGTAAGGTAATGTTGTTTTAATTTAACTCTGACACAATTTAATTTGACAGTTTTAAAACACCTGCAGTTCGTCAGTATTATCGGTAGTAGGAGTTTAAATAATCTGTATGCCACTTGAATTGGTTTGAAGGAGTGTTTGCAATGTCAGAGATAATCAGCACATGTGTACTGTGAAACTCTAGATGGGAGCTTCACAATATAATTAAACAATGATAAGCTTTAACTTGGATATATTATATTTATAAGAAGGCTTTACAATATCATGTTATATCTACTAAACAAAAACACCTTATGAGAATATTTGACACTTGCTTGAACGTTCGAATGGAACACACCAGCAATTATAACCAGCCCGTGCTGCTAAAGGTAGGGGTACATAGATAGCCTCTACAGTACCTAAGCACACGGCAAGGATGTGAGTGACTTTTTTTTTGGCAATGGCATCTCGCAGTTCATCCTAGGATGGACTGCGAGATGCCAATAAACTAAGGCCTCAAGCCAGGGCTTAAAAAACTTAAAAACTAAGCTAAGGGCCCCCGTGGGGCACGGGTCATGCTGGATAGGATTATTTTGGGGCGAATTTATTATCAAGCTACTAGAATCTGTCAAATTTCTTCAATAGATTTTTAACTTTATCGCTAAAACATAAGGTTCAAAGTTGATTGGGAAAATTTGACAGTTTCGGGTAGCTTTACTTGACGTCTCTATACAGGGTAACTTGTAACTCGACGTATATCCGTCAGGAGCTGATAGGGGGGCCAAAATGCAACAAATTGATGCACAATGGTCCATTTAAAGGACTAAGTGACGGAACCCAAACCCTTAACATAGAACATATATGCAACAAATTGAACCCCACATATGTATGGCCGGAATTCAATAGTTTTCGAGATATTTATTATATTTGATACTACCATAGGGTAGAATATACTAGATCGCCACTATTAGTCTAGTCGTTTGGGGCAAGGCAAAAAATATTTCCAACTACAACCCTGATTTTAATCTAGCGAAAGATGCTCAAACGCAATGCTCACATTAATATAAATAAGTAGGTAGTTACTAAGAATAATTTTCAGTTTTATATTTTCCCTCTTAATTAAATAAAAAATACTACATAATTGTGTACGGAACTATGCTGTTTCATATATGATTTCATGAAGTATGTAATTGGTAGATCGCGCAGGGTGTCGTCAGTGAACAGTAGATCTTGGGTCTAACCAAGTTGGCCACCCCCATTTCAGCCGAAAGACTGCTGGACATAGGCCTCCCCCAATTTTGGGGGGGGTTTGCCATAATCGCCACGCTTGGCAGGCGGGTTGGCGATGGTGTAATGCATAGAGAACGCTGCTGCCCATTCTCCGGTCTCCCTTAGTCGCCTTTTACGACACCCACGGGAAGTATGGGGTGGTGCTATTCTTTAAGTCACAGTCAGTCAGTCACCACACAGACTGGTATATACCATACTAGTATAGGCGAAACAGAACCCCAGCGCTGATTTTCAGCGACAGCTGGCATTGACATGGTGACGTCTACCGGTGCAGCATACGATAACGATACGATTTTTGTAAGACTACACATTCTAGGGTATTTCCACTGACATTCACCTTATAAATGGCCTTTATCAATAGTTACAACACCTGTAACTAAATCACTGTCTAATAGCTCAGATTCGTCGGCGACTTGCGACAAAAGCTTTTTTATTATGCTCTGACTTTTTGTCGGCGTGAGACGATAGCATTATTTATAAAGTAATAATGGAGGCGACTGCGTTATTATTAATAACATCATTCAAAACAATCGTGATAGAGCACGTCTGAGCGATGATTTGCTGAATTCAGATCAGATGAGCTGAGATTTTGTAAAGGACGGGCGGTGCGTTAGAGTGCGTGCTTTGACGGTGATGTTCAAAGGTATTGTTTCTTATCCAGTGTTCAGCGGCGGCCCTCTTCCTCCCCCCCCCCCCCTGGCGCCCCTGTCAAACTGATTTGCAAATCAGCACAAGCGTTTTCCAATATGGACCTTTCCGCGCCGCCCGCTCCGTTTACGCACCCAAATGATGGTCGATACTCCGCGTCCGCGCTTTATAGTAAGTTACTATCATTGGTATCATTGGTGGTTGACTGGTGCCTGGTGGTCGCATTTCGGTTGATTTCAGCGCCCCCACAAGACGGCACCAGGTACCGTCGCACCGCTCGCACCGGGGCCGCTACTGCCTGAGTTTTTAATTTGCGCCTCCTAGTTTGTATGTTACAATTGACAGAAGAGCGGGTTGACCTGGTTCTCACAGTCCTAAGGCAAGCAGGTCGTATATTATGGCCCCGGAAATTAATTAAATAGAGAACAAGATTTTTAGACCATAAATAAACATCATCATCTGCCTATCCTTTTCCCAACTATGTTGGGGTCGGCTTCCAGTCTAACCGGATGCAGCTGAATACCAGTATTTTACATGGAGCGACTGCCTATCTGACCCGGGTAATACGATACCCCTTGGTAAGACTGGTTGTCAGGCTTTCGGGCTTCTGACTACCCGAAAGGACTGTCAAAGGTCCACGAATGACAGCCGGGACCAACGGCTTAACGTGCTTTCCGAGGCACGGAGGGTTCACGGTATGTAAAGATGATCACCCATCCATTGACCAACCGCGGTAAGCGTAGCGACAAAAAACCAAAAACGCGTAGACCATAAATAATAATCTATAACATAAATCCAGAAACGGGAACACAAACCATGTAGTTCATAGACAAAATCCAATTCAAGAGTTACTCAAACTAACGAGACAGCACTTTTTGAACGTCAAGTCAAAATGGCATAAGACAGTCCCCCAAAACGCCCGCCATTCACCACTTCCTAGTGCTGAGCTGGGGAGAAGAACTGGCGCAACAGACTCCCCAGCAGAAGAAAAGCCAGCCAAAGTATCTACTGCGAGTAGGTAGCAGTTCTCTTGGTTAGGTAGATACTTTTCTCGGTTTCCTGACTGTACAGACGCCACCACATCAAGCTACCCGAAACTGTCAAATTTTCCCAATCAACTTTGAACCTTATGATTTAGCGATAAAGTTGAAAATCTATTAAATAAATTTGACAGATTGCAGTCGCTTGTTGTGCTGGCGTCTATAAATTGCCGGCTGCGGTTCTCACCAAATGTTTGCAAAAGAAGAAATAAAATTACTGTACCCATATTTGCAAAATATAACATTTATCATTTATAACTATTTTTAATTTTTTTATTCATTAGGCTTCCGTAGCCAAATGGCAAAAAACGGAACCCTTATTTATTCGTCATGTCTGTCTGTCTCTCCGTCCGTATATCACAGCCACTTTTTCCGAAACTATAAGACCTATACTGTTGAAACTTGGTAAGTAGATGTATTCTGTGTAGGTATCGCATTAAAATTTTCACACAAAAATAGAAAAAAAAACAATACATTTTGGGGTTCCCCATACTTACGGTACGGTAGAACTGTCACTCAAAAAAAATTTTTCACCAAACCCGTACCTGTGGGGTATCTGTGGATAGGTCTTCAAAAATGATAATAATATAAGGTTTCAAATATCTTTTTTTTTCTAAACTGAATAGTTTGCGCGTGAGACACTTCCAAAGTGGTAAAATGTGTGTCCCCCCTCCGTAACTTCTAAAATAAGAGAATGATAAAACTAAAAAAATATATGATGTATATAATATGATGAAAAGATATGTGATTACCATGTAAACTTCCACCGAAAGTTGGTTTGACCGAGATCTAGTAAGTAGTTTTTTTTAATACGTCATAAATCGTAAGCCGCAATTTACCTTTCATTTAATCAACTCAAATACAATAATAAAAAAACATTTAATTATGCATAAACCCGGATGTTACGGAACCCTCGGTGCGCGAGTCCGACTCGCTCTTGCCCGGTTTTTTTTATCTTCACAGTCATTCATTCATTCATTTTTTCATTTCATTTCATTTCAGGAATTCCTGAAAAAAAATATATACCTACGTACGTAGTACCTATTAAAAACCTTTGCACTTCAAACATTGCACTCTCTTCTAGCGTACAAACAATTCAATTGAGTCGATATTTTTGACGTAAGGTTAACTATGCTCAGTTCAAGTACGTGTTATAACTATGCGTGACACAGTTATGTCAGTGTGGCGCCATCACTGATCGATATAGTTGACTGTTGCAATCTTAGACAAAGAAAAGTATAGACGGCGGGTAGCTCCATTTCATTTCCACAAGAAAGGGATAAAGTATTGAATTATTATAAATAACAGAAAAGGATAAAGCTATACTATTTCCGTCTCTCATTGCGTGCCAGTTTTTTCAAGGCAGCTACTTATGTAGCTTATGTTAGTTAGGTTAGTTTTTTGTCTCATGTGTGGCCACGCTACCCGATGCTCTATAGCAGTCTTACTCTAAGGTTGCAATAGAGGGGAAGTATACGTATAATGACAGATCTGCTGGTTGAAAAGTCTATTAGATACTTTTTTTTATCCTTTATTAAAAAGAACCAGGTTCTTAATAATTAATTACAATTTAGCCTAATAAAACTAATAAGCAATTTTAATCTAACTGAATTTTTTACGTGATAATTATTTTAAAAGTTACAATGGTGTTGATGGAACTTTACATAAGTCCGTTCCACTTTCTTTAGAGTCTGATAATAATTATGACATAAACACATTGTTCATGTATTATTGTGTCATTGGCACTATTATTTCTACACTTTTCAAACTACACTAACTCAGGTTTTGTTCGTTCTAGTCTTCGTCTATATTTGTTTGGTCTAACAGCTGAATTGTCTCGATGTTCACATTGCCTCGACGTTCATATTAGATACTGAAAGTCTATTAAAATTATCGAATCTGTTGTGATGTTTTTTTTTTTGTAGCCATTGAGGTCCGACTGCTGGACAAAGGCCTCCATACTCTCCTTCCACCTCTCTCTGTCCAGAGCTGCCAAATACTAATCTTTATTTAAGGAGTCCAGCTCATTCCGCCTTCTCCGTCTGGGCCTGCCACGATGTCATTTACCAATAAGCGGGACCCAATGGGTCGTAAGTTTGGCCCATTGATCGTTTGACATGCGGCAGATGTGTCCAACCCGAATCCATTTAAGCGGGACAGCTTTCCGAGTGACTTCAGAAGTTTATCATTGTGTTATAATTATAGTTAATCAATTATATCATCAGAGAGCAGTGGTCGCCAAGTGGTAACGGTCGCCAAGTTGTAGGTCGTCGGTTCGAACCCAGACAGCCGCTTTACTTTGTGTAAATTATTTCATCACCACTGCTCTCAAAACGGTGAAGGAAAACATCGTGAGGAAACCGGCATGTGCTAGAACAAAAAATTCGTAGACATGTGACATCTACCAACCCGCACTGGGCTGGCTGTGGATTACGGTCCATTCCCTCTCACTGAGAGGAGGCCTGTGTCCCAGCAGTGGGAATAATGTTCCCACTGCTCGCTGATTATGTAATCAAATCATTTAACAGTAGTTTTGACAATAGATACTCCTTTCAAAAACCGGTTAGTCAATCGTTATTGAGCCACAAACTAATCCAGTGCATCATTTGTTACCCTTCTCATGACACCTCTGACAAGTGACATAAGCCCTATCCATAACGAATACAAAATTGCAAATTCCTATATTATTATTAATAATAACAACAATAATTGATCATCGACATGAGATAATATGTGACATTCTTTAGATAATTAGATTATAAGGTGTAATAATAGCATCCGCTGTGATAGGTTTTGCAGGTGTCTCTTGAATTTGAAGTGATCTACATTCTACTACGCATTAACACCTAGGATGGGTAGGTGATCAATGAGTTTTAACCCTTCGTATGAACGTGGATCCACGCGAGGCACAATGGCTCATTAATTTGATTCAGTAATTACAAAAAAATATATATATACTCAAACTCAAACTCAAACTCAAAGCATTTATTTCAATTAAACCTTGTACAGGCACTTTTGAATTGTCAAAATTAAATAGTCTGTCAGTTAGTCAGAAAGTTGAAGCTAGTTGCCCATTCCAAAACGTAGATCTCTATGGAGAAGAACGGGCAAGAAACTCCATGGACACTCTTTTAAATCAAGTTATTACAAAATCCTGGGTACATTATTCTTGTTGCTTCTATATGTGAGAACAATGTAAAAAAAAAAGACAAATGAAGAAACAATTCAAAATATAAGATTATAAATAAGCATTGGCAGTTAAGAGATGACCAGTCTCAACCGACGGCACCCGTTCACGAACATGACGCGTGGATCAGCACCATCCAGCTCAACCATTTTGTAGGGAACCGAATAATCCAACACACGCGCCACCATCGGTGAGACATTTAAGTGAGCATGACACGTTCTCAACTGCCATGCTCTTTCAAGTCAACAACAAAAAAAAAACATAATAAACGGAAACATGGTTCTTACATTTACAAAATAAAAAAAAAATGCTTCTAAATTATACAAAACTATAGTTTGCAATTTATTTAAGATGTTAATATAATTTACTACCAAACAGGAAGAGGTATCAAATATTGCAGTATTCAACAATTAAAACTGGATTGAACAAAATAAAAAAGTTATGTTCGTAATGTCAGAAAAATTGAAAAAGAAAAAGGGAAGCACCTCTTCCAAATTTTGAAATTTTAACTACTGAGCCCAAGTGCCTGTGGAGCAGGAGCAGCATTAAGCCAAGCATTTTTATCTACGATATAATCATCCAACTTGTAATATGCTTGTCTACATAGTGTGCGTTTCATGCATGTTTTAAATTTCTTCTCATTTAATTGAAGAATATCGAATAGTATTTTATTATAACATTTTACACAGTAACCCATAAAAGAAGTTTTTACTTTAGACAATCTGAAACGCGGTTGATCTAATTTGTCCCTATTTCTAGTGTTAAAATTATGCCTGTCACTTATCTTACTAAAAAGATGTAGATTTTTTCGAACGTACATAATGTTTTCATATATATATTGACAAGGAACCGTCATGATGTTAATTTCTTTAAACAGTTCTCGTAGAGAATCGCGTCTGCTGAGCTTGTAGATGGCTCTAACAGCCCTCTTTTGCAGAATGAAGATAGAATCAATATCTGCAGCCCGTCCCCACAACAAAATACCGTAAGACATGATGCTATGAAAGTAACTAAAATAGACCAGTCTCGCGGTATCCACGTCTGTTAATTGGCGAATTTTCCAAACAGCGTAAGCGGCCGAACTGAGCCGCCCTGCAAGTGATGTTAAATGCGGACCCCACTGTAGCTTTGAGTCAAGCGCGATCCCCAGAAAAACCGTATTTTCGACGAATTCAAGTGTCTCCCTATTCAATACAACATGACATTCATTACTTCTAACATTCGGTAAAGCGAATCTAATGCATTTATATTTATTTCAACTTTTGTGTCATACATAAATTGAGGCAGCCCCTGTAAGTTACAAAAGTACTTGTGTCGGAGCTGTCTCGCTCTTCCCATAAGTGGTAACTTAACAATGTTGAGGCGTAAAAGGTTTTTAAAAAAGAAAAGTAAAAATAAAATTAAAAAAATGATTTAGCAGCTCTCAGTGTGTGTTTGTGGGTGTGTGTAAGTATGTGAGTGTTGAGGGTGTGTGTGTATACGAGTGTGAGTGTATCCATTTTTTTTTTTCAGCTTATCCTGGTCAGAATATTTTCTGTGTCGTCATATGTTAGGGATCTCAACCAATCAAATTACAGCATTCAACCTGTTAAGAAGCCAAAATGCTCAAATGGGATCATTTTCAACTCTTTTAGCTAATAAAAAAAACCGGTCAAGAGCTACTCGGACTCGCGTACCGAGGGTTCCGTACCATCATTTATGTTTTTAAATTTTCATCGGCGAGGCCTATATTCGTCAGATAATTTTAACACTGCCATGTAGAATTTTGCAGTTTTAAGTCAGCGCCATCTCTTGACAGCTAGTGGAACTAATGTAACTTTTGTTGATGATTTCTGAAAATAATTGTGCTATTTAGTATTTATTATGTATTTATTTTATTTTGTATTTATTTATCGTTTTATTTTCTTGTATTTTTTACATAAACTTCTATGCGAACTTCGGAGATAAGGGCGGACGAAGTCGCGGGCTGAAGCTTTACTTATAAGATTAGTTTGGGGCCCGAACTAAGAACGAATGACAACACGATTTGATAGCTGTCTCTAATCCCGATGTCGATACCCATGATGCATAATCAGCCCATAATGTTCCCCCCACTGCTGGAACACAGGTCTTCTCTCTTCGAAAGGGAGTGGGCCGTAATTTACCATGGCCCAGTGCGGGTTGGTAGATGTCACATGTCTTCGATTTTTTGTTTTTAGGGTGCCGGTGTCCTCACGACATTTTTCTTCACCGTTTTTAGATCAGTGGCGATGAAATGATTTTTCAGCTTTACTATTATTAGAGATTAGTATTTATAGATATATGTATATTTTATCATTTATAATACACCTTTAAGGTAGCTATTGCAATAGAGTTTCGTCGTTTCAGCCGATAGACGTCCACTGCTGGACATAGGCCTCCCCCAATTTTGGGAGGGTTTGCCATAATCGCCACGCTTGGCAGGCGGGTTGGCGATCGCAGTATGGTATGATGGTGGAATACATAGAGAACGCTGCTGCCCATTCTCCGGTACGATCCTTAGTCGCCTTTTACGACACCCACGGGAAGTAAGGGGTGGTGGTATTCTTTAAGTCCGGCACCACACAGACACAATAGAGTTTAGCACCGGCAATATTTTACTAATTTCGTAGTAATAGGTACTTGTCTCCCCAAATCTTCGTGACAGAACATCCTTGATAAATAATTCTCAGAATGATTTCACAAAAAGGCACCGGTTACCATTATTTTCGTAGAAAACCAAACACGACGGACAAGAAGATCCCATTTAAAGATTACCGCGAATATTGACAAGGTTCTAATCATCACGACGTTTTACCAAAACGGATCCCTAAAAGGATTTTGTAATAGTAAGAAAATATTGTTCTGATTTGTAGGAATTAATCTGCAAGGTTAAGCTGTGGTTAGTATGGTTATTTTGTGGATGGGACACGTTTTTTTTCAAAAATTGAGAAACAAGGAGTTTTTTTCTGCTTTCACATGCTTAAATTCCTAACTCATAAACAGAGTGACATTGACAACCTGTAACCATGGATTGGATCCAGTACATGATTCTGGATTCCCTTTATCATCACCATCATCATTTCAGAAAGACGTCCACTGCTGGACATAGGCCTCCCCCAAGCACCTCCACTTCGACCGGTTCTGTGCTTCCCGCATCCAACGGGTTCCTGCGGCCTTCACAAGGTCGTCGGTCCACCTTGTGTGACGCCTTCCAACGCTACGTCTTCCGGTACGCGGTCACCACTCCAGAACCTTTCGGCCCCATCGGCCTTCTGTTCTGCGAGTAATGTGCCCTGCCCACTGCCACTTAAGTTTGGCAATTCTTTGGGCTATGTCGGTTCCCTTGGTTCGCCTGCGGATCTCCTCATTTCTGATTCCCCTGCCTTTATAATATTCGTCGGTAATTAAAAAAAACCGCGTAGGTAGGTATTGCCCTTTTCTATTAAACCAGATTTTTATTTTGATATGCAACTAAAAATTTCTACGCTATCATCATCTGCCTAGCCTTTTCCCAACTATGTTGGGGTCGGCTTCCAGTCTAACCGGATGCAGCTGAATACCAGTACTTTACATGGAACGACTGTCTACCTAACCTCCACAACCCAGTTACTGGGTATACGATACCCCTTGGTAAGACTGGTTGTCAGACTTTCGGGCTACTGACGACCCGTAACGACTGTCAAAGATCCACGAATGACAGCCAGGACCAACGGCTTAGCGTGCTTTCCAAGGCACGGAAACGGCTTGGTATGTGAAGATGGTCACCCATCCACGGACCAACTGCGGCAAGAGTAGCTTAATCTGATCGATCGACCTGTGCGGCTGTTATTACTTAGCCACGGGCCCAAAGGCTGTTAAATTTTTTACGCTAGTGGTTAAGAATTATGTGCTGAATTCTTGGTTAGAGTTTGTGCATCAATGTCCCTGTCCCTGTCATCCTCCCCTAGGTTCGGGTCGGGATCCGAACTTATGACTCCTACCGCAAAAGCCACAGCTGCAGCCGTACCATTAAGGGGCTTACAGGACCTAAACACAAAAAAACCGGGCAAGAGCGAGTCGGACTCGCGCACCGAGGGTTCCGTAACATCCGGGTTTATGAATAGGTAAGGTTTATGTTTATGAAATTAAATGTTTTTATTATTATTTTTATATTTGTGTTGATTGAATAAAATGTAAATTGCGGTTTACGATTTATGACGTATTAAAAAAAAAACTACTTACTAGATCTCGTTCAAACCAATTTCCGGTGGAAGTTTACATGGTATCGTACATCATATATTTTTTTAGTTTTATCATTCTCTTATTTTAGAAGTTACAGCGGGGGGGGGGGGGGGACACAAATTTTACCACTTTGGAAGTGTCTCTCGCGCAAACTATTCAGTTTAGAAAAAAATGATATTCGAAACCTCTATCATTTTTGAAGACCTATCCATATACAGGGTGTTTGGTGCATCGTTTGCCAAATAGAATTGGCCGGAAGGAGAGATCATTTGCCATCTCTTAAGGCCCAGTAACTCATTCCTTGTTACACCGGTTTTTTTATTATGTCTTTTTAATTTTTATTTAGAAAAATACAAGAACTCTGCATTTAAGCTTAAATTTTTAAAAAAGTTATGAATATAGGCTTCAAAATTTATTTTAATTCTTATGTTTACTCTTGTATGGTTCTATCAAATTCAAAATTACTTGCTAATAACATCTAGTTCCTTTTTAATAACTCACAAAGTTTTTGAAAAAAGAAAAATTACACTTAACACTCAACTTTAAATTGCTTTAAAAAAAAAACTAAAAGCGATCGGGATCTCCGAATTCTTTTAAAAAGTTCTCTAGTTTGTCCCCTTTCCAACAGTGTGCAATATACCAAAAAAAAACTTTTAATAACTTCAGTAATTCGCTAAACGTGCAATCGAGACACATCAGGCTGATATTCGATATTACGGTAAGAACACTAGTTTTCACATAAATAATATTCTTTTAGTAGGTGGATAGTGTTATCTCACTCTTACGCAGTCTTTTATCTCTTTCTAGGGTTCTAACTTTCCTCGAACTTGAAATAAAAAGTAAACTTCTATTTAATAAGTGCCTAATTATAAATTTTGTTCAAATTGTCCTCCACTATTGCGTACACACGCGTAACATCTTCGTCTTATCTCGACTGTAGTGGTGTGTAAACGTATTTCTGCTTTGATAGTGATGAAAGCCGCTTCATCGCGTTGGACTAAATCATCCCTAGTCTCAACTTCCGTGGCGTAAACAAGTTCTTTGGGCCGTCCCCAGATGTAAAAATCTAACGGAGTCAGGTCTGGGGAACGGAGGCCAAGGAATAGGGCCATCTCTCCCAATCCAAGTACTCCCTGACGGTTAATCTCCAGTAAGCGGGACAACCGTCTTGATGAAAAACAAAAGACTCACTTCAAGAGGTCTTCACTGAAAATTGGTAGCTGAGCTAATAATTAGGGTAAGTCTGTTTGTAGAAATGCTTTTTAAAAAGTTCGGATGATCCACGTCCGAGTGTAATAAAAAACGAGAAAACTAGACACGGTTACCATAGTCTTGATTCTCAAGACCTACAACAAACAAAATACCTACGCGTAAGAATGCATTACTTTCTCCCAAGGAGAATTTTTTATTTAATATTTGTAAAAAGTACAATCCTTGCGGGATAACATGACATCTGGCAGAATGACATCAAAGCCGTTACCTAGAACATCGGTGAGGTACGCAGTAGAGCTAGAAAGGGTTTGCATTCCATGTTAGCGCATACGATTGTAAGTCACTATCAAAGAAGAAATACGTTTACACACCACTAGATTCGAGATAAGACGAAGATTTCGCGCGTGCGTACGCAATAGTGGAGGACAATTTGAACAAAATTTATAATTAGGTACTTATTAAATAAACGTTTATTTTTTATTTAAAGTTCAAGGAATGTTAGAACCCTAGAAAGAGATTAGAGACTACGTAAGAGTGAGATAACACTATACACCTACTTAACGAATGTTATTTATGTGAAAACCAGTGTTCTTACCGTAATATCGAATATCAGCCTGATGTGTCTCCAAAGGGTCTCGATTACACATTTAGCGAATTACTGAAGTTATTAAAAAAATTTTTAGGTATATTGCACACCGTTGGAAAGGGGACAAACTAGTGAACTTTTTGAAAGAATTCGAAGATCCCGATCGGTTTTAGTTTTTTTTTTACAGTAATTTAAAGTTGAGTGTTAAGTGTATTTTTCGTTTTTTCAAAAACTTTGTGAGTTATTAAAGAGGAACTAGATGTTATTAGCTAGTAATTTTGAATTTCATAGAACCGTACAAGAGTAAACATAAGAATTAAAATAAAATTTGAAGACTGTACTCATAAATTAAAAAGAAAATTAAGCTTAAATGCAGAGTTCTTGTATTTTTCTAAATAAAAATTAAAAAGTCATAATTAAAAAAACCGGTGTAACAAGGAATGAGTTACTGGACCTTAAGAGATAGAAAATGATCTCTCCCTTCGGCCAATTCCATTTGGCAAACGATGCACCAAACACCCTGTATAACCCCCACACGTAAGGGTTTGACGAAAAAAAAAAATTTAGTTTCGGTTCTAAGTATGGGGAACCCCAAAATGTATTTTTGTGAAAATCTTAATGCGGTTCACAGAATACATCTACTTACCAAGTTTCAACAGTATAGTTCTTATAGTTTCGGAGAAAAGTGGCTGTGACATACGGATGGACAGACAGACACACAGACATGACGAATCTATAAGGGTTCCGTTTTTTGCCATTTAGCAACGGAACCCTAAAAACGCAAGTTTTAGAAACAATAAAAGTATATGATCGACTACAGTAAACAAAATCAGAAAAATATATGATATTCTTCAGAATATATGCTAGGTAGATAGTGTGTTGAAAACATAATACAAATAATTTGATACGATAGAAAGAAATCATGAAGATACCTCTAAAAACTTTATTTTTACATTAAAAATCATACTAATATACATACAATCATTCTGATTTTTTGTCAGATTATTCTACAAGCAACATACTAAAACACTAGTGTTTTAATTTTTTAATCCAAATAATAGATTTTTTGTAAATAAATAATTGCTTCATATTTTGTAATAAATTACCAGCGTTGTGTCATGGCGCTTCTCTTTCTTTTCTATGCAGTCCGACAAAGACCGCGCTTTAGGTCTTAATTAAAAGTACTGATAGGGATTCAGTAATAGCTACATAGGGCTTCCACCATGTTACCGCAGAAAATTCTATTTAATTTATTACATATCCTGAACTAACAGCTAGAGGTAACCACACTATCGATAATTATAAATACCAACACATCATGTTCACTAGAGGTGACCACTTATCGATAAACCCAATTTATCATTAGCAATTTACATTTAATGACACATATCATCGACACAGGCCTATCGATAAGGAGGCGTACTCTAACAGCTAGTAATTAATTATAGAGCTTGATTAAGATTAATTTAGTCGATGATATTAACGATTTATTGCAATAGCAGCGTATTAAAATGTATAATGTTAATCATGCAGTATCTACGTTTAGAATCTAACTGCGATTTATAATACTGAGCAGGCTATATGAACAGCATAATAACTTAAAAGAAATAAATATTACATAATAATACAACGTATATCTTTTTCTGCGGGAGAATTCGCGTGCCCCGTGTGGAGCCGTTCTGCCCTTGCAAAGCTGGTGGATACAGCTTTGAATGAAACGTGCCGGATCATCACTGGCTGCCTTAAACCAACCCCGGTACAAATGCTGTATCCGCTAGCAGGAATAGCGCCACCAGTGGTTCGCAGAGCGGTGGCAAGCTCCAGCGAAAGAGCCAAAATGGTCTCCGACACACGACACCCTTTGCACGACAACATCCTTGTGCCACAAAGGCTGAAAAGCCGAAACAGTTTTTTAAAGTGTGTCGTTCCACTCTCTGCGGACCATCACAAGAGAGACTGAAGCTGTGGCGAGACAGTGCTACCTTACGCAAACCGTTCGTCCCACCCGCTGAAGATCTCCCAACTGGACATGAGTTACCTTGGGTAATCTGGAAGTCTTTAAACAGACTCCGGACCCAGGTAGGCCGAAGCAAGGAAAACCTGTTCAGGTGGAGATTCATAGACGAATCCGCCTTGGAGTGTAAATGTGGTGCTGTCCCACAAACGATGGGACACTTAATATCATGTCCTGCGTGTCCTGTCAGCTGCACGTTACAGGAACTGATGGACGGTGGTGAAGGCGCCAAACAAGTAGCCGAATTCTGGGCCGAGTACATTTAGATTGCTATCGACACGCTAAGAAGAAGATTATACAACGTTATTTTTAGTATATGCGAAAGCTGAATATAGTTTGTTCAGAATAAGTAACTGAATCGATTCCAATAATTTTTACCTCATGTTATGTTTTGTCCCAAAAATATTTACAAAAGTTTAAAAGTTGGACACCGAGCGACACTAAGTAGGTTATCCAATCTCCACGCCGAACGGTTAGGTACCTAGGTACTATTATCAATGTGCGCAAGACGGCGCGGCGCGAGCGGCGCGGGTGTGCATGTTTTTGTACGGACAAACAGGTAACTTAACAAGCTTATAACTTTGTAATTTTTCATAATACAGTTTTGAAATTTTGTACATAGATTCTTTACATAAAAATACACGTGTTTCGGGTTTCGCATATACTAAAAATAATGTTGTATATGTAAACCAAATACATCCATACTAATATTAAAAATTGGAAAGTAACAGTCTGTCTGTATTTTACCTTTTCACGCCTATACTACTGAACGGATTTCGGTAAAATTTGGCAGAGAGATAGACTGCATTCCGGGGAAGGATAAAGGATAGTTTTTATCCCGATATTCAATTATGTGGGTGAAACCGCAGGGCGCTGCTAGTTTATTATAAAAGGGAAAACAAAGAAAATATTATACAATTGTTTGAAAGGGGGTGACTTCTGACTAATAGAAATAAAGTCCTCCAGACCAATTCGGCCAAGGCGACCAAGCTCAACGGAGACGAGCTTTCGGCGCCGGAGATAATACAGTACACAAGTGAGTGCGCAGACACAGGTGAACTCTCTCTTCCCTCACTCTCAAGGCCTACGCAGACCGGGACGGCATGGCAAGGGATTTTGCCGTCAGTCAGCGCACACTAGCCGCATAGATACCGCGGCATTCCAGCGACTTCCTCGCTTCTCTACCCCCTTGGCATGCCGTTGCCTACCGCAGGACGCCACGGCATCAGGCCGCGGGAGCCCGTGGTGCGTCTGTCAATGCCGTGCAATGAAATCCCTTTCGATGCCACGGCGTCATTTTTAAGCATAGCAATTTATGTCGTATTTCTATATCGATACGTTTGAATGTCCATTAGTAAAAGTTTAAATCCCTTGCCATGCCGTCCCGGTCTGCGTAGGCCATCATAGTCCGATGGGACGGCAATCCGACACGATCGGAGTGAGATCAGCCGCAGGACCAACGGTTTAACGTGCTTTCCGAGGTACGGGGGTGTCACACCGCCAACTTCCTATCTCGCGGCTGTTACTAAGAAATTCCTAATGGAAAAATGCTTGCCTGCCTTCTAATCAAAAGTGAACAGGCATCTTCTGGGCACGCTCGTTCCATCATAGACCTCATCCATCGCTTTCCATCAGGCGTGGTGGGGGTCAAGAGTGGGCCCATTTAGCAATAAAAAAAAAAGTATAAGCACTCTAAAAAACTCGGGAATCGAACCGAGGACCCGATGCTCAGCAGTCGCGCTTGCGACCATGCGACCAACGGAGCAATCAAGGAGAGGACTGAATAATAGAGAAGTATGAAAGTTGTGCCGACCACAACTAAAGGCTTACGCAGACCGGGACGGCATGGCAAGGGATTTAATTTTTTACTAATGGACATTCATACGTATCGATATAGAAATACGTCATAAATTGCTATGCTTTAAAATGATGCCGTGGCATCGAAAGGGATTTCATTGCACGGCATTGAAAGATGCGCCACGGGCTCCCGCGGCGGAATGCCGTGGCGTCCTGCAGTAGGCAACGGCATGCCAAGTACTCCGGCGCTCGTTGTGACATACCGCGGGGTGAGGCGGCGGGGGTAGAGAAGCGGGGAAGCCGTTGGAATGCCGCGGTATCTAAGCGGCTAGTGTGCGCTGACTGGCGTCAAAATCCCTTGCCACTCCGTCCCGGTCTGCGTATAGGCCTTTAGTTGAATAAAACTGTTTCACTCCAGTATAGGTATTTATTATGTTGGTACTGCAATGTAACAAATCTGAAATCTTAATTATATAATGCAGATGGAGAACAGAAATGTAAAAAAAAAAAAATATGGTACACTTGGAAAAACATACATTAGTACACATAGGTACACACAGGATTAAAGGCATATTTTACATTTACAATAGAGTCACTTTAATGGGCGAACTGATACCTCCTAAACTAGGCCAAAAGCCTGTGTTTTAGGAGGCAAAGTTCCTCTAGGTATCAATACAACTGGTCTTAAGTGTCGTGCAAGTACTTATAGAAACACAACATAAAATGTATGTCTTAAAAACCCAATTTTGCGTCCGAACGCGACGCGACAATCGAACAAGCAGGACACTTAAGGATTTCAAAATTTTCAAAAAGAACAAGGTTTTCAAAATGCGCTCGCCCGCCATTACCTTTCACTGACAGCTTTTCCAAAGAGAATCACACGAATGGTTTTTTTTTTTAATAATTTTTATTCATGGCCCTTCTTCTTTCACACAAATCTTTCACAGAAATGGAATCGTTTTGGTGTTGCCAGCACAGTTTTATTATTGTATAGTCGATCAGGATTTGGGTTTGTTTTGCCAAAAGCCATTTTACCAAAGAAATGAACTTTAAACTTTTTAAAAACAATTCTACACGTGTAAAAAAAAACAATTCCTAACGATATCCGTGACCCGTTACCTAAAAAAATAGAAAATAATTTGTTACATGACCTCATGTGAGCCAAATTACACGTTATAGTACATCGTTAGTTAATTGCGTTAGTTCAAGGTTCGATTCTCAGATTATGTAATAACAAACACGATATTTTGTGTAACAAGTTGATTTCTTGCAAAGTCAGAAGTTTTCATAATTTTCCTTAAAATATTTGGGTCGTTGTCTAGAGGTTGCAAGCGGGGTGTTGCAAGAGGGGTCCGTGGCTATACAATAACAGCCGCACAGGTCGATCGATCAGGTTAAGCTACGCTTGCCGCAGTTGGTCTGTGGATCGGTGACCATCATCTACCCAGCCTTTTCCTTATGTTGGAGTCGGCTTCCAGTCTAACCAGATGCAGGTGAATTCAATATTTTACATGGAGCGACTGCCTATCTGACCTCCACAACCCAGTTACTGGGTAATACGATAACCCCTTGGTAAGACTGGTTGACAGACTTGGTAAGATCGGACTTCTGAATACCCGTAACGACCGTCAAAGATCCACGAATGACAGCCGGGACCAACGGCTTAACGTGCTTTCCGAGACACGGAGGGGTCTCGGTATGTAAAGATGGTCACCCATTCACAGACCACCCACGGCAAGCATAGCATAACCTGATCGATCGACGTTCGTTATCATTGAGCCAGGGGCCCCTTCGATCTGATGACTTCGGAGAATTAGCCATTCGAAATCAAGCAGTAAACCCCTATAATAGTAAGGAAGAAGAAGACACGTTGCATCAGACTGCAAATAAATTTGGGATAAAGGTAAGAGAATCACGATGATTATGATGATGGTTACCTATTGAAAAACGGAACTCAGTAAGCAGCCAATTACCATTCATCATCATCATCATCATTTCAGCCGAAAGACGTCCACTGCTGGACATAGGCCTCCCCCAAGCAACTCCACTTCGACCGGTTCTGTACTTCTCGCATCCAACAATGGGTTCCTGCGGCCTTCACAAGGTCGTCGGTCCACCTTGTGCCAATTACAGCATCATATAACAATTCCGAGGCACGGGGCTATCACACCGCCAACTTCAAAACTCCGGGCTGTTACTAAATAATTCGAAATGGAAAAACCCAAAAACACTTTTTCCGACCCGGGTAGTAACCCAGGACCCCACGCTCAGCAGTCGCGCTTGCGACCACAAGACCAACGGGGCGTTATAAGCCGACCCTGCACCTGATCTCTCTACCATAGCACAATGAGAGTGAGACAAGAGAGTGCACCTGTGTCTGCGCACACACTTGTGCACTATGTTATACTGTTAGGGTTAATGGTGTGTGCATAGGTAAGATTTCAATAATACGTTTATTAATCCTTATACATATTTATATATTGGAAGGTGTGTCTTGTATATCTCCTATCTATTGCGGAAATTCGGTCTGGAGGACTTTAACAACTACCTGAGCCCCGCGGTTTCCTATAAAAGTTGCATCCTATAAAAGGAATACACGATATAAAGAAACTTTCTCGACACAAATAAATTGCTAAGATATGAGTATCTACAAAAAAATTGCAAAAGATCTATCTACTTTTATGTTTTTTTGAGTATCACGGCGTAACTTTTATGAGTTATTGGCAGCGCTCCGCGGTTTCACCCGTATAAGTCTCAATCCCATGGGAATATTGAAATAAAAAGTATCCTACGTGTTAATCCTGGTTATAAACTATCAGTGTGCCAAATGTCATCCAAATCCGTGCAGCCGTTTGAGCGTGAAGAAGTAACAAACATACAAGCACACTCACAAACTTTCGCCTTTATAATATTTGTGTGATTTCGCCAATTACGGTTAAAGCTGAGTACCACTTAACCATGAGCCCCTCAAACGAAGGCAGGTCACGATAAAATCTAATTAATAGTCCATAATAATTAATAATTCCTGTTTATCTTACTAAAGGCGGGTGACATGCTTCGAGTATGACTAACAAGTGATCAAGACTGCTTAGACCTCGTAATTAACGGTTGGATTAATTAGGTTCTGCATCTATTAAGAAATAATCTATTAAGGTGAATGGATAGTGTTAGACCGCGAAATTCAAATTTTATTACGCTTTTTGCAATTTCCAGGTCAGTGTCAGATTGTATCTTGATCAAAATATGATTCTCGACAATAACAGGTATATATTTAGAGAATTATAATCATTAGAATCATTAATACATCTTGCTAAGTTAGATTTCTACCACCAACCACCAATCTCTTATGGAAAAGTGTTAATGGTAGAAATCTAACGGTCCTAACGGGCCCCTCTTCATATGATGCTGATACGCGCCGTCCGGCACGGGCCTGGTCCTGATCGGACGGTGAGCTACCCATTAATCTCCGCCCGCAGGCCCGTCTCCGCCCGCAGGTCCGAAAGTAACTTATGTAAATTATAACGCAACAACCCTGTTGTTCTGATCTAAGATAAACTTTTTAAGCTTTATCAGGAAGTCAAAAGGTGGACAATACAAATTCTTAATTATGCATTTTTGAAACGCCTGATACGGTTTTCTTTTATTTATTTTTCAATTTTCTGAAATCGTCAGTCATCATCTGCCTAGCCGTTTCCTAACTTTGTTGGGGTCGTCTTCCAGTCAAACCGGATGCAGCTGAATACCAGTATTTTACATGGAGCGACTGCCTATCTGACCAATAAAATTGACTGAAATACAGGTTTTCAATTACCTCCGAAAAAATAACCTTCAGAATCGAAACTCAACTTTTAGTACCTTACCTATTCCATTTTTATGGTTCCGTACCCAAAGGGTAAAAACGGGACCCTTTCACTAATTATTAGACTCCAATGTCCGTCAGTCTGTCCGTCTGTCACCAGGCTGTATCTCATAAACCGTGATAGCTAGACAGTTGAATATTTCACAGATGATGATTTCTGTTGCCGCTATAACAACATACTAAACACAGAATAAAATAAATATTTAAGGGGGGCTACCAAACAACAAACGTGTTTTATTCGGTGTTTTTGCCTTGTGGTACGGAACCCTTCGTGTGCGAGTCCAACTCGCTCTTGCCCGGTTCTTATTGTTAAAACCCCAGATTCATATGACAACATTATTTTATTTTACTTAATTTGACTTTGCAAAGCGGTAATGTCTTGATGTTTTTAGAGACTGCCTTTTTTATGACGTTCTAAATAAAATAAACATAAATTTTAGACAAGTTTGACTTTGATAAAGGCAAAAGCAGAACAATGGCGATACCTGTCAGAAGCTCATCACTAACCATGGGAAAAAGCCGCTAAGTACAAGTTGCACTTAACTAAGTTATGCGAGGACGATCAAAACATGACTCCTATCACTCGGAATGTTCGTCAAAGTCGTTCACACTATAAGGTCATGATGTACGTTCGACACTTGCTTATAGTAGTTTAGATAGGGTCTTAACATCACGACTGAACTCACCGAAAGGGTAGGCAGAAGTGGACGCACGTTTGCCATATTTCAGTGTCACGCGTTTGAGTGTGTGTGAAGAAGAATTACAGCAGTAATAATAGCCTCCCCGACAGTTTTCGGTCACGGTGGCCAATCTCAATAGAAATTAGCCAGGTACGCAGGAGATATTATAGTGCACAAGTGTGTGCGCAAACACATGTGCACTCTCTGTTCCTTTTATTTTCATAGTCCGATGGGACGGCAATCCGACACGACCGGGGAGAGATCAGGCGCAGGACTAACGGCTTTACGTGCTTTCCGAGGCACGGGGGTATTAAACCACCAACTTCCAAACTTGCGAAATTGCTAATGGAAAATCCAATAACACTTTGACCCGGGACCCCACGCTCAGCAGTCGCGCTCGCAACCAGGAGACCAACGGGGCAGTCAAACGATATCTTACGATATTACTGGTTCAACTACGGTTTCCTGGCAATTACAGCAGTGCTCGGATCGTCAATCGAAGGCTAAGCTATGCGTTGGTTCGTTGAATGGTGACCATCAATTACTCACGAGACCCCTCCGTGCCTCGGAAAGCACGTTAAGCCGTCACTCATAGATATCTTTGACGTAATCAGAAGCCTGAAAGTCTGTCAACTAGTCTTACCAAAAGGTATTATGATATCCAGTTATCGGGTGTGGAGGCCAGATAGACAGTCAACTCAGCCCATCGCAGTCCACTGCTGAACATAGGCTTCTCCCAGACTGCGCCGTCCTCCGCTTTTCGCATCCAGGCTACCCCAGCCACCTTCTTTAGGTCGTCCGTCCATCTAGCTGGGGGGCGTCCCACACTACGCTTGCCGATACGCGGTCTCCATTCCAGGACTCTTCTGCTCCACAGGCCATTGGTACTTCGACAGACATGGCCAGCCCACGGCCACTTCAGTTTGCTTACTCTGCAAGCTATGTCGGCAAGTCCGGTTCATTTCCGGATAATTTCACTGCTGATTTTATCCTTCAAAGAGACTCCGAGCATAGCTCGCTCCATAGCGCGCTGAGCGACCTTGAATTTGTGGACCAGCCCGACCGTCAGTGTCCACGTTTCAGCACCGTATGTCATGACGGGCAGGACGCACTGGTCGAAGACCTTAGTCTTCAAACTCTGCAGCATAGGCGACGAGAAGACTTGACGGAGAGACAGTCGAGGACGGAGACAGAGAATAGACAGTCGTTCCAAGTAAAATACTGGTGTTCAGGTGAAAACCTCGCATGTCGAATATGTCGCTTTCCAGTTTAACTGGATGACGCCGCGCGGCATTCATTTAGACTGTAAAGCGACTCTAGCATAGTTAGGGCCGGTGCTTACTGAAGGCGTGGCACGGCATGGCACGGCAGGTTGTGCTGCGGCATTCCGCGGCGTTCCGTGGCATGCCGTGGCATCCCGTGGTGTCCCGTGGCATGCCGTGGCATCCTGCTGAAAGCCCAGCCACTCTGGTATCAATCAGTTTTGCTCCGCACCGGCCGGACTGCGCCCCATTAACCGAAATGACCGCTGCACAAGTCTTAGCAATCATAATTCCTTGACACAAAGTGACCCATACGTCTCGCGGGATGCAATGGCATGCCGCAGCAACCCGTGGAATAAAACGGCATGAAACGTCATGCCGCAGCATCCCGCGGCACGTCGCGTCATTTCGCGGCATCGTGGTACCGAAATAAAGTAACATGAATTCTAAACTCATTGAAATAAAATTCAAAATAACTTGATTAGTAATAAAATCCTTTGCCATGACACGCCGTGCCGTGCCGGCAGTGAGCGCCGGCCCTGAGGAAGTGGCTAGCATACTACGTTATCAGTCTTCGGACTTCTGACGACCCGTAACGACTGTCAAAGATCTATGAATGACAGCCGGAACCAACGGCTTGACGTGTTTTTCTGGACACGGAGGGGTCTCGGTATAAATCGGATGGTCTCCGATCCACGAATCGAATGCGGCAATTGTACCTTAATAAATCGACACTTGCGACTGTTACTTAGCCACGAGCCCCTCACTAATGATAAGTATAATTTCAACTAAAGTAATGAATGAGCCATGAAAACGGCTTATTATAAATTCGGCGTGAAGACACGGCTCAAATCTGATGGAATGCGCTCGTCATTTGTTTGTTCACACAATAGGTCACGGATTTGAGTATATTTAGCGACCTGACTGACATTGTTATAGTGATTTTAATACGATTAACACAAGGTTATAAAGGTGTGCTATGATTGTGATGGATTGAAGAATGTTGGTTGGTGTAGTGGCTGATGAAATCAGTCTATAAAGGATGAATTTTAATAGGTGCACCAAATTAAAACATCTAATTCAACGTGTTATAAAGAAAATTTAGAGCATGTCATTAAGGAAAGGGATGCACATAGGTGCGCGTAGGCAAGTGATTGGCAACGTTGTCGCGCGCCCTTTTCTCGTAGGAACGGTCAAAATTAGGTCTGTCTGTATGTCACCTTTTCACGCCTAAACCACTAAACAAATTTCGATAAAATTTGGCAGAGAGATAGATTGCATCCCGGGGAAGGACATAGGATAGTTTATGCGGGTGAAACAGCGGGGCACAGCTAGTACTGTATTAAACACCTATTATGAACTAGCTGTGCCCGCGACTTCGCGTGGATTTCGGAAAACAATAATGAATCTCTTTACTATTTTTTTTTCTAAAATAATAGCCTATATGACTCCTTATAACATCAGCTATCATGAAAGATAGCCCATGAAAGACCCGTCAAAATCGGTCCAGCCGTTTCGGAGATGAGCCGAAACAGACAGATATATAGACAAACGTAATGTTCCCACTGCTGGGACACAGGCCTCCTCTTTGTGAGTGGGAATGCGCCGTAATCCACCAGACAGGTCCAGTGCGGGTTGGTAGATGTCACATGTCTTCAAATTTTTGGTTCTAGGACATGCCGGTTTCCTCACGATGTTTTCCTTCACTGTTTTGAAAGCAGTGGTGATGAAATAATTTACACAAAGTAATCCGTGTGTCACTAACGGGATGCAGCAGAATACCAGCGTCAGGTATTGTACCTGGCATATGCTGAGCTGGACTCCCATTTGGTGCAACCATGAAACACACACCGCCCAGTAGTGATCGACCGTTATAGATGTAGTATATGAGCTAGGTGTCTATGGGTCAATTTATATTTTAATCTTTGTTTTTTTTTTCACCTTTTTTGATGTTTTTAATACCTGTATTGTTGCACTGAACAAACGTTATAAAAAAAGCGCCGAATCTATAAACTTTTACTATTTCTAGGCCAATCCTAATAGCCTCCAATTAATACAACCTACCCTGCAAACCGTGAAACAGACAATAAATTCAAAAAGTTGTGTAAACAGCCGTTGAATCTGTAACAATTCAACCGTTTTGTCCACATCCATTGTTCTGACTCTTGGCGAAACAATGCGGTCCTTTCTCCAGCGACCTTGGCACACATGCGAGAAGATTTTGTGGTAATTTACTAGATGTTTTCCTTTGTACGGAGTATTGATGGTTTTAATTACACATAAAAACAGCATACCTGCAATCTCCATATTGTTACGTAGAGGTGTACTGTAGAAATCACACAACGTTATATTTTGCACGACTCATAATGCGAACCGGAAGATGTAGCGTGGTCCGACGACCTTGTGAAGGCCGCAGGAACCCGTTGGATGCGAGGAGCACAGAACCGGTCGAAGTGGAGGTGCTTGGGGGAGGCCTATGTCCAGCAGTTGACGTCTTTCGGCTGAAATGATGATGATGATAATGCGAAGCATTTGAGAGTGCTTTACGATCGAAAAATTTTTGTAAATTATTTCATCACCACTGCTCGCATAATGGTGAAGGAAAACATCGTGAGGAAACCGGCATGTCCTAGGACCAAAAATTCGAAGACAGAACCACCAACCCGCACTGGGCCCGCGTAGTAGATTACGGCCCACTCCCTCTCATCAAGGGAACCTGGCCTGTGTCCCAGCAGTGGGAACATTATTATTATTATTTATTATTATTTATTTATTATAATCTCCCTACCACTATCATTACAGGTGTATACCTAATGCGATAGCGTGGTCTAAAAATTAACCTACAATTTATAACTATGAATAACGTAAAAACACACAAACGTACAAGTAATACAAGTACCTATGCATCAAACCTAAATAAAATAACCTAAATCATACCCCCCCCCCCCCTAATAATAATAATAGTAACCTAAATAATTATAGCGGATTATGACACAAATTTTGAACCGACTTCAAAAAAGGAGGAAGGTTGGATTGGATTTATTTGAATTATTGGTTGATTGATTGGATTGGATTGGATTGAATTTATTGGATTGATTGGATTTATTGGTTGATTGATTGGATTAGATTGGATTTATTGGATTGATTGGATTTATTGTCTCTTTCACGGTTTGCTGGGTAGTTTAGGATTGGCCTAGATTAACAATAATATTATTGCTATTAAAAAATCATGCGCTCCACCAACTTTCCCTAGAACCACCGAATTCAAAATTCTTTATTTGGGTAATGTAACAAATTTTTCTCTTTCTGAACAATGTGATATATTTCAAAAATGTGCTTGTTCATTATAGCGTACCTGGCTTTTTAAGCTTTAACATTTAAGTATATATATGTTTTTCGTCTATATGGCCTAGCATCCTATAAAAGGAATACACGACACAATGAAATTATCTCTATCCAAAAAAAATTGCGATAAGTAATCTACAAAAAAAAATTGCAAAGATATCTATTTTTATGTTTTTTTGAGTATCACGGCGAAATTATTATGAATTATTCAATGGAGCTTACTTTAAAACATAAAGAGAAATCGAATCAAATTTTATATAACGCAGTTTTATTTTTAATCATACTTTTTATTTACAAAAGATGGAATTTTGTTTTGGCACATACAACGCGGTCACATTAACTCGACGCATCTCTGGAATGCGAGGCCCGCACTCCTTAGCTCGCCCAGCAAGTGTTAGACCTTTGTCTTTGTTACCGATACGCGCGTCGATAATTTGGCTAGTTTTCTGTTATTGTTTTAATTATATTTTTTATTAGGTATATTACCAAAAAACCAAAATGAGGTCATCAACGCCAAGCGTCGAGTTACTGTGACCGCGTTGTACGTTGTTTTATTCCGAGAGCAAACACATTATCGCCATCCCTTCTTTTGCCTATCAAATGTAAATGTCATCACTTTCGTTTTCACGTTCGTTCATAAATCAGTCATCGGCGATAAATCTACGTCATAATTTTGAGCTGCGCAGAGCTGTACCAATCCATACTAATATTATAAAGTAACTCTGTCTGTCTGTCTGTCTGTGTGTTACCTTTTCACGCCTAAACCACTGAACGGATTTCGAAATTTAGCGATCCGCGGTTTCACCCGCGGAAGTGTCGATCCCGTGGGAATTTCGGCATAAAAACTATCCATGTCCTTCCCCGGGACGTAATCTATCCCTCTGCCAAATTTTATCGAAATCTGTTCAGTGGTTTAGGCGTGAAAAGGTAACATACAGACAGACAGATAGACAGAGTTACTTTCGAATTTATAATATTAGTATGGATATCCATATTTCGCTACTCATATCTTAATCCCATGCATTTCCCATCAAATAGGCACAATATACAAGAATCAGAACTGCAGCTTAAGAAGTTGCTCAATACTTCAGTAGGAGCTGAGAAACTTGTTGAAAAACCCATTAACATTTAGCCGGACCCGGGGCATCGAACCCAGAAAACCCCTGCTGAGAGTCTTATGGCTACAAGACCAACGCGACAAATTCTATTAAGGGGCTTAAATGACCTAAAGCGCGGACACTATCGGACTGTATAGAAAAGAAAGAGAAGCGCGATGACACAACGCTGGTAATTTATTGCAAAATATGAAGCAATTATTTAATTACAAAATTAATCTATTGTTAGGACTAAAAAATTAAAACACTAGTATTTTAGTATGCTTATTGCTAGTAGTAATAATCTGACAAAAAATCAGAACAATTGTATGTATATTAGTATGGTTTTTATTGTAAAAAGAAAGTTTTTAAAGGTATCTTCATGTTTTTTTTCTAGCGTACCATCATCATCTGCCTAGCCTTTTCCCAACTATGTTGGGGTCGGCTTCCAGTCTAACCGGATGCAGCTGAATACCAGTATTTTACATGGAGCGACTGCCTATCTGACCTCCACAACCCAGTTACTGGGTAATACGATACCCCTTGGTAAGACTGGTTGTCAGACTTTCGGGCTTCTGACTACCCGTAACAACTGTCAAAGATCCACGAATGACAGTCGGGACCAACGGCTTAACGTGCTTTCCGAGGCACGGAGGGGTCACGGTATGTAAAGATGGTCACCCATCCACAGACCAACCGCGGCAAGCGTAGCTTAACCTGATCGATCGACCTGTGCGGCTGTTATTATTTAGCCAGGGGCCCCTCTTTGTCTAGCGTATCAAATTAGTTGTATTATGTTTTCAACACACTATCTACCTAGCATAAATCCTGAAGAATATCATATATTTTTCTGATTTTGTTTACTGTAGTCGATCATTTACTTTTATTGTTTCTAAAACTTGCTTTGAAAGCCCCAGGGGTTGCGGGCGCACAGAATGGGGGCTCTGTCCGCCCACCAAGTGACCCCAGGGAAGACGGTAGCACAGTCAACACGTCCTGCCGTGCATAGCGAGGGTCAGGGGAGGCCCTTTTACAGTCTCCCCAGGGGTGCCTTACAGGCATTGCACTGGGGGGTTCCGGAATTGATTTTTTTAAGAGGAACCGGGACCACCCCTATGAGCAGATGCTATGTGATGGTGATCACCGGGGTGGTTTTTGTGAGGTAAAAATCCCACACTCCCCGACCAGGGAGGTCGGGGAGGTTGGGCCCCAGAGGGTGTCTTTTGAAGGTTCCCCCGACGAAAAAAAAAAGGTATCTTACCCAATGACGTAATATAAAATATCAATGATCTTACCCGACTTACCTACTATAGGAATTGAGACACTACAAGTATTTCACTTAGTAATTACATTAGTCCTAAGACAGTATTGCAAACGATGCTTCTACCATCAATTTAGGGTTCCATTAATATTTATACTGCTACATCAGGTAGTCCGCGTATTAACCTACTGAACCCCACGGCATCCAATGATGGCCGAACTTGAGTTACGATCTGCTTCGAGAATTACTTTACATAACTTTATAGAAGTTGGTTTTACTTGCTGTATGTATGTTTGATGTGAAGATTGAGTAATAGACAATTACAGACACCAATCTACATGACCTGACCATGATTATGTCTGGACTTTAAAAGAAATTGAAACCTCTGAGTTTGTTTATAGGAAACGCCGACCTCATCTAGTTTTTAAAAGACGTGTAAAAGTGTTTGTACAAACCTACTTACGGATATAAAATCATTTTATACTATCGTTAGCTTACAACCTCGAGGTATGTCAATAAAAACTATCCTATGTCCTTCCCCGGGATGCAATCTAACTCTCTGGCAAATTTTATCGAAAACCGTTCAGTGGTTTAGGCGTGAAGAGGTAACATACAGACAGACAGACTTTATGACAGATGAATTTATAATACGAGTACTAGTAAGGATTATCTTTCCGCATCTGTGCTGCTGCGGAATGCAGAATCTGCTGCAATAGGCGGCGAGCCTATTGTCATCATCATCATCATCATTTCAGCCGAAAGACGTCCACTGGACATGGGCCTCCCCCAATTTTGGGGGGGTTTGCCATAATCGCCACGCTTGGCAGGCGGGTTGGCGATCGCAGTATGGTATGATGGTGTAATGCATAGAGAACGCTGCTGCCCATTCTCCGGTCTCCCTTAGTCGCCTTTTACGACACCCACGGGAAGTATGGGGTGGTGCTATTCTTTAAGTCCGGCACCACTATTGTCATCAACCAGAGACAAAGCCACACTCCGGGCTGCCACTGAGAAATTCCTGAGGGAAACACCCAAAAACGGGTTTTCGACCTGGAAGTTGAACCCAAGACCTCATGCTCGAGGCAGACCCAGATAGTGGGGCATCCATCTGTTCCCACTGCTGGGATACAGGCTTCCTCTCTGGAATGGAGTGGGCCGTAATCCACCACGTGGACCCAGTGCGGGTTGGTAGATTAGGTATATTATACAAGCTGCGCCCCGCGGTTTCACCCGCGTAAATGTCGACCCCGTGAGAATGTCGGGATAAAGAGTAGCCTATATGTTATTCCAGGGTGTCAGCTACCTCCATACAAAATTTTATCAAAATTGGTCCAGCCGTTTGAGCGTGAAGAAGTAACAAACATATATACCACACACACAAACTTTCGCCTTTATAATATTAGTGTGATTTTAGCTGATTTGAGTCAGGACAACTACATTTTCAACTACATTGTCAACCTACCAGCCTTGCGTATGTCCTACTCTTCAAAGGACAGATAACATTAAATACCTTGGAGTTACATTGGACCAGTTCCTCAGCTTCAAACCACATATAGACCTTCTGGTAACGAGATTGCGCAAACTCATTTACATATCGATACCTCTGGGCTCAAAGGGCGTATAGCACATTTTGGGCTTTTTGACTTTTTATACTTTTCTCACTCAGTTTTTGATTCTCTATCGATCTGTGTAATCCACGTGGCGAAATTCGCAAAAAAATGTCGAATACGACCTCGTAATTTTCGTTACGTGTGCACAACTTATTTGAAAATTAGGGGCATAAGGAACATATTGCTGCCTCCACAAAAATTGGCAGGTTGTATAAACCAATTTGGTTGAAGATTTTGGGTGTAAGATCGTTCGAAAAGTAATATTGCTCTTTACGTCCTTTAAAAATTTCAAATAAAAATATATTTGTGCTATACGACCTACATTTTATTATAAAATAGCAGATTATAACAAAGACACCTGATTACATAGCATAAAAACTGAAAAAATTAAATTAGAAATGACGAAGAAAATGAAAAATTAAATGATCTCATTACAAATTTAAAAACTTTTAGTATATTTTTGTTTTTTTTTTATATAAAAGTGAAATAAACGATTTTTATTTCTCATCATAATTTTAGTATCTATTATCCTCTTTTTATTTCTATTAAAAACTCAATTAGAAGAATAAATAAAGCCACTCTCATAGCAAACCAAGAGCTATTCAATTTAGATTTAAAAAAATCTTTTAGTTTATTAGACAGAACAGACGAAGATGACGTTCAAACGCAATACACTAACAAAAAACAGCACTAAAAAGGTCAGTAATAAAACAAAAACGAACAAATACAAAGAGAGTAAATTGAGTTACTAAACGAAGCAGTTAATTGAAGAGAGAGAGGCACTGCAGAGCATGAAGTATAGTAAGAGCCCAGGCGACGATGGCGTAACCACTTCAGCCTTAACAATAAGAGAGCCTGTCTTTCTTCCACATGTTACCAATTTTTTCAACAATATTTTAAACACCGGAATTCTGCCACGCACATTTTGCCATTCTTTGATTATTCTTTTCCACAAAAAGGGTGACAAAACAGACATAGACAATAGCATCCTATCAGTCTGGTTTCACACCTGTACAAAGCTTTCATTAAAATAATCGAGAACAGAATAGCCGGAGCCATCGACAAACATCAGCCCCCCGAACAGGCCGGATTTCGTCGCGGCCATTCTACTACTGACCACCTCCACTCCATCAACAAGGTTCTCGAGAAACATACAGAGTTCCAGCTCCCACTTTATATTGCATTTATAGATTACTCAAAAGCTTTTGATAGCATCAGCCATACCTCAATTTGCAACGCCTTACAAAATCAAGAAACCACTTCTTTTGATAGAAAGAGCACCCCAGCTATTAAAATCAATTCTAAGACAGGACCGTCTTTCCAGTTCAATAAAGGAGTTAAATAAGGAGACCCGCTGTCTCCGAAATTATTTACGGCCGTTCTGGAGGAAGTCTTCAGAAAGCTAGCAGCAAGCTGGGCAGCAAGGGGCATTATGGTTGGAAAAAAGAGATTATCCAACTCCGTTTGCCGACGATATTGTTCTTTTTTCGTCTTCAGTCTCCGAGCTGACTCAGATGCTAGAAGATCTCAGCACGGCAAGCCTAGAGGTCGGACTTCAAATGATTAAGTCGAAAACGAAGTAACAGCGAATGTCAAAGACCAAGTTGATGATGAATAGCGTGCATCGCAGGATCACCGTGGCGGGTGGGGAGGTTAAATACCTATGTCGATGAGTAGCTCTATCTTGGTCAAATAGCCTCTTTCAGGCATGACCAAACAAAAAAGTTGCAAGACGCGCCGAAAATGCCTGGAAGAGCCATTGGGCCATGAAATATCAAACGAAGGGCGATCTTCCACTATCACTTCAAGAGAAGACTCATCGACATGTGTATTCTTCCCATCCTCACGTATGGTTCTCAAACATGGTCTTTGATAATTCAGCAGAGGTCCACGCTCAAGGTTTGCTAGAGAGCTGCTCTGGACAGAGCGATGTGGAAAGAGAGTAGGGACTAGGGAGATCTTTGTCCAGCAGCATAACGGCAAAAAAAAAATCTCAATAATTATCGAAGAATAGATGCCTACTCAATAAATAAAATATCAATTAGAAAAATAATTGTAAGAATATTGTCCTTTACCACGTTAAACAACAATTTAAGTAATTTATACGCCCCTGTGTCTTTGCATCATTTATGAAAAGTTGGGCTTACGCCCCTGTGTACCTGCTCAGGGCGTATTTTTATGGGGTGTATAGGACATATATTAAATTTTATTGGTCGTAAAGCACATGCTATCTCAGTCTATACAAAACCAGGCCTATTTTTGAAAAAACCTTCTTAAGCACATCAAAAATCTAAGAACTTTATCCCTTGGATACTTTTATGTAGCTCTAAAAATGAGAGAGATACAACGAAAACAATTTTTTTTTTTTGTTTTTTGCTTCTCCTGAAAACCTGTGTTTTGTGCTATACGCCCTTTGAGCCCAGAGGTATCGATATTTAAGAGTCTAAAGCATGTAGCCGACCTTCGTACCATTAAGATGGTCTACTATGCCTTGTGTCAGTCGCTAATTGACTACTGCATCATCTCCTGGGGAGGTGCTGCTAAAACGCACTTGATAGAGGCGGAAAGAGCTCAACGTGCCATACTTAAGGTTGCTGCGGGTCTTCCCTTCCGATTTCCCACAGTCGACTTATACAAAAAGTGCTGATAATGATATCAACTTGTGTAAGCTGCATCTTTCTCTTGATGCTATACGTAAAGAATTAAATCACTCGATTCATCTAAAGGTCCGGGTCCGGATGGGATTCCATCAGTCTTTTTAAAAAATACGTATGAAACAATTTGCTATCCTTTATTCATCGTATTCAACAAATGTTTATCTCATGGTGTCTTTCCTGATGTTTGGAAACATGCAAATATTGTGCCAGTTCACAAAAGTGGACCCAAGCATGATGTAGCAACTTATCGACCTATCTCTATTCTATCCGCATTTTCCAAACTCTTTGAGAGACTTGTTCATAACGTGGTATATCCGGCTATTCACAGTGTGCTAATAAATGAACAGCATGGTTTTGTTAAGGACAGATCCTGTATTAGCAATCTCCTTATTTTCACAACTTATCTCTTTGATAGTATTGACGATAGGCAACAGATTGATGCGGTTTACACTGATTTCCAAAAAGCGTTCGATAAAATTGATCATAAATTACTGCTTGATAAAATTGCTTATAACGGTATCAGAGGTGACCTCTTGCGTTGGTTTGTATCTTATATAACTAACAGAACTCAAAAAGTGGTGGTTGAGGGCTTCGAGTCCAGCTCTATTCAGGTCACGTCTGGTGTCCCTCAAGGCTCTATTCTGGGTCCTTTGCTATTTATTTTATTTATTAATGATATTAAAAACTGTTTTCAACATTCAAAATTTCTTCTTTATGCTGATGATTTAAAAGTTTATAAAATAATTTCAAATAAACAAGATTGCATGGATTTCCAGCAAGATCTGGACCGTTTTTCTAACTATTGTTCCTCCAATAAGCTTCATCTTAGTCTTCCGAAGTGTCATATTATAACGTTTACCAAAAAGAAAAATAATACTGAATTTCACTACCGCCTTGCTAATACATTGCTGGATAAAGTTACTTCTCTCCGTGATCTTGGAGTTCAGCTGGATTCGAAGCTCCATCTAGATGTTCATATACATAAGATAGTTAGTAAGGCTTACCAAATGTTTGGCTTTGTAATGAGGGCTTCGAGGGAATTTCGTCGACCCTCCACCTTTTTGCATTTATATAAATCCATAATTAGGCCACAGCTAGAGTTTGCAGTACCTATATGGAACCCTCTGTACAAAAAATATAATGATATTTTGGAGCTGGTACAACGAAAGTACCTTCGTGCTATAAATTACAGATGTTTTCGGAAAAAAGCCTCATACCACCTTCTTCTTAAAAAATACGATCTTCTAACCCTGCAGTCAAGACGAATGCTCCTGGATGTCATGACTTTGTTTAATGTGTGCCGCAATAAATTTGATTGTCCCGACTTAGTCAAGAATCTATGCTACCTCGTTCCTCGAACAGTACATGTTCGTGAAGTGCGCGCTAAGCGTTTGTTTGCTACTAGCCGTTGTAAATCTAATGCTGGGTCGCGCTCTCCACTTCATCGCTTGGTTGACTCTTACAACGATGAGTTTAATGTAGTCGACATACTTTTTCTGAGTAAAAATATATTTAGGCAGCGAATTCGGGCAATACTTAAGGATCGGCAGTCGAACTTGTAATGTATGCATATCTATTCATATGTACTGTGGCCCGGTTTATGTATATTGTATATGAGTTTTTGTAATTATTTGTGTGTGAGTTTTGTATGTTGTGCATCAAAATTGTAATTAACTGTAATTTTTAGTTTACATCATATATATGTACTTATATATATGATATACTATATGTCTCTCTAGTTATAAAGTAAGTATTTAAAGTAATCTGTGGAAAACGTAGTGGGTAGCATATTTATCACAGTTTAGTATGTAAGCCTTGTTATAACACTGTAATATGTTACTGTTTGTTTTTCCTTAATAAATAAATAAAATAAATAAATAAAAGTGGGATGTACTGTCTATTAGACAAACTTTCGTTCTGCATACAGTCCTCAAAAAGCACTCACAGCTTGTTTATGATCCGGACCTAATAAAAGATAAACGACGAAAGGGTACCTACTGTTTGCACTACAACATTTTTCCGTTTACGTCGGTCCCACCAGTTTTATTGTTACCTAGGGGATTTTCTGTATAATGTTATTAACAAGTGCCAAAATATCTATTCACTTCACAAACCCAGTTCTAAGCAAAAGGTAACGGACTTCTTGAAAACTCTTTCCTATGATGACACAGAGAAATTGCTCCACTCGATCAAATAATACTTGCATTCAAATAATTTCCAAAGTTAATCACTCACCACCATTCACACACCCGCCACCTTCACATTAACCACCATTCACCTACACATTCACCACCATTCACCTACACATTCACCACCATTCACCTACACATTCTCCACACACCCTTCGACTGCTTTTGTTGTGTTATTTAATTTATTTCTTTTAATATTATTATTTTTGTTTTAATTTGTTTTTTAGTAGAATCACATGTTGCCTGCCTGTTTAATTGTAATGCCACTATGTGGGTCCTGGTGACCTGTAATACAGGTTTTTTCTAAAACCTACTTCAGGCACCAGCTCTCACAATGTGAATTTATATAGTTTAAAACTGTAAAGTGCTACAAAAACATTGTGAGAGAAAATAAATAAACTTATTATTATTAATATTATTATTTTTCTATTCGTGGTTCTTTACATTTTGTTGCCTTTCAAAATGGTTATATTTTGAGATCCAAATAACATAGAAGTACGAAGGTTAGTGAAAAATGTAAAGAATCACGAATAGAAAAATGTAGTTGTTCTAACTCAAATCAGCTAAAAAAAAAAGTTGTTTAAAAAAATCAAAAAACCCGACCGCGATAAAAAAACTTAGGTAAGTTAAAAGAAACTGAAAAGCTAAAAACAAGCCCATTTTAAATTAAATAAAAGTTGGAAGCAGGCGGGACCCATTTGAATTTGAAAATACAATAAAAATGATGTGGATCCCGCCTGCTTCCAACTTTTATTTAATTTAAAATGGGCTTGTTTTTAGCTTTTCAGTTTCTTTTAACTTACCTAAGGTTTTTATAGCGGTCGGGTTTTTTTATTTTTTTAAATAACTTTTTTTATTTCCAGCTTTTTAGTTTACAAATTTGAAAGATTTCGCAGACGATTTAATTAGTTCTTGGTAGGCGTTTTTTTGCGATTTGTCACCTCGAATTGCTTTTAAGTTTATATGTTGTATATATTTTTGTAATTACCTTTTAAAACCCTTTATTTTCATACCCCACTCGATAAGTTTTGAAAAAAAAAATTAATATGGCGTCCAGTAGTCGCCATATTGAATTTTCACTAACGTCATGTCTTTAGTGACACTCGCCGGACTAAGTGGAATCGATTAACGTGTGAATCATAAAAATCGGCCCAGGCGTTTGGTCTGTATAGTGCTTCAAAGGAACATAAGTATAAACATACATACATACATAGGCTGATGAACACATTACCACTCCTTTGCGTCGCGCAGTCGGGTAATAAAAAATAAGATAGGACTTTTAGTCATACGAGTGACGACGTCTTCGAATTTTTGGTGATTTTTGGACCTACAACTGAGGAATATCTAATCAAAAACCGTTAAATCCATTTTGTATTCTTTTTCAGCAAATGATAAAAACCTTAGAGCATAGTGTTTCAACGTGATCTGTTTGTTGGATTTTGATCAAACTATCGACTTTCATGGGCTTCCCGTGGGTGTCGTAAAAGGCGACTAAGGGGCGTACCGGAGAATGGGCAGCAGCGTTCTCTATGCATTCCACCACCATACCATACTGCGATCGCCAACCCGCCTGCGAGCGTGGCGATTATGGCAAACCCCCCCTTTTGGGGGAGGCCTATGTCCAGCAGTGGACGTCTTTCGGCTGAAATGATGATGATGATGATCGACTTTTAACATTTATTTTTAGTTGGAATTACTGGTTTTTGAAGCGGTCTGTTAGTATTGGGATGTGTATTTCAATTTTGAAAAGCGAAAAAAAAACTGGCCAAGTGCGAGTCGGATTTGCACACGAAGGGTTCCGTACCTCAAGGCAAAAACGCCGAAAAATACCACGTTTTTTGTACGGGAGCCCGGGGTTAAATATTTATTTCATTTTTAGTTTTTCTTGTTATAGCGACAACAGAAATACATCATCTGTAAAAATTTCAACGGTCTAGCCAATTAAAATGTACTCTGTGGGTCTAGCTATCACGGTTCATGAGATACAGCCTGGTGACAGACGGACAGACGGAAGTGGAGTCATAGTAATATGGTCCCGCTTTTATCCTTTGAGTACGGAACCCTAAAAATCATATCCTGGTTAATAACGGCCTTTGTTCCATCACTCCTCAACTCGTAAGTAGCGGCTATTACCACCCACCCACACTGCTCACAGCACAATTGGCCATTATTGCACTCTAAACAGTATAAAGACTCCTACATACAGGCGCGACACGCGATAAAATCGCGCGCGACACGCGATAAAATCGCGCGCGACACAAAGGCACCGCAATTCGCACAACGAGCGCTGCCTTTGTGTGGCGCCTGTTTGTAGGACCCTTTCGACTGGAACTTCCGTCAACCCGGTTACAAAACAAAGTGTTAAGAAAACTAAATTCCCACGGGAAATAGACATCGCCGCGGGGCGAAACTCTACGTTAGATAAGACTTGTTACATTAAACTATCCTTAATTAAAAGCATAACATGGCCATTCCAGCTAGACCTCTCTCACGTTCACCTTACCAACAACATACAACCTTATACGAATGGAGACAGAGTTCAAATTCAAATAGAGAGTGATGGGTTGAGAGGTCTAAACGATTGGTTATGCGTAGACGCAGTTTCAAAGAAGATTGAAGTGACCGATGTTTATCGGGTCAACTGAATTAAAGTTTTGTTGTAATGTTGAACATGTTTTGTGCAAGATATGTTGTAGGTAGGTAGCATTATTTTCTATGTTATTTTTGATTACCTACATGGGATGTCAGGTGGTTTCCGATATCAAAGGTGCCATTATAATTAGGTAACTTTCTGTCTTTTAGAGCGTTTACGCCGTACGGCATTTCATAGAAACATTCAAGCCTTTATTTTTCGAAATGAATGAACCGATTTTAATTAAACTTCATACGCATAAGCAGAATAGAAAGGTCTAAAAAGTTAGTAGAGAACATTTTCTAAATGTCTTATTTAAAAAAAGATAACGGGAAATCTCTGTTTCTATGGAAAATTTGGCTGTAACACTATTTTTCGAAAATGTTCTCTACTAACTTTTTAGACCTTTGTATCCTGCTTATGCGTATGAAGTTTCATTAAAATCGGTTCATTCATTTCGAAAAATAGGGGCTTGAAAGTTTGTATGAGATGCCTTCATCCTATCGAGCCCCAAGATACTTACCCCCTCACTGATAAACATATTATATCAGATGAATAGTTACACACTGTTTTCTCTCTTTCAGTCGTCGGTAATTTGACATTCGAATGAAGAAGACAAAGCGTTGTGTAGCTATACAGACGATATACAATTATTAAGGGAGTTATAGACTAAAAACGTATCCAACCGGAAAGGGATAGGCACCGTATCAACTCGAGCCGTTCAGTATTCTTTGTATGAAACTTCCCTACTGCAACGCACGCTAATCGGAATCGTAACGTAATCGCCTCGCCTCGGGACAAGCTCACGAACCGCGGTGCGGTGCGGTACGGCTCGTCGTCCCCGCGCTTACGTCTCTCCATACCCGAACCGTATCTCTTCGTCCACCCTTGCCCCTCTCACCCCTCCGACCTCCCTGCTGCACCATCAACCAGCGGTCGGCGAGCCGTAAGCGCGGCGTCGCCTAGCCGTAGCCGAGTCGACTTATCGGAGCTTCTGATCCGCTTTGGTTACGTGCTTACGTTAGGTTGGTGGCTTGTTTGACGCCGAGGCGAAAGGCGATACGGTGCAGATCCCTTTCCGATTTGATACGTGTTCTATGACCTTTACTGTCTAGTTTGGGGCTCACTAAGCTGGTAAATAATATGTTGTAAAGTAGCTTTAAGTTGTATTTTAAGCTATTAATGTCGTTAGAACATGCTGTTAACCTGTGAACCAGCTACCTGTATTACCTGGACAATAAAATGTTTCCATGTCTATTTCTATAATTAGGTAAACTGGTGTCTTAAGGTGATATATTGAAAAAATTGGTTTTTCTATTTCGTGAAACTTGTTAAGTATGTGGAATAGGGATTTAACATTTTGGTATATGTTTTCTAGTATCATGTAAAACGAATACACGATTCAATGAATTTTTCTCGACACAAAAAAATTTGCAAAGTTATATCTATTTTTTTGACTTTTTTCGACATCACTGCATAAAGCCTAAGAAGATTCAATGGAATTTACTTTAAAACATAGAGATTAATCATATCAAAGTTTACTCAAAATAGTTTTAAATTTAATTCATTTATTTTGTTAAAACCGGGCAAGAGCGAGTCGGACTCGCGCACCGAGGGTTTCGTAACATCCGGGTTTATGTTTATGAAATTAAATGTCTTTTTTAATTTTGAGTTGATTGAATGAATGGTAAATTGCGGTTTACGATTCGTGACGTATTAAAAAAAAACTACTTACTAGATCTCGTTCAAACCAATTTTCGGTGGTAGTTTACATGGTAATGTACATCATATATTTTTTTTAGTTTTATCATTCTCTTATTTTAGAAGTTACAGGGGGGGGGGGGGGACACATTTTACCACTTTGGAAGTGTCTCTCGCGCAAACTATTCAGTTTAGAAAAAAATGATATTAGAAACCTCAATATCATTTTTGAAGACCTACCCATAGATACCCCATACGTATGGGTTTGATGAAAAAAAAAAATTTGAGTTTCGGTTCTAAGTATTGGGAACCCTAAAGTTTATTGTTTTTTTTCTATTTTTGTATAAAAATCTTAATGCGGTTCACAGAATACATCTACTTACCAAATTTCAACAGTATAGTTCTTATAGTTTCGGAGAAAAGTGGCTGTGACATACGGACGGACAGACAGACAGACAGACAGACAGACAGACGGACAGACAGACAGACAGTCATGACGAATCTATAAGGGTTCCGTTTTTGACATTTGGCTACGGAACCCTAAAAAGGAGTGAATTCGTTTTGGCACATACATCGTTTTATTCCGAGCGCACGCACATTATAGCCATCTCTCTTCTTTTACGTTTCAAAAGTAATTGCATCACTTTCACTCGCTTAATAGATCAATTGCTACGATTTATTTTCGAGGTAGTGCCTTAATGTATAAATTTAGTTTTCCATGATTATAATATGTAGAAAGTAGCTTGCTTTATGCCAGTTTGAGCTCATCTGGGAAGGTGCTATTCTTCGTAGAGTATCGATTGGCAATTTAAATAGAGTTGACCCGGAATTTGGCTACGAGTTCTGCCCTTATCCCAATTTATTCGGTGTCGGCACAACACGTCTTGTTCTTCCATACTTCTCTATTAGTCGTCATCTCGGTAGTCACCCCCTTTCTAGCCATATCATCATTCACACAGTCCATCCATCATTTTTTGGTCTACCCCTACTCTTATAGTCATCGACATTCATAAGGTACTGGCTGATTAAATATATCAACGCACAGCCTAACCCGCTGGTCCTAGAGACATGAAATTTGGAGGTCTGAACAGTAGATAGGTACCACAAAAAAAAGGTCTTTCGAAATTCTACCCTTAAGAGGGCGAGTGAATGGGGGCAGGGTAAAATTTCTGAAGCTAGTTTGAAATAACTGACCCTGAACCTCTGGCTTCCTACCATAAACAACTTATAGGTCTATTTCATAACTGCTCGGAGAAGGAGGCGTCGGGGTGGCAACCGCCTTGGCGCCTAATACTCCGAAACCCGCTTACCAAACAAGGTTGGTGGTAGACATGGGTTGTTCTAACTCATGAGCGAGTGATAGAAAAGAGCTATCTCTTTTCGATTGACGTCGCTCTCGCTCACGAGCTAGTAGGTGGACGTTTGGGGTCGCGGGCGCACAGAGTGGGGACTCTGTCCGTCCACCACGTGACCTCAGGGAAGACGGTGGCGCAGTGGCCACGTGCTGCCGTGTATAGCGAGGCTCAGGGGAGGCCCCTTTACAGTCTCCCAGGGATACAGTGCCTTGCGGGCGTTGCGCGGGGGGGTTCCGGAATTAGTATTTTAAGAGGAACCGGGACCGACCCCATGTGCTGATGGTGATCACCGGAGTGGTTTTAGTGAGGCAAAAATCCCACACTCCCCGACCTCCCCGGAAGTCAGGTACCTTTTGAAGATTTGAGATACAGGATACCCTAGTTTAAGAGACAGAGATTAATCTATTGTGTACAGATTCCTGCAGCATCCAAATTGTTTTATGTACATGTTTTATATCTGTATTTTTGGGAAATAAAGATATTTATTATTTATTATTATTATTTCCCCCCGACAACAAAAAAAATAAATAAAAGGTCTATTTCATAAACCCATTGTATGTTATACACAAAACCGTTTCAAACCACAAATGCCAACATTAATACGCCGTACGCAATTGGTATCATCTTGGATCTAATCCTAATAGTTTACTGGATGATTTTCATCACGTTAAAGTTTATATAATCGAAGTCGTGATAGATGCGACATTGGGAATAATTATGTATTAAAGGATGTTTATGTTTACAATGTATGACAACAACATGAATTAGAATGAGTCAGCAAAAGAACGATGGGCATTTTTGTATGGAACCTGGCCAATAGAGTTCTAATGCATGTCAAATTATTGAAAAGAAAAAGAAAGAAAGAAAAACTGTTTATTCTGCACAAACAAAACGCACATTGCAAATAAAAAAGACAAAATATACACACATAGCGTAGTCAAAAGCCCCATACTCAAGCTGAAAAAATGTTGACAATTTTGTCCATTGCTTGATGTCACATTATATTTTATTAATTGACATTGACAATTTGAGATTGACATTTGACAATACAAATGATGCGCCCGCGTCTATGACAACAAAACAAAGTGAAAACAATAACAATCAAAACAAAAACAACATGCCAAATTGCATAAACTTAACTGGCAATTACTGTAACAAAACATTAATTTTATTTTTTTTTTCACGGAGGGTTCTTGGTATGTAAAAATGGTCACCCATCCTCCCTGGATGGGTGACCAACCGCGGTAAGTGCAGCTTAACCTGATCGATCGAACCGTGCGGCTTTTATTACTTAGCCATAAGCCCCCTCAATGTTATGAGTCAATAACTAATATTATTGAGAACTGCAGTGAACATTAGCGTCATAAACTAATACGTGCAGGTATAGTTACAATTACCGGCACGTAACTTGGCAAGAGTTTTTGTAGTGGGGGAAGTTTGCGCACGCACAATTTCATACATTTTTATATGCGCGAACTCCCCCACTACGAAAATCTCTTGCCAAGTTACGTGCCGGTAATTGTACTGGCGAGTAAGTTTGTTTGTTCGGTTCAGTGGTCTAGGCAGGTCTAGGCATGAAAAGGTAATAAACAAAATTACTTTCGCATAAATGATAAATGATAAATGATTTTATTTTGTAAGTAGGTTTGTACAAACACTTTTACACGTCAATCATGTTTTTTTAAAAACTAGATGAAGTCGGCGTTTCCTATCTGACTACTCTGAGAAGAAAGGCCGAAACAAACTCAGAGGTCACAGTCTCTTTTAAAGTCCAGACATAATCTTGGTCAGGTTATATGAAGACCATGTAATTCGATGTCTGAGATGGTCTTTTGAGGAAAGAACCACACAGATTGAGAGGACCTGTCCAGTCAGTGCACGCATTTGTCAGAAATCGTGCAGCTCAACTCAAAACTTAAGGAGCTCAACGATTCGACGAACAATACCAAAGAAAGGACATTTGGGTAGGCCACATAAGTTACTCAAACTGCCAGACAAAGATCAAGAAATAAAACTAACAGAACAGAGAGAGTAATAAAAAAAATATATATAAAATTAATAAAATGACCCACATCGTCTTCACATTCACAATAAATAAAATAAAAAATACTTTACAAAGTAAGCAAATGTCAATGTTTATAAAAAATAATAATAATAATAATGTCAATGTGTATATAAAAAAAAACATTCAAAATGCAGAAATTGGAAGCAGCTCAATCCCAAGCCTTTTTGTCCTCAATATAATCTTTAACGGTATAAAAGGCTTTCTGGCACAACTTACGTTTAATGAATGATTTGAATTTATTAAGGCTTAGATCTTGAACTTGGCTTGGTAGTTTATTATAAAAGCGTATACATTGGCATCTGAACGACCCACCTATTTTCTTGAGCCTTGTTGTAGGTACAACAAATTTGTGTTTATTTCTAGTATTTATATTATGGATATCACTGTATTTTTTAAACAATTTTAAAAGATTTTCATAAATATACTGAGAAGGCACAGTCATTACATTAATCTCTTTAAATTTGTCTCTGAGAGAGTGTCTCGGACTTAATTTATAAATTGATCGAACAGCTCGCTTCTGCAAAACAAAGATAGTCTGAATGTCGGCGGCATTTCCCCACAATAGAATACCGTACGACATTACACTATGAAAATAGCTAAAGTACACTAAACGGGCAGTCTCTATATCAGTTAAATTACGAATTTTTCTAACAGCGTATGCTGCGGAACTAAGCTTTTTGGATAATTTATCTATATGTGGACCCCACTGAAGCTTAGCATCCAAAGTTATGCCCAAGAATACTGTATTGACTTCAGGATTCAATTCCTCGCCCTTTATCAACACATTAGTTTTCACATGCCTAACATGGGGTAGCGTAAACTTAATGCATTTGGTTTTTTTCTCGTTTAGAAGCAAATTATTAACATTGAACCAGTGGACTACTTTCGATATCGCGCTATTTACATCGTCAGTAACCAACTGCTGACGTTTAAGTTTAAACAAAAGAGAAGTGTCATCTGCAAACAACACTATATCATGATTATCCTTTATGAGGTACGGCAAGTCATTAATATAAATTAGAAACAAGAAAGGACCAAGAATTGAGCCCTGTGGGACTCCCATTGTTACTGTAGATCCGGATGATCCTTTTCCATTAACGTCAACGCTCTGAATCCTTTTACTCAAGTATGAAGTAAGAAGATCCAGAGCGGTGTTCCGGATCCCGTAATGGCGGAGTTTCCTGATTAATATATAATATCAGTTAGGATTTAACTACAACGCGGGCGAAGTTGCAGGCAGAAGCTAGTCTAAACTAATATTACTATAAAGAGAAAATATTTGACTTTTTACCCGACTGTGTCAGAAGGGGGGTTATGTTTTTCGAGTGTATGTATATAGGTATATTTCTTTGGCACGCTCTGTAGCTTACAGCTTATATTTTCAAATTCAAATGGGTCCCGCCTGCTTCCAACTTTTGGAACATTGCCAGACCATGAACTGGATTAAGGCAGAATACTTTCTTCCCAATATTCCCATGAGATCGAGACTTACGCGGGTGAAACCGCAGGGCGCAGCTAGTCTGATATAAAATCAAGATTTACAACGTACTTACGTGTACTGGTTAGCAAAATAACATTGGCTAACAACATACAAAAATAAACTTTTTCCATGCCAGGGTTCCATCTTTAATGCTTTATGACTGGACTATTCCTATCCACCAATCTTTCGAAACATAATTCAGATTCAAGAGCTCGTTGTATTCGCTCATTGAGCTGGTAGTCAAAGGTCATAGAAACACACTCGCAGATTCCGATCACGCCATACAAACGTATACGATATATTATCTCACGCACCGATCGGCGGGCAAAGATTATACATAAGTATACAGATGGAGAGAATGATGTGATCGGGTTTATATCTACCTATAAGGTACGTTGGGGGTTAGCTTAAACTTGCAAGTCGTGAATTGAATATAAAAAAACTGGCCAAGTGCGAGTCGGACTCGCACACGAAGGGTTTCGTACCACAAGGCAAAAACGCCGAAAAAAACATGTTTGTTGTATGGGAGCCCCCCTTAAATATTTATTTTATATTAATTTTATTATTTATTATTAACGTTAAAATACTACTGAGTATTCTGTGAATATTTCAAGTGCCTACCTGTTGCCATTTTTGATATCGAGCAAAAAAGGGCAAAAAAATCGCGTTTGTTGTATGGGAGCCCCCCTTAAATATTTATTTTATTTTGTTTTTAGTATTTGTTGTTATAGCGGCAACAGAAATACATCATCTGTGAAAATTTCAAATGTCTAGCTATCGCGGTTCTTGAGATACAGCCTGGTGACAGACAGACGGACGGTAATAGGGTTTTTTGTACCCTTTGGGTACGGAACCCTAAAAATTATGGGCATTTTTGTATGGAGCCTGGCCTGATGACTAATAGAAGAGTTCTAATGAGATCCACGAATGACAGCCGGAACCAACGGCTGCTTTCCAAGGCACGGAGAGGTCTTGGTATGTAAAAATGGTCACCCATCCAGGGAACAACCACGGCAAGTGCAGCTTAACATTATGCGGCTTGTGCGACCTGTGCGGCTTTTATTACTTAGCCATAATCCTCTCCATGTTATGAGTCAATAACTAATATTATTGAGAACTACAGTGAACATTAGCGTCATAAACTAATACGTTTACATGGTACTTGCAGGTCTGATCTCTTTAACCCAGTATTTTACAGCTTCTGCTCCTAATGAAAATTGATGTTTATGTGGATTTTATTGGACGTACCGGCCAAAATGCCCATCATCCATACTAATATTATAAATTCTAAAGTACCGCTGTCTGTATGTTACCTTATCACGGATTTGGATAAAATTTAGCAGAGAGATAGATTGCATCCCGGGGCAGGACATAGGATAGTTTTTATCCCGATATTCCCACGGGATCGACACTTATGCGGATGAAACCGCGGGGCGCTGCTAGTGGTCTTATAAATAAGAAATTGGCAACAGAATCATATTTTTAGCTTAAAGACATCCACTGCTGGACACAGACCTCCCTAAGCGTCTCCACATCGACCTGTGACTGTGTTTCTTATAGAAACAGACTCCTTAGCACGATTTTTTCTATATTATTATGTTTTATATTTATATTATGTTTTATATTTATTCACAAGGTCGTCAGTCCACCTTGTGGGAGATGATTATCGAGATGTACTCAGTTGTAAATCCGATAATATGTCAGCGAGTGATGGCAAAGTATTCCAAAGGTTGACTGGTAGAAAATGCCTATGGCATTAAGTCCGCCTCTGAACATTTATCTGCTTGAAGTGTTAAATAAATAAATATTCTGTTTGTGTTTGGTTATCACTTCTGTAGGCACTCCCAGAGAGCCACAGTTTTTTTTTTTTTTTTGTGGCATACCCATTGTGATTTTGACTTCTATAAAGTGATAATTATCAACCTCATTTAAATAAAGAGTTTTTCTTTTGATTTAGGCAGAAAACAATCCTTCAACTTCACCTAAATTTTACATGTAACATCTGTACGGTCCACATAATCATTAGCTTCTGTACGTAATGTTTTATGACATTTGGCGCAGAATGCGGGATGCCGTGCGGTCGTCAAGTACGCATGTACCGTCAGCAATGGCAGCTTATGTAATATAATTATTAATATATTTTATGTATTATAAGGATAACCTAATGGACAGTTAACCGTTAAGTTAATCGTATCAAATCCCATTGGTGAAGCATTTTTCAGTAATTTCTTTTTGTCTGTGCTAAAATACCAATCTATCCGACCCAATTTAAATTCCAATCTCTTTGATTATACCTACGTAGTGTAGCGAAAAAAATAAAACACGGACTGTCTTCGCCATATTACGATTCATAATGTTATCCTTTTATGATTCTCCAAAGTGGCCTTTTTAGGGCCCCCTGCTGTCTTGTATGGATCAGAATGTTGGGCCACAAAAGGGATGGTTGAAAGGTAATATTGCATGCAGCAGAGATGAGAGTGTGAAAAGGGATGTGTGGTGTTACACGAATGGATAGAATAAGAAATGAGTGAGGAAGTTTGAAAGTGGCACCGGTAACTTACTGAAAAGTTGTGCGGAAATCGGTTGTCATGGTATGGGCATGTGTTACGAAGACATGAGGAAAATGTCGTGTGGAGAAATTTGAGTATAGATGTCGATGGCTACAAGAGTAGGGGAAGAAACGATGGATGGAATGTGTGAATGATTATATGGTTAGAAAGGAGGTAAAAAAATCTTCAAATACACCTCTTGATTGTCTTTAAAAGCAGTTTATCCCTTGATTAACAATTTTAATTACTTATAATTAAAAATATGCCATTCGATTTCTAATGCCAAACTGCATTCAGTGATGGATTATTTATTATTAAATAGTTTTTGTAAATATAATTTCTTCATATCTATACATATAATAAAATTGTAGAAAAGTGGTGTCTGTACAATGGAAATATATTAAAAAAAAGTAGCAGGGGTTGTTATTATATCAATGCCGAACCCGAAATTGTAATTAATTTTTTTTTTGTCTGTTTGTCTGTTTGTCTGTGTGTTTGTGCACGCTAATATCAGAAACGGCTTATCCGATTTAGATGCGGTTTCCACTAATATATTGTAGTAAGCTTCACTTAACATTTAGTGTTTATTTCATGTCAATCGGTTCATAAATAAAAAAGTTATGTCAATTTAAAGAATCACGGCGAATATTTTGTTAAGGTATTCTATCAGAGTACGTACACGCCTCGCGCCTGCGCGTCCGTGAAAGTGCGCCTGAGTTTGTTTCGGCCTTTCTTCTCAGAGTAGTCAGATAGGAAAAGCCGATCTCATCAAGCTTAAATAATAATAATAATCTGATCCAGCCTGTCCCATCTTGCTGCCCTCTCCCAGCGACGCCCTAAGCCGAGGTTCGTACCCCACAGGGGGTGCCCTTAGCGTGTAGTCGCTTAGTATAGTAGTTAATTGCCCCTGGCTGGAGGCTTTTTTTTTTCGGGTGGGGAAATCATCAAATGACTCCTCCCGCTCTGGGTGGAGCGGAAGGTAGTGTCAGACTCTTACTGACTAAAACACACCCATGTCCCTTCCTTAGCCCTTTTTGTTCCGGTTTAGCGGTAACCCTTTCGGACAATCCCGCTGCCCCGGCAGGCTTCGGCCCTGTCAGGCCCCTTTTCTGTTGCTGACATCTCTTTGAGGCGCGCGTGGAACACGTAGGCACGCGCCGTCCGGCACGGGCCTGGTCCTGATCGGACGGTGAGCTACCCATTACTCTCCGCCCGCAGGTCCGCGCCTACGGTGGCCGGGAGTCGTCACGCGGCTCCCGACGCCCGGAGCGTCTCCCGCGGCGGCTGGGACGGGAGGCTCTCTCCCTAAGCCGTCCCGCCACCTCCTTCGCTAGTATGACTGCTGCTTCGCAGAAGGAGGTGACTGCCTCCCACTCCCTCTCGCCTCGGACCATGGCTTGCACCAGAGCCGGACGCGAGAGGTCCACCCAAGCGGGGCAGAACTCCACCTTGTGCTCCACCGTGTCCTCTGGGTGATCCTGGCAATGGTGACACCCGGGCGTTTCCTCCCGCCTGATGACGTGCAGGAACCTCCCAAAACTTCCCGTGTCCGATGAGGACCTGCGTCAGGCGGTACGAGATGCCATAGTCAAAAAAAAAAAAACGCGCCGCTGCCATAAGGATTCAGTTATTCGTAGCGAACGCACGTATCCTGGAGAGTATAGGCGAATAGCTGCTTTCGATTATTGCGATTCACTTGAATACTGACTGTTTGCATATTTCATTTATTTATATTTTAGGGTTTGTAGGTTAGGTTCTTTTTCTTAATTTTCTTTAAAATTTTGTAAATAAATATTGTAAGTATTTGGTATAGGTTAGGCGGTTCTTTACTTGATTTTGGGTATTTACTTATCTTAATTTTTATTTAGGGTTTGTAAATAAATATTGTAAGCATTTATTATAGGTTAGGCATTTCTTTCCCTGATTTTCGGTATACTTATCTTAATTTGTATTTAGGGTTTGTATATAAATATTATAAGTATTTGGTATAGGTTAGGCATTTTTTTTCTTGATTTTCTTTATTAAGTGTAAGTTCATTAGCTCAGGTTAGTAATTAATTTTTCTAGCATTTCTTTTGTTTTATAAAGTTAGTACGTTTGGTTTACACGTCTTAACACTTATTACTTAAACTGTGATAATTTTAGACTGTGTAATAATCTGTAAGTATTTATAATTTAATTGTTTACGATACGTACGTACGTGTTTACTAAATAACTGTGTGTTAAGTAGTAAGTAAGTCTCCCGGGGCGGCTGGGACGGGAAGCTCTCTCCCTGAGCCGTCCGGCCACCTCCTTCGCTAGCATGACTGCTTCGCAGAAGGAGGTGACTGCCTCCCACTCCCTCTCGCCCCGGACCATGGCTTGCACCAGGGCCGGACGCGAGAGGTCGCCGTCGCTGCCGATCGCCTCTACGAGGACACGGCGGTGCTCCGCCCAAGCGGGGCAGACCTCCACCGTGTGCTCCACCGTGTCCTCTGGGCGATCCTGGCTGGCTAAGGAAGGAACACGGGTGGGTTTTAGTCAGTAAGAGTCTGACACTCCCTTCCGCTCCACCCAGAGCGGGAGGAGTCATTTGATGATTTCCCATCCGCAAAAAAAAAAAGTAGTAAGTAAGTACTATTTTATTGTAAGAATGCCTCGAAGAAGATCCAACCTCTCCCAATGTAGCAGAAATGCTAAAAGGATGAGATTAGTTCGATCCCAGGAATCTGAGGAAGGTCGTGAGGCAAGGCTCTCTGCAACTCGGGAACATCATGCTAGGTTTCGTGCTGCAGAAACTTCGACTCAGCGAGAATCTCGACTGAGTTAAAATCGTTCTCGAATGATGACAACTCGAAATAGGGAAAACCGGGAACAACGAAAGGCACGTTTATCTGTCGATCGCGAAGCTCACGCGCTATCGCGTGAGTCTAAGACTTTTGCTGACAGGGAAACCCGCCTGAGCTTCCAGAGAGTACGGACAACAAATGCTCGATCCCAGGAGACACAGGACGAACGGGAAATACGTCTCACTGCCGATCGTGAAGCTCATGCACTATCGCGTGAGTCTGAGACTTTCACTGATAGGGAAATTCGCCTGAGTTCTCAGAGGGTTCGGACAGCAAATGCCCGGTCTGTAGACGGTATATGTAATTCAAAATATGGTGCCCGAAAAGTCACTATTCCACGCGGACGAAGTCGCGGGCACAGCTAGTTTTACAATAAATTACCAGTTTTGTGTCATCACGCTTCTCTTTCTTTTCTATGCAGTCCGACAGTGACCGCGCTTTAGGTCATGTAAGCCTCTTCAGATGTTATGTTTTTTTTTGTGGTGCGTGTACTGTGCTTGGTTCTACACGCACTGGCCGTATTAATACGTTGGTCATGTCCTGAACAAAGACTACATACATCGCATCACTACAAACTGTATGCAAGTGCCGTTCGGGGACTGAAAACAATAGTACTTAGTACTAGTAGTACTATAGTACTACAAGTACTATAGTACTACTAGTACTAAGTACTTTACTAGTACTAAGTACTAGTAGTACTTTAGTACTAGTGGTACCATAGTACTTTAGTTGGTACTAATATTATAAATGCGAAAGTTTTTGAGGATGGATGGATGGATGTTTGTTAGTCTTTCACGCAAAAATTACTGAATGGATTTGCATGAAATTTGGCACACAAATAGCTTATATCCAGAATTACCACATAGGATACTATTTATCCCGATATTCTCACGGGATCGAAACTTATGTGGGTGAAACCGGGGGGCGCTTCTAGTAATGATAAGTTCTACCGAACCGCATGTTACAAAATTTTGTTTCAGTGCGGTTAGTGAAAGTGCTCAGGTGCGGTTCGTCCAAGAGATATAAATGATAAATGATTTATTTTCTGTAAGTAGGTTTGTACAAACACTTTTACACGTCAATCATATTTTTTAAACTAGATGAGGTTGGCGTTTCCTATCTGACTACTCTGAGAAGAAAGGCCGAAACAAACTCAGAGGTCACAGCCTCTTTTAAAGTCCAGACAAATTCTTGGTCAGATCGTGTGAAGACCATGTAGATTGGTGGCTGAAATGGGCTTTTGAGGAAAGAACCACACAGATAGCGCGGACCTGTCCAATCAGTGCACGCATTTGTCAAAACACGATTTTTGCAGCTCAACTCAGAAGTTGAGGAGCTCAATGATTCGACAAACAATACCAAAGAAAGGACATTTGGGTAGGCCGCGTAAACTGTTCAGACTGCCAGACCATGATTAAAACGAAAACAATGACCCACATAAAGTGGTTGAAATCAGTGCTCTGAGTGGAATACCTCAAACTCAGGTAGTTCTAGTTACCTAAACAAAATGCTAAACATAACAACAAACCTTATAATTCAAATCATCATCTGCCTAGCATTTTCCCAACTATGTTGGGGTCGGCTTTCAGTCTAACTGGATGCAGCTGAATACCAGTATTTTACATGAAGCGACTGCCTATCTGACCTCCACAACCCAGTTACTGGGTAATACTATACCCCTTGGTGAGACTGGTTATCAGACTTTCGGGCTTCTGACTACCCGTAACGACTGTCAAAGATCCACGAATGACAGCCGGGACCAACGGCTTAACGTGCTTTCCGAGGCACGGAGGGATGTCGGTATGTAAAGATGGTCACCCATCCACAGACCAACCGCGGTAAGCGTAGCTTAACCTGATCGATCGACCTGTGCGGCTGTTATTATTTAGCCACGGAACCCTCTCGAAACATTATAATTCAAATGTCAACTTTAATTACGAGAAAGTAAATAGAAACTTAACAAATTAAAAGCACGCACGACCATTGTTTGTTATATGATTATATTTATGACTGGCAGCGCCCCGCGGTTTCACCCGCATAAGTGTCGATCGAGTGGGAATAACGGGATAAAAAGTATCCTATGTGTTATTCTGATGTATAAGCTACATTACTGTAAAGTTTCATCAACATTCGTTCAGTAGTTTTTGCGTGAAAGAGTAACAAACATCCATCCATCCATCCTCACAAACTTTTGCATTTATAATATTAGTAGGATTAGTAGGATATTAGTGGGATATTAGTAGGATATTAGTAGGATATTAGTGGGATATTAATAGGATATTAGTAGGATGTTAGTAGGATATTAGTAGGATAGTAGGAAGTAGGACTAGCTTCTGCCCGTGACTTCGTCCGCGTGAAATTTATTGTTCCCCGACCCACCCCGTCGCATCGCATCGCCCGCCCGTGCTATCACTTTGTTTTCGCTTAGCGTTAATTCTGTTTTTTTTTCTTTTTGTTCCGCTTCTAAGAGTTGATTAGCGTGATTTTAAGTGGCTTACAGGACCTAAACACAAAAAGCGCAAATTTTAGAAACAATAAAAGTCTAAAACAAAATCAGAAAAATATATGATATTCTTCAGAATAATGTGCTAGATAGAACATCATCATCATCATCATTTCAGCCAAAAGACGTCCACTGCTGGACATAGGCCTTTCCCAAAAGGGGGAGGGTTTGCCATAATCGCCACGCTTGGCAGGCGGGTTGGCGATCGCAGTATGGTATGGTGGTGGAATGCATAGAGAACGCTGCTGCCCATTCTCCGGTACGCCCCTTAGTCGCCTTTTACGACACCCACGGGAAGTATGGGGTGGTGCTATTCTTTAAGTCCGGCACCACACAGACTAGATAGATAGTGTGTTGAAAACATAATACAACTAATTTGATACGATAGAAAAAATCATGAAATTACCTGTAAAAACTTTTTTTTTACTATAAAAACCATAGTAATACACATAGAATCATTCTGATTTTTTGTCAGATTATTCTACAAGCAACATACTAAAATACTGGTGGTTTAATTTTTTAGTCCAAATAATAGATTTTCTGTAATTAAATAATTGCTTCATATTTTGCAATAAATTACCAGCGCATCGCGCTTCTCTTGTAAGCCCCTTAAATAGCCTTCCTTAAAAATTAGCCTATCAAATGGAAAAAGGATTTATTGAAATCCGACTGGCAGTTCCGGAGACTTCAGTTTCGGGAGGTTCCTGCACATCATCAGGCGGGAGGAAACGCCCGGGTGTCACCATTGCCAGGATCGCCCAGAGGACACGGTGGAGCACACGGTGGAGGTCTGCCCTGCTTGGGCGGAGCACCGCCGTGTCCTCATAGAGGCGATCGGCAGCGACGGCGACCTCCTCTCGCGTCCGGCCCTGATGCAAGCCATGGTCCGGGGCAAGAGTGAGTGGGAGGCAGTCACCTCCTTCTGCGAAGCAGTCATGCTAGCTAAGGAGGTGGCGGGACGGTTCAGGGAGAGAGCCTCCCGTCTCAGCCACCGCGGGGGACGCCCCAGGCGTCGGGAGCCGCGTGACGACTCCCGGCCACCGTAGGCTCGGGCCTGCGGGCGGAGAGTAATGGGTAGCTCACCGTCCGATCAGGACCAGGCCCGTGCCGCACGGCGCGTACGTGTTTCACGCGCGCCTCAAAGAGATGTCAGCATCGAGGAGGGGCCCATTAGGACCGAAGCCTGCCGGGTCAGCGGGATTGTCCGAAAGGGTTACCGCTGGCCCGGAACATAAAGAGCTAAGGAAGGAACACGGGTGGGTTTTAGTCAGTAAGAGTCTGACACTCCCTTCCGCTCCACCCAGAGCGGGAGGAGTCATTTGATGATTTCCCATCCAAAAAAAAAAAAAGTTCCGGAGACTAGCGCGTACAAACAAACAAACAAACTCTTCAGCTTTATTATTAGTATTGAATAATCAACATTTATGTAATGTTCATAATGTCTGACATTTGGATAATTTTCTGGCCACAGATATTAAATAATAATTACCCGTGTCACTTAGCATAGTTTCTGCAATGAAGCGATTAGTAAAGTTATGTTTGTGCTAAACGTTTAAGTTCTATTGTTTTCTGAAAAACTTTGAATAAAATGTCAAAAAGATAAATAATAATAATAACCTCACCGCCGTATTTCTACGCTGACGTCGTGGTGGGGCTTGCGCGCTCAGAACTCTAGGCCTATGCCGGAACAGGTCTAAGGTGAGGAGCCAGACAAAGGAAGATACAGAAACCCGCAGGGCAGCACGTGGCGAGCTGTTGGGCAGTAGCGGACCCCACGGACCCTATCTCCAGGGAGAAGTCTTGTTCCTCACCTCTAGCTTGCCTTTATTGGCAGGCTGGAATGAACAATGACGGAGAACAGAGCTCCTACCTCATTCTTGCCTTTGTTGGCCGGCTTGAGTAGAGATTCGCAAAAGCAAACGTGCTTGGAGGAAGGAAGTATTTCAGTAAGACTAGTCACGACTAGTGTCGGGCTAGTATTTTACTAGTCACGGCTAGTGTCGGGCTAGTATTGTACTAGTCACGACTAGTGCCGGGCTAGTATTTTGCTAGTCACGACTAGTTGTCGGGCTCGTATTTTACTAGTCACGAGAGTCACTATTAGTGTCGGGCTAGTATTTTACTAGTCACGACTAGTTGTCGGGCTAGTATTTTACTAGTCACGACTAGTGTCGGGCAAGTATTTTACTAGTCACAACTAGTGTCGGGATAGTATTTTACTAGTCACGAGTGTCACGAGTAGTGTCGGGCTAGTATTTTACTATTCACGACTAGTGTCGGGCTAGTATTTTACTAGTCACGACTAGTGTGTTATAATATAAAGTAGGAAACAAGGCGTCGATTTCATAGGTAAAAAAACTGGTCAAGTGCGAGTCGGACTCGTGCACTAAAGGTTCCGTACGTAGATATATAAATACTTTATCCCGGGTTTTTTTTTTGTAATGTATCTACAAATTTTAGGGTTCCGTTTTTTTCCTTTACTTGTGCTACATGCCATTGCTTTTTGCCAAATTTCATGATTCTAGGCCAACAGGCCCTTGAGGGTTTTGATTCCGGAACTTAAACGCCCGTATCTTTTGATTGCGTTGACTTCGAAGTTTGATTTTTTCACTGCTTCAAGCAATTGCAGCCCTGAGTATTAGATATTAATATTTTAACTTGATGACTCCACGCGTTGTTGAGAAAGAGGCTCTTGACCGACGGATAACGAAGTGATCTTATAAGGTTTCTTTTGAGGTACGAAACCCTAAAAATGACATCCAAAGTTTTACAAACGGCGCATTTTCCGCGCAGAATCTAATGACATAGCCGGAATGCGTCTCTGATTTGTAACCGAGATTTCGTAGGAATTCCTAAAAAGAACTATCTTAGGTGTATAGAGCAGTCAGTGGAGGCCTAGTAACTCCGGCCCCGACAGAGAGATGTTGGTCGTGGGTTCGAACCCATGCAGGCGATGTTCTATGTCAGGGGTGGCCAACTTGGCTGACCACACCCTGTGCGATCTACCAATTACATACCTACTTCTTGAAATCTTATATGAAACAGCATAGTTCAGTACACAATTATGTAGTATTTTTTAGGGTTCCGTTGCCAAATGGCAAAAAACGGAACCCTTATAGATTCGTCATGTCTGTCTGTCTGTCTGTCCGTCTGTCTGTCTGTCTGTCCGTCCGTATGTCACAGCCACTTTTCTCCGAAACTATAAAAACTATACTGTTGAAACTTGGTAAGTAGATGTATTCTGTGAACCGCATTATGATTTTCACACAAAAATAGAAAAAAAACAATAAATTTTAGGGTTCCCCAATCCCCATACTTAGAACCGAAACTCAAATTTTTGTTTTTTATCAAACCCATACGTGTGGGGTATCTATGGGTAGGTCTTCAAAAATGATATTGAGGTTTCTAATATCATTTTTTTCTAAACTGAATAGTTTGCGCGAGAGACACTTCCAAAGTGTGTGTGTGTGTCCCCTGTAACTTCTAAAATAAGAGAATGATAAAACTAAAAAAAATATATGATGTACATTACCATGTAAACTACCACCGAAAATTGGTTTGAACGAGATCTAGTAAGTAGTGTTTTTTTAATACGTCATAAATCGTAAACCACAATTTACCATTCATTCAATCAACTCAAAAATAAAAAAAAACATTTAATTTCATAAACATAAACCTTATGCATACATGTTACGGAACCCTCGGTGCGCGAGTCCGACTCGCTCTTGCCCGGTTTTTATTTTATTAAGAGGGAAAATATAAAACTGAACATTATTCTTAGTAACTAGTTATTTATTGTGAGCCGTTTGAGCATCTTTCGCTAAATTAGCAAAATCGGGTTTGTAATTGGAAATATTTTTTGCCTTGCCACGATCGACTGGACTAATAGTCGCTATCGACCAGTCGGACCGGTTGGCCACCCCTGGTCTATGTCTATGTTCTATGTTATGGGTTTGATTTCCGCACTTAGTCCTTCAATGGATGATGGAATGGAGATTGAGAACATCTGTGTATGATCTGCGTGTCCCGAGGATTTCTGTCCTTATCTGGGTGACGCTTGTGCACTCAAAGAGCACATGCGCAATGGTTTCATCAGCCCCCATGCAAGCCCTTTAACAAATTTTTTATCTAATTGCCATTCAGTACATTACGGAAATGTGTAGTGAAGTAATAAATAAGAATTAAATGAGGATAAATATCGATACATAGTTGCAAGCGACGCGTCTGTTATTGATGAGGGTACTAGCTGATGATATGGTCACCATCGGCTTTGAATTTATTAGTACTAATGATAGAAGTTAGTTTAAGCCATGCATGTAGATTTCCAAGTTTTCAATATCAGGAGGCCTAAAAAGGTCACTTTGGCAGAATCATAAATGAATAACATTATGAATCATAACGGACAGTTTCATTTTAATCATTGGTGAAGGATTTTTCAGTTATTTTTTTTTGTCTGTGCTAAAATACCAATCAATCCAATCCAAATCTCTTTGATTATATCTAGGTACGTAGTGCAACGAAAAAAGAAAAACACGGACTGTCTTCGCCACATTATGATTCATAATGTTATCCTTTTATGATTCTGCCAAAGTGGCTTTTTAGGCCCCCTGATGAGTCCTCTAGGACTCCTTGGTCTCCTCTCTAGAGGAGACCGAGACAAGCATAATAAGGCGGTCCTTATTATGCTTGCCGATACACGGTCTCCACACACACAATCTCGCTGACCCGGTGGTCAGCGAGATTGTCCGAAAAGGTTACCGCTGGCCCGGAACATAAAGGGTTAAGGAAGGAACATGGGTGGGTTTTAGTCAGTAAGAGTCTGGCACTCCCTCCGCTCCGCCCAGAGCGGGAGGAGTCATTTGATGAATTCCCAGCCAAGAAAAAAAACCATATTATGGAAGCTGGGGGTAGCTAGATAGACCGACGACCTTAAGAAAGTGGCGCAGCCTTGAAGAGGCCTATATCCAGCCATGGCCTGCGATGCTGGGCTGAGTTGATTGATTGAATATCAGAGGGCCTCGTCGTTTCAGCCGATAGACGTCCACTGCTGGACATAGGCCTCCCCCAATTTTGGGAGGGTTTGCCATAATCGCCACGCTTGGCAGGCGGGTTGGCGATCGCAGTATGGTATGATGGTGGATTACATAGAGAACACTGCTGCCCATTCTCCGGTAAGATCCTCACAAAGGACACCAGAGGGCCTAAACAAAGTTATTTATTTATTTATTAAAACTTTATGCACAAGTAAAAGAAATACTGTACAAAGGCAGACTTAATGCCTGAGGCATTTTCTACCAGTCAACCTTAGGGTGATGCAGAGACAAAACATGGCAGGTGCAACAAAAGGGATAAATAGCTTGGAAATTACTATAAAATTGATGAATAAATACTAATCCATAGATAGATACATACATAAATATAAACAAAATCTGTGAGGAGAAAAAAAAACAAACAAAGTTCAAAGACAAGGTCAAAATTCGTTTTTTATTGCAAACTAATTGTATTGATCTTTTATAAGCAGGCTTTTGCAAGCACACACACTGTTACAGCTACATTCATCAGCGTAATGGATGATGAGCATATAACATTCCCACTGCTGGGACACAGGCCTCCTCTCGAGAGCGAGTAGGCCGTAAACCACCACGCGGGTCCAGTGCGGGTTGGTAGATGTCACATGTCTTCGAATTTTTGGCTCTAGGACATGCCGGTTTCCTCAAGATGTTTTCCTTCACCATTTTGAGAGCATCATCGTTTCAGCCGAAAGACTTCCACTGCAGGATAAAAAAAAAAAAATTGAATAAAACCTTATATGTCTTACATGAAGTTAGGTTACACTGTTCCATGTATTTCTGTTAGTATTATTCTGTTATAATTAATTTCTTTAATCGTGCAGGAAACCATTTTCTTTCTTTCTGAACTACGCTAAAGTTCTTATAAAACCAGTCTAGATCTCTTACTTAACTATATCTGTACTTTCAGAGATGCCTTACCTCATCATCATTTCAGCCAAAAGACGTCCACTGCTGGACATAGGCCTCCCCCAGGCACCTCCACTTCGACCGGTTCTGTGCTTTTCGCATCCAACGGGTTCCTGCGGCCTTCACAAGGTCGTCGGACCACCTTGTGGGAGACCTTCCAACGCTACGTCTTCCGGTATGCGGTCACCACTCCAGAAACTTTCGGTCCCATCGGCCATCTGTTCTGCCAGTAATGTGCCCTGCCCACTGCCACTTAAGTTTGGTAATTCTTCGGGCTGCGTCGGTTACCTTGGTTCTCCTGCGGATCTCCTCATTTCTGGTTCGATCACGCAGGGAAACTCCAAGCATAGCCCTCTCCATTGCGGCCTTTGGGTACTTTTAGCCTTCTAATAAGGCCCATTGTGAGCGACCACTTTTCAGTGCCAAATGTCATCACTGGCAACACGCACTGGTTAAAGACTTTCGTCTTGAGACACTGCGTTCTTTTTAAGAGCAGGTGATGAAATCATTTACACAAAGTAAAGCGCCTGTCTGGGTTCGATCCTACAACCAGTAAGTCGCAGCCGTTACCACTCGGCCACCACTGCTCTCAGTAAGTCGGGAATATCCTACTCGAAAAAACCGAAAAAACAAGAGCGAGTCGGACTCGCGCACCGAGGGTCCCATACCATCATATGTTTTTAAATTTTCATCGGCGAGGCCTATATTCATCAGAGAATTTTAACACTGTGCACTGCGGTGTAGAATATTGCAGTTTTATGTCAGCGCCATCTCTTGACCGATAGTGGAACTAATGTAACTTTTGTTGATGATTTCTGGAAAAGTGTGCTGTTTAGAGACTTTGTTTTATTTTTTCTGTAATCTTTACATTAACTTCTATCACAAAGAATAATTTCATATTTTTCTCTTTGCAAACTTCGGAGATACGGGGGGGGGGGGCGGTATTTCGTTACATTTTTCATCAAAAGTCGAAAAGTATGCGGCCTAAGAAAAAGATTTTTTTTTTTGAGAATGTGCAAACTGCGCTCTTTCATATGATACCCCACATGCTATAGCAGCCCCACTTCGAATTTTTCAGACCTCCTTTCAGTCCCTGTTGCAATTTTTATTTATTTCTTATTTGCAAAATAGTTGGGCTAACGTCATCTAAAACTATTCCAAATTTCAATTTGATAGCATTACTACTTAGTTCTTGAGATATCCAGCTGTTACAGACAGACAGACAGACTTCGTCGTTTCAGCCATTAGACGTCCACTGCTGGACATAGGCCTCCCCCAATTTTGGGAGGGTTTGCCATAATCGCCACGCTTGGCAGGCGGGTTGGCGATCGCAGTATGGTATGGTGGTGGAATACATAGAGAACGCTGCTGCCCATTCTCCGATAAGATCCTTAGTCGCCTTTTACGACACCCAAGGGAAGTAAGGAGTGGTGGTATTCTTTAAGTCCGGCACCACACAGACAGACAGACTTAGTCTCACCATAAGGGTTCCGTTTTACCATTTTGGTACGGAACCAGAAAAAGAGTAAAATTTGTCAATTTTATAGTTAATACAACTTAGTCTGGCTTAGGACAAGCAGTGTTTGAAATTAAGATATTAACAAACATGGCCGACCTACCACACCACCCACAGTCAATCTACAATCAACCGTAAATTATGGTGAATATAAAAATATGTATTCTGAAGTGCTCATAAGACGTCACATTATGACATCGCTCAGGAATTTCTATGGCCATAAGGATATGATCTTCAATGTCTAACAAGAAAACATCGTAAATTGTGGACTGACATTAATATGCCTAGATATACAAGGTCAAATTAAAATAGCTAGGGAAACTCTGCAAACGTGATGATCTAAATCTAAAGTCTAAACACGATAAAAAAAAAAATTGATGTTTTTGAAGGTCATCATAGCACACGTATCAAACAGGAAAGGATTCGGCACCGTATCAACTCGAGCCGTTCAGTATTCTTTGTAAGAAACGGGCTACTGCAACGCACACTAATCGGAATCATAACGTAATCGCCTCGCCTCGGGACAAGCTCACGAACCGCGGTGCGGTGCGTTACGGCTCGTCGTCCCCGCGCTTACGTCTCTACGTCCACCCTTGCCCCTCTCACCCCTCCGGCCTGCCTACTGCACCATCAACCAGCGGTGCGCGAGCCGTAAGCGCGGCGTCGCCTAGCCGTAGCCGAGTCGACGTTTCGGAGCTTCTGATCCGCTTTGGTTACGTGCTTACGTTAGATTGGTGGCTTGTTTAACGGCGAGGCGAAAGGCGATACGGTGCCGATCCCTTTCCGATTTGATACGTGTGCTATGTCCTTTAGGGGTCAACGATCACTGGTAGTGTTGTTACTTGAGATGCGAGTTAAGAAAATAAGTTTTATGGTGTTTAATCTATACATATCATAAAATTGTAGAAAAGTGGTGTCTGTACAATGGAAATATATTAAAAAAAAGTAGCAGGGGTTGTTATTATATCGATGCCGAACCCGAAAATGTAATTAAATTTTTTTTGTCTGTTTGTCGGTTTGTCTGTTTGTCTGTTTGTCTGCTGTGTTTGTGCACGCTAATATCAGAAACGGCTTATTCGATTTAGATGCGGTTTTCACTAATATATTGTAGTAAGCTTCACTTAACATTTAGTGTTTATTTCATGTCAATCGGTTCATAAATAAAAAAAGTTATGTCAATTTAAAGAATCACGGCGAACATTTGTTAAGGTATTCTATCAGAGTACGTAAACGCCTCGCGCCTGCGCGTCCGTGGCTATATATACAAGGTGTAACGGAAAGGGGGTATCAACCCTGAAGGAGGTGAATGAAGATGAAAAAAAAAATTTGGACCTCCCATAGTAATAGCACATCAATGATTTACTATTACTATAATTTTTTTTCATATTTCGACCTATGTTCTTTGGGGAAATTTGTTCAGTTTCATGAGCACATTCACCTCCTTCAGGGTTGATACCCCCTTTCCGTTACACCTTGTATAAAGCGCGCTGAGAGCCGCGCCGCTGCCATAATTCCGATCCAGCCTGTCCCTTGCTGCCCTCTCCCAGCGACGCCCTAAGCCGAGGTCCGTACCCCACAGGGGGTGCCCTTAGCGTGTAGTCGCTTAGTTTTGAAGTTTATATTGTGTAGTTAAGTTGTGTATTATACCCTGGCTGGAGGCCTTAATTTATTGAGGCATCCACAGGAAAGCCAGGTTAAGCAGTCGACAACCCCTCAGGTTGAACTGCGAGATGACCATTTCAAAAGAAAACGCGCCGCTGCCATAAGGATTCAGTTATTCGTAGCGAACGCACGTATCCTGGAGAGTATAGGCGAATAGTTGGATTCGATTATTGCGATTCACTTGAATACTGACTGTTTGCATATTTCATTTATTTATATTTTAGGGTTTGTAGGTTAGGTTCTTTTTCTTAATTTTCTTTAAAATTTTGTAAGTATTTGGTATAGGTTAGGTGGTTCTTTCCTTGATTATTGGGTATTTACTTATCTTAATTTTTATTTAGGGTTTTGTAAATAAATATTGTAAGCATTAATTATTGGTTAGGCATTTCTTTCCCTGATTTTCGGTATACTTATCTTAATTTGTATTTAGGGTTTGTATATAAATATTATAAGTATTTGGTATAGGTTAGGCATTTCTTTTCTTGATTTTCTTTATTAAGTATAAGTTCATTAGCTTAGGTTAGTAATTATTTTTTCTAGCAATTCTTTTGTTTTATAAAGTTAGCACGTTTGTCTGTGTAGAAGAATAGCACCACCCCTTACTTCCCGTGGGTGTCGTAAAAGGCGACTAAGGGTCTCACCGGAGAATGGGCAGCAGCGTTCTCTATGCATTCCACCACCTTACCATACTGCGATCGCCAACCCGCCTGCCAAGCGTGGCGATTATGGCAAACCCCCCCAAAATTAGGGAAGGCCTATGTCCAGCAGTGGACGTCTATCGGCTGAAATGATGATGATAGTGACGTTTGGTTTACACGTCTTAACACTTATTACTTAAACTGTGATAATTTTAGACTGTATAATAATCTGTAAGTATTTATAATTTAATTGTTTACGATAGTACGTGTTTACTAAATAACTGTGTGTTAAGTAGTAAGTACTATTTTATTGTAAGAATGCCTCGAAGAAGATCCAACCTCTCCCAATGTAGCAGAAATGGTAAAAGGATGAGATTAGTTCGATCACAGGAATCTGAGGAAGGTCGTGAGGCAAAAGGCTCTCTGCACCAGGCTAGGTTTCGTGCTGCAGAAACTTCGACTCAGCGAGAATCTCGACTGAGTTCAAATCGTTCTCGAATGATGACACCTCGAAATAGGGAAAACGGGGAACAACGAAAGGCACGTTTATCTGTCGATCGCGAAGCTCACGCGCGAGTCTGAGACTTTTGCTGTCAGGGAAACCCGCCTGAGCTCCCAGAGAGTACGGACAACAAATGCTCGATTCCAGGAGACACAGGACGAACGGGAAATACGTCTCACTGCCGATCGTGAAGCTCATACACTATCGCGTGAGTCTGAGACTTTCACTGATAGGGAAATTCGTCTGAGTTCTCAGAGGGTTCGGACAGCAAATGTTCGGTCTCAGGAAACACAGGAAGAACGAGAAATACGTCTCACTGCCGATCGTGAAGCTCAAGCACTAGAGTCTGAGACTTTCACTGAAATTCGCCTGAGTTCTCAGAGGGTTCGGACAGCAAATGCCCGGTCTGTAGACGGTATATGTAATTCAAAATATGCTGCCCGAAAAGTCACTATTCCACGCGGACGAAGTCGCGGGCACAGCTAGTAAATAATAATAATAAAGCATTTATTTTCAGGTAACAAAGACCCATAGATACATACCTTAACCTAAGTATACATAATAATATAGTAACAATTTAGATATCCGGGGCGAGAGGGAGGCAGTCACCTCCTTCTGCGAAGCAGTCATGCTAGCGAAGGCTCCCGTCTCAGGGGCCGCGGGGGACGCCCCATGCGTCGGGAGCCGCGTGACGACTCCCGGCCACCGTAGGCGCGGGCCTGCGGGCGGAGAGTAATGGGTAGCTCACCGTCCGATCAGGACCAGGCCCGTGCCGGACGGCGCGTGTTCCACGCGCGCCTCAAAGAGATGTCAGCACCGAAGAGGGCCCCTTAGGGCCGAAGCCTGCCGGGTCAGCGGGATTGTCCGAAAGGGTTACCGCTGCCCCGGAACATAAAGGGCTAAGGAAGGAACACGGGTGGGTTTTAGTCAGTAAGAGTCAGACACTCCCTTCCGCTCCACCCAGAGCGGGAGGAGTCATTTCATGATGAGAATGGGCAGCAGCGTTCTCTATGCATTCCACCACCATACCATACTGCGATCGCCAACCCGCCTGCCAAGCGTGGCGATTATCGCAACCCCCCCCCCCCCTTTTGGGGGAGGCCTATGTCCAGCCGTCGACGTCTTTCGGCTGATGATTTTTTTAAACTGATATTTTAAGTAAATACACTAACTGCAGTCGATGACACAACCAAAAAAACTATGTTGGGTTAGCCTTGGGTTAGTTGGGTGGGCCCTGGCACCTGGTGGTGGCCGTGTTCTTTCAGTTCCCTGTATGTCAGACTTTTACTATCTACAGTAAAAGTCCGACACACCCTCCCGCTCCGCCCAAAGAGCGAGTAGTTATTTGATAATTTCCCACCCAAAAAAGAAGTAACCCTGTATGTTACATTTTAACGCCTAAACCACTGAACGGATTTTGATAAAATTTGGCAAGGAGATAGATGGTATCCTGGGGAAGGACATAAGCTACTTTTTGTCCCGGTGGCACTTTCTCGTGGGATAATTTCCGACATCAAAGCGTGTGAAGTCGCAGGCAGAAGCTAGTCAGAAATTCAGGGTCAAATTAAATTTGCTAGCGAAACTCCGCATACGTGATGGGTATCTAAAACACGATAAAACCAAAAATAAATTAATTTGATTACTTTTTTTAGTGGTGCCTCGGAAAGCATGTTAAGCCGTTGGTCCCGGCTGTCATTCGTGGATCTTTGACAGTCGTTACGGGTACTCAGAAGACCGAAAGTCTGACAACCAGTCTTACTCGTATTACCCAGTAACTGGGTTGTGGAGGTCAGATAGGCAGTCGCTCCATGTAAAATACTGGTATTCAGCTGCATCCGGTTAAACTGGAAGCAGACCCCAACATAAATCACACATTGTAGGAATCAAGGCAGGTTTATATATCTGCCGTCCTTTAACTAGAAAGCCGTTAACCCTCAAATGGTCAATTTTCACTTTTTAATAGATTGTGACAGAGTTCAAAATTCTCTATCTTTCTGTCTAAGAAACATTATTATAATATTAATAGTTCCAAAGATATGAAAATCTTTTGGGCCGTTAACTAACATAATTTTTGATGATTCCATCACTTGAAAGCGTCTAACCCACATTTCTTCGCTTAATGTACTTTAAAATACCTTAACTGCCCGATGTGATGATTATTTTCTAGCCTTCTGCTTAACTACAAGTACGTTATCTGATTTTTCTTGGCTATAAAGACACTATAGGACTATAACTACTTTATAGTTAAGCATTTAAAGAACAGTTTAAGTGACAAACTTAACTTGTTTGCAGTTACCCGCCCTTAACGCTATTTTAGTTAAGCATTTTATTCCCACAATACTTTTTTTGAAAATAATGCTTGCCTGTCTGCCGTCCTTTAACTAGAAAGCCGTTAACCCTCAAATGGTCAATTTTCACTTTTTAATAGATTGTGATAGAGTTCAAAATTCTCTATCTTTCTGTCTAAGAAACATTATTGTTATATTAATAGTTCCAAAGATATGAAGATCTTTTGGGCCGTTAAGTAACATAATTTTTGATGATTCCATCACTTGAAAGCGTCTAACCCACATTTCTTCGCTTAATGTACTTTAAAATACCTTAACTGCCCGATGTGATGAATATTTTCTAGCCTTCTACTTAACTACAAGTACGTTATCTGATTTTTCTTGACTATAAAGACACTATAGGACTATAACTACTTTATAGTTAAGCATTTAAAGAACAGTTTAAGTGAAAAACTTAACTTGCTTGTAGTTACCCGCCCTTAACGCTATTTTAGTTAAGCATTTTATTCCCACAATACTTTTTTTGAAAATAATGCTTGCCTGTTTGATGAATACGGTAAAAAAAAATATAATTTTGCTTAGCTACAAAGCAGCTAAGCCACATTACTTAGGTAAAAAGCAGTTAGCCGACTCTCGCGCTGCGTTCACTCCGGGGGTGAGCGAGGTGCGGGTGCCCCGCTCAAGCCATCCGCCGTCCCATCGGACTTAATCTTTCCTCCCGGAGGACCGTCTACCACTGACACTGACTATGTCAAAGATAAGAACTACGAGATCTAACTAAGATCGAAGAAGTGACTATACAGATGAAGATATTGAAACAGAAAAACCAAAAAAAACAGAAAACGATCCAAAAAAATAAATACAATAAAATCAAAGATCTAGCAGAGCTAGTCTCTTTAATTCCGTGTGACAAATCCTCGCTGAAGAACTAATAGACCTATCTCACTTCTGAACCACGTATACAAGCTGTAGCTGTCGAGGGTTGTCAAGAATCGTCTCGCCAAAAGACTTGTCGAGATCCAGCCGCCAGATCGAGGCAGTTTTCGAAAAGGCTTCAGTACCATAGACCACATTTATGTTCGGCAAATTGTACAGAATACCGCGCAGTACAACCAGTCACTGTGCATTTGCGGACTACGAGAAAGCCCTCGACTCCATCAAACTGTGGGCAGTTCTGGCCTTTCTGCAACGATGTCGAATTAACTGGTGCTACATCGAAGAGACGAGAGAGAGAGAAAGAGAGAGCGCGCGCGCGCGTGATGGCATTGAGATGTTTGTAAGACGCTGCCACGATGACTGTTCAGATCCAGGATCAGAAAATCACCCCATCCAACTGCTCAGAGGGGTGAAACAGGGGGATGTAATATCCCGAAAATTGTGCATTAGAGGACGCTTTCAAGACGCTGTCCGCTGGACTGGACTGGACTGGATTGGGTATCAACGTGAACGGCGAGTATATTTCACATCTTCAATTTGGCGATGACATCGTCATAGTGGCAGAGACGCTGGAACAGTTAGACCAGATGCTGCATAGCTTAAATGGAGACTCCATTTTGGCATGCAACATATGGTTTATCTATTTCAGCGTCTATTCGTCTTTTTCGATTTGCCGATGACATCGTCATATTGGCTGTCTCTCCAGCCGAAATGGAGCTTCTCAGCGGGTTGGCTTCGGCATTTATTTGGACAAGAAAAAAATCATATACAATTCGCACATCTTAACGATTCCAATCCACTTCGAAGGGCCGCTTCGCAAAGTTCTGAAGGATTATGTTTATAACAAGTCATCTAGCTCAGTAGACAAAACTTTGAGAAAGAAGCCGACAGACGGATCCGGTTGGGTTGGGCAGCATTTGGAAAACTTCAAACAACTTTTTGGTCAAGTCTTCTTGTCGCCGGGCTAGGCGACGAGAATTATTTGACCAAGTTTTTGAACACTAAGGTCTTCAACCAGTGCGTCCTGCCCGTCATGACATATGGTGCCAAAACGAGGACACTGGGCTGGTCCACAAATTCAAGGCCGCTCAGCGTTCTATAAAGCTAGCTACGCTCAGAGTCGCTTTGAAGGATAAAATCAGGAATAAAATTATCCGGAAAAGAATCGGAACTACAGACATAGCTTGCAGAGTAGACAAACTAAAGTGGCAGTGGGCTGGGATAGGTCTTTGTCCAGCAGTGGACTGCGATAGGCTGAGTTGATTGATGACTGTGTTTAATTTAGATACTGTTATGTTCCTAAATACTTAAAACTACAAGCTTTTGCTTATGGATCCATCCGCGTGGAGGTTTGTAAACGATATCATTTCGAATAATTAATCCACAGGAATGAATTACCGGGATATAAAGTATTCTATGCCTTATTCCAGGTCATGGTCTACCAGTGTACCAAATTTCAATCAAATCCAATCAGCCGTTGAGGCAAACTAACATCAAACTTACAGACTTTGAAATCGATACTTAGTTTATTATGTATCTAAAAAATACTACTATAATGCGAAATTGAGTATGTTATCTTTCACGCCTTAAGGGCTGTACAGATTTAGATGAAATTTGGCACATATGTAGATCATGATCAGGGTTAGGATGTATGATGCTTTTGACCACGGTAGTACTTTCCCGTAGGATAATTTCCAACCTCAACATGGGCGAAGCCACAAGCAAAAGCTAGTTTATAATATTAGTAGGATTAAGATATGATAGAATTAATTTGTACACTTGAAAGTGCTGTTTATGTTTTATTATTTATTCAGTGTGCATATTTTATTACTTTTATTTGTGATTTATTTAAATTAATTAAGACTGAAATTGCCTCATGGCTAATATAATGTCATAAGTAGATGCCTTAGTTTATTTAAATAATTGGGTTAGAAGTTTTCTATTAAATCAATGGTTGAATCAATGGAATAAAGAACATGGATTAAGTATATTGTTCATGCCAAATAATGAGCTCATGATCTGTTAGATCAGAATAAAATTTGGTTATTAGTTGATTACTGCCTATTAAAATTATAAGTAGGTAAGTACTTATTTTACCTTTTAAATGTTGAATTAAACTTTTTATTTTTAAGAGAACATTTTTGTATTTAATTAATTACTCACATATTTCCATATGAATGCTAAACTACAAAGAAGTTAACCACAAGCGAAATATGTTTAGCCACCTTTTAGTTAAGAAAAGTAGTTAAGAGTTTACAGAAGTTCCCTAATAGATTGGCAACAATTAGCTAAAAAGCATCTAAAGCCCCGTAACCGCTCATTAGGAAAGTTATTGAAATTGAAATCGAAGCGAATGTCATGACTATAAAGCAGTTGTGTCACTTAACAACTTTTTAGTTAAGTATTTCTAAACAAAATATAACAAACATTATGAAGATTAACATTTTAAATAAATTACTTTACTAAAAAGCCGCTAAGGTATGGTTAACGGCCTTATAGTACAGTAATAAGATGCGATAACTAGGATATATGCTTAACAAAATAGGAAAAAACAACTTTAAAAGTAATTAATAATAGTTATTGGACAGAAAGTGTTATTAAGGATAAACAGAAAGAAATATCAATTGATATGTCCAACAATCATTAACCTAAGTATAATAGTTTTTAAGAAACAACGATTCCCGCGTTTTTTGCCATTTTCTCCGAAACAACTTTTTAGGCTTAACGGCCTTCTAGTTAAAGGACGGCAGCTGTATGATGAATACGGTAAAAAAAAATATAATTTTGCTTAGCTACAAAGCAGCTAAGCCTCATTACTTAGCTAAAAGGCAGTAAGCTGACTCTCGCGCTGCGTTCACTCCGGGGGTGAGCGAGGTGCGGGTGCCCCGCTCAAGCCATCCGCCGTCCCGTCAGACTTAATCTTTCCTCCCGGAGGACCGTCTACCACTGACACTGACTATGTCAAAAATAAGAAATACGAGATCTAATCGAAGAAGTGATGATACAGATGAAGATATTGAAACAGAAAAACCGAAAACTACAGAAAACGATCCAAAAAAATAAATACCTACAATAAAATCAAAGATCTAGCTAGTCTCTTTAATTCCGTCATCTAAAAGGTGACAAATCCTCGCTGAAGAACTATAGACCAATCTCACTTCTGAACTACGTATAGGTACAAGCTGCTGTCGAGGGTTGTCAAGAATCGTCTCGCCAAAAGACTTGTCGAGATCCAGCCGCCAGATCGAGGCAGTTTTCGAAAAGGCTTCAGTATCATTAGACCACATCTATGTTCGGCAAATTGTACAGAATACCGCGGAGTACAACCAGTCACTGTGCATTTGCGGACTACGAGAAAGCCTTCGATTCCATCAAACCATGGGCAGTTCTGGCCTTTCTGCAACGATGTCGAATTAACTGGTGCTACATCGATGAGAGACGAGAGAGAGAGAAAGAGAGAGCGCGCGCGCGCGTGAGGGCATTGAGATGTTTGTAAGACGCTGCCACGATGACTGTTCAGATCCAGGATCAGAAAATCACCCCAACCAACTGCTCAGAGGGGTGAAACAGGGGGATGTAATATCCCCAAAATTGTTCACACATGCGTTAGAGGCCGTCTTCAAGACGCTGTCCGCTGGACTGGACTGGACTGGATTGGATATCAACGTGAACGGCGAGTACATTTCACATCTTCAATTTGGCGATGACATCGTCATAGTGGCAGAGACGCTGGAACAGTTAGACCAGATGCTGCATAGCTTAAATGGAAGCTCCATTTTGGCGTGCAACATCTGGTCTATCTATTTCAGCGTCTGTTCGTCTTTTTCGATTTGCTGATGACATCGTCATATTAGCTGAGTCTCTTCAGCCGAAATGGAGCCTCTCGGCGGGTTGGCTTCGGCATTTATTTGGACAAGACAAAATTCATATACAATTCGCACATCTTAACGATTCCAATCCACATCGAAGGGCCGCTTCTTAAAGTTTTGAAGGATTATGTCTATAACAAGTCATCCAGCTCAGTAGACACAACTTTGAAAAAGAAGCCGACAGACGGATCCAGTTGGGCTGGGCAGCATTTGGAAAACTTCAAACAACTTTTTGGTCAAGTCTTCTCGTCGCCGGGATGGCGACGAGAATCATTTGACGGAGTTTTTGAACACTGAGGTCTTCAACCAGTGCGTCCTGCCCGTCTTGACATATGGTACCGAAACGAGGACATTGACGGTCGGGCTAGTCTCTTTGAAGGATAAAATCAGGAATAAAATTATCCGGAAAGAATCGGAACTACAGACATAATTTGCAGAGTAGGCAAACTAAAGTGGCAGTGGGCTAGGAGAGGCCTTTGTCCGGCAGTGGACTGCAATAAGCTGAGTTGATTGATGACTGTGTTTACTTTAGATACTGTTATGTTCCTAAATACCTACATAAAACTACAAGCTTTTGCTTATGGATCCATCCGCGTGGAGGTTTGTAAACGATATTATTTCGAATAATTAATCCACGGGAATGAACAACCCGGATAAAAAGTACCTATTCTATGTCTTATTCCAGGTCATGGTCTACCAGTATGCCAAATTTCAATCAAATCCAATCAGCCGTTGAGGCGAACAAACATCAAACTTACAGACTTTGATATCCATACTTAGTTTATTATGTATCTAAGAAATACTATAATGCGAAAATTTCGCATTATAGTATAGCTACTTGAGTATGTTATCTTTCACGCCCTAAGGGCTGTACAGGTTTACATGAAATTTGGCACATATGTAGATCATGATCAGGGTTAGGATGTATGATGCTTTTGACCACGGTAGGTAGTACTTTCCCGTAGAATAATTTCCAAACTCAACGATGGAGCTAGCGGATTGGAGTGGACTGTAGAAATGGAAATAATGATAGAAACACGTATATTATAAATTTATTAAGACAAAGCTCCTAACCTGACAACTGCTCAGACCTGACATAAGCAACGAAGATAAAAACAAAAATACTATATTTAAAAAACATGACATATTTACAAAAAAGGTCGCAACACAGTCAGTCGCCAACATACCGCGAAGCCACAAGCAAAAGCTAGTTAGTAGGATATATATATTAGTAGGATTAAGATATGATAGATTTAATTTGTACACTTGAAAGTGCTGTTTATGTTTTATTATTTACTCAGTGTGCAATTTTACTACATATTTTATTACTTTTATTTGTGTTTTATTTAAATAAATTAAGACTGAAGTTGCCTCATGGCTGATATAATGTCATAGATGTCTTAGTTTATTTAAATAATTGGGTTAGAAGTTTTCTATTAAATCAATGGAATTATAAAGAACATGGATTAAGTATATTGTCCATGCCAAATAATGAACTCATGATCTGTTAGATCATTATTAGTTATTAGTTGATTATAATTGTCTATTAAAATTATAAGTACTTATTTTACCTCTTAAATGTTGAATTAAACTTTTTAATTTTAAGAGAACATTTGTATTTAATTAATTACTCACATATTTCCATATGAATGCTAAACTACAAAGAAGTTAACCACAAGCGAAATATTTTTAGCCACCTTTTAGTTAAGTAAAGTAGTTAAGAGTTTACAGAAGTTCCCTAAAACATTGGCAACAATTAGCTAAAAAGCATCTAAAGCCCCGTAACCGCTCATTAGGAAAGTTATTGAAATTGAAATCGAAGCGAATGTCATGACTATAAAGCAGTTATGTCACATAACAACTTTTTAGTTAAGTATTTCTAAACAAAATATAACAAACATTATGAAGATTAACATTTTAAATAAATTACTTTACTAAAAAGCCGCTAAGGTATGGTTAACGGCCTTATAGTACAGTAATAAGATGCGATAACTAGGATATATGCTTAACAAAATAGGAAAAATGAATTTTAAAAGTTATTAATAATAGTTATTGGACAGAAAGTGTTATTTAGGATAAACAGAAAGAAATATCAATTGATATGTCCAACAATCATTAACCTAAGTATCATAGTTTTTAAGAAACAACGATTCCCGCGTTTTTTGCCATTTTCTCCGAAACAACTTTTTAGGCTTAACGGCCTTCTAGTTAAAGGACGGCAGATATGTCGGAGACGTCATTCGTAGGTACTGGAGCCGACTTGGCAACGAGGCGGAACCGGTGTGACGACAACGACTATTCGGAACGCCAGCGCCATCTGTTGGCGCTTGACAGAGTCTAGCCTGAGTTCGTGCGGGGTCGACGCTAGAAGACAGCGCGACAAGAACGATGTGGAGTGCTCTTGGACATTGGACATCGTACGAACAACGTGTGCTTAGAAAATGTCCCGCGTTCCGTATCTGGTTGTGTCGTGTACCTAGTGTGTAATGTGCTAGCGTGATTAAATTGTTTGTGAAATTATAATCTCATTTGAACTGAACACCGTTTTTCTATTGCGCATTATCCAACACATAACCCACTGTAGCCCACACTAGTTTAAATATGGTTGATAATAACGAGACACACTATACCTTCCCCGTCATATATAGGTATGCCCTTATAGTCCTCCTCTAGAGACTGTATTTCAGCCATAGCGTCCAGTCTCAACGGAGACTAGTCCAGTCCTTCGGCGCGGGAGACATTATAGTGCACAAGTATGTGCGCAGACACAGGCGCACTCTCTCTTTCCTCACTTGGGACGGCAATCCGACACGACCGGAGAGAGATCAGGCGCAGGACCAACGGCTCAACATGGTTTCCGAGGCACGGGGGTACCACACCGCCAACTTCCAAACTCCGGGCTGTTACTGAGAAATTCCCAATGGATAAACCCTATAACACTTGGCCCGACCCGGGAATCGAATCCAGACCCCCACGTTCAGCAGTTGCGCTTGCGACCTCGAGGCCAACGGAACAGTTATGACATCAATATGTAATTTAAGTACAGCTGCAATTTTATAGCCATCTTTACTTAGATAAATTTTATAGACACGTTTATTACGGTTGTATTGTACTATATGCATTTCGTTATGCCAGGCTATAAAGATTATAATGATGTAAATTATTATAATAAACGTCATATAAATCTGATTAAGTCTTCCGCAGTATTTAGAAGATTACTTATAGAACGCTATCGTTCAATCCCTTCTCGTTCATATTATAAACAAGTTGGCTGGCTACCCACACACCCTGTCTAAATCTGGAAAGTTAATTCACGTTATGGGTCCATCAGTATACAACCGGCTACCGGATAATATCTTAAGCGCGACATCTGACAATGCTTTTAAAGCTAAACTCAAGGGCTGGCTAAGCGACCAGGCATTATATGAACTAAAAGAATGGTTTTAGATAATTTAATATGATTTTATTGATTAATTATGACGATTATTTTGTATTGTTTCTTTTGTTGTGATTATCATTGTTCAATAAATTATTTTAATTTATATATTTGAATTTATGATAATTTGTATTTGTTAATTTTTAATGTATTATAATTTTAATTAATTCTAAGTTTATTTAAGCGAGTGCGATAAGAGAGCCGAGAGTCTAATGATCGATGCACACGCGTTTCATACGACGTTTTTCAACACACTTGCGAGGAAAAAAACAGATTTGTATTGTTAAATATTAACTTGTATGGAAAATGGCGCGCTGGTTTTGTCTTTCCGCATAGCCAGTACTAGCAATGCGCGCGCAAGTGTAAATAAAAGCACTAACCACAGAGCATGTAAAAACAATTGTAAAAAAAAACCAATTGTAGTTTAGTTAGTATGGAATTAGAAAGTACTATTGGCATAGAGAAATATACCTACATTAGTTCAGTGAGAATCCGCAATGATAGAACGCCAGTCAGGGTCTTTTCCGTTTGGTTTCGGGTAGGGACCACGGACAATTTTAGGTGGATAATTAAAATTTTCTTACGTTTTTTGTAATTTGCAGGTCAGTATCAGGTTGCATCTTGATCAAATATGATTCGCGACTATAATATACAGAGCGTTAGGTTAAACGAGGGACATACTTTGAGGGGAGTTAGTACTCATGAAAATGAACAACTTGTAATAAGGGATTAACCCTGAAATCGCGAAAAAAAATCAGCCGTTTCCTACATTTATGTTCGCATAGCTCGTCAAAATGTACTGAACAGCTGATTTTTTTTTTTTGCGATTTCAGGTTCGCCCCATAGTAAAAGTTGCTCATTTTCATGAGTACTAACTCCCCTCAAAGTATGTCCCTCGTTTAACCTAACGCTCTGTATATGTATTTACAGAATTATAGTCATTAGAATAGAATCTTTCTAGTTAGATTTTTTCCCTAAGAACTTTTCCATAAGAAAGATGTATTAATGATTCGAATGATTATAATTCTGTAAAGATGTAGGTACCTGTTAGAGTCGCAAATCATATTTTGATCAAGATACAAACCTGACACTGACCTGAAAATTGTAAAAAACCTAAAAAAAGGTTTTCTTAGGTTTTTTCGGACAATTTAAGGTGAATGCGCAGTGGTAGACTACTGCGCATTCATCTTAAATTGTCCGAGGTCCCTGCGCATTCCCCTTAAGGTAAATAAATATTAGTTAATTTTGGGACCTAGGACAATACAGACTATCAAAAAAAAAAGTTATTTAAAAAATAAAAAAACCCGACTGCGAAACTGAAAAGCTACAAACAAGCCCTTTTTAAATTAAATAAAAGTTGGAAGCAGGCGGGACCCATTTGAATTTGAAAATATAATAAAAATGGTATGGGTCCCGCCTGCTTCCAACTTTTATTTAATTTAAAAAGGGCTTGTTTGTAGCTTTTCAGTTTCGCAGTCGGGTTTTTTTATTTTTTAAATAACTTTTTTTATTTCCAGCTTTTTAGTTTACAAATGTGAAAGATTTCGCAAACGAATTAGTTCTTGGTACGTGTTTTTTACGATTTGTCACTTCGAATTACTACGAATCACCTTTTAAAACCCTTTATTTTGATACCCCACTCGATAGGTTTCGAGAAATTTGTTTTTTTTTTTTTTAATACATATTGCGCCAAAAATCGGCCATTTTAATTTTTTTTCAATTTTGATATACCCAGTGTCACTCTCACAATTAAGACGAATCTAACGGCACCTCTCAAGCTTTCAGCTTGTGAGGTGCCGTTAGATTCGTCGATTTCATCGATCAAGCCGCTTAGGCTACAGAGCGTGCCAAAGAAATATACATACATACATACACTCGAAAAACATAACCCTCCTTCTGACGCAGTCGGGTAAAAAGAAAGTGAATTGATGAGATTAAAAAAATAAAACTTTTTTACAAAAAAAAAACAACCGACTTCCAAAAAACACTATAAAGTGAAAAATAACTTTAATTTCGGAAGTCGGTGTCTTTAGATTTGTATTTTAGTTTTTTGCCACCGACTTCCGAAATTAAAGTTATTTTTCACTTTATAGTGTTTTTTGGAAGTCGGTTGTTTTTTTTTTGTAAAAAGTTTTATTTTTCAGTTTTTAGTGGGTTAGTTTGTAATTTATCTAAGTTACAATAATAATAATAATAATAAATTCATTTATTTCAGGCAAAGAACACCCATTATCAACACATAAATTCACAGAAAACATAATAATTAAATAAATAAAATAAAATTAAATTAAATCCAAATTAGAGTACATCAAATCAAATATGTAAAATGAAATCAATATAAAATAAATCAAAATAACTCGAATAAAATCAAATCAAAAATCTAAAAAAAAAAAAAAAAACTAATAATCAAAACAATAATAAGTATAAAAATAAAATAAAAATATATACCTAATAAATTAAAAATTTCGGACCCGTATGATGTCCATTTGGTTAGTACACACACAACTTATAAACTAGTGTTAGTACTTACTTCTACCAGAAAAACCACACAAACTATTCATTACAATGCCACAGTGGCATGTAGGCGCATCCAATGTCCCAGTATGTGGCTGTCCCACCTATCAGCTATAGTTTTCAGGATGTTGTTGGGACTGGCGCGCACCCTGCGCATAATGGAAGCGCAACGCTTGCGTATGATAGCATGAAAGCCATCAATTCTAGCCTCCGCAAACATGCCGGAAGCACTGCAGTTTAGCGCGGCAACCCCATCAACACCCTGAAAGCATTATTGTATTGTACGCGCAGGGCGCTGTATGCCCTCTGTGTGTAGTTGACCCACAGACTGCATGTATAGAACGACTGACAGTACGCTGTAAATAGTGTAGCCTTTACTTCAGTCGAGCATTTCGCAAATCTGCGAGCCAGCATATTGCAGCGGACAGCCAACGCGCTCACGCTCAATGTCCAGATTGTCTTTTAGGTCTTCGGAAACCCAGTGGCCCAGATACTTGAAAGAAGTGACTTGCTTTAAGGAACTTCCGCAAAGTTTCAACTGCGTTTTAATCGGGTAAGTTTTAGTTCCTGCCTTGAAGACTAGTACCTCACTTTTCTTAACATTGTATCTGAGCCCATGAGTCTCCGCGTACCTCTCACATATCGTAAGCAGGCCTATCATTGCGTTAATCGAAGGGCTCAGCAACACCATATCATCAGCATAACTAATATTGTTGACGCATACTCCATCTACATAACAGCCCTGATAGGTGTTGCTGAGCTCGGCGATTAACCGGTTTATGTACAGACTGAAGAGGCGAGGGGAGGTCAGGCCGCCCTGCCTCACCCCGCACTCCAGCCTATACTCATCCGATAATGAGCCTGCCCACCTAACACAATTTGTCTGATTGTTATACCAAAACCGTAGAATTGATATAACTTCTCTATCCACTGAAGTATCATTCAATAGTTTCTGCCACAGCAATTCGTACGACACCAGATCAAACGCTTTGGAGAGGTCTAGGAAACACGCATTAACAGGCGTTTTCCTAGACGTATAATACTGGACAGTATGCTTGAGAGACAGTATGGCACTCTCTGTGGAGAGACCAGGTCTGAACCCAAACTGCGCATCATGCAGTTCGATGCGGGTCGCCATATGCCTATCCAGCAAACTGTCCAGCACCTTGGCAATGACAGTAGCAAGGGATATGGGCCTGTAGTTCGAGAGATCTGATGTGTCTCCAGTCTTATCCTTCACAATAGGTACAACCACTGTTTTCATTAAGTCACTGGGCAGGTGAGCGTGGCTTAGACAGAGTGAGAAAAACATCGCCAGCACCCTAGGCAGGTGAACTCCTGCATGCCTAATGTCAACTGCTCATCACCTTTTTTACAAAATATTGGTTTACCCGATGCAGGGACGTTAATTGTTGAGGAGATTATTGTTGATTTTTCAAAAACCGCTTGTCCGATTTCGGTAAAATTTTCATGGGACTATTTGGATAGTATTTCCTTTCCAACAAAAAAAGAATTTTTCAAATCGGTTGGCAAGCGACGGAGTTACATGAATGAATGAATGAATGAATTGCACCGATCCCAGCGTGGTTAAACCAGACTCGATTAATCGAATGAACCCCAAGATTCGCACTAGCTCCTGTAGCCTCATGTTCATGGTGCTACAGCGACCATTGCATATCAAGGAATAGACCGGGGGGCGCGGTAATGGTAGGGAAGACGTGCCCGTAGGATAGGTAAGGATTTAAGAGCCTACCGGATATGCATCCTAGAGTAAGCATTGGACTAGTGGAGAGACGGGTAATTATTATCTAAGGATGGGCATCTTTTATCGACCTTGCCGCCAGGTTGGTTCAGGTCGAGCTTCGTCGGTCCGTCTTTTGGCGGGTTTCTACTGCTTTCTCATTTCTTTTGTATGTAATTGCTTGTTTTGTTGTGTCAGATGTTGCTGTTTTCAATGTCTTCGTCGGAAGTTTCGCTACTATCCGTTTCCGGTTTTTGTCAGTTTCACTAGCAGCGATCTTGATCTTACTTCTATCTTCAGCTGGCATCATCATCATCTGCCTAGCCTTTTCCCAGCTGTATCCGTCCAAAAATTGATTCCCTTGTCGAAGTACCTCATGTCCTGTTTTAGATTGTCGTTCCATGTGTAAATAGGTCGGCCTTCTTGGATTTGGCCTTGTACTGCATTGCTGCATGCAGTAGGTGTGGTTGCGGCGCCCGTAGACATTTGCGAGGTAGCACATCCTGTGGTTCTTGATGCGTTTGGTTACTGTTTTTCCGTCTACGATTTCATGCATTTTCTTTTGTCTTGGTAGAGTGGTTAATCAAGTTTCTAATGATAACTCGCTCATATCTTCTGGGTCTTGACCTGTTAGCTTTAGTAAGCGCCGATACTTTTAGGCCATGTATCATGCTTGATGGTCCTATTGGTTAGCGATTTATTTGTTCGTTGTGATTGGATATATCCCTTAGTGCCTTGAGGTCGACATTGTCAAAGGCCTGTTTTTTTTTTTTTTTCGAGAGCGAGTACATAAATTCTTTTACCTGCACGCCGTTCTTCGTCTAAGACCCTTTTAAGCGTAAATATATGGTCGTCTGTTGATCTATTGTTTAAAAAGGTCGGTTGGTATTTGTCCAATTCCGTTATTATCTCGTCTATTTTTTAAGTGCGTAGGATGCGTAAATTCTGACCCGTGTTGCAAACCGATATGTGGCGATATTCATTCGCATCTTTAGGGTTATTGTTTTTTTTTTTTGTGGAATTAGTACTTGTACGGTCTCCAGCCACGTGTCGGTGCTTCGTTCTGTGTCCAAGCTTTGTTCATGTGTTTGGTGACGGCTTCTTGTAATATTTCTGGAATTGTTTTGTAAAGCTCGATTACCACTTGGTCTGTTCCGGGAGCTGACCCGTTTCGCATTTTATTAATGATTTCCATCACGTCATCCGCGATGGGTCCATCACACTGTACTTTGGTTATCGGATTGTTTGTATTAATTGTTGGTATAAGATGGCCCTCGGATTTTTTCAAATATTTGCTCCCATTTGGTCATCGGTATCTAAGTAGATCTTTTTCGACGTTTTGTTTGAAGTTTGTTTCTACAGTAAAAAAGTATAGCATCTGCATGCATTTTGCAGGGTGGTTTCCCCCATTCATTGAGGCAGGCCCTACATGATTTTTGCTCTTCCTGATATTTAACCTTTTGAAGAGTTGCCTGACATTCTTTTACTAGGTTGTACCTATTTGGATTATCTAGTTGCCTATTCTGTAGAAGTTTAGCTTTTTGTAGTTTAGCAAGAGCTAATCGATGATCTCTGGAGAGAACTGGCTGCAGAATCAGTTTCCTGGGCAGCTAATACTTCCGTTATGGTATTCCAGGGTATTTCGATGTTTTGTCCGTTGAGTTGATTCCTACATATCTTTTAGTTTTTTGATATGCAGTCTTGGTATTTTGTATTCGTGAATTTACTATTGAGGGTGACATAATGGCACTGTTTATAATTGAAATTCTTGTATCGGTTTGTTTGTTGTTTGTTAGCAGACCCCAGATTATTTTATGGTCGGATGTGCCCCTAGCTAGCGGCCCATTCGCCTGTAATAAGTTCGAAGAGTTTTTCTGTTGCATGTGGCGATAATTTGATCCAATTGAGATTTCTGAGTGCCCTTTGACCATGTTATCCTGCATGATGATCTCGCTTTTGTCTTTTTTTTTATTGCAGTTTTTCTGTGTTGGTTGTAGAGCTCCTGAGTGTTTACCTGTTTCTTGTACGCAGGCTGTATGAATGCCCCTAATTGAGAGTTCCGCATCTTAGTTAATTGGTAAAGGCTTATTATGTTGTGTTGTTTTGACGTTGTTTGATTTTTCATTAGATTAATCGGGTTGCTGTTGTAATGGTCGTCGTCGGTCATGGCCCAGCTATCATAGTGCTAGTGTAGAGGATGTGCATGTTGCTGGGTACTGGTTCACCGGTAGGTGAATACACTAATGTGTGTCTTGTATCCGTGTGCACGTGCAAATTGACAAGATAGAACTCAGACGCGGCGATTAATATATTCTCTCTACCTCAGAACGTCTTGTTATACTGCGTGATTGTGTATTTGTTATCCTTTGTTCCTGGGAGAGATTGCTGTTAGGGAGAAATTCTTGTATATTATTTAAGAGCGATATTATGAAGAAACCCAAACCCATTACATTATTTATTTGATGGGCTATAGCTATAGCTCGAACTAGACAATTGCCGTCTTTTGTCATACGCAAACTTATGCCCATTTTTAAAGAAGCCTTTTGTTTTTATGGTATCGCAAGACCTTCTCAGCAAACATGTGCGTGGGTTTGTTTTTGAGAAACAATAGAGCTGACAGGGGACGCCTCAAATTTATGAGCCTTGCTTTTTTGTTTCTTAACTTAACCTTTTTTAACTTCGAGTCCAATTTTGCGCACATGTTCGAATCCAGGTACATGGATTGTGATCAGACATATTGACATACATAGTGTCAGATATACAGTCGTGGGCGCAGAATTGGGATACGGGTAAACGAGAGAAACAGCTCCTTTATGTACAAGACTTGACTTACAGGCTATGAAATAAGTTGCTTGTTCAAGGCAGTTTTGGTAATTTAGTACAATGTTAAATGAAGAAAATCGTGGAGTGCGAATTCTAGACCGATACCGTATTATAGGCTAGAGTAATAGAGTGTCTTAGTATCCCTCGCTCCTAGATATAATATGAAAACATTTCCCTAAAGCCTATTTCTAGCTTACAATGATGTTAAATTCACTCGTGGTTTTAAAAATCCAAATTAAGAAAACAAAGCGCAGCCGGATACAGCTTCTAATGGAGATCCCTGAAATATACGGAAAGATCTCACCAAATTGGCCCGCTAAGGAAACTCGACGTCACCAAGCTCCTCTGTTGGGAGGCTTAAGCTTCTGGCTTGTATACCAGGAACACACCCACACAAACAACACGCGATACACCGTTTCGAATTTCAAATTTGAGTTTCAAGCTGAGAGTTACGCCAGTTAGAGCCACGTGGTACGCACGTTGCATCAAGTATAAACAAAGGCTGGACCCGACACGTCCGTCCCCTTCGGCGGTCACTATCCGAATCCCCGGTTGGCAAGCGACGGAGTTACATAAAAAAAAATACAAACATCCGAATTGAGAACCTCCTCCTTTTTTAGAAGTCGGTTAAAAAAGCGCGCATCTCCGACTAGTAAATAGTTATCTGTGGAAATAAAGCACATGTGGATTAAAGTAAAGCAAAAGCACGCGTTTTTAATATACTGCATTATGGACCTAAAAGCGGTTCAATAAGAGCCACTTTACGAGCAAGTGTGTTGAAAAGTATATTATAGTAATATATATAAATATATACATATAATAATAAACATGAAACATGAGCAAAGAAAATATAATGATGATGTTTAAGGAGACAGGAAGTGCTTTTTAACCATAATTTTAAAAGTGGACAAAGATTGAGCACGCATTACCGACACGGGCAAGTCATTCCATAACCGTACTGCTTGAACTGTAAAAGATTTGTCGTAGAAAATGGTGGAATGCATCGGCATCTCTAGTCTCAGGTTTTCCGATGACCTCAGATATCTATTATGTGTGTCATGAAGGAACTTGAAACGTTCTTTAAGACAAGTAGGGGTTTTAGGATTAAACAAAATACTGTAGAGCTGAAACAAGATGTGAGAATTCCGGCGAAGACGTATGGGAAGCCACTTGAGCTTTGTACGAAATTATGAAATGTGATCATATTTGCGCAGGCCAAATATAAATCTTATGCAAAAGTTTTGAAGTCGCTCAAGTTTGTCTAGTTGTGCCTCAGTAAGATCTGGATAACTGACATCAGCGTAGTCAAGGATGGGAAGTAAAAGGGATTGTGCAAGCGCAGTTTTAGTAGCAGTTGGAAGAAAGGGGGTAGGAAGAAAGAAGTTTCTTGGTAATGGAATTTATAAATATTGTGAAAAGTAAAGGAGATAAAACGCCAGCCTGAGGTACACCGGCAGAAGTATAACACCACGAAGAGCAAGACTTTTCTATGCATATACGTTGCCGGCGGCCATACAGGTAACTACGAAACCAGTCAATCGCGCGAGCGAAGCATGCCAAGCAGGACATCGAAATCGACAGTATTAAATGCATTACTAAAATCTAGTAAGCAAAGAACTGTCAGATTTCCTGCCTCCATGCCTCACCGTATGTCATCACGTATGACATTAACTAAGGATGTAGTGGTGCTGTGACCATAAACCTACATGGGCACTTATGTAACGTCAGAAGCTAGGTGCACGATTCCAATTGGTCGTTTCCTATGGAGAAGAACCAGCAAGAAACTCCACGGTTAGTCTTTTTTAAAATAATTGGCTTTTACAATGTTTTGAAATTACAGTCGGTATGGGAGGACAGCCTTCCTCTCCCTCTCCATGCATCAACATTTATATTCATCAAAAAGAAAGAAATAAATGTATTTTAGTTGGAACACACAGGAAACACAAAAAGTAAATAAGAAGCATTTAAAACTAACAAAACATTACAAACAACCATAAAAAACTTGAGTGCGAGTCAGACTCGCACACGACGGGTTCCGTACCACAAGGTAAAAATGCCAAAAAAACACGTTTGTTGTATGGGAGCCCCCTTAAATATTTATTTTATTCTGTTTTTAGTATTTGTTGTTATAGCGGCAACAGAAATACATAATTTGTGAAAATTTCAACTGTCTAGCTATCGTGGTTCTTGAGATACAACCTGGTGACAGATAGACGGACGGACAGACAGACGAACAGACAGCGAAGTCTTAGTAATAGGGTCCCGTTTTTACCCTTTGGGTACGTAACCCTAAAAAGAAGCATTTAAAGCTAACAAAGTTATATTACAAACAACCATAAAAAACTGGCCAAGTGCGACTCGAACCCGCACACGAAGGGTTCCGTACCACAAGGCAAAAACGCCGAAAAAAACACGTTTGTTGTATGGGAGCCCCCCTTAATTACATTTATTTTATTCTGTTTCTAGTATTTGTTATTATAGCGGCAACAGTAATACTTCATCTGTGAAAATTTCAACTGTCTAGCTATCACGATTCATGAGATACAGCCTGGTGACAGACAGACAGACGGACAGTGGAGTTTTAGTAATAGTGTTCCGTTTTGACCCTTTGGGTACAGAAACCTAAAAACTAGATAAACTAAAAAAAAAAGATACATATACAATCATACAAATAAATACAATTGAAGTGTATATGTTTGTAATGTCAAAATAACAGATATTTACTAAGGCGTAATATACGGTACTCAAAACAAAAAAACAAATTTCAAAAAAGTTGTCTGTCTGTTTGTTCCGGCTAATCTCCAAAAAGGTTGGACCGATTTTCACGGGACTTTCACTGGCAGGTAACTAATGTTATAAGCAGTAACTTAGACTATTATATGATAGAATTAGGATTCCGCGTAAAAAGAAAAATGATATCAACTTATTTTTTTATTAGTTATTCTTTATACCTATGAAATGTTATACAGTGCCTATCTAAGTCTAAAGTATGAATTTTTAAATGTGTATAAAGACTCGTCAGACCCCAGTCAAACCATTACTACGGTTTTGTGGGGCTTAGTTTGTAAGTTAGTTTTGCATGATGTGAACTTATCACACTAATATTATAAAGGCGAAAGTTTGTGAGTGTGTGTGTGCGTGTGTGTTTATATATTTGTTACTTCTTCACGCTCAAACGGCTAGACCAATTTTGATAAAAAATTTTGTGGAGGTAGCTGACACCCTGGATTAACATATAGGCTACTTTTTATCCCGACATTCCTACGGGATCGACATTTACGCGGGTGAAACCGCGGGCGCAGCTAGAAATATTTTTTTTTTGTTTTTTTCTGACTAGCTTTTTCCCAACTATATTAGGGTCAGCTTCCAGTCTAACCGGATGCTGCTGAATACCAGTATTTTACATGGAGCGACTGCCTATCTGACCTCCACAACCCAGTTACTGGGTAATACGATACCCCTTGGTAAGAATGGTTGTCAGACTTTCGGGCTTCTGACTACCCGTAACGAGTACGACTGTCAAAGATCCGCGAATGACAGCGCATCTACTAATAAATAAATAATAAAAATAATCCAATTTCTTTCCCGACTTTCACGCGAACGAATTCAAAGTCTTCAATAAAACAAACTCATAAAATAAATATAATTTTATTTGGAGCCTGATAAACAAGTCATTACTTGATTAGTCATAACATTACTGAACCACAGGACTAGTCAACATTTAAAGTAATATCGCTATTACTTTCCTGCTTGAAACTGCCACCAGACTTGTTGCTAATAGAGATTCCCGGAGAACGGATATTTGTGTCAGTTCTGTTGATATACGTCCTTCCAATATATCCAACCTCGCGGCAAGTCTCTATGGTCTCTCCTCCCTGGCAACAGGTAAAATAGTTAGTAAGTTAATTTTATTATAACAAAGACTTCGTCGAGATTTTTGACCTCGATCACGCCTGATGGAAAACAATGGATGAAGTCTATGATGGAACGAGCGTGCCCAAAAGATGCCTGCGGCACTGGAACTCCCACACATCGACGAAACACAGCAGGCTGCTTGACGCCAGACTCCGGTGGGAGGGTGGTCGCAAACCAGGCGGGTGTTAGCCCTACCACTGCAAGGGAAAAATTGATCAGACAAATAAGGTGTGTGGTGTGACTGTCCAGGATGCGCCGTGCGCTCGGTTCAGTTGAGTAACTGGCGGAACAAACTGCGCTACACGAGGAGGCTTCTTCATGCATCCCAAAATTCCATGTTGCTTCAACTGTCAACTCTGACAAAATCACAGTGATCTTTATTGTTGTTGTAATAAGTTCGCTGTTGGGTTGCAGCTGTCAGAAGTAAAATAACTGTGAAAGGACTGTAGAAGTGTCTTGAAGAAGCACAAATAAAATTCCCAAATAAATTGGGATTTGGATAGAAGGGCGATGATGATCAATCAATCAACTCAGCCTATCGCAGTCCACTGCTGGACATAGGCCTCTCCCAGACTGCGCCACAGCACCCTGTCCTCCGCCTTCCGCATCCAGTTTACCCCAGCCACCTTCTTTAGGTCGTCCGTCCATATAGCTGGGGGGCGTCTCACACTACGCTTGCCGATACGCGGTCTCCACTCCAGGACTCGTCTGCTCCACCGGCCATCGGTCCTTCGACAGACATGGCCAGCCCACTGCCACTTCAGTTTGCTTACTCTGCAAGCTATGTCGGTAACTCCGGTTCTTTTCCGGATAATTTCATTCCTGATTTTCTCCTTTAAAGAGACTCCGAGCATAGCTCGCTCCATAGCGCGCAGAGCGACCTTGAATTTGTGTACCAGCCCGACCGTCAGTGTCCACGTTTCAGCACCGTATGTCATGACGGGCAGGACGCACTGGTTGAAGACCTTAGTCTTCAAACACTGCGGGATAGGCGATGAGAAGACTTGACGGAGTATTCCAAATGCTGCCCAACCCAACTGGATCCTTCTGTCGGCCTCTTTCTCAAAGTTGTGTCTACCGAGCTGGATGACTTGCCCTAGGTAGACATAATCCTTCACAACTTCGAGAAGCGACCCTTCGATGTGGATTGGACTCGGCAAGACGTGCGAATTGTACATGACTTTTGTCTTGTACAAATTCATGCCGAGGCCAACCCGCCGGGAGGCTCCATTTAGGCTATGCAACATTTGGTCTAGCTGTTCCAGCGACTCTGCCATTATGATGATGTCATCGGCAAACCGAAGATGTGAGATATACTCGCCGTTCACGTTAATACCCTGTCCAGTCCAGCCCAGCGTCTTGAAGATGTCTTCCAAAGCGTTGGTGAACAATTTAGGGAATATTACTTCCCCCTGTCTCATCCTCCCTGAGCAGTTGGATGGGTCTGGTTTTCTGATCCAGGATCTGGACAGTCGACGTTGCAGCGTCATACAAACATCTCAACACTTCGATGTAGCGATATTTCGATGGAGTCGAAGGCTTTCTCGTAGTCCACAAATGCCATACACAGCGGCTGATTGTACTCCTTTTTGTGATGATGATACAGATCTTTAATTTACTTACAGAGCCAGTCGTTGTATTGCAGGTTCGTTTGAGTGGACCAGAAGTCACCATCAACACTCCCACCATCAAAATTGCTAGAGTCAAAGGCTGGAACATTTTTCGTATTTAGTTTCTGGTAAAAAAAAAACAATTATTAATATCTTCAGTGACCGCTGGGCAACAGTCTCCACACTGTGGGTGCCTGAGGATGGACGGTACCACCGAAGCAGACCCAGAAAGAGGTGGCAAGACGACCTGGACGCGTACCGCCAGGGTCGGTTTGAGGTGGCTCTATAAATGAATGCAAGGCTCTATGAAGGATTTAGGGGAGGCCTTTGGCTCAGCAGTGGGACAGTGTAGGCTTAATTTAAAAAAAAAAACTTCTTCAATCAAGGATGAAACATATGTGACTAACGGCCGGTTTCTTAATCAATAGTAACAGCCAAAGTAAGGTTGCCATCAGTCATCACGCGCAGTCTATACGGGTAGTCAGAAGCCCGAAAGTCTGACAACCAGTCTTACCAAGGGGTATCGTATTACCCAGTAACTAGGTTGTGGAGGTCAAATAGGCAGTCGCTCCATGTAAAATACTGGTACTCAGCTGCATCCGGTTAGAGTGGAAGCCGATCCCAACATAGTTGGGAAGAGGCTATGCAGATGATTATGTTAATGTCAGGACATGGTTTGAATTTGAAAGAAAGTTATATATTTCGGAAAAAAAATTGCTTTCGTGCGAATCTGGGCCGGGCCGCCGCTAGTACTAAATAAACTAACAAACTACGAGTATTAAAACAAAAATATAATATCCTAACCTAACTAATACTATTAACAAACTTTATTTTGTTAATAGTATTAGCTAATACTACTAACAAACTTTAGTTTGTTAATAGTATTAGTAAAGTCGTCAGCGAACGTAACTAATACTATTAACAAACTTTAGTTGGTTAATAGTATTAGTAAAGTCGTCAGCGATACGGAGAAAAATTTAGACGACATATTACACACGACACATACGAAAAATTTAGACGACACATTATACATATTAAAATATGTCGTCTAAATTTTTCTCTGTATCGCTGACGACTGGTAATGTACCTAAGAGACTGGCGGCACGTTTTAAGGCATTACTTAGCCTCTGGCCAAGGTAAAAGCCAGCCCTTGGGTCCCTGGATGACTTCAATCATCATCGCATAGATATCAGCACCTTTATTGCTTAATACACTATCAATAACAATCTGAATCATTTAAGGATAGATTTTTGCTAATCCATTGCTTCTTCAATCGAAAAATTTGTCTGCTCAACATCGTAAATAACACAATGATTGTTAAGAGTGTTTACGCCGAACGGCATTTCATACAAACTTTCAAGCCCTTATTTTTCGAAATGAATGAACCGATTTTAATGAAACTTCATATGCATAAGCAGGATACAAAGGTCTAAAAAGTTAGTAGAAAACATTTTCAAAAAAAAATGTTTCAGCCAAATTAGACCGATTTTAATTTTTCCATAGAAACAGAGATTTCCAGTTATCTTTTTTTAAATAAGACATTTTGAAAATGTTTTCTACTAACTTTTTAGACCTTTGCATCCTGCTTATGCGTATGAAGTTTCATTAAAATCGGTCCATTCATTTCGAAAAATAAGGGCTTGAAACTTTGTATGAAATGCCGTTCGGCGTAAACGCTCTTAATGAACTGTCAAAATGCAAATCAATCCTATTATTAATGTGTTACGCAGTACACTGCAAAACAATGCTTGATTCTGGAGTACAGATGCCAGCACATCAAGCTACCCGAAACTGTAAAATTTTCCCAATCAACTTTGAACCTTATGCTTTAGGGATAAAGTTGAAAATCTATTAAAGAAATTTGACAGATTGTAGTAGCTTGATGTGCTGGTGTCTGCACAATGAACAGTTTTAATCGAGACGTTACAATTATTATACTCACGATTTAACTTCTACGAGTAACACTTGTACTTGCTCTGTATTATTTGTGGACACTGGATAGATTATTCTTTAATGATATGTCGCGTCTTCCGATGCCAGGCTAAGATTAAGTTTCACAGGAACGATTTTGCTTATATACTTATGGTAAATACTGTTGCGGAAAACGTAGCAAAGTAATCATTATCGACATAATTGTTTCGGGTTTTCCATCATCGCAAATGTTATTGCGGAAAATATCGCAATAAACAATATTGTCAAGTCAATTAAAAAAGAATCTGTAACAGATGTCCTTATTTGTTAGGATAAATTATATCCACTGACTGGATAAACTTCTAACCTATACTAATAATAAAGTTGAAGAGTTTGTTTGTATGAACACGGTAATCTCTGAAACTACTAGTCGGATTTTACTTATTCTTCTTGAAAGCCCAGTTCTTGAGGAAGATTATAGGTAATTTATCAACATGCTATAACTCTAAGGACCCGAGTAATAAGAAAAAGTCAGAAAGAATGCTCAGCGAAAATAATAGCGCGAAAATAAAATAATAGCGAGATAATAGCGCGGGCGCACGATGTGATGCGATTTGATGTTGTCTGTGTGGTGCCGGACTTAATGAATACCACCACCCCTTACTCCCCGTGGGTGTCGTAAAAGGTGACAAAGGATCGTACCGGAGAATGGGCAGCAGCGTTCTCTATGTATTCCACCATCATACCATACTGCGATCGCCAACCCGCCTGCTAAGCGTGGCGATTATGGCAAACCCTCCCAAAATTGGGGGAGGCCTATGTCCAGCAGTGGACGTCTATCGGCTGAAACGACGACGATGTGATGAGACAGTGGGGGCCGAAATTTCACGTGCAAAGTCGCGGGCAGAAGCTAAATAAACTAACAAACTATAAAAATAAAAATATTGTATCCTAACTAAAATAATACTACTAGTTTTGGACGGATTCATTCGTGCATGAGCTTCCAGAAAAGTATCATTTTAAGGTCCAAAGCGGATTTTGGATCACCTATTTCAAGGAATGCTGCCAGTCTTCTGGGCATGTCTTATTATTTAGCATAGTTAGTTATATAGTAGTTAGTCATTTCATTTAGTTAGTTGTAAATAGTTAGTTAGAGTTAATAAAGAGTTGACAAAATGTAAAAATAAATAATTAAGCTATACTTTCAAGGAATGCACCCAATTTTTACCCGACTGCGTCAGAAGGAGGGTTATGATTTTCGAGTGTAGGTATGTATATATGTATGTATGTATATTTCTTTGGCACGCTCTGTAGCCTAAAAGGCTTGATCGATTTCTGCTTGAGAGGTGCCGTTAGATTCGTCTTAATTGTGAGAGTGACACTGGGTATATCCAAATTGAAAAAAAAAAAAAAATAATAGATTTTTGGCGCAATAATATGTCTTCAAAAATTTTTTTTCTCAAAACCTATCGAGTAGATATCAAAATAAAGGGTTTTTAAAGGTGATTACTTACAAAAATATATACAACTTATACGGTTAAAAGTAATTCGAAGTGATAAATCGTAAAAAACACGTAGGTACCAAGAACTAAATCGTCTGCGAAATCTTTCACATTTGTAAATTAATAAAAAGCTGGAAATAAAAAAAAATGTAATTAAAAAAAATAAAAACCCGACTGCGGTAAAAAACTGAAAAGCTAAAAACAAGCCCATTTTAAATTAAATAAAAGTTGGAAGCAGGCGGGACCCATATCATTTTAGGGTTCCGTACCTAAAGGGTAAAAACGGAACCCTATTACTAAGACTTCGCTGTCTGTCCGTCTGTCTGTCTGTCTGTCACCAGGCTGTATCTCAAGAACCGCGATAGCTAGACAGTTGAAATTTTCACAAATTATGTATTTCTGTTGCCGCTATAACAACAAATACTAAAAACAAAATAAATTAAATATTTAAGGGGGGCTCCCATACAACAAACGCGATTTTTTTGCCCTTTTTTGCTCGATATAAAAAATATATATTTAAAATCCTGCCAGGAAGTCCATCCTTATAGTGGTGGAACCATCATGGTATGGGCGGGTATTTGGATCGGCGGAAGAACTGAGTTGATTTGGATCAGAGGCAACCTCAACGCTCAAATTTATGCTGAGACGATTGTATCAGACGTCATCGTTCCTCTACAAGTGCAAATCGGTCCCTTATTTCAGTTAATGCATGATAATGCACGACCGCACACCGCAAGAGTTGTAAGACAGACTCTCGCCGCAGCTAACATCAATGTCCTGCCCTGGCCTGCTCAGTCGCCAGACTTGAACCCGATTGAGCATGCATGGGATATGCTACAGAGAAGAGCTCTGCCAAATATGGAGGGTATCCAGTCGCAAGAAGACCTTTTTTTGTTGTTGCAACGAACATGGGCGGCCATTCCACAGCGTGATTTGGATGAACTCATTTTGAGTATGCCAAACCGATGTTCTTGTGTTGTTAGTGTTCGCGGTAGAAACACGGATTATTAATTGTTTATGTTACCCAATAAAATTTTAAAGAAAACTGTTATTTCAGTCTTTTTTTCGAACTTTTGTGTTAGTGGTTCAAATGTCAAAAATCCCTTTATTAGGAAAATGGCAAATTTCTTTATTAATGCAAAGGTGACTTGGTTTATCGTTACTGTGACAAACGAAAACACTTTATTTGATGAATCCTTAAAGAAAATTTTAATTAATATCAATCAGGAGAAAAGTTATTGCAAAAATATATGTTGATCCCTAGACACTTTTGATGTGTGTAGATTCGTCATGTCTGTCTGTCTGTCCGTACGTATGTCACAGCCACTTTTTTCCGAAACTATAAGAACTATACTGTTGAAACTTGGTAAGTAGATTTATTCTGTGAACCACATTAAGATTTTCACACAAAAATAGAAAAAAAACATTAAATTTTGGGGGCCCATACTTAGAACTGAAACTCAAAAAAAAATTTTTCATTAAACCCACACATGTGGAGTATCTATGGATAGGTCTTCAAAAATGATATTGAGGTTTCTAATATCATTTTTTTCTAAACTAAATACTTTGCGCGAGAGACACTTCCAAAGTGGTAAAATGTGTGTGTCCCCCTGTAACTTTTAAAATAAGAGAATGATAAAACTAAAAAAAATATGATGTACATCATAAACTTCCACCAAAAATTGGTTTGAACGAGATCTAGTAAGTAGTTTTTTAATGCGTCATAAATCGTAAACCGCACTTTACCATTAATTTATTTAATCAACTCAAATATAAAATTTAAAAAAACATTTAAGTTCATAAACATAAACCTTATGCATAAACCCGGATGTTACAGAACTCTCGGTGCGCGAGTCCGACTCGCTCTTGCCCGGTTTTTTTTAGCTTTGTACAGTCTTTTAACTTAAGTTTTTTTTACCGCAGTCGGGTTTTTATTTTTTTTTTTTTTTTTTAATCAGCCATCGCAAATTATCGAAGATAAGTGTAGCAAAAAAAAAAACAAAACAATTTTTATCAACATTAGATTATTTAGGGAATATAGTCGGTGAGGATGGGGAGGGGCCCGTGGCTAAATAATAACAGCCGCACAGGTCGATCGATCAGGTTAAGCTACACTTACCGCGGTTGATCTGTGGATGGGTGTTCATCTTTACATACCGAGACCCCTCCGTGCCTCGGAAAGCACGTTAAGCCGTTGGTCCCGGCTGTCATTCGTGGATGTTTGACAGTCGTTACGGGTAGTCAGAAGCCCGAAAGTCTGACAACCAGTCTTACCAAGGGGTATCGTATTACCCAGTAACTGGGTTGTGGAGGTCAGATAGGCAGGCAGTCGCTCCATGTAAAATACTGGTATTCAGCTGCATCCGGTTAGACTGAAAGCCGACCCCAACATAGTTGGGAAATGGCTAGGCAGATGATGATGATTCCCGAAATCAAATAAAAAACATTAACAAATATTTGTTTGTTCCTTTATGGGGGAAGTGCTAAGGTAGCCCGCGAAATTTAAATTTTCTTACGTTTTTTGCAATTTGCTGGTCAGTATTAAGTTGTACGTTGATTAAAATATGATTCGCGGTCGTAACAAATATGTATTTACAGAATTATAATCATTACAATCAGTAAAACATCTTGTTAAGTTAGTATAATCCCCAAACATCAAGATTTCATGAAATAGTCGTTCTTGGGGATTACTTGGTCTTAGAGCCTTATGTTGATGACTTTAATGATTATAATTCTGTAAATACATATTTGTTACGGCCGCGAATCATATTTTAATCAACGTACAACTTAATGCTGACCAGCAAATTGCAAAAAACGTAAAAAAAATGAATTTCGCGGGCTACCCTGGCGCTTTCGCCTTAATCGCTCTAATCTCTGGACCTAATAGACAGATTTGAAAAATCTTTTAGTATTTGATAGACTCAAAACATTTACTTTTGAATTGTCTTGAAGTCGGTCAGTCAGAAAATATGAAGCTAGTTGCCCATTCCAAAGCGTAGGTACCTACGGAGAAGAAAGGGCAAGAAACTCCATGGATACTCTTTTAAATTATATTTTTACAAAAATATTAGTTACATCATTCATGTTGAATTTATAATTATACGAGTATGTGCATGAGAACGATGTAAAAAAAAAAACTGGCCAAGTGCGAGTCGGACTCGCACACGAAGGGTTCCGTACCACAAGGCAAAAATGCCGAAAAAAACATCTTTGTTGTATGGGAGCCACCCTTAAATATTTATTTTATTTTAATTTTTTTATTTATTAGTAAAGTTAAAATACAACTGAGTATTTTGTGAATATTTCAAGTGCCTACCTGTTGCCATTTTTGATATCTAGCAAAAAAGGGCAAAAAAATCGCGTTTGTTGTATGGGAGCCCCCCTTAAATATTTATTTTATTTTGTTTTTAGTATTTGTTGTTATAGCGGCAACAGATATACATCATGTGTGAAAATTTCAACTGTCTAGCTATCGCGGTTCTTGAGATACAGCCTGGTGACAGACAGACAGACAGACGGACAGACGGACAGACAGCGAAGTCTTAGTAATAGGGTCCCGTTTTTACCCTTTGGGTACGGAATCCTAAAAAAGACGTACGCTTTAAAAGCGTCCAGAGTAACAATCCAAAAATAAAATAATTAAAAATAAGCCGAGACAACTAAGTAATGACCAGCCCCAACTGACGGCGCCCGTTCACGAACATGACGCATAGATCAGCACCATTCAGCTCAACCATTTTGAAGGGAGCTAAATGATCCAACACACACGCCACCGTCAGCGAGATATTTGGATTAGGACATTGGGATTTAGGATTTCCATTCGTTATTTCTTAGTAACTAGGAGTTTGGAAGTTGGCGGTTTAATACCCCCGTGCCTCGGAAAGCACGTAAAGCCGTTGGTCCTGCGCCTGATCTCTCTCCGGTCGTGTCGGACTGCCGTCCCATCGGACTATGAGAGTAAAAGAACAGAGAGTGCACCTGTGTTTGCGCACACACTTGTGCACTTTATCCCCTGCGTACCTGACTAATCTCCGTTGAGATTAGCCACTGAGACTGAAATCGGTCGGGAGGTTATTATTATATTATCGTAAGTTACTTAAGTAGGTACCAGAAAATCGTTATTATAAATAATATTAATACCTTAATAATAAACTTTATTGCCGCGTTCAATGTTTAATTTATAGTCAGCATATTATTTTATTGCATTTGTTTAGTGAAGCTATAACGACAATTATGTAGATTATTGTAATAAATGCGTATTTAAATAAATACTGTATACGCACACTGGATGGTAAGTACTCGATATCCGTGGTAAGTACCCTTGGACTGATTACTATAGTGCCTATAAATAAACACGAATCGTTTAAATGATAAATGATAAATGATTTATTTTCTGTAAGTAGGTTTTTACAAACACTTTTACACGTCATCATATTTTTTAAACTAGATGTGGTCGGCGTTTCCTATCTGACTACTCTGAGAAGAAAGGCCGAAACAAACTCAGAGGTCACAGTCTCTTTTAAAGTCCAGACAAAATCTTGGTCAGATCGTGTGAAGACCATGTAGATTGATGTCTGAAATGGTCTTTTGAGGAAAGAACCACACAGATTGAGCGGACCTGTCCAATCAGTGCACGCATTTGTCAAAAATCGTGCAGCTCGACTCAGAAATGAGGAGCTCAACGATTCGACGAACAATACCAAAGAAAGGACATTTGGGTAGGCCGCGTAAATTACTCAAACTGCCAGATCATGATTAAAACTAAGAAGGAAAACAGAAAAAAAAAATAAAAAATGACCCACATAGTCCTCACATTCACAATAATTAAATGAAAAGAAAAATAAAAAATACTTTACAAAGTAAATATTCATGTCATTGTCTAAATAAAATTCATCAATGTCAATGTGTATATAAAAATCCGGACATAATCTTTGAGGACCATGTAGATTAGTGTCTGAAAAGATCTTTTGAGGAAAGAACCACACAGATTGAGTGGACCTGTCCAGTCAGTGCACGCATTTGTCAGTAACCGTGCAGCTCAACTCAGAACTTCAGGAGCTCAACGATTCGACGAACAATACCAAAGACAGGACATTTGGGTAGGCCGCATAAACTACTCAAACTGCCAGACCACGATTAAAATGTAAACAATGACCCACATAGTCCTCACATTCACAATAATTAAAATAATATAATACTTTATACAGTAAATGTACATGTCATTGTGTAAGTAAATAGATACTTAAAAAAAAAAAAAAAAGAAAATATTAAAGTGTAAAAATTGCAAAATAACATTCACTGTCTAAACCTATTGGAGCAGCTCAATCCCAAGCCTTTTTGTCCTCAATATAGTCTTTTACAGTATAATAGGCTTTCTGGCATAGTTTTCGCTTTATAAAAGCTTTGAATTTATTTAGGCTTAGTTCTTGAATGTGGCTAGGAAGTTTATTATAAAAATGTATACATTGGCATCTAAACGAGCCACCTATTTTTTTTTGAGCCTTGTTGTAGGAACAACAAATTTGTGTTTGTTCCTAGTATTTTTATGTTATGGATATCACTGTATTTTTTAAACAGATTAATATTTTTATGTGCATACAAAAGATTATCATAAATGTACTGAGAAGGCACAGTCATTATATTAATCTCTTTAAATTGTCTCTGAGGGAGTGTCTAGGACTTAATTTATAAATAGAACGAATTGCCCTTTTTTGTAAAATAAAAATTGTCTGAATATCGGCGGCATTTCCCCACAACAGAATACCGTACGACATCACACTATGAAAATAACAAAAGTAAACTAAACGGGCTGTCTCTAAATCAGTCAAATCACGAATTTTCCTAACGGCGTATGCTGCAGAGCTAAGCTTTTTTGACAATTTATCTATATGGGGGCCCCATTGAAGCTTGGCATCCAACGTTATGCCTAAGAATACTGTGGTATCTTCGGGTTTTAACTCTTCATCCTTAATGAGAACACTAGTTTCTACTTGTCTAACGTGGGGTATCGTAAACTTAATACATTTCGTTTTTTTTCCGTTAAGAAGTAGGTTATTGACATTAAACCAGTTAACTACTTTTGCAAGGGCGTTATTTACATTGTCAGTAACCAGCTGCTGACGTTTGATTTTAAACAAAAGAGAAGTGTCATCTGCAAACAACACTATATCATGATTATCCTTTATGAGGTACGGCAAGTCATTGATATAAATAAGGAACAAGAAAGGACCAAGAATTGAGCCCTGGGGGACCCCCATTCTTACTACAGATCCGGGTGACCTTTTTCCGTTAACATCAACTCTCTGAATCCTATCACTCAAGTAAGAAGTAAGAAGATCCAGAGAGGCGTTCCGGATTCCGTAGTGGTGCAGTTTCCTGATTAATGTGTCATGAAGAACACAATCGAATGCCTTGGACAAATCGCAAAAGACGCCCAAGGCATCGCATTTGTCCTCCCATGCATTATAAATATGTCCTAAAAGTTCAACTCCTGCATCGGTAGTCGAACGACCCCTTGTAAAACCGAACTGTTTATTATGCAGTAATTTATTGTTATTAAAAAATCTTTGCAATTGATTCAAAATAAGTTTTTCAAAAATTTTACTAAAGGTAGATAGTACTGAAATAGGTCGATAATTAGTAGGGTCTGATGTACTACCCGATTTAAACAACGGTATTATTTTACTGTTTTTCATAAGATCAGGAAACTCACCACGGTCAATACAATTATTAAATATAACAGCTAAAGTAGGTGCTACAATGTTTATAATCGACTTAGCAACATCCACAGAATTACCCCATAGATCTGCGGTCTTTTTAACATTTAACGTGTGAAAGGTTTTAATTATATCGTTACAGGTTACATATTCAAAGTGAAATTCAGAATCACAAACTGAAACGTTTTCTTTAAGTAAAGACTCTGCGGCAGCGGGTGATGAGTTAAGAGATTTAGTAGTTGATACTGGAATCTCTGCAAAGAAATTTTCAAAGGCCGCGGCGACTTGAGAATCTGATTTAATTATATTGTCATCAATAGCAAGGCTGTAGTCACTACTTCGGGTGCATGACCTTCCCGTTTCGCTATTAATGACATTCCAAGTCGTTTTAATAATGTTGCTACTATTTTTAATTTTTGAACTCAAATAACGTGACTTGGCAATACTACAAACTTTTTTAAATATTTTAGAATAATTCTTAACATATAAATTAAATTCAGCAGTGTTTATAAAAATCCGTTCTTCATATAATTCATAAAGTCGTTTTCTACTTTTATGTATACCAATGGTGGCCCAGTCACTGAAGGAAGCGTTACTATTAACCGATAATCTTTTTGAAATAAAAGTGTTATCAAATTGTGTGCAATACATATTAAAAAAATCATTATATTGTTGATTAGGGTCATCATTAGTGAATAAAAGTGGTAATTTACCCAAGAGTTTAGTTTTAAATGTTTCCAAGCGATTAGTTGTTTTTGGGTTAACAGTGATATCTTTTTTAGTAACTTTTTTGTTGTAATTTGGAATACTGATCAATTGTCCGCAATGATCTGAGTCTATTAAGTTAATAATTTCTTTGTGGGTCGGTATAACATCTGTATAAATGTTATCTAGGCATGTGGCACTAGTAGGAGTTATTCTAGTGGGCTCTAAAAATTGGTTAGCAAGATTGTATGACTGAAACAAACTTATAATTTTAGTACTTAACCCAGAATTTTCTAACAAATTAACATTAAAATCACCACAAGTGATGATAGACTTCTTTGTATTACAGATTTTGTGCAACACTTCATCCATAACTTTTTCAAAACAATCATACAATCCTGAAGGTGGTCTGTATACACTTAATATAATGAACTGCTCCAATTCTATACAGGCTATTTCAATTGTTCGCTCAACAGAGAGGCTTACGATATCCTTTCGGTCCTTAAACTTAAGCTGGTTATTTATTAAAATTAATGAGCCACCATGTATAGCATTTACTCTGCTGAATGAACTACCAACCTGGTGATTACTAAAATTGAACATGAACTGGTGGCTTTTAAGCCAATGTTCTGTCAAACAAAGAATATCTATATTGTTACAATTCAGGAATAATTCTACTTCTAAGTCTTTGTTTAAAAATCCTTGAATATTTTGATGCACCAGATTGATACTATTTAATTTTTTTACACTTTCATTTGACTTATTATTTGCCTTAGTTACATTTTTGCAAGAGGTTGCCTCTATTGTCTTAATGTCTAATTTAAATGATGATTAATGTCATTAATTTTGACCAAATTTTTGGCAGAATACTTTAAAAAGTCATTGCATTGCTCAATAGGAGCAATTTGTTTAGCCAAATGTTTGGCTGAAATTGAAAAAAAATATGATAGCGACACAGCTATCTGTCTTTTAAGATAGTTAGAAAGATAGTACATAACAATATTGTATCTATCTTTTGTCAAATATAAATTATTACCAACATAATAGTTAGTATCAATTAACTGGAATTGGTTATCATTATATGTCAAATTGTGCAAATTGTTTTTCTTAGAGCATGTCATACTATCAGCCGCCAGGGCACATTCAAGTCAATGAAAGACATATTACCCGGTAAATGGTACATAGGGTACATAGAACTCACGACTAATTTCTGAGGAAGGCTATAGGCTATTTAACATCACGCTATGACCCTTAGGAACCGAGCAATAAGACATATAAATGAACTGATAGCGAGGGTAGGTGATGCGATGTTACTTGGTGGGTTACAAGAAATTTCACGCGGACGAAGTCGCGTGTAGTATTAGTTCCACTATCAGCCAAGAGATGGCGCTGACATAAAACTGCAAATTATTCTACACCCCAGTGCACAGTGTTGAAATTCTCTGATTCTCTCATAGGCCTCGCCGATGAAAAAATTAAAAACATGATGGTACGGAACCCTCGATGCGCGAGTCCCACTCACTCTTGTCCGTTTTTAGGGTTCCGTAGCCAAATGGCAAAAACGGAACCCTTATAGATTCGTCATGTCTGTCTGTCTGTCTGTCCGTCTGTCTGTCTGTCCGTCCGTATGTCACAGCCACTTTTCTCCGAAACTATAAGAACTATACTGTTGAAACTTGGTAAATAGATGTATTCTGTGAACCGCATTAAGATTTTCACATAAAAATAGAAAAAAAAACAATAAATTTTAGGGTTCCCCATACTTAGAACCGAAACTCAATTTTTTTTTTTTCATCAAACCCATACGTGTGGGGTATCTATAGGTAGGTCTTCAAAAATGATATTGAGGTTTCTAATATCATTTTTTTCTAAACTGAATAGTTTGCGCGAGAGACACTTCCAAAATGGTAAAATGTGTGTCCCTGTAACTTCTAAAATAAGAGAATTATAAAACTAAAAAAATATATTATATGATGTACATTACCATGTAAACTACCACCGAAAATTGGTTTGAACGAGTTCTAGTAAGTAGTTTTTTTTTAATACGTCATAAATCGTAAACCGCAATTTACCATTCATTCAATCAACTCAAAAATAAAAATAAAACATTTAATTTCATAAACATAAACCTTATGCATAAACCCGGATGTTACGGAACCCTCGGTGCGCGAGTCCGACTCGCTCTTGCCCGGTTTTTTTTATAGATATCATGTGTGGCCGCCATTTTGAAAAAAAAAATGGCGAACAGGTATGTATGTTACAGATCTTCAAAGCCCCTTAACTTGCAAACTATTTTATCTGTTGCCAGGGAGGAGAGATCAATATGACCAATATGTCCAACCACGCGGCAGGTCTCTGTGAAGAGACCTGCCGCGTGGTTGGACATATTGGAAGGAGGTACATCAACAGGACTAAAACGACTATCCGTGGTCCGGGATCCTTAAATAATAACGACCCTGGAATATGGGTTACAGCTGAAAATAAACATATCGTTCGCGGCAACCATTTTGCTTCCGATTTTGAAGAGGATGTCTATGACAACACGTATGATGATAATTTAAATTGGTGATTATTCTTGTTGTTCAGTCTACACTGAACAACAAGTCGCGGGCACGGCTTAAGGGTCGTAGTCGAGTTTTCAAAACCAAGCAAGCACTTTACTTTGTGTAGGTAAATTATTTCACCACCACTGCTCCCAAGACGGTGAAGGAAAACATGGTGTGGAAACCAGCATGACCAAGAAAAAAAAAATTTAAGACATGTGACATATTAGAAAGTAAATGCTAGAATCTCGAGACAATTAAGTTAAATGTATTTTAACAGTACAACGGTAATATAACCAGTACATAAACCAATCAATACAATTCAAGTTCAGTTACTTCCACATAAATATTTCCCGTTATAAGTAACCAGCATTGTTCAACTGGAATTGCGGCCGTACCTAAGCTGTGAAGCCCAGTGCGTACATTTTTTGGTCCTTCGAGCCGGATCTTACATCGAATGTCACCAAAATTTCAAAGTCAATTCCAATCGCATACAGCTAGCTATGTATGATAAGAAAAATAAATTCAATACATAAATATTAATCACGTTTGTAGCGGCGTGTGCCGGCCACGTGGCGATAAAACTACGCATTTTATTCAGGTACAAAGTAATCTAATAATGCTTACCTGATAAGATACCAGCATCTACCAACCCGCACTGGGACCGCGTGGTGGATTACGGCCCACTACCTCTCGAAGAGAGAAGGCATGTGTGCCAGCAGTGGGAGCATTGTAGGCTGATTGATTAAGTTTTTTTTTTTTTTTTTTATTAATGTTCAAAAATATCGCAGAGTTTAAATTATTATATAATATACTGAAAAGCCACAGAAGTCTTTGATGGCGGCTTATATATGGCTAGTGAGTTCGGAAATAATGATAAGTACGAGTATACAATCTAAAAACAAAAATAAGGAAACAAAAGACGGTAAGTTTGTTAGTTTAACATTCAAAGGATACAATCTAATATTAGTACTACAAAAACAAAAATAAGTTTAGACGGTAAGTTTAACATTCGAAGGATATAATAATAATAATGTATGATAATAATATTATGCTTATTGTTCAGTAATAATGTGCGTTTATCACTTGTATTGTTTAACAGGCACCGAATATAATTATATTTTGCGTAGTAGTTTGTTTTTATTGAAGCTTGATTGTTTGTTTTATTGAGGACTAGCTTCTGCCCGCGACTTCGTCCGCGTGAAATTTCTTGTTACCCCAACCCACCCCGTCGCATCCCATCGTCATCCCGCGCTAGTACTTCGTTTTCACTTACCGTTCTTTCTGACTTTTTTTTCTTTTTGCTCGGCTCCTAAGGGTCATAGCGTGATGTTAAATAGCCTATAGCCTTCCTCAAAAATTGGGCTATGAAATACAAAAAGATTTTTTCAAATCCGACGGGTAGTTCCAGAGATTACCCCCTACATAGAAACTAAACCTCTTTATAATATTATTACTATAGATTGATTGACTGGTTGTTTGTTTTATTGAAGATTTATTGATTCGTACAAGTACCTATATTTATTTGTATAGACAGGTAAAAACAACAAAATTAAATTCTAACTTAACTAAAACTAAGTATACAGAAACTAGGTCGAAAAACTCATCCGCATCGCTGTCGACTGGTAATGTACCCAAGAGACTGGCGGCATTACCAAGTTGAAATTAAATTAAATAAAAATTAAATTAAATTGAATTCGTACAACTATATAAAAAAATCAAAGAATCATAGGGCATCAAAAAATTCATACGCCTCGTTGTCACCAGGAAAAGTGGCCAAAAGGGTAGCAGCAGCATTAATTGCCACGTATTATGGCAATGCTGATTCTTTGGCCAAAAAAATAGGCCAGTCCTCTGGTCACGTGAAGGATGTTGCGTGTAAACTAGGGAATCGACGCCATTGTTAAATCTGGTACTAGTTTCAGGCGTTCATCTCACAAAGATTGTCTAATGGCCGATTCCAATAATTTGCGGACCGTTATTGTTTAAAATGAAGACTCTTGTATCATTACCAGTAATTAAGCAAAGACCTCGTAGCTTTGCTTATCAGACCCTCCCATATGGAAGTAGCTATCACAGGTAAAATTGCTACCTTGGCGCCTAAAGACCTACGCAGACCGGGACGGCATGGCAAGGGATTTTGCCGTTAGTCAGCGCACACTAGCCGCTTAGATATCGCGGCATACCAGCGGCTTCCCCGCTTCTCTACCCCAGCCGCCTCACCCCGCGGTATATCGCAACGAGGGCCGGAGTCCTTGGTATGCCGTTGCATACCACATTACGCCACGGCATCCCGCCGCGGGAGCCCGTGGCGCGTCTTTCAATGCCGTGCAATGAAATCCCTTTCGATGCCTCGGCATCATTTTAAAGCATAGCAATTTATGTCGTATTTCTATATCGATACGTTTGAATGTTCATTAGTAAAAAATTAAATCCCTTGCCATGCCGTCCCGGTCTGCGTAGGCCTTAACACGCCGAAACCCGCTTACCAATCAAGGTAGGTGGACCTTTGGGGTCGCGGGCGCACAGAATGGAGACTCTGTCCGCCCACCAAGTGACCCCAGAGAAGACGGTGGCACAGTGGCCACGTGCTGCCGTGCATAGCGAGGCTCAGGGGAGGCCCCTTTACAGTCTTCCCAGGGATGTGCCTTACAGGCGTTGCACGGGGGGGTTCCGGAATTGGTATTTTAAGAGGAACCGGGACCACCCCTATGTGCTGATGATCACCGGAGTGATTTTAGTGAGGTTAAAATCCCACACTCCCCGACCCCGACCTCCTATCCCCGGAGGTCGGGTGCCTTTTGAAGGTTCCCCCCGACAACAAAAAAAAAGGTAAAATTGCTTACGTCTATCAATTTATATACCCAGGCAAAAAAAAACCCACACGCGGCCTATAAACAAACAGGATTCGTGTTTATTTATAGGCACTATAGTAATAAGTCCGAGGGCACTTACCACGGATATCAAGTAGGTACTTACCATCCAGTGTGTGTATATAGTATTTATTTAAATACGCATTTATTACAATAATCTACATAATTGTCGTTATAGCTTCACTAAACAAATACAATAAAATAATATGCTGACTATAAATTAAACTTTGAACGCGGCAATAAAGTTTATTATTAAGGTATTAATATTATTTTTATAATAACCATTTTCCGGTACCTAGGTAACTTACGATAATATAATAATAACCTCCCGACCGATTTCGGTCTCAGTGGCTAATCTCAACGGAGATTAGTCAGGTACGCAGGAGATAAAGTGCATAAGTGTATGCGCAAACACAGGTACACTCTCTGTTCTTTTACTCTCATAGTCCGATGGGACGGCAGTCCGACACGACCGGGGAGAGATCAGGCACAGGACCAAAAAAAATCATGAAGATATCTCTTAAAACTTTCTTTTTACAATAAAAACCATAATAATATACATACAATCATTCTGTTTTTTTTTGTCAGATTATTCTACAAGCAACATACTAAAACACTAGCGTTCTAATTTTTTAGTCCAAACAATAGATTTTTTGTAATTAAATAATTGCTTCATATTTTGCAATAAATTACCAGCGTTGTGTCATCGCGCTTCTCTTTCTTTTCTATGCAGTCCGACCGTGACCGCGCTTTAGGTTATGTAAGCTTCTTAATTGAAATAAATGCTTTGAGTTTGAGTAAACATAATCGCGTTTCTGTTTATTTTGACACCTCTGACATATAATGACGCAGTGACTTGACTTGATTGTCATGGAAACGCTATTCAAAAGTGTGTCACCTCACTCTTCTTAATATCGACACTTTTTCGCATGACTAAGCACGGTAAGGGCAAATCTAACGATTTATATCTTTTGGCAACGGGGTTTGATTTTACGGTGTCAAAATCGATCTCTAAGAAAACAGACCAACTTACTTTTATAAATAACTAGCAGCGCCCCGCGGTTTCACCCGCATAAATTTTGATCCCGTGGGAATATCGGGATAAAAAGTAGCCTATATGGTAATCCAGGGTGTCAGCTACCTCCATACCAAATTTTATCAAAATTGGTCCAGCCGTTTGAGCGTGAAGAAGTAACACACATATAAACACACACACATTCACAACTTTCGCCTTTATAATATGGGAACTAATTTTTTGAGCTGTTATTTAAATATTCGAGATGTTATTATGATCAGTTGAAAAACATATTGAGCAGTTATTTAATTTAATGGCGGTTGATTAATTATTGCGAGAGTAAAACATGGACAGTAATAAAAGATCAATTAGGCTGTTATTTTATCATACAATGTCAATTCTAAAAATAATTGAGCAGTCCAATAACTAAATGAGCGGTAAAAATGATGGAATGGGCGGTTCGCTAAATAGTTCGGCAGATCATAGCGGATGCAAGAGCGAGCGAAGCGAGCTCGGGACTTGGGGCACCCCGACTCGGACAGGTTAGGTTCGAAGGGGATGACGGGGGCTCGAGTGAGCGAGCAAAGCGAGCGAACGAGCCCCCGTCATCCCCTTCGTGTTAGGTTCCTTTAAACCCTGTAGACAGAAATAGGGGCCCCGCGAAGCGGGGCTCCGTCGACTACACACCCAAAACTACTTTACCACCTCATTGTTTATAGAATTGCTTAGAATGAGATTTATTACCGACAAATTCCGATTTATTACTGCCCACACGTAACTGCTCGTTCAATAATTTTTACCGCCCATTTAATTATTTTCCCACTCAATTATATATTCACTGATCCATTTCATTATTTTTTATTACTCATTTTTGTTTACTTTACTGCTTAGTTTTAACTGCTGAACAAGTTATTAAACGTGCCATTTATAATTTTTAACTTACCAAAACCGCTATTTACAACTGCCTCTTTAAATCAGTGCCTTATAATATTAGTGTGATGTTTCAGTGACGTCATTCGCTGGTTAATTGAAGACGCTATACGGCCAACGCACTTCTAGCTATGACGTTTTATAGCTCAACGGATACTCAATCTGGCAAGTTGAGAGGTCGTAAGTTCGAATACCACTCGTTGTACTTGTCTTTTTTTTTTTTTGCGGATGGGAAATCATCAAATGACTTCTCCCGCTCTGGGTGGAGCGGAAGAGAGTGTCAGACTCTTACTGACTAAAACCCACCCGTGTTCCTTCCTTAGCCCTTTATGTTCCGGGCCAGCGGTAACCCTTTCGGACAATCCCGCTGACCCGGCAGGCTTCGACCCTAAGGGGGCCCCTCCTCGATGCTGACATCTCTTTGAGGCGCGCGTGGAACACGTACGGGCCTTCCGGCACGGGCCTGGTCCTGATCGGACGGTGAGCTACCCATTACTCTCCGCCCGCAGGCCCGCGCCTACGGTGGCCGGGAGTCGCCACGCCGCTCCCGACGCCCGGAGCGTCTCTCGCGGCGGCTGGGACTGGGCTCTCCCTGTGCCGTCCCGCCACCTCCTTCGCTAGCATGACTGCTTCGCAGAAGGAGGTGACTGCCTCCCACTCCCTCTTGCCCCGGACCATGGCTTGCACCAGGGCCGGACGCGAGAGGCCGCCGCCGCTGCCGATCGCCTCCACGAGGACACGGCGCGGCGGTGCTCCGCCCAAGCGGGAAATGCAAATGGCAAATGGAAAAAGTTCATGTTTTTAAAACAGAATTATTTAACAATGGGTGCCTGAAGGTGGACGGCACCGCCGAGGTCGGCCCAGAAAGCGGTGGTGAAATGACCTGGACGCGTACCGCGAGGGCGGGTTTGAGGTGGCGCGGGAAAAGGGTTCATTCAAGAGTCAAGTCATTTATTTATGGCCAACCAATATACAGCGTGCCGTTTAAACAGCGACACTAATTCAGCACAAGTATACAGTTCCACGTTTTCGTTTTATGAGCAAAACAACAAAACAAATGACAAAAACAAAACAACTAACAAACAAACAAAAAAACAAAAATAACTCTAAGGGCTGATTTTTCAATCATCTGATAACTTTATTCGAGGAACAATTAGGGTTCCGTACCAAAATGGTAAAACGCAACCCTTATGGTGAGACTAACACCCATATTCCAAGACGTTTCCTCCAAAATTCCTCCACCTCCACTCATTCGAGGTTACCTTAAGGACTGCCTCAAGGAATCCTCGAAATCGGTATTCTTAGTTAAAACTCGGTCTTGTCATGAGGTAATCTTGAGGATCCTCCAGTGAGGTTGAGTCGAGGTCGAGTCGAGGTAAAACGTCATTGAATACGTCATTGAATCATAGATTACAGTATATTCTTTACTTTTTTTCGTCTATGGACACTCAAAAGTTATTGGATTGCATTTTTTTTCGTTGTTTCAACGCGAAGTCGCGGGCAAAAGCTACCTACTAGCTACCTAATGTATAAAAGACAAGCATTAACTTGTGTGTTTGTGTAGCTGTGTGCGTGATATTTTATGTTATACTCAAGTTTAGTCTAATGACTTCAGCTGAGTACTATAATTAGTAGGTATAGGTACTTAAATAGTATGTACGAGATCAATTAATTAAACCTACTTTATTAAAAGCACTCACGGGATATTCACCATGTTTTTTACTTGATTTGAGGCTCCGATATTTCGGCATTGTTGCAAGCACATCATGTTCTCGGATACAAACCAAGTGAAAAACATGGTAAATAACCAACTTTTGCGATTTCGAAATACTACCCCGTGTCGTCTATCGGGGTTCTTGATAGGAAAGTGTGTACAATCTATGCACCCTAATACACCTGGAAATTCTGCTACCTACTCGATAGAACTTTGGTTTCACTTCTTTCTGCTCACCTGATGTGGGGAATTTTAAGAGCTGAGAGAGCAATGGTCTCTGATGTTTTAGCCATAATTTTAGATGTTACGGATTTACTTAATTTGTGCAAATCTCTACAAGCTGTAAAGTAAAAATGTTACATAAATAATAATTATTAAAACTTAAAGAAATGGTTTATAGACAAGGCAAACAGCAAGATTTTACTAAGGCACTTGAAAATTTCCATTTGCATAAAATCTTAACGCAATTAACAACTGAATTATAGGCAGAATGGGTAGTCCTCTGTTACTGGGTATAGCTCTGTTATTGAACACAAGCGGTAACAACTTATTCAACAGTTTCTTTCCTAAAATAGCGTCTTTGGAATTCTTCATTGTCATAAAATTCTATGGGCATATTTCTGCATCCCGCAAATAACGGCGCGCAGGGTAATCGTATGGATTATCATACAGATAATTCCAGAAACTGTTGGAAATCCATTGAAAACACTATTGGAAAACTATTCAAATAAATTCATCAGTTCTTGTTTATAAGCGTGAGCCAAATAGTAGATTAAACAACGTAAAGAATGGCGTAAATCTTCCTTGAGTGTTCCTTAAGGTACGTCGCGATGTACCTTGAGTTTGACAGTTGTTTCCTCACCTCGACTGAGGAAAAATGTCGAGGGACGCCAAGTGGAGGTGATTTTTTACAACTGTGAATACCGATTTCCTTGAATGAGGTTGAGTGGAGTCGAGGAAGTTTCGAGGAAACGTCTTGGAATATGGGTGTAAGTCTGTCTGTCTGTCTGTCACAGCTGGATATCTCAAGAACTACTAAAGCTATCAACTTGAAATTTGGAATAGTTTTAGATGACGTTTGCCCAACTATTTTGCAAATAAGAAAGAAATAATAATATATGTATATTTTTTGCAACAGGGACTGAAAAGTGGTCTGAAAAATTCGAAGTGGGGCAACTAGGGCATGTGGGGGTATCATATGAAAGAGCGCAGTTTGCACATTCTCAAACCGTTTTTCTTTTTTTTTAGGCACATAAATTTCGACTTTTGATGAAAAATGTAAAAAAAATATCGTTCCCCCCCTTATCTCCGAATTTTGCAAAGAGAAAAATCTGAAATTATTCTATGTGATAGAAGTTTATGTAAAGATTACAGGAAAAATAAAATGAAGTCTCTAAATAGCACACTTTTTGAGAAATCATTAACAAAAGTTAAATTAGTTCCACTATCGGTCAAGAGATGGCGCTGACATAAAACTGCAACATTCTACACCGCAGTGCATAGTGTTAAAATTCTCTGACGAGTATAGGCCTCGCCGATGAAAATTTAAAAACACGGTGCGCGAGTCCGACTCGCTCTTGCCCGGTTTTTTTTAAATTTTGACAGTTATTTCATACAAAAACTGTCAAAGGTCAATTTTATTCCTCGAATAAAAGTTATCTGGCGATGAAAAAATCAGCCAGCCCTTCATTAAATTAAAATATTGTTCTAAAATCCGCTACCACTGCGTAGGCTCACAAACAATACACAATAATTGCTCATTAGCCGATGCTCAACTATGAATACACAAAAGGCATGTGTTTACAATAATAACATCGTATATTATATTAAGGAGCTGCTCTGTGGGCGAAGCTTGACACTTGTTTGTACAGACGCCAGCACATCAAACTACTACAATCTGTCAAATTTATTTAATAGATTTTCAACTTTATCGCTGAAGCATAAGGTTCAAAGTTGATTGGGAAAATTTTACAGTTTCGGGTAGCTTGATGTGCTGGCGTCTGTACGTGTAATAGTTATGTAGGTTCAGCAGAGGTGTAAAATATTGGTAGACACGGTTGCAGAAAGTCATAAGTGGCGTATACCTTGAAAATAATGTTGATCAAATTATTGAGATAGTAATTTATCATCTCTATCAAAATCGAACACATGAATAAAATGGCTAAATAATAACAGCCGCACAGGTCGATCGATCAGGTTAAGCCACGCTTGCCGCGGTTGGTCCGTGGATGGGTGACCATCTTTACATACCAAGACCCTCCGTGCCTCGGAAAGCACGTTAAGCCGTTGGTCCCGGCTGTCATTCGTGGATCCTAGGCAGTCGTTACGGGTAGTCAGAAGCCCGAAAGTCATAACAACCAGTCTTACCAAGGGGTATCGTATCTTCAAGGCGTTCGTGGTGCGCATACCAACTAACTACCTGCACCTGGTGATGGAAGAAAGCTTTTGGCCGCACGATGTGGTATTCCGCCGCTTTCGCGGACAAGTGCCACCAGAACGCACAAAGACTTAGTGCAACTAAGTGATACTAACATAGTTAATAAGTTTTATTTACTAACTAAAATGTTACTATATTATTATGTATACTCAGGTATGTATGTATCTATGGGTCTTTGTTACCTGATAATAAATGGTTTATTATTATTATAACCCAGTAACTGGGTTGTAAAGGTCAGACAGGCAGAGCTCCATGTAAAATACTGGTAAATATTCAGCTGCATCAGGTTTGACTGGAAGCCGACCCCACATAGTTGGGAAAAGCCGAGGCAAAGAAAGATGAAAAGATAAACTGGATTGAGGGAAAAACTTAAGTTTGCTGTGAGTAAACTATTGTCCCCATATTACATAGGTCGCAGTTAGTTTATGTTAGGTTTTGTTCTTTGTTAATAAATAGAAACTTATGTTTTTAAAGATAATTGTTAAAATTAGTTAATTTTGTTAGGATTTTTGTAAATATAATGTTTTAAATATTATCAAAGGAATTTTGTGTAAACGATTAATTACTATTGTTTGGGAATGTCAACCCTTGATTTAATATTGATTGGTGCATGGCGGGAAAATAGGTCGCTCTACTATTGGATTACGACATCGACACTAGTATCGCCTGATGTCGTGGGCCAATTGGAGAGCAGGATTTGCCGCGGGGATTTTGGGGGTTCGTTGGCTAGGAGCGGGTGCGCAGACGGCATTCGCTCCTGGGCCATCGATTGCGATATTCGATTAGAATCGGTTCCAAAGAAATGTAATAATAAGTTTAAGTAACATAGTTGTTTTGTTGTAAACCCAATTAAAACTAAGTGAGTGAACAGTTTGAGTTTGTATTCATCAGTCTTCCCAGCTAGAATAGTATCCCTTTGAGAGTGGTGACCGCTGAGGCTGGTTTTGATCACATTTACCAACTGCAAATTAGTTTGTAACCATATTTTTTTCTTTATTTGTCTACAAATTTTTATTTTTTTGGTTTTTTCCTTTACTTGTGCTAGATGACATTGCTTCTTGTCTAATTTCATGATTATAAGTCAACGGGAAGTACGTGGCACAAACGGAACATAAACGCCCGTATCTTTTGATTGAGTTGACTTAGAAGTTTGATTGTTTTACTGCATAAAGGGATTGCAGAATTGAGTATTTGATATTAATTTCAGTTTGATAACTCCGCGCGTTCGAGAGAAAAAGGGTCTTGACAAATGAAGAGATGGACGGGCACCGAAGTGATCTTAAAAGGTTCTTAGGAAAAACGGAAACGTTTTTCTTTTTGAGGTACAGAACCCTAAAAAACTAGATAGAGTCGACATTGCCTATCTACCTGTGAGAAGAAATGACGAAACAAAGGCCGAAAAATCAGGGATCAAAGTCTCTTAATTTAAAGTAATCTTACAATAATTAAAATATCATGCCACAATCGGGTCACATTCGATTCCTATCCAACACCTTAATTGCGTAAACCACTATTACTCTTAATTTGAACAATTTTGAAGTATATTTGTAGTCCGTTGCTCCATATGTTCGAAAAATGTGTCTGCTCGACATCGCAAATAACACAATGAATGATGTTGAACTGTCAAAATAAAACAGTTGCTATAATACTGATATTATATTTAAGCCCACTTTAAATATAAATCATGAATACATGTCACTTTATGATAGCAGAGCATCTAAGAATACACATCACCATCGTCCTACCCATAAAGGTCATAGCACCGTATCAAACCGGAAAGGAATCGGCACCTTATCAGCTCGACTCAACCCTAGCCGTTGAGTATTCTTTTTAAGAAAATCCCTACTGCAACGCACACTAATCGAAATCGTAACGTAATCGCCTCGTCTCGAGACAAGCTCACACGAACCGCGGTGCGGTGCGTTACGGCTCGTCGTCCCCGCGCTTACGTCTCTCCGTACCCCAGCTTACGTCTCTTCGTCCACCCTTGCCACTCTCACCCCTCCGACCTGCCTGCTGCACCATCAACCAGCGATCGGCGAGCCGGAAGCGCGGCGTCGCCTAGCCGTAGCCGAGTCGACGTATCGGAGCTTCTGATCCACTTTGGTTACATGCTTTCGTTAGATTGACGCCTGTTTGACGGCGAGACGAAAGGCCTTGGCCTTCATAATCCAATGAGGTCGACGCAGCATCTCATTTTCTTCCATACATCTCTATAGCCATATAATTTTTCACACAATCCATTCATCATTTCTGTCTGAGAATACATACAGGTCGATTTTCAAAAGTCCCGTACTTATGTCTTTTTAAACCCGATGCCATCGAGTAGCATCCTTCTATAATTAATGCTGGCAGCCTACTCGAATGCTGAGTCCTACGCAGGCTCGTCATCTTGTAGAGTGTGCTCAGCTGTGTTTATAGTATTTAGTGGTTAAATGGCGCATACCTTAGGACATTTGTTGGAAATGATTGTATGATGACTAATATTAACATTCTATAGTTTAGCCATCAAACTAAAACGGGCTTATTACAAAACATAATATATCTTCAGGTCCAGAAACAATCGATCCATTTTTGGATATTTTTATTACAACATAATTTAAAATAGTGTCCATGGAGTTTCTTGCCTATTCTTCTCCATAGGTACTGTGAAGAGCTGATGAGCTCTTTTAAGAAATCAAACAACAGGGTATTCCTCGAAAGGCACCAACTTTGAAACGCACCCAATGGAACGTCTATCGATCATAATTGACGTCTATCGATCATTTATACGAATTCTTCATGTCCTTCTCTATGTTTCATCGTTGATGCATTTCGAGGAAAAAAATCATAGTATTTTTATTAATATTTAATTATTAATACTTTTGGTGAATACTTTTGGTGCGTTTCAAAGTTGGTGCGTTTCGAGGAATACTCTTAAACAATGTTACTATTTCTTTACGTTTATTTTGAGTGGTTTAGGACAGGGCGCCGAGAGGGGAATGTTTCGGAGGCATGATAAATAAATTCATGGGTGCAGATGGGAAGGTGCCGAGATGGGACTAAACCCAACTTTCTCCATAGGAGTAATTAAGAAAAATAAAACTCGATAACGATGTTGGTCCCATTTCCTATTTCATATAAACCTACACGGGGCATATAGGAAACGTCGAAGCAAGGTGCACGATTCCTATTGGTCGTTTAGCAGGTGAACCAAGGCTGCTACAAATATATCGACGGTTGAAAGTCTAATTGGTCTAAGCGACATTTTGTAAAACTAGCAGGAGGACGGATCAAAGTTTTTTTTTTAATCATAAAATATCAACTATTTGATAGACTTTTAATTATTTATACTGAGTATATTATACTGTATTAAATAAATAAAAGTCTATCAAATAGTTACATACATAATATTATACAGATTTCCCTCTTTAAAGAGGGAAATCTGACAAAATTGCCATATTTAAAAATAAACATAACTCTCCAATAACCTTATCATTCTTATTACCTTGCATCTCTAAAGATTACAAACTAACAAACAATCTGACCTATAAAACCGATCAATATTAAGACGATAATAATAATGATCTATAATTACAGTAATAATATAATTGTGACGCCATCTTTGCGTTCTCACGGACGCCGGTAATCGTTCATACCTTACCATATTTGGTGCAAATGTGAGAGATTGAAGTCGACAGTCCACTACAATGTTGGATGTGCACGGAGAGGTTTGCCACGTTTCGCTATGGTTACCTAGAAGACCGGTGGCCGTTAAATTATACCGGGCGTCCTGGAAATCTGTAATTTTCACCGGTATTCGACATTAACTCCGAGTAAATGTAGAGTTACAAACTTTATATTTACTCGGAGTTAAGTAATTAACATTTTAACTCTTGTTACGCGTGCCGGGTTAGTTAACAGTGTTTTTTGAGTTAGCTCTGCCACATCGGTGAGTTTAAGATTAAAAAGTTTAACTCTGGGTTTACCTTGCGCAAGATAAACACTGAACACTCATGACCGCGCAAGTGGGCCTAAGAAAAAGTAAATTAAATTAAAAAAATTAAACCGACTTCAAAAAGAAATTAACTCAAAATTATGAAATAACTTTCATTTCGGAAGTCGTTGTCTTGGGATCTGTGTTAGTTTTAGTTTTTCGCCACCGACTTCCGAAATTAAAGTTATTTCATAATTTTGAGTTAATTTCTTTGTGAAGTCGGTTTAATTTTTTTAAATTACATTTTTATTTCGTAATTTTTAGTTTGAAGTAAAAACTGGAATATTTGTTTGTAATAAATAGGTAATAGTTTTGTTGTAAATGCACTAGAATTTGACCAAGGTTTTGAAATGTTTTCCCTTTGACACTACGCACGTAGCTCGTATCAATAAGCCAAGCCGTCACACACACGTATTAGTCCATATCTTGAAAATACTGAATCGATTTTGATGAAACATGCACTGTTCACTAAGTTGAAGTAAATATAAGCCAATAAAAAAATGGTCGATCCGATTAATAGTTGCGGAGAAATGCGTGGACAAACATATATACTAATGTATAAAATTTTGTATATTTGTTTGGAAGCCGTAATAGATTGTCATTATGTGAATATAATGAAGTTCCAATAATATTACATACATACCTGTCGAATTGATAACCTCCTTTTTTTTGAAGTCAGTAAAAATGGAATTTCGTGGGCTACCCTGGCACTTGCCTGTGTGGTGCCGGACTTAAAGAATTGCACCACCCATTACTTCACGTGGGTGTCGTAAAAGGCGACTAAGGGTCTTACCGGAGAATGGGCAGCAGCGTTCTCTATTTATTCCACCATCATACCATACTGCGATCGCCAACCCGCCTGCCAAGCGTGGCGATTATGGCAACCCCCCCCCCCCCCCCCCAAAATTGGGGGAGGCCTATGTCCAGCAGTGGACGTCTATCGGCTGAAACGACGACCCTGGCACTACATGGTGTCACAAAACGTTTTGTATCTGGACAGCCGTTACTTTGTGACCGTTCACCGTTGTTTTAGGAAACCAAACCTGTAGCTGCGTGGTTCATTTATTTGCCAGACACGCATCCGTGCTTAACTTAGCCGTGGGTCGCTGTGGAGCAGCGCCTTTACTGTGGCTTGCGCTTACGCCGATCTAAGGATGGTTAGCTTATTAGATGAGTGTGAAGTGGGTTTATAAGGTGTTTTAAAGTCAACTTCTCAAGCCTTAATTGAGAGATTACACAAACTTAATAGGCTCTCTTATTAGGTTTTAATAAACCACTTTAATCATTAATGTAGAATTCGATTAGAATATAAAAATGCTTGCAGAAGGACCGGATTTCTCTTTGACAATATTCTTTAAATTACTACGGTTATTTGTGTATTTTGTGTGTATGTTGTGCGCCGAAAATATTCTCTTCCTTTTCTTTCTTTCCTAGGCTTGTTTCACACGTACCACAATCACACCACAACCACAACCACACCACAACCACACCACAACCACAACCACTGGTATTTCGAAATAAGGTATTGTCGAAATGAAGACGTGTCGAAGTTCCATATTGTCGAAATAAACTCATGTCGTATTACGGTTTGTCGAAATTCAGTTGGTAAGTCGTCGCACAACGCAACCACACACCGCGGACTAGCAGCCGGCCACATCGCAAACACAACGCGCAACCGCAAGAAGCCACAGCGACACTATTCACACGTAACCACAGCTTGACCACATTTTGTAGCTGCGATGTGGTGTAGTTGTGGTACGTGTGAACGAGCCCAACAAGTTCGCACTAGAAAGTTAAATCCAGCAGTTGCGACAAGGGCTGGCACAAAAACAAGTTGAAACTACAGCTATAAGCCACTACTGACTACCCCGTTGGTGTCGTGGTCGCAAGCACGACGGTTGAGCGAGGGATCCTGGGTTTGATTCCCGGGTGGGTTTTTTCCATTGGCAATTTCTAGTAACGGCCCGGAGTTTGGAAGTTGGCGGTGTGATAATGAAATAATAGTGATAAAACAACCGAATTTTTAAGTTTTTTTTTTGGAAGTCGGTTGTTTTTTTTTTTGGAAGACAAAACTGCTTTAGGCGCGTTGGGCTTTTTTTGAGATGGGAAAAAACTATTAAGCGACACTGTTACCGTTACCGACACCGCGCTACATTCGGATGTGTTCGGCTGTCCTCGGGATGTACACGGTTTTCATGTATATCCGATATGTCAGTGAGTGATGGCAAAGTATTCTGTTTGTTTTTGGTTTAGAAGACGATTAAAAAAAAAATACACTCGTAATTGTCCAAGTTTTCACTTTTGTCGGCACGCCGGAGTGCCACCGTTTTTTTTTTCAATATTGCCTTTTATGTTCCACAGTCGGACCTCCTTGTGGGAGGCCTTCCAACGCTACGTCTTCCGGTACGCGGTCGCCACTCCAGATCCATTCGGCCCCATCGGCCATCTGTTCTGCGAGCAATGTGCCCTGCCCACTGCCACTTAAGTTTGGCAATTCTTCGGGTTATGTCGGTTACCTTGGTTCTCCTGCGGATCTCCTCATTTCTGATTCGATCACACAGGGAAACTCCAAGCATAGCCCTCTCCATTGCCCTTTGGGTGACTTTTAGCCTTCTAATAAGGCCCATTGTGAACGACCACGGTTCAGTGCCTTATGTCATCACTGGCAACACGCACTGGACAAAGACTTTCGTCTAAGACACTGCGTTCCTTTTGAGAGCAGCTGCAGGTTCTCCTGCAGATCTCATTTCTGATTCGATCACGCATGGAAACTCCAAGCTTAACCCTGTGCCCTGTGTTGTGTAATGTTGTGTGATTCTCAGCCTTTGAATAAATTACTTTTAATTGATTTTGGAACGTACTACGTTCCTGTGGGATTAGCTCCGGCTTCCACACAGGTGAAGCCGCAATTCAAAGCTAGTCCCTACATCTTTTAGGTTGTCCAACACCAAGAGCTGGCGCCACACAGAACTAAATCCCAGTGAATGTATTACAAAATATACTGTGGTTAGTAGAAGCAAATGAGAAATAAATGAGTTAGCACAAATTGCTGGTCTCGACACTCTCGAATGACTTTCCTTGATTAATGTTGCAACACTCTTTCTAAATAAATGGTTGTCGTGACCTGTTGAAAAATGTGTTTTTACTGGTGGACCTACTGGTGCTGTTAAGGCTGCCTTCCCACCAGAGATGAGCGAGGATGCTTAGCGAGGGATGTGTGTAAAACCAACCAATAACGTCGCTTCATTTTTTTACAAGCTTTTATTTAGCTTGCACTGTTCGTATGTATGTAAGTTGTCCGTCAAAATTTGCAAACCATTTTTCGACCATTTGTTGGTATCCGATTGAGCCGAAATTTTGCATACACCTTTAGTTCTGGTAACAATACAATGTGCTCAATAGTTACTGTAATAATTTCATTATAGCCGCCGCTACAAGATGGCGGAATACCTACATATTTTTTCTCAATCGCCCCTTAATATGGGTATCATATAAAAGGGATTGAAGAGTAGTTTAGGGTCACGGTATGTAAAGAGGCCATCTTTACATACCGTCATAACCCATCCACAGACCAACTGCGGCAAGTGTGGCTTAACCTGATCGATCGACCTGTGCGGCTGTTATTATTTAGCCACTGGCCCCTCATTATTTAGCCACGGACAATTCGTTATTTAGCCACGGGCCCCTCATTATTTAGCCACGGGCCCCTCATTATTTAGCCACGGGCCCCTCATTATTTAGCAACGGGCCCCTCATTATTTAGCCCGGGCCCCTACATGATTAAAACAAAAAATAAATTAATTTGATGATGTTTTTTTTGAGGTCATCAACCGCTGTTAGTGCGTTAATTGTCACTTTAAATATCAGTTTAAAAATCAGTTTTTTTTTTGTGTAAACTTCACAGAAGTGATGGGTAAGGATATCGGATATATCAACACGATAAAACAGATTTTATCAACACGCACTTCAAGTAACAACACTACCAGCGGGCATTGACCCCAAAAACAGTGGCACTCCGGGAGTGCCGACAGAAGTGAAAACTAAACACAAACAGAATACTTTGCCATCACTCACTGACATATCGGATATACATTAAAACCGAGTACCTACTTCCCGAGGACAGCCGAACACATCCGAAGCGGGTATTTTTGTGATCGTCTTATAAACAAAACACCCGCGGTGTCGCTTACGGTAACAGTGTCGCGAGTTCAATGGTTTTTTTTTCCATCTCAAAAAAAGAAGTTCTCACATCAAAAACTGTAGCTGTCTACGGAGCTATAACATTAGAACCACGACTCACCCTTGCCACCTTTTTGTTTCTCCATCAATAATGACTGTGGCGTTGACTTTTTTTTTTTTGATTTCCCAGCAAAAAAAAAAAAAATTAAAAAAAAATATTTTTTATTTTGTCTTGTTTAGTTATTGATAACCATCAATAATTAATAATTTAATTTGACCCTGTATAGTGTATACGTAGGTACCGATAAGACAAAGATATTTTAACCCTTCCGCGAGCAATACTATTTGCACCTCCGATTTTGGTTTTATTTATTCTAAACATTGTGAAATCACATTTGTAAAACAATACTAATAGATTTCCCCCCCTTTGCTTACCCCCCCCCCCCCTTTTTTTTGGCTACGGCAATATCTTTGCCAATGCCCGTTTGTGACTTTTTATTTGGCAAATTAATTGCCAATGACCAGTTTGAATTTGTCAATTTTTCGTTGCCAATGCCTTGTTTTCACAATATACTTCGTACATTTTGGCGCAACTTTTAAAAAGTGGTTTGGCAATTATTTTGCCAATGGTCGCGAAAGGGTTAAACAAATTGCACCTATTGTAATAGAACAAAAACACGGTAGCATAACGTTGAAAAGAACTACAAAAAACGCGTGTTTTTAATTTTAAGTAAATAAATTCCACCTTGTAATTATCGATCGTTTATTTCTGACCCTCGCTTTGACAAGAGAATTATTATTTATTATCATTAAGGCGTTATTATTTCATCGGATTTGGTGTTACAAACCAATTTTTGTTGCACCTACTTCCGATTATCATTAAGGAAGGCAAGGTTAGTTCTGTCAATAAGTTGTTGGGTTCAGTACAAAACAAAGGTTTTGAGCACGAATGTGGCTATTATACAGGGTTATTGGTAAAACATTAACAACCTCTTAAGAGGTCATTGTACTCATCATTATGAACAACTTTTACTATGGGACCAAACCTGAAATCGCGAAAAAAAAATCAGCTGTTCATTTATGTTCATATAACTCGTCAAAATGTAGGGAACAGCTGGGAACAGCTGATTTTTTTCGCGTTTTCAGGTTTGGTCCCATAGTAAAAGTTGTTCATAATGATGAGTACAATGACCCCTTAAGAGCGTTTACGCCGAACGGCATTTCATACAAACTTTCAAGTCCTTATTTTTCGAAATGAATGAACCGATTTTAATGAAACTTCATACGCATAAGCAGGATACAAAGGTCTAAAAAGTTAGTAGAACACATTTTCAAAAAATAGTGTTACAGTCAAATTAGACCGATTTTAAATTTTCCATAGAAACAAAGATTTCCAGTTATCTTTTTTTAAATAAGACATTTCGAAAATGTTTTCTACTAACTTTTTAGACCTTTGTATCCTGCTTATGCGTGTGAAGTTTCATTAAAATCGGTTCATTCATTTCTAAAAATAAGGGCTTGAAAGTTTGTATGAAATGCCGTCCGGCGTAAACGCTCTTAAGAGGTTGTTAATGTTTTACCAATAACCCTGTACTATAGTAGCTTTTGCCTGCGGGTTCGCCCGCGTTTAGGTCGGAAATTCATTATTACGAAAACGTTATTGTTGTTTTCTTCGGGAACAGCACTGTTTTTCGGGATGAAAAGTACCCTATGTCCGTTTCTGTACACCTGACAACGTATATGCAAAATTTCAGGATGATCGGTTCACTGGTTTAGGCGTGAAAAGGTAAAAAACAAACAAACTTACTTTTGCATTTTTAATATTATAAATAGTTAAGGATTACCATGAAAGACCAAAAAAAAACGATGGATGGACTGTGGTAAGCATGCATCGTTTCAGTTTTACAACATTATTTTTAGTATATGCGAAACCCGAAACACGTGTCTATTTTTATGTAAAGAACCTATGTACAAAATTTCAAAACTGTATCATAAAAAACCGGGCAAGAGCGAGTCGGACTCGCGCACCGAGGGTTCCGTAACATCCGGGTTTATGCATAAGGTTTATGTTTATGAAATTAAATGTTTATTTTTATTTTTGAGTTGATTGAATGAATGGTAAATTGTGGTTTACGATTTATGACGTATTAAAAAAAAACTACTTACTAGATCTCGTTCAAACCAATTTTCGCTGGTAGTTTACATGATAATGTACATCATATATTTTTTTTAGTTTTATCATTCTCTTATTTTAGAAGTTACAGGGGGGGGGACACACATTTTATCACTTTGGAAGTGTCTCTCGCGCAAACTATTCAGTTTAGAAAAAAATGATATTAGAAACCTCAATATCATTTTTGAAGACCTACCCATAGATAACCCACACTTATGGGTTTGATGAAAAAAAAATTTTTGAGTTTCGGTTCTAAGTATGGGGAACCCTAAAATTTATTGTTTTTTTTCTATTTTTGTGTGAAAATCTTAATGCGGTTCACAGAATACATCTACTTACCAAGTTTCAACAGTATAGTTCTTATAGTTTCGGAGAAAAGTGGCTGTGACATACGGACGGACAGACAGACAGACAGACAGACGGACAGACAGACAGACATGACGAATCTATAAGGGTTCCGTTTTTGCCATTTGGCTACGGAACCCTAAAAATCACAAAGTTATAAGCTTGTTAAGTTACCTGTTTGTCCGTACAAAAAAATGCTTACCCGCTCGCGCCGCGCCCGTCTTTCGCTCATTGATAATAGTACCTAGGTACCTAACCGTTCGGAACGGAGATTGGATAACCTACTTAGTGTCGCTCGGTGTCCAACTTATAACCTTTTTTAAATATTTTTGGGACAAAATATAACATGGGGTAAAAATTATTGGAATCGATTCAGTTACTTATTCTGAACAAACTATATTCAGGTTTCGCATATTATACTAAAAATAACGTTATTTTTAGTATATGCGAAACCTGAATATAGTTTGTTCAGAATAAGTAACTGAATCGTAATATAAGTAACTGTATAGATATTATTTTAGAGGCGTGATGTTATGTGAAACTTTCCATAAGATGAGAACCATCAATCAACAAGTTTTGCGGAACTCTAAAGCGTGGGTGATACATAATAGTGTTCGTAATTATAATCATTGTGTTTGATTGTAATAGCTTGAATACCATATTTTGTATAACTTACAACACCACACGAAATACAATGAAAACTACATATAAAATATTTGAATGCGTGAATAATACCTCCTCACAATTAATCAATCCGCCTAGCCTTTTCCCAACTATGTTAGGGTCGGCTTCCAGTCTAACCGGATGCAGCTGAATACCAGTATTTTATATGGAGCGACTGCCTATCTGACCTCCACAACCCAGCTCCTGGGTAACATTATACCCCTTGGTAAGACTGGTTGTCAGACTTTCGGGCATCTGACGACCCCAAACGACAGTCAAAAATCTAAGAATGACAGCCGTGCTTTCCGAGGCACGGAGGGTCTGTATGTAGGTAAAGATGGTCACCCATCCAGAAACGCGTAGCTTGACCTGATCGATCGACCTCGTCGTTTCAGCCGAAAGACGTCCACTGCTGGACATAGGCCTCCCCCAATTTTGGGGGGGGGTTTGCCATAATCGCCACGCTTGGCAGGCGGGTTGGCGATCGCAGTATGGTATGATGGTGGAATAAATAGAGAACGCTGCTGCCCATTCTCCGGTAAGACCCTTAGTCGCCTTTTACGACACCCACGGGAAGTAAGGGGTGGTGCAATTATTTAAGTCGGCACCACACAGACAAATCGATCGACCTGTGCGGGTGTTATTAGGTATTTAGATGAACAACCAAGAGTAATTTTACAAAATGCGGCCCGTGTGATTCACTCAGAGTACAGTTGAAGCAGTCAATCTGTTGTGACACCGTATTGAGTAAAAGTGTCCTAGAAGATCTACTTACGTAGGTAGATAAATAAACATTTCATTTCATTTCATAGCTTTCTGTAAAGCGAGAGCCAACAAAGAAAAAATAAAGACAAAGTAGGTACAAAGCCTTCAAATTGTTAAGAATTTAAAAAGGTATCTATATGTTAAAACAAATTGCCCAATTAGCGACTAAGTCAAGGAGCACATGCACATTTGGATTACAGTTTTATTGATCTTCTTTGTTTTGGTCTTATGACGTCACAAGTAAAGATCAAGGCGCTTTTTATTTTTGTTGAAATTAATTGCAATTATTCTGCACCAAATTGAGTAATTAACAGTTAACATTTTAATAATTGTAACAGTTAGAATTGACTGGTTTTTTTTAATCAACGAATTAATTAAGTATTATTCCAAAAAGATCATCATCATCTGCCTAGCCTTTTCCCAACTATGTTGAGGTCAGCTTCCAGTCTAACTGGATGCAGCTGAATGCATAGTATTTAACATGGAGCGACTGCCTATCTGACCTCCAAAACCCAGTTAATACGATACCCCTTGGTAATACTGGTTGTCAGACTTTCGGGCTTCAGACGACCCGTAACAACTGTCAAACATCCACGACTGACAGCCGGGCCATGCTTTCGGAGACACGGAGGCTGCCTTGGTATGTAAAGATGGTCACCCATCCACGGACCAACCGCGGCAAGCGTAGCTTAACCTTATCGATAGACCGCGGCATGTGGCTGTTATTACATAGCCATGAGCCCCTCCAACTTAAAAACAACAATACACAACATTCAACCAGCTTTAAGATCAAACTCCCGCTAAACTCCAATAATAATGACATTACAAAATGCTCCTCGACCATGTCAATAGCATCCTCATCCATATAATATACTTACTAAAGCAATTACCGCCGACAAAAGACCAGCAATAAATAAAATTGAACACTCTAATTACGAAGAATCGAACCTTGAACCGGCAGGAATGCTAGTCAAATGTCAGCCGCTGATACATTTTGTGGTTTTGAACTGTTCAAATGGGCTTAAAGTGCGCGTGAATTTGGCAGAGAATTATGTGCGGTAATTGACACTGTATGTTAAGGACTCGTTTGCACTATGGCAATGTTTTGAAGAGTGTTTTGTTTTATAACAGACACGTTGCCCTGCAAAAAATGAGACTATTTATTTACCTATGTAAACAAACTGAGATGAATAAGGAACAAGAAAGTAAGGCGAATCAGAATTGAAATAATCAGCATTTCAGACGTCGACATAGGCCTCTCCCAAGCACCTCCGCTGCGACCGGTTCTGTGCTTCTCGCATCCAACGGGTTCCTGCGGCCTTCACAAGGTCGTCGGACCACCTTGTGGCCTTCCAACGCTACGTCTTCCGGTACGCGTCGCTACTCCAGAACCTTTCACCTTTCGGCCCCATCGGCCAACTGTTCTGCGAGCAATGTGCCCTGCCCACTGCCACTTAAGTTTGGCAATTCTTCGGGCTATGTCGATTACCTTGTTCTCCTGCAGATCTTCTCATTTCCTTGCCACTCCAGAACCTACCTGTTGAAATAATAAATGAAACAAATGACTTTCGGGACTAAAAAGGTACCAAATGTACTGGGGCGAACTTTGTGAGACTAATGCGGAATAAATCTGCCAAACTCCCCATTCTTCGTCATTGATATTGCTCTTGTGTCAGTCACCCACTAAGCTTTTTTCGGTGAAGGAAAACATCGTGAGGAACCAAAAATTCGAAGACATGTGACATCTATCAACCCGCATTGGGCACGCGTGGTGGATTACGGCCCACTCCCTCTCACAGAGAGGAGGCCTGTGTCCCAGTAGTGGGAACATTATAGGCTTATTATGCTGAAGCTTTGTCCAAGTGTGAGTTCAGGATGGCTTTAAGTCTTATTTTAGTTTGAGCGACTGTAATTGGACCACCTATTCCAGGATTAGATTAAATTCGAGACTTATAGGCTCCCCGAGTCCTATTGAATATAACTGAGAATACGAAAAAAGGAGAAAAAAAAGAAAGAAAGAAAGAAAAAGAAAAAAAGAATTTCAAAATTGACACATTTTCACGACAGGTCATGTTTAATAAAGCAGGAAACTATGAAATAAACTTACGAAAGAAAGAGAAAAAAAGGAAGAAAGAAAGAATTTCATAATTGACACATTTTCACGACAGGAGATGTTTAATAAAGCAGAAAACTATAAAAGAAACTTACAAAAAATTGTGGGATGTAGCATATCACCAGTCGCTTGTCTATTTTAATAAATAGGCCTCAGATTATAACTAAGCACGTTAAGCCGTTGGTTCCGGCTGTCATTCGTGGATCTTTGACAGTCGTTACGGGTAGTCAAATTCCCGAAAGTCTGACAACCAGTCTCACCAATATAGTATTACCCAGTAACTGGGTTGTGGAGGTCAGATAGGCAGTCGGTCCATGTAAAATACTGGTATTCAGCTGCATCCGGTTAGACTGGAAGCCGACCCCAACATAGTTGGGAATAGGCTAGGCAGATGGTGATGCCCCAGATTATAACCATCAAGAAACAGACAACGGCAAGGTGTTCCTTAGCTGTACGCACAATTTGATGTATTTACTTACGTTAGGAACAGCACAATTCCGTAACACACTATCAATCTCAATCTGAATCATTTATAGCTGATCCATTGCTTCATATGTTCGAAAAATGTGTCTGCTCGACAAAATAACGCAATGAATGTTGTAGAACTGTCAAAAATTCATGAATTGAGTGTCTGAATTCATGTTTTCAGGAATTATAAGGAAGTCTTTTTTTTTTTGCAGATGGGAAATCATCAAATGACTCCTCCCGCTCTGGGTGGAGCGGAAGGGAGTGTCAGACTCTTACTGACTAAAACCCACCCGTGTTCCTTCCTTAGCCCTTTATGTTCCGGGCCAGCGGTAACCCTTTCGGACAATCCCGCTGACCCGGCAGGCTTCGGCCCTAAGGGGCCCCTCCCCGATGCTGACATCTCTTTGAGGCGCGCGTGGAACACGTACGCGCCGTCCGGCACGGGCCTGGTCCTGATCGGACGGTGAGCTACCCATTACTCTCCGCCCGCAGGCCCGCGCCTACGGTGGCCGGGAGTCGTCACGCGGCTCCCGACGCCGAGGGCGTCCCCCGCGGCGGCTGAGACGGGAGGCTCTCTCCCTGAACCGTCCCGCCACCTCCTTCGCTAGCATGACTGCTTCGCAGAAGGAGGTGACTATAATAAGGAAGTCTTGAGCAACATTTCATGCTTCTAGACCCCAAATCTAGAAGCATGAAGCGGTTTAAGGTGTGTGTTTTCTGTCAGTGAATGAATTTAAAACATTTTGTTAAGTAGATTATCTCTTGACGTCTTCTAGGTGTTTTACTCTTTACACATTACTTTAAAGACTAAGAAGATGATATAGAATTAAGTGTCTTCACATAACCTTTATCTACAAGTCATGGTAATTTTACCAGCAATTGGTATTTCCCAGCTATTCTTGGGATATTTTCACATACCTAGCAATGATTGTCTGAGCAATTTGCTGACTCTTTACGTGATTTGTGTGTGTTCATAATTCAGGTTAAAAGGAGGGTAATCCCTAATTTGTTGTAATTTGACAGATCGTAACTGCGTTGAAATTAATGGCAGATGAGACTTTTCAACTTTGTTTTTAAGGTTGGCCACGTACTCGTAAAAGCCCTTAAAGTTTCAGCCGTTGCCTTTAACAGCAAGTCTATTATTCGTAAGAGCGAACAATCACCTGTTTACGTCTATGGTTGATACAAGACAACATTCTATCGTCTTTATTGACGTGTAAAAGTGTTTGTACAAACCTACTTACAGAAAATAAATCATTTATCATTCAAGGCCAATAAGGACCCAATATAATAAAAGAGTTTTAAAAACACTAGAAAAACACGCTTACAAGATTTTTCCAAGAAATCCAAAACAGCTATGATACGATTTTCCATCATGAAGTTCCAGTTCATATCTTCCGGCTCCATCATCAGATCAGTTCGACAGTACCATATTATTGTATTGTCATCAGAACTACATACAGCTGCCAATTTTCATTACGCTACGACCCTTGGAAGATGGTTAAATTAGTTACCTTAGATTCCGTTACATAGTTACATACAGGTCGACCTAATAACGGCGTGTTAAAAACCAACTTTACACAGGTCATAAAACTGCCTTATCCAAAAAAAACATTTTGTTAGTGGGTCCTCTTCTTTATAACAACCTACCCAAAAATCTCAAGGAATTACCCACCAAAATGTTAAAAAGCAGTTAACTAAATTGTTACTGGATAAGTGCTACTACACAATCAAAGTTTTTTTAGAGGACAAAACTTTCTGTAAAAATATTTCATATATTAATTATTTTGTCTCCGAAGGTTTCTGTTCTATTAATGACTTTATTATTGTCGATATTTTTATTATTGACATCTCTGTATTATTGACATCTTTATATTTTTGATAACTCAAATGGCTGAAATGATGATCATGATGAAGCTAGCAGTACACAGGACTGAGCGCGAAAGTGGCGGCTTACGATTTTTGAACAATCGTAATCCGCCACTTTCGCGCTCAGTCCTGTGTACTGCTGGCTGGGTAAGCGTGAGCGAGAGCGAGACGTCATAGTAGGTAGTCAAAAAATGGCACGCTTGCTTTTCATACAGATCGTGATACTTGCGTTATCTCATCATAATTTCAGCCTAAGACGTCCACTGCTGGACATAGGCCTCCCCCAAGCACCTCCACTTCGACCGGTTCTGTGCTTCTCACATCCATCGGGTTCCTGCGGCCTTCACAAGGTCGTCGGACCACCTTGAGGGAGGCCTTCCAACGCTACGTCTTTCGGTACGCGGTTGCCACTCCAGAACCTTTCGGCCCCATCGGCCATCTGTTCTGCGATGCGTTATCTAGGTCTATCTATATCTCTGACAGCACCCGTTCAAGAACATGACGTATCGAATCAGCACCATTCGGCTCAACCACTTTAAAGGAAACTTATTGATCCAACACTGGCGCCACCGTCAGCGAGACATATTTTGAGTGAGCATGACATACTCTAAGTCACCAGGGCAAATTCAAGTCAATGTAAAAGACGATGCCAGGATTTGTATGAACTCTGGTCCCACCCTTCAATAGCTACGAGTAATTCATCGTTGGATAAGAATTTTTGAGCTGAACAAAAGTTACTCTGGCACCAAGTTCCAAATCTTAGTCCGTTCAGAGTTATGCATTATTAAACATGACAGTTTAACAATAGCCAAAAATAATAAATTTAAAAAATCTTTTATTTACAGACTACAAGTGTTAGTGTCTAAAATTATCATATAAACTAAGTAAGTTAGGTTAGTTAAGGTTAATGTTTAGACTCCACAGTTTAGATTCCTGTAAGCCATTTTTTATCAAATACAAATTATTGACATTTCCTTGCTTATATATTTTTGAGGTGGCTGTATTTGTTAAGACCAATCCAGACCTGTTTACCAGAATATCATTTTATCACAAACGAACTCGACCACAGAACAATAACTTGTGCGTAAAAAGGTCCCATACAGCATTGATGCGAAAAAGTGTTTTTTGTATGACACCAATCATATTCAACCACATACCTAGTTCAATTAAAGAATTAAACATAAACTTATTTAAGAAAAGGCTTAAGTCATTACTGTTGAATAATAGTACATTATGATACATGTGTGCTATGTTGATCATTATGCTCGAGGCGGTATTAATCGCGCGAGCCGCAGGCGAGTGCGATAAGAAAGCCGAGAGTCTAATGATCGATGCACACGCGTTTCATACGACGTTTTTCAACACACTTGCGAGGAAAAAAACAGACTTGTATTGTTAAATATTAACTTGTATGGAAAATGGCGCGCTGGTGGTCTTTCCGCATAGCCACCACTACTAGTCCACTAGCAATGCGCGCGCAAGTGTAAATAAAAGCACTGACCACAGAGCATGTAAAAACAATTGTAAAAAAAAAACAATTGTAGTTTAGTTAGTATGGAATTAGAAAGTACTATTGGCATGGAGAAATATACCTACATTAGTTCAGTGAGAATCCGCAATGATAGAACGCCAGTCAGGGTCTTTTCCGTTTGGTTTCGGGTAGGGACCACGGACAATTTTAGGTGGATAATTAAAATTTTCTTACGTTTTTTGTAATTTGCAGGTCAGTATCACGTTGCATCTTGATCAAATATGATTCGCGTCTATAATATACAGAAAATATGATTTGCGACTCTAACAGGTACCTACATCTTTACAGAATTATAATCATTCGAATCATTAATACATCTTTCTTATGGAAAAGTTCTTAGGGAAAAAATCTAACTAGAAAGATTCTATTCTAATGACTATAATTCTGTAAATACATATACAGAGCGTTAGGATAAACGAGGGACATACTTTGAGGGGAGTTAGTACTCATGAAAATTAAAAACTTTTAATATGGGATGGAACCCTGAAATCGCGAAAAAAAATCAGCCGTTTCCTACATTTATGTTCGCATAGCTCGTCAAAATGTACTGAACAGCTGATATTTTGTTTGCGATTTCAGGTTCGGCCCCATAGTAAAAGTTGCTCATTTTCATGAGTACTAACTCCCCTCAAAGTATGTCCCTCGTTTATCCTAACGCTCTGTATATGTATTTACAGAATTATAGTCATTAGAATAGAATCTTTCTAGTTAGATTTTTTCCCTAAGAACTTTTCCATAAGAAAGATGTATTAATGATTCGAATGATTATAATTCTGTAAAGATGTAGGTACCTGTTAGAGTCGCAAATCATATTTTGATCAAGATACAAACCTGACACTGACCTGAAAATTGCAAAAAACCTAAGAAAATTTAAGGTGAATGCGCAGTGGTAGACCACTGCGCATTCACCTTAAATTGTCCGAGGTCCCTGCGCATTCACCTTAATGTAAATAAATATTAGATAATTTTGGGACCAAGGACAATACAGACTATTAAAAAAAAGTGAATTGATGAGATTAAAAAAGCGCGCATCTCCGACTAGTAAATAGTTATCTGTGGAAATAAAGCACATGTGGATTAAAGTAAAGAAAAAGCACGCGTTCTTAATACACTGCATTATGGACCTAAAAGCGGTTCAATAAGAGCCACTTTACGAGCAAGTGTGTTGAAAAGCATATTACAGCATTTCCGAATTTTTGACAGACAAAATGTAATGACTGTTTCTGACCTAAGTTAGTAATCTTTGACCTGGTATGTTATTTAGTCCATTTTAACATTGCACATTGACATTTTTTACATTTTGACATCGTGACATTTTTATTGGTATTATTTTTTTTTCTTTTTCTCTCTTTATGTTTACACATTATTTGAATATTGACGTAGTAATTTAGTATTTTTTTTTCTTTTGACATTTATATTTCTTACTTTTTATTATTGAAAATATCAATTAATAATATAATTATGCGTTTAATTAATGTAATTATGTTATCAATTTTAGTATCAAGGACATCCATTATCAATTTATTAATATCATCATATTTGTACGCCTTCTGGTATAACATAGCGCGCTTGTAATTTTTTTTTTTATAACATTTATTGATTGTACCTATGTTAACAAATGATTAAATGACTTTATGACTTTAAGTATATACTTAGAAAACAAAAAAGGTGATAATACAACGTTACATTTTGATCGTTTTAATCCTTAAAAGGGGTCATTGTAGGTACTCGTCATTATGAACAAATTTTAGTATGGGACCAACCATCAAATCGTGAAAAAAACTCTGTTGATAAATACATTTATGTTAACATAACTCGACATAATGTATGGATCAACAGATTTTTTTCCCCGATTTCAGGATTGATCCCATAGTAAAAGTTGTTCATAATGATGAGTACAATTACCCCTTTTACTGAATAAAACGATCAAAATGTAAGGGTGTATAACGAGCACAGATAGTTTCTTCTAGCCCCATGCTTTTCCCTAATACAATGCACTTTTTGAATTAATACTAAACCTTCATGGGCACTTAAGAAACCTCAGAAGCTATGTGCACGGTTCCGATTTGTCGCTTTCTATAGAGAAGAGCCGGCAGGAATCTCCACGGTAACCTATTACAAATAATTAGCTTTTACAATGTTTCCAAATTACAGTGTTAATAGCGATGAGAGGACTGTGTAGGCCAAACAACAAGTACCTACGAGGTACTTAACAAATAGAAAATGAAAGACGTACCTAGTAAATAGTAGCTGTATAGTAGGCACATAGTAGGTACTCGCTCGTCATGTGCTAAGCAATTATATAATACTAGCTTCCGTCCGCGGCTTCGCCCGCGAGGTATGTCGATAAAAACTATCCTATTTCCTTCCCCAGGATGCAATCTATCTCTCTACCCAATTTCATCGAAATCCGTTCAGTGGTTTAGGCGTGAAAATATAACATACAGACAAACAGACAGAGTTACTTTCATAATATTAGTATGGACTAGCAGCGCTCCGCGGTTTCACCCATATAAGTGTCGTTCCCGTGGGAATATCGGGATAAAAACTATCCTATGTCCTTCCCCGGGATGCAATCTATCTCTCTGCCATATTTTATCGAAATCCGTTCCGTGGTTTAGGCGTGAAAATGTAACATACAGACAAACAGAGTTACTTTCGAATTTATAATATTAGTATGGATTGCACATTGGCGCTGATAATATAGCACTAAAAGCATTTTGCGCTAAACGTACCTATGTAGATTGTTTGCCAAGGGAGCAAACAACTATTAAGTACGCACTTGAGCTTAAAATAGTGTTGGAGGTGGTCACTCTACTTTTTATCACCCTCTTTGAAAAAATAAGTAAGTGCAACTTATGAATAAGAAGAGTACGTTTATTTATTTACATACAATTTTGAGTAAACAATTATGAACGAAGGCAGAATGCTTTTCGCGCGTTTTTTTATTTTTTCACAAACTTTTTTTTTATTTCGCCCCCGCGCCTTTTCCTTCAGCATACAGCCTGTTACTTGTTCATACAATGTTCGTGATTGATCTCTTTGGTGATTGGAACTTTTACTAATAATATCAAATGCAAATCACTTTTAGTCCCTAGGGATGAAAGTATTTTAGTCCCTGTTTACCAAGAATACACTAGCTATTTTTGAATAAATGTGATAGAAAGCACATTTTATGGCTCTGTCATCATAATAGACTGATAGAAATAGAATGATGTTTTAAATTTGTTTAGTGCTAAATTCTTTTAGTATGTCGTGGTGCAAGCCAGCTCCCCGCGTTAGTTACACCATTTTATAACTCAAGAATGGCTGAGCCGATTTTAATGATCTTTGATTTGTTGGATTTGTCTTCGCCCCGAATAGTCCAACCAGATGCAGCTGAATAACATAGATCAAAATAACTGTGAATGGACTGTGTAGACCCATTTTGTTTGTGCCAGTGGTACTGGCTACTTTTGTGGCCATCCTTACATAGTATAAAACAAAGTCGCCAAAATGTCTGTACGCGCATAACTTCCGAATCATCACCTGTCTAGCCTTTTTCCAACTATGTTGGGGTCAGCTTCCAGTCTAACCGGATGCAGCTGAATACCAGTATTTTACATTAAGCGACTGCCTATCTGACCTCCACAATCCAGTTACTGGGTAATTCGATACCCCTTGGTAAGACTTGTTATCAGACTTTTGGGCGACCCGTAAGACTGTCAAAGATCCGACCGTTTGACAGCGGGACCATAAGCTTTCCGAGACACGAAGGGGTCTTGGTATGTAAAGATGGTCACCCATCCACGGACTAACCGCGGCAAGCGTAGCTTAACCTGATGATCGACCCGTGCGGCTGTTATTAATTAGCCACAATGCTCTCATCTCACACAATTACAGACCAATTAGTAACTTAAAATGCTTATTAAAGTAATATTACTTAACAAAATGGTACATTAAAAACAATAACTAGAGTTTTATACCTCGTGGATGCACCAGTTACGATGAGGCTTTCACTGTAGGATAGACTAGCTGTGCCCGCGACTTCGTTCATGTGTATGTCGGAAAACATATTGGATTTTATGGGTTTTATATTTTTGCGCGGAACCACAATAATTTTTCTAAAATAGATAGACTTTGTTACTCATCCTTATAACATCAGCTATCTGCCAGTGCAAGTCCTGTCAAAATCCGTCTAGCCATTTCGGAGGTTAGCCGGAACAAACAGACAGACAGACAAAATATTAAAATTTGGTTTTGTTACAACATTATTTTTAGTAGGTATATGTGAAACTCGAAACACGTGTCTAGTATTTTTGTGTAATGAATCTATGTACAAAATTTCAAAACTGTATCATGAAAAATCACAAAGTTATAAGCTTGTTAATTTACCTGTTTGTCCGTACAAAAAAATGCTCACCCGCGCCGCTTGCGCCGCGCCCGTCTTGCGCTCATTGATAATAGTACCTAGGTACCTAACCGTTCGGCGCGGAGATTGGATAACCCACTTAGTGTCGCTCGGTGTCCAACTTTTAACCTTTTTTAAATATTTTTGGGACAAAATATAATATGGGGTAAAAATTATTGGAATCGATTCAGTTAAGTACTTATTCTGAACAAACTATATTCAGGTTTCGCATATACTAAAAATAACGTTGTAAACTTTCATATGCATTTTGTAAAATTATATTATATTGACAATACAAACAGATTGTGTTGTGTGTTGTCTGTGTGGTGCCGGACTTAAAGAATTGCACCACCCCTTACTTCCCGTGGGTGTCGTAAAAGGCGACTAAGGGGCGTACCGGAGAATGGGCAGCAGCGTTCTCTATTTATTCCACCATCATACCATACTGCGATCGCCAACCCGCCTGCCAAGCGTGGCGATTATGGCAAACCCCCCCCCAAATTTTGGGAGGCCTATGTCCAGCAGTGGACGTCTATCGGCTGAAACGACAAACAGACACTTTTCAATTTCATTTATTTGTTTGTATGTATAGACGTGATGTATGTGATGTGTGTGTTTGTGTGTATGGATTGCTAGTGCTAATGGGCGGTTGTACTATATGAATGGGTTTTTTATTTGTGTTTTTATTAATGGGATCAACTGGGTTAGGTGCTTATTTAAGATCAGTAGTTTATGCTCTAGTTGCTGCTAATGAGGGTTACCGCCGTATTCTTAGTCATTGGTTAACGTTATTGGACTTTTATTAACCATTCGGAATTATAATTGCAGTTGCACGGGCTAAGTAGCAGGGACTTGAAAACGAAATGAATTTCGTTCCGTTACCACTGATGTTATCGTATACCGTTCCAAAATTTGTAACGATACTAAAACCTAAAAATATCAATAACGTTACAAGAGAAAACGTTCGGTTAGGTTAGGTTAGGTTTCGAGTTGAGCTCCCCCCCGGTGGGTTCCCGCATTGTCGAGGCGGGGGGGCTCAGTAGCCGTGGCTTGGACACCCACGGTGAAGCGAAGAGGAACCCGAGGAGGGGCCACTCGTCAGGGCTTTTGCCTGTAAGCCGACGACGTAGCGGCCAACAAGTAGGTTGCGGTGCCGCTTCGGCGACATCGCAACTGAGGCGGGCCGCGATGTCGTATGAGAGGCATCGCGGCTGAGGGTTGGAGGCCGCGGCGGGAGAGGAGTGCCGGTATTGCGGTGCGCCGCTCTCCCTACCTTCCGCGGCCTTGACGGGGTCGCCACCGTTTGATGGCGGACGCGGTGGGGCCGCAGGGGAGGAGGAGTGTCGGTATGACGTTGGCCGCTCTCCCTATCCTCTGCGGCCGAAAATTGGCAGGCGGCGGGGCCAATGACCTGACCCGTCGCAGGGGGACCAAGGGTGCCCAGACACGGGGTCGCCTGGCGCCCATGTGCTGGTTTGGTCCCTGGGGTGGTCACGGCGTGCTATGTGTTCTGGTGCGCCGGTGATAGGGAGTACTCCCCAAAGGAGGGTCCGGTGACGGACAGCCGCGGCGGGTTCACGGATGAGTGCTAACGCGTGCCCGTGTTCCCGCCATAAGCGGCAGAGGAGGACACCGTGGAGTTTTAGTGGGTTAGAGTCCCACATAACTGCACTATCTCCCCGTGGTAGTGCAGAATGCATGAGCATTTCTCCACGTTAAAAAAAAAAAAAAGGTTTCAAGTTGAGCTGCACGATTTCTGACAAATGCGTGCACTGACTGGACAGGTCCTCTCAATCTGTGTGGTTCTTTCCTCAAAAGACCATCTCAGACTTCGATCTACATGGTCTTCATATAACCTGACCAAGATTATGTCTGGACTTTAAAAGAGACTGTGACCTCTGAGTTTGTTTCGGCTTTTCTTCTCAGAGTAGTCAGATAGGAAACGCCGACCTCGTCTAGTTTAAAAAAAAAACATGATTGACGTGTAAAAGTGTTTGTACAAACCTACTTACAAAAATAAAATCATTTATCATTTAGTTATAGAATATCATTTTCGTAGAACAATATTATAAGTAACGTTATACCAGTAACACTAAGCTTGTCCGCTTGTAATAACACCACAGATTCATTTGTAACGATAGTTTCGATACATTTTCGTCTTCTTCGTCATCTTATACCTAAGTCATGAAGCTGGCAAAGTTGAGTATCGAAATGAATAACGTTATTAGATCGTTATACTAATCACGATATATTGATAATATTGCTATTGGACAGTTTAAGATTTCGTTCCGTTTGTCAGTATCTTTATAGCCAAGGAATTAATTTTGTTACGATCCTGGTGGAACGGTACAAATTATTATCGTTACCTTCCGGTAAAGATAATAATTTGTAGAATAGAATAGAATACTCTTTATTCATCATCATCATCATTTCAGCCGAAAGACGTCCACTGCTGAACATAGGCCTCCCCAAAAAGGGGGGGGGGGGGGGTTTGCTATAATCGCCACGCTTGGCAGGCGGGTTGGCGATCGCAGTATGGTATGGTGGTGGAATGCATAGAGAACGCTGCTGCCCATTCTCCGGTACGCCCTTTAGTCGCCTTTTACGATACCCACGGGAAGTATGGGGTGGTGCTATTCTTTAAGTCCGGCACCACACAGACAAAGTTAAGGCAAAGATATTTTAAACAAATTGCACCTATTATAGAAACACAAAAACACGGTAGCTAACCGTTGAAAGAACTAAGTTTAAACAATTAGTAAGTTATTAAAATCGACATTAGTCAAGGACCCAGACTACATTCTTTAGCACCTCATCATTAACACCAATATTTTATAGTCTTCATACAAAACAAGATCGCCACAAGATAAACGTCAAAAACATCAAAGTTATGAATAGTTCTACGCCACTAATGTGTTAGACAAGCAGGCTAATGATGGTCTGACAAATAGCCTAGCCTTATAGCCTGGCCATATAGCCTCAGGTGAACAATGAACGTCAGTTTAGGATGAGTAATTGACAGCTCAATGAGTAAAAGGTCGGGTTATAGGCGAGGAGGTAGCGGTAAGTTGGTGAACTTTTATAAGACAAAGGAATGTATTGCTTGTATTGCAGCTCATACTTTTATAGTAAACTAGCTTCCACCTGCGGCTTCACCCGCGGGGTATGTCGATAAAAACTATCCTATGTCCTTCCTCGGGATGCAATCTATCTTTCTGCGAAATTTTGTTGAAATCCGTTCAGTGGTTTAGGCGTGAAAAGGTAACATACAGACAGACAGAGTAACTTTCGAATTTAAATATAATATTAGTATGAATTCCAGATAACTTCAACCTAATAAACTCTTTCTTTACATTGACCTTGAACAATTTCGAAAATTGCTCTAATTAGAGATTATTTCTTTTGTACCTATAAAATGTCTCCCGAAATTCTGTTTTTTTTAAGTTACACAATTTAAAACTGAAGGCCAGATATCGTGCAGAATCAAAGTCAAAAACTTATAAATTTAGATAAATTAGAGGTATTTTCGACAGATTGAAACTGAGTTCAGAATGCAACCGTGCTGATAAATACCTACGGGAATCGCCCCTCTGATTGCTAACTCTAAAACTATACCAGCCCTCTTTGAAATGCTGCCGTCTTAAAATTCCGAAAATAGTAATAATTAACATGAATTCCAGTAACTTACGTGCCAGAAAAAAATGGAGCAACAAAGTTCACAGTAAGTACCCACGAGGCTGCGATGTAGTATGTCACACAATAAATGAATGGATTTAAGGGGCCTACATTACCTAAAGCGCGGTCGCTGTCGGACTGCATAGAAAAGAAAGAGAAGCGCGATGACACAATGCTGGTAATTTATTGCAAAACATGAAGCAAATATCTATTTACAAAAATAATTAATTTAAAAAATAAAAAAACCCGACTGCGAAACTGAAAAGCTACAAACAAGCCCATTTTAAATTAAATAAAAGTTGGAAGCAGGCGGGACCCATTTGAATTTGAAAATATGATAAAAAGGTATGGGTCCCGCCTGCTTCCAACTTTTATTTAATTTGATACCCCACTCGATAGGTTTCGAGAAAAAAAAATCTTTTTTTGAAGACAATATATATTGCGCCATAAATCGGCCATTTTATTTTTTTTTCAAGTTTGATAGTGTCACTCTCACAATTAAGACGAATCTAACGGCACCTCTCAAGCTGAAATCGATCAAGCCGTTTAGGCTACAGAGCGTGCCAAAGAAATATACATACATACATACATACACTCGAAAAACATAACCCTCCTTCTGACGCAGTCGGGTAAAAATCTATTGTTTGGACTAAAAAATTAAAACACTAGTGCTTTAGTATGTTGCTAGAAGAATAATCTGACAAAAAATCAGAATGATTGTATGTATATTAGCATGGTTTTTATAGTAAAAAGAACGTTTTTAGAGGCATCTTCATGATTTTTTTCTATCGTATCAAATTAGTTGTATTATGTTTTCAACACACTATCTAACTAGCATATATCCTGAAGAGTATCATATGTTTTTCTGATTTTGTTTACTGTAGTCGATCATATACTTTTAGGCATTATAAAACTTGCGTCCTGTAGCCCCCTTAATATTTGCGCTCACTAGCTCTCAGACTACAAAGGTCGTCGGTTCGGTTCTAAAGTGTTGCATTCTTGGGCAAGGTCAGTGATGCGATCGATAAGTCCCTTTCTCACGTTAAACATCACGCCTAGCTGTATGAAGGTAAGCAGATGATTGAGGTGGTTAATTATAATGATTATTTTTGACATTTGATGTTATTTTATGCCGTGCCGTGACTCAGAAAGCACGTTAAGCCGTTGGTCCCGGCTGTCATTCGTGGCTCTTTGACAGTCGTTACGGATAGTCAGAAGCCCGAAAGTTTGACAACCAGTCTTACCAAGGGGTATCGTTACCCAGTAACTGGGTTGTGGAGGTCAGATAAAATACTGGTATTCAGCTGCATCCGGTTAGACTGGAAGCCGACCCCAACATAGTTGGGAAAAGGCTAGGCAGATGATGATTTAATGTTATTTTAAAAAAAAATTGCGAGTTTTGATGAGTTGTATAGTTCTTAAGTGTAACATTTTAAATGCTTTTATAGTTGTGAGTCTGAGAGAGCTTTTTCGGGGATGTTCTACTATAATATTCGATATTTCTATAGTTAATCTATAATTTGACCGTTTTCAAGAGGATATTCAGCAAATTTTAGAAAGTGTCTGTCTGTTTACCAAGCCAAAAGTTGATCTTATTTATAGTGACACCGTGCTGAAAAATATTGTTCCAATTCGATTATGTAAATGAAAACAAATATGAAAATGGCACCGGCTATTTATAACGAAATACGAGATGTCAGACAGTGAACACACTCTCATTTTAATTTTTTATGCTCCAAATGAGATTTAGAAACTCGAATGGGCTTGAAAAGCTTGACGTTAGTTTGTTGTTAGAAATACAACAAACTAACGTCAAGCTTCAAAACTACTACTTATTCCTGAAAAGGAAATGTGAAACCAACCTTAGCCTCATTAACGACATAACTATGTAAATGTCTATTAACTGCTCCCAATACGATGTTTATTTTTTATTTATTTTTTACATACTTCTTTGACATAATCTTTTTATTGTTTGACGTTATATACAGAAAATTATAACAAATTTTTCACCTGTTTATTAGTGGTTGTAATGGCAATCATATCACTTGCTTTTAGTAGTTTTTTTGTATTTTATTTTTTATTTATCCTTTTGATAGATTCTTTTTGTAAATGTGAGGACTTTGTAGGCCTTGTAGAATTTAGATCTGCAGACCATTTTTTTTTTTAATTTTATCAAGTACCTGGTACTAGTTGACAGGCCTACGCTGTCCTCCCATACCTACTGTAATTTGAAAACATTGTAAAAGCCAATTATTTTTAAAAACAGTAGGTAACCGTGGAGTTTCTTGCCGGTTCTTCTCTCCGTAGAAAACAACCAATTGGAACCGTGCATCTAGCTTGTGACGTTTCATAAGTGCCCATGTAGGTTTATGTGAAATAAACTTTTTTTTTATCACAAAATAGTGGTACGTCATAAGGCACTAAAAAAATCGATGGTATGGACTTCTCTATCCGGGCGAGCAGCTTTTGTTTTTTTTCTAGTAGCTACCGCGCCCCCCGCGAGAAGTGACAAACCTTTTAGTTCAGAATATTGGGCATATCCTCTCCAGTGTCATATTCTCTGAGCACCTATGGTATCATCAATCGCAGTAATGAGATGACGATACGATATAATATAATTATGATTGTTGTGCATCGCAGTAATATGACAAATTGTTATTTAATTTGGTATTATGTCATGACAGAGTGATGTGGACGGCTTCGTATTATAGGAAGGCAGTTTGATAGCGCATATTTTCACAAAATACAAATAGTACAGAAGACAATCTACATACAAAGTGCGCTCGAGCAACGCACACATAGACACCGCTCATGGACACGTTATCTCGGACGGGTTGGGAGTAGTGCGAGCGCGGGTGCCATCCGCTTGAGAAGTGCAAAAATGAAGCAACAAAAAAATGTCTATCTAAGCTCGATTTATATGTATAATAATTTCCTATTTTTTTCCTATTTTCTGTATATACGAAGTAACTTTTTTGTAAGGTAAATTCACGCCACCAACTCATACGTCGTGAAAGTTGAAAACATGATTTTTTTTTGCAGATATTGTGTTGTTTTTAGGGCAAAATAAATTGTGTAAATAGGGTAATCCGTTTTGAAGTTATTAGGGATTTTCGATAGTTAAAATTGACAAATGTAAAATTTTATATGTTTTTGTTCTGTAAACTTTTTGTATTGTAATACTATGTTTATTGTTTTGTTTTAATATTGTAGAATAAGCTCAACAATAAATCAAACAACTACTTAGATACAAGTGCCACTACCATGATAGTTTTTTGTGCATAAGCCAATGTTAACAACCCTAGCGCGACCGCCGAGCGTAGGTATGAAAAGTGAAGTACATATTCGTACATGTGATTGCCTTCTGTACTCTCTGTATTTTGTGATATTTTGCAGAGTGGGCATTTTGGATGACTGGTTTGTGCATGTTACAACTTAAAAAAAAACATTCCTTGCACTAAAAAAAATCGATGGTACGGACTTCTCTATCCGGGCGAGCGGCTTCTGTTTTGTGTGTCAGTGTCATATTTTTTGAGCACCTATCAATCGCAGTAATGAGATGACGATACGATATAATATAATTATGATTGTTGTGCACCGCAGTAATATGACAAATTGTTATTTAATTTGATATTATGTCATGATGTGGACGGCTTCGTGTTAAAGGAAGGCAGTTTGATAGAGCATATTTTCACAAAATACAGATAGTACAGAAGGCAATCTACATACAAAGTGCGCTCGAGCAACGCACACATAGACACCGCTCTCGGACACGTTATCTCCTAATACCGTACGTTTCCAGCTTACTCAGTAGTATATCATGATCCACGTAGTCGAAGGCCTTTGACATATCCATATACAAAGCATACACAGGCTGTCTTTTATCAACTCTAGGATATATTAAACTTAGGAAATCATGTATGTAATCTTTGACTTGAACGCGGTTTTGCTGGATAAGCTCGACAGATTGCTCAACAACGGTATCCGGTTCATATTCAACCTGAGGAAATATGACCATGTGTCGAGCTACAGGTCTGAGCTCAAATGGATATCCATTTGCCAAAGAAGAACTTTGCGCGCTTTGACCACGCTTTTCTCCCTTTTCAACTCTCCCAGTCCTCCTTCTTATCTCATGTCTCACTTCCAATATTTATGTTCTTCTCACGCTAAGAATCTGCGTTCTTCTAACAAACTTCTGCTACTCTGTCCTTCTCATACTTCTGACTTTGTTCATTTTTCCTTTCATATTCAGTCCATTCTTCTTTGGAATGCACTTCCTCTTGATATCAGGACGGCCACCAGTCGGTATGCATTTAAGCGGAAATTGCAGAGTTACTTTCACACACCTCTCTCCCTTAAATTTGTATGTATATATTTATATATTATAGTAATTAGTATGTCTGTGTATATAACCTATTTATGTATGTGTGTACCTAGTTTTAATAGTTTTTTTTATCATTGTTCCTCTCAACCAAAGTACCTGCCATCTAATCCCTTCACCACCCTTGGTTGACTGGTAGAGAATGCCTAAGGCATTAAGTCCGCCTTTGTACCTTTTGTGCGAAAAGTTTAAATAAATAAAATTAGACGATGCAATTTTTATAGCCTTGGAGTCTTCTATTTAGGTATGCTTACATTTTTGTTTTATTTTATTTTACCATTTATGTACACACATTATATAAACAGAAAAGATAAAAACAGAACAGAAAAATAGGTACAAAGGTGATGCTTATTTCATAAGAAATCTCTTCCAGCATACCTGCGATAGGACAATAAATAGAGAGACGTAGACAGCGTGTGAAAGAGTAAAGGAGACAAAAAAAATAATACATAAAATTTTAAAACAATTCACTTAATAAAACTAAACAAGTATTATGAGAATATACTTACATACATACAAATAAACATACATACTTCCAAAATAAATATCACTAGAATTTTAATAAATATAATTCAATCAAAATAATAAGTACATACACAACTATGATAAAGTAGAAAGATAGTGTTCTTTATCTCTTCTTTTAAAAACTGCAACAGTTTGGCAGTCCCTAATTTCAGGCGGGAATGAATTCCACAGCCGCACCGCGTGCACTGTGAAGGAGTAGGAGTAGAAGTCGGTGGAGTGGGGTTTTGATAGCAAAACTCCCAAACCCCACTCCACCGACTACAAAACAATACTCAGCCAAAAAATAATAACTAGATAGCTAGTTATTATTTTTTGGCTGAGTATTGTTTTCATTATATTTATTGGTATATACCCGTGGCTAGCTGACATATGGCAAATAATTTAATTAATTTTTCTGTCTCGAAATGTTTATTATTTTGCATACCTAGTATTGTATAGAAGTAAGTTTTTCTATCTGAAAGACAGCTGTGCTGCTAGGGACTGTCTTAAGTATTTATCTCGTTCAAAAAGTGCTGATTCTCAGCCAAATTCCTGATGTTTGATTACTTTAAACTTTCAGAGAGATGATGTAAGCAAGTTAAGTTATAGTCGGACTTTTAATTCGCTGCAGTAACATGACAGCTTATGTGTTACTTAAATGACTGAAATTGGCGTATTTTTGCTTTTTCGCGGCCATCAACCAAATCTTGTGTTTCTAGTACAGAATAGTGTAACAAAAGAAATTTATTTGACATGCATATCTCTAAACTCAGTCTAAATGAGTTATTAAGTGTAATTTTACTGCAGCTAATTAAAAGTCGGAATATAGATGCCATTTTGAAAAAAAAACAAAATGGCGCGACAGTAGATGTCAGGCTATTGAGCCTTAAAGAAGTAGCGCCAGAGAAATCTTCCAGAAGCCAACACTTTCACAAGCACTAAGTACTCCTAAAAACGCCTCTTAATTATGCCTATTCTTGAGTCACTCTCTCATCAGATCATTCTGTTCCACTTGCCCACTGACCGTAAGCCCTCGACCTCGCATCTTTGGCAAAAACCTCTCATTATTTGAAATACTCTATTGAGGTTACAAGCATAATATACGTTACATATAAGATGCCTGAGTCACTGACATAATGACGACCACGCGGATTTGACGCAAGGTTAAGCTGCGCTTGCTGAAGTTGGTGCGTGGATGGGTGATCGTATTTTAAATTGAAATACAGTTTACGCCAGGCGCTGACTAATTTGACAGGACTAAACTGAAGTTTATCTTCTGTCCTTGTCATAATGAAATAGAAAGAAAAAGATGCCTGAACTTAAATTTAGTTTAGTTTGTAAACAACAGAATCGGCGCCAGTGTCAGCTTTCACCCACGATTTATAATTTTACTAGCTGCGCCCCGCGGTTGCACCCGCGTAAATGTCGATCCCGTGGGAATATCGGGATAAAAAGTAACCTATATGTTAATCCAGGTTGTCAGCTACCTCCATACCAAATTTTATCCAAATTGGTCCAGCCGTTTGAGCGTGAAGAAGTAACAAACATATAAACACACACACTCACACACACACTCACAAACTTTCGCCTTTATAATATTAGTGTGATTCCTATTCCTTTACTGGAATAAATAATAACCCTCATTAGTTCTCGTGGCTGACGAGGGGCCCGTGGCTAAATAATAACAGCCACACGGGTCGATCGATCAGGTTAAGCTACGCTTGCCGCGGTTGGTCTGTGGATGGGTGACCATCTTTACATACCGTGACCCCTCCGTGCCTCGGAAAGCACGTTAAGCCGTTGGTCCCGGCTGTCAGTCGTGAATCTTTGACAGTCGTTACGGGTAGTCAAATGTACCTAAATAGATGGGGATGCAAAATAGTGTTTTTTTTAACATCATGTAAAATACAGCCCCCAAAAATATTTATGGCAACCTTATTGGATATTTGGAAGCCCAGTCATTCAATACACCGGGAAAGTGTTTTTTTTTTTTTTTTTTTTGTAATGAGTCTACTACCGCGGACATGGTCATCCGCGCCTTTACCGGGAAAGTGTTGGCATACACCATAATCCACTCATCATCTGCCTAGCCTTTTCCCAACTATGTCGGGGTCGGCTTCCAGTCTAACCGGATGCAGCTGAACCAGTATTTTAGATGGGGCTACTGCCTATCTGATCTCCACAACCCAGCTCTCCTTACTGGTTGGCAGACTTTCGGGTTTCTGACTTGTAACGGCTGTCAAAGATCCACGTATGACAGCCGGGACCAACCGCTTAACGTGCTTTCCGAGGCACGGAGGGTCTCGGTATGTAAAGATGGTCACCCATCCATAGACCAACCGCGGCAAGCGTAGCTTAACCTGATCGATCGACCTGTGCGGCTGTTATTATTTATCCACGGGCCCCACATACACAATAATCTACTATTACCACCTTTATAGTATACGCGCCGCACTATGTAGGTACCATTTTGTTGAAACTCAGATGTGTCTTCTCGACATCCGTGTGTGACTAACGGGATGCAGCAGAATACCAGCTTCAGGTATTGTAACTGCCATTTATGCTGAGCTGGACTCCCATTTGGTGCAACCATGAAACACCGCCCAGTAGTGATCTACCGTTACAGATGTATATGAGCTAGGTTGTCTGTGTGGTGCCGGACTTAAAGAATACCACCACCCCTTACTTCCCGTGGGTGTCGTAAAAGGCGACTAAGGATCGTACCGGAGAATGAGCAGCAGCGTTCTCTATGTATTCCACCATCATACCATACTGCGATCGCCAACCCGCCTGCCAAGCGTGGCGATTATGGCAAACCCTCCCAAAATTGGGGGAGGCCTATGTCCAGCAGTGGACGTCTATCGGCTGAAACGACGAGCTAGGTGTCTATGGGTCAATTTATCTTTTAGTCTTTGTTTTTTTTTTCTTTCACCTTTTTTGATGTTTTTTAATACATGTATTGTGTCTTTTGTTGCACTGAATAAACGTTTTATCTATTTAGCTAGTATTACTTGTGGGTTGCAACATTGTCATTTTTAAACACATTTTAGTACAGACGCCAGCACATCAAGCTACCCGAAACTGTCAAATTTTCCCAATCATCTTTGAACCTTATTCTTTAGCGATAAAGTTGAATATCTATTAAAGAAATTTGACAGATTGTAGTAGCTTGATATGCTGGCGTTTGTACATAGCTTTTAAGTTGTGGCAACCCACAGATGGCTTTTGAATAAAAATGGTGGGAAAAGGGGTCTTGCATTTTGTCAGCTAGAGTCGACGAAAGTGGTCTCGAGTTACAATTATTATTTTACTGTGTTGAGTACCACTAAACTTGATTTGTTCAAGTATTCGAGTGTATAGTTCTTACAAAAGGTTGGGACCACAGATAGATAGATACATCTAGATAACGCAAGAGCAACTAATCCGCGTGCCCAGCTTACGTACAAAAATCGTAAGTTCCGCTTTCGCGCTCAGTCCTGTAGTACTGCTAGCTGGGTGAGCGTGAGCGCTGGCGCTAGGCCCCGGGGGTGGTCGAGACGGGTGCCGCATGCGGCGATTTGATTTTCCCATCACTAAATAGTAATAATAATAATAATCATTTTATTATCAGGGAACTAAGGCCCAAATAATAAGCTAATAAATATTAAAAACCTTAAAACATTGACTATACACGTAACGTTGTCGGCGTCGTGTTTCGCTGCATGGTGTCGCGTAACCGTCCTCGGAAACGTCAATATACGACACCTTTCGGCCAAAAGTCCTCTTTCAGACAGGTCTGTAGATGTTGAGTTAGAACTCGTACCACGAATGACTTAAAGTTGATGTTGTGACACGATTCCAACCTTTTGACCCTCAGAGTCCAGTTGGTCTTCACCTTCAAATACTGCACGACTTCCTCAGTTGTCGTGGAGTGATGCAGACGCGAAAGGTACAGCTATGTCGTAGGCACAGCAGGGCGCAGCAGCATGTTGGGTCCACTCGGTGCGGTGCCACACAGGTTACGAGAACAGGGCTTTTTCTTCTTCCTTTCTACTTTCATGCAATCCTCCTCATCAACTTGGCTGGCTCAGTGCTGTGTGTGCTGGATAGTGCTAGTGACATCATAGTAGGTAGTCAAAAAATGGCAAAATCTCTCTAGGTCTATCTAGGTCTATCTATAGCTGTGGTTGGGACTAACTACTACAGAAACCTGACTGGTAGAAAATGCCTATGGCATTAAGTCCGCCTCTGTACATTTATGTGCTTGAAGTATTAAATAAATAAATCACACTAACATTATAAAGGCGAAAGTTTGTGAGTGTGTGTGTGAGTGTGTGTGTGTTTATATGTTTGTTACTTCTTCACGCTAATAATAAAACCATAAGGAGGTCGTGCATCTATCCCAGTAATTAGATTAAAGAAGATAATTTTTAACGAATGCCAATATTAAAGTATCTTAGGGCCGGTTGTTTCAAACGGTTGGTTAACGTAACAAACGTACGTGAAATAATAACGAGTACATAATCGTAATTATTTGAAGTAAGCCAAGGCCATAATTTTGTAATTGTCATTTGAAACAACACCTTTTTTGGTTTGACGATAGTTAGCACCATTTTTGACGTATACACGTGCGTCAAATGGACGTGAAACAACCCCGCCCTTAATGCAACGTTGCGGACTAACTATTCCGAAAGACTGAACGAAATACTTAGGTCACTACAAAGGATTACGTCAATGTCATAGCAACTGACATGGGAAAAGTCTCTTTCTTTTCGCACAAAGACCGGGAGCTTTTTACCAGGTCTCTAAAATAATGATGTCGTAAATATAGCTAGCAACCACATCCGAACGGTTGTGTAACCCGCGCGTCTAAACATTGTGCTATCGTCTTTATTTTCCCGTGCAAATCCGTTTTGTGTCAAGATAAACTTGGGACTTGGGGCTTTTTCCTTTCCTAAGATATATTATCAACTAGCTGCGCCACGCAGTTTCACCCGCCTAAATGTCGATCCCTTGGGAATGTCGGGATAAAAAGTAGCCTATATGTTAATCCAGGGTATCAGCTACCTCCATACAAAATTTTATAAAAATTGGTCCAGCCGTTTCAGCGTGAAGAAGTAACAAACATATAAACACACACACTCACAAACTTTCACCTTTATAAGATTAGTGTGACTAGCTGCGCCACGCGGTTTCACCCGCGTAAATGTCGATCCCGTGGGAATATCGGGATAAAAAGTAACCTATATGTTAATCCAGGGTGTCAGTTACCTCCGTACCAAATTTTATCAAAATCGGTCCAGTCGTTTGAGCGTGAAGAAGTAACAAACATATAAACACACACACACACTCACACACACACTCACACACACTCACACACACACTCACAAACTTTCGCCTTTATAATATTAGTGTGATTATTATTGTGATCTCATTGCTTTGCAAAATTTTCATTCGTAATCTTTTTTATTTATTTTTTATCCTACACTGTCTCACTGCTGGGCAAAGGCCTCCCCAATTCCTTCCAGGAACTCTTTTCCTGCCTCTCACAGTACGTGTCCAGGTCGTCTCACCATCTCTTTCTGGGCCGGCCTCGGAGGAGCCGTCCATCTTCAGGCACCCTTTGTGTGGACACTTCATATCTACCCCGCGATCAAAGTAGACTTGCTGACCCATATTTTTCACCCTCAGCAGTGTCTTGCTTCCAAAGCAGCTTCACACGGTTGTCACTGCCAGTTTTCACCCGCGATTTATAATTTTAATTCCCGTCTTTCCTTTACTGAAATAAATAATAACCCTCATTAGTTCTCATGGCTGAAGAGGGGCCCGTGGCTAAATAATAACAGCCGCACAAATCGATCGATCAGGTTAAGCTACGCTTGCCGCAGTTGGTCTGTGGATTGGTGACCATCTTTATATACAGTGACCCCTCCGTGTTTTGGAAAGCCCTTCAAGCCGTTTGTCCCGACTGTCATTCGTGGATCTTTTACAGTCGTTACGGGTAACCAGAAGCCCGAAAGTCTGACAACCAGTATTACCAAGGCGTATCGTATTACCCAGTAACTGGGTTGTGGAAGTCAGATAGGCAGTCGTCGTTTCAGCCGATAGACGTCCACTGCTGGACATAGGCCTCCCCCAATTATGGGAGGGTCTGCCATAATCGCCACGCTTGGCAGACGGGTTGGCGATCGCAGTATGGTATGATGGTGGAATACATAGAGAACGCTGCTGCCATTCTCCGGTACGATCCTTAGTCGCCTTTTACGACACCCACGGGAAGTAAGGGGTGGTGGTGGTATTCTTTAAGTCCGGCACCACACAGACCAGTCCAGCACCACACACATAGGCAGTCGCTCCATGTAAAATCCTGATATTCAGTTGCATTCGATTAGACTGGAAGCTGACCCCAACATAGTTGGGAAAAGACTAGACAGATGATGGAGTTCTCTCTAGTTATCAAAGGATTCTCGGTTACTTGGGGCACATTACCCGTTGAGAAGCAGATAATCTAGAAAAGTTGGTGGTGATAGGCAAGATAGATGGGAAAAGACCTCGCGAACGGTCACTTAACCGCTGGTCAGACCAAGTAACCGCCCTCACTGAACTCTCTGTTACGACCGCCCTGAGAGAAGCTGAGGACCGAACAAAGTGGAAGAACATCGTACATAAAGCCATGAAGGCCTTTCAGGGACACGACCTTCAGTATTGAAGTACGCGTACTTGCTGATGAGGCGTAGGGTGATGACCAGGTATGCGCGGTCGCTGCATGCTGGTGGTCAGGATACCCGTTGAAGCCGTGGGAGCTGGCGGGCTGGGTGACTCACCGCTCTAAAGCTTGCGGGAGTGATGATGACGTCACGCTGAAGTAGGTGCACGAAGGCTGTGCTGACGTTCATGTTCGGGGTCACCATTATAGAGGTATGAGGAACAGGGTATAAAGTTCGCTCAACCTCCATAGAAAAGGGAGGATCCTCCGACCAGACGGGTGTTGTGTCTGGCGGGCGATTGCCCGATGATTCATGTCGGGCCGTTGTATCTATGCTAGTTGCGCGGTAAACTCTGCTTGCGAGATGCAGGATTTTGCGTGAAGTCAGTATGACGCGTTGTTCTCATGTGGCGTTGTTGATACCGCTACATCTTCAACTCTTTCACTAGAAAGAACTCTTCTTGGTTGCGACCAAGAAGAGTTCTTTTTAGTAAAATAGTTCGTTCAAGAAAGCACTACCAACAACACACCTCTTAGCATATTCCCTCTGCTGGAACACAGGCCTCCTCTCGGTGAGAGGGAGTGGGCCGTCATCCACCACGCGGGCCCAGTGTGGGTTGATAGATGTCACATGTCCTCAAATTTTTGGTTTGGCCAAATAATAACAGCCGCACAGGTCGATCGATCAGGTTAAGCTACGCTTGCCGCGGTTGGTCTGTGGATGGGTGACCATCTTTACATACCGTGACCCCTCCGTGCCTCGGAAAGCACGTTAAGCCGTTGGTCCCGGCTGTCATTCGTGGATCTTTGACAGTCGTTACGGGTAGTCAGAAGCCCGAAAGTCTGACAACCAGTCTTACCAAGGGGTATCGTATTACCCAGTAGCTGGGTTGTGGAGGTCAAAATCAAAATCAAAATCAAAATGTTTTATTTCACATAAACCTACATGGGCACTTATGAAACGTCAGAAGCTAGGTGCACGGTTCCAATTGGTCGTTTCCTATGGAGAAGAACCGGCAAGAAACTCCATGGTTACTCTTTTTAAAAATAATTGGCTTTTACAATGTTTCCAGATTACAGTAGGTATGGGAGGACAGCGCAGGCCTGTCAACAAGTACCAATTACTTGATAAAATAGAAAATGGTCTACAGATCTAAAGTCTATAAGGCCTACAAAGTCCTCACATTTACAAAATAAGAATCTATCAAAAGGATAGATAATAAAAAAAGAAAAATAATAATAAAAACCTACTAAAACCAAGTGTTATGATTCTCATAAAAACCACTAATAAAGAGGTGAAAAATTTCAAGTGTCTGTATATAATGTCAATTAATAAAGAAATTATGTATAAAAGTATATAATGTCAAATAATAAAGAAATTATGTCAAAAAGTATGTAAAAAAAAAAAATATATAATATAGGTCAGATAGGCAGTCGCTCCATGTAAAATACTGGTATTCAGCTGCATCCGGTTAGACTGGAAGCCGACCCCAACATAGTTGGGAAAAGATCTAAGATTTCGATCAACAACTGCCCTTGCACGTATGGTCCTCCGCCATGTAATGAAGGCTAGGGAGGAAAAACAGCAGGTAGCAGTGCTCTTCTGCGACCTCTCAAAAGCTTTCGATGTCGCGGACCATGGCGTGCTGGCACTGAAAATGAGGCATCTTGGTATAGAGGGAAAAGTGTTGGAGTTGCTGCTCGACTTTTTAAAAGGCAGAACGCAGGTGGTGATTGGTGACGGGGGAAAGGCTAGGTCAGACCCTCTTAACATCACTAAGGGTGTACCACAAGGCTCCTCCCTATCCAACATCATGTTTAGTTTATTGCTCAATGACCTACCTGCAGCAATAAATGAGGCCGATGTCTTTATGTACGCGGACGATGTGGCTGCAGTCGTGTGCGCGCCGTCGATGGAAAGACTACAAGAAAGACTCAACGTAGTGGTGAGTAAACTTGACAACTGGTTTAAAATAAATGGCTTGATACTTAACACAACCAAGACACACTACATGCACGTCAATCTTTCCGGTCGAATGTGTACACCACTGTCACTTCGGGCGGGAAGCATTGTAATTGAACAGGTACAAGTCACCACATTTCTTGGCTTAGAACTGGACAGTTCTCTCAGTTGGGGGCCGCATATTGACAAATTGTGCGGAAAACTCGGACGAGCGTGCTTCGCTCTGGAACGCTTAGCGCAAACGCTCCCACGCAAAATGATAAGATGTTATTTCGCGTTGGTACACTCGGTTCTCCAGTACGGTGTTGAGTTCTGGGGCCGAGCTGCCGATTGGGAGCGGGCCTTTAGGATGCAGAAGCGTGCCGTGAGAGCCATTACGCGATCACAATGGGATGACAGCGCGAGACCACTTTTTAAACGGTTAAAAATATTGACTGTTCCCGCTATGGTGATATTACAGGTAGCGGTATACGTTAGGCAACATCTCAACGAGTACTGTAAACGAGGAGATAGGCATAACTATCGTACTCGTGGTAGAAACAAGTTAGCTGGCTACCCACACACCCTGTCTAAATCTGGAAAGTTAATTCACGTTATGGGTCCATCAGTATATAACCGGCTACCGGATAATATCTTAAGCGAGACATCTGACAATGCTTTTAAAGCTAAACTCAAGGGCTGGCTAAGCGACCAGGCATTATATGACCTAAAAGAATGGTTTTAGATAATTTAATATAATTTTATTGATTAATTATGACGATTATTTTGTATTGTTTCTTTTTTTGTGATTATCACTGTTCAATAAATTATTTTAATTTATATATTTGAATTTATGATAATTTGTATGTGTTAATTTTTAATGTATTATAATTTTAATTTATTCTAAGTTTAATTTTTTTGTGGGATGCTCGTTTTATTGTATGAAGATTTTGTGTTTTTACTTTTTATAAAACTGACTTGTAATTTTTGATAATTATTAATAAATAAACTAAACTAAACTAAACTAAAGGCTAGGCAGATGATGATGTGGCCAAGACACCTTTAGCCGTCTCTGATCAGTCTTGTGAGTCTGCTTGACTGGCAGTGAGTTTACCCTTCCCGAACCTGGAATTCCTGTCTACTATCCGTCTGTAACCTTATGTCGCATGGTGCAGACATCCTGAACTTATTTATATATTTATTTATCACGCACTAGGTATATGATAGGTTAGGGCTGTAGGGCTTAGGGTCGTAGGGACTGTTAGGCTTGTAGGTCTTTGTAGGTTCCTTTAACTTATCGTATACTTTCATGTACCGTCACACCCTTGACAGTATTGCGGCCTTACGTGACGTCTGTTAAGGGTGGATGTACACTATCTACAAGTTTAAAAAAAGAATGTAGATATTTAAAAAAAATGTGGTCGATGGACGCTCTTTGGCCAAAGAATTAATTGCCAGTCTTCGGCACGTTTCCGGATGTCAGCGATGCGGAAAATGTTCTTAAGTAACTTTTTAGACCTTTGTATCCTGTGCGTATGAAGTTTCATTAAAATCGGTTTCTTCATTTCGAAAAACAAGGGCTTGAAAGTTTGTATGAAATGCCGTACGTCGTAGACGCTCTTAAATGTTTTAAAAGTTATGTAAGTAAACAAATAAAAAAATATTTAACTATAATTAGTAATAACTATCAAATAACAACACAATAACACTTCCGCAATATTTCTTGAAATTTCCTATTGCAAAGAACAAAGCAATTATTGCTTACAACAAAAAGTCGCCAAAAATGTATGACACCATGCAAATTGATCACTATTGGCTACGGCTATTAAAAATCATAGACGGTCCGATCATTCAACTTTTAACACACATTTCTGTTTCATTATGACACGGAAAATGCATGGAGAGATTTTATGGGGTACATTGTACACAAGTTGGTTAATTTTCGAGTTGGGAAATAATCGATTTGAGCGTGCTTAAAATAATTGTAATAGCTGGATAATCTTTTCAACACACCTCCGGACTCTCATCGAAATGATCTTCTTCTTAGCGTGTCGATAGCAATCTAAATGGACTCGGCCCAGAATTTGGCTACTTGTTTGGCGCCTTCACCAGCGTCCATCGGTTCCTGTAACGTGCAGCTGACAGGACACGCAGGACACGATATTAAGTGTCCCATCGTTTGTGGAACAGCGCCACATTTACACTCCAAGGCGGAGTCGTCTATGAATCTCCCCCTGAACAGGTTTTCCTTGCTTCGGCCAACCTGGGTCCGGAGACTTCCAGGTTACCCAAGGTTACTCATGTCCAGGTGGGAGGTCTTCAGCGGGTGGGACGAACGGTTTGGGTAAGGAACCACTGTCTCGCAAAGAAATGAAATGATTCCCCTTCTGTTCAAAAGATACTTACTTAGTTCATGTTCTAACTCACCGTTGTGGTACATGCAAATGTGAAACACATAGCATTCATTCATCAGGTAACACATTATTTCATTTAGCTGATGATTTTTTGTACAAGTAACTTGTTTTGCCACTCAACACCAGTCATTATTGATGGAGAAACAAGAAGGTGGCAAGTGTGAGTCGTGATTCTAATGTTATAACTCCGTAGACAGTTATAGTTTTTGAACTGAACACATCTTTAGGCGCGTTGGGAAATCATTTTTTGAGGTTATATATATATTTTCTGTAAGTAGATTTGTACAAACACTTTTACACGCCAATCATATTTTTTTTAAACCAGATGAGGTCGGCGTTTCCTATCTGACTATTCTGAGAAGAAAGGCTGAAACAAACTCAGAAGTCACGGTCTCTTTTAAAGTCCAGACAAAATCTTGGTCAGATCATGTGAAAACCACGTAGATTGGTGTCTGAAATGGTCTTTTGAGGAAAGAACCACAGAGATTGAGTGGACCTGTCCAGTCAGTGCACGCATTTGTCAGTAACCGTGCAGCTCAACTGGGAAAAAACCATTGAACTCGCACCACTGTTACCGTAAGGAACTTATAATTTATAAGACGATTAAAAAAATACCCGCTTCGGATGTGTTCGGCTGTCCTCGGGATGTACTCGGTTTTAATGTATATGCGATATGTCAGTGAGTGATGGCAAAGTATTCTGTTTGTGTTGTATTTTCACTTCCGTCGGCACTCCCAGAGTGCCACTGTTTTTATTTGGTAGGCAGCCCAGGAAGAGGTGACGAGACTATAATAATATAGAGGCGTACCGCAAGGGTTGAACTGAGGTGGCGCTAGAAAAGGATGCATGCAAGGCCTTTGGGGAGGCCTTTGTTTGTCCAACAGTGGGACGGAGTAAGCTAAAAAAAAAGGTAATTAAAAAGGCCCCCGTATTTCTGGAAAGTGGGCTTTGCGACCTATTGATACCTACATGATAAAAAATCTGATTCATGTTCCTGTTATTTCACCATACCTATAAAAATATAAATTTTATTGCAGCAATACACAGATCTATAGACATGATTTATACTTTCACAAGATTTTCTACTAACTCTGTAGTAACAAGGGATTTCTGCATAATAAGATTAATAAGTAATCTTCAATATAACTGCTTCTTTGTCGCCAGTAACATTTAGTATTTAATCGAAGTGTTGAATGAAACGCTTACTCAAAGCAACATTTCAAAATTTCTTTGAAAATAGGACCAATAAATACCTAACATTTTGCTCAAAGATAAGTAGGATATACTCTTCATATTGCATGTTGACACGTAGTGCAACGTGATCTTCTTTTGTCTGAACTCAAGTTACACTACCACAAGGATCGTTTGGGGCTCGAATGACGCTAACACGGCCCAACTAGCAAAAAGTGGTTTTTATACTATCCTAGAACCATCATTTATCGAGGACTATATGAGACTTATATCCACATATAAGTCGGGAAAAGGGCCCACTTTATAAGTCTACTTTTACTTATAACGTATTTATATTAGACCGCTGAAATGCCATATACGCCTATATTGCTCCTGTAATTGAATTACGTCAATGCAAATACTCCTGTTAATCTCAATATAAGTAAGTTATAGTAAAAAATTAGATTAATAAGCGCCTACAAATGCTTACTTAAGCTCATATATTGGGAACAGTCGAAGTGAGTTTATCGGACATTGTTGTGCTCTGTAAAAAAAATATTTTTATCATCTTGAGGATAAGTATTTATATGAATCAGAATTTATTAATGTCAACCATAGTAGAAAAACAAAATGTTATTGTTGTCAAATTGTTAGTCTTATAGCTTATTCGTAGGGGAACATGAATTTTCTGTGAAATCTATCATGGTTTTGATTACAATTTTAAAGCGCCTCTTGAAATTTGCTTATTTACATTTTAGTATTAATTAATATTAAATTAATATTATGAAGGCAGCTGACATTTTCTTAGTAAGCATTTCCAAGTGTGACATAGTGCTAAAATAAGTATTTTTAGCATTTCCAAGTGTGACATAGTACCAATATAAGTATATTGGTTCTATATTGGGTTATCTCAAAACCGAAGAAGATTCGCCATTGTTACCGATTACTGTACTGGTCGTTACAAGCAAAAGTGGATTCTTAAGGGTTTTAACCAGGATTGTTTGAGATTTTAGCTTTTCACTCGCATAAGTTTCGATCCCGTGGGAATATCGGAATAAAAAGTAATCTATATGTTAATCTAGGGTGTCAGCTACCTTCATACCAAATTTATTAATCAAAATTGGTCCAGCCGTTTGTGCGTGAAGAAGTAACAAACATATAAACACACACACACTCACAAACTTTCGCCTTTATAATATTAGTGTGACTAGCTGCGCCCCGCGGTTTTACCCGCGTAAATGTCGATCCCGTGGGAATATCGGGATAAAAAGTAGCCTATATGTTAATCCAGGGTGTCAGCTACCTCCATACAAAATTTTATCAAAATTGGTTTAGCCGTTTGTGCGTGAAGAAGTAACAACAACAAACACACACACACTCACAAACTTTCGCCTTTATAATATTAGTGTGATTTAAAATTCTATTTCCATATGTTTGAACTGTAAACTATTACGTTTTTATTGACTAATCTCATCATAAAAAATAATCAAGTAATCCCTCAGGATAACCTGATTATTCTTGAAGAGAAACCTTTTTTGTGCTTTGGGCATTTTTTGTGATGGGAAAAAACCATTGAACTCGCGACACTGTTACCGTAAGCGACACCGCGCTACATTCGGATGTGTTCGGCTGTCCTCGGGATGTACTCGGTTTTAATGTATATCCGCCATGTCAGTGAGTGATGGCAAAGTATTCTGTTTGTGTTTTGTTTATAAGACGATTAAAAATACACACGTAAGTAATTGTTCAAGTCTTCACTTCTGTCGGTACTCCCGGACTGCCAATGTTTTTTTTAAATCACAATATGGCAGCTGAAGTGGAAAAATATCAACTAACTTTTGGAGGTCAAAGTCAAAGTCAAAACATTATATTGAAATAAATGTTTTGACTTTGACTTTGAGGCCACGAACATAGCTCATGTCTTCATAACTTTGGCATTCAGCTTACGAATTTAAACGCGCTTTCCGAATTGAGTCAAAAGCGATTATATCGCGAATCCGACCAACGCGCAACGTCACAAATAGTACTCAATAGTCCTTATATTTTGTGACTATTAAATTTGGTCGGATTCGCGATATAATCGCTTTTGACGCAATTCGGAACGCGGGGTAAGTATCACCAAAGTGCAACATTTTTTACGGTCACACGAACAGTGAAACTAAGTTTTCAAGCACCTATAGTCAACTCATTGTATTGTAAAGTGATAAACATGTACGCAGATCATAAGGTCCTGGGTTAGGTCCCTGGTTGAGCAATGCTTGTATATTTTTCTTGTAAATTCTCACAGCCTTCGATTGTAATTGAACGAAGATAATGGCGATGGTTTCGTCAATACATGAGAATTAATAACATCATTAGTGAATTCTGTTTCACTTTATTCAGCCACATTTAAGTCATCATCTGCCTAGCCTTTTCCCAACTATGTTGGGGTCGGCTTCCAGTCTAACCGGATGCAGCTGAATACCAGTATTTTACATGGTGCGACTGCCTATCTGACCTCCACAACCCAGTTATTGGGTAATACGATACCCCTTGGTAAGACTGGTTGTCACTTTCGGGCTTCTAACTACCCGTAGCGACTGTCAAAGATCCACGAATGACAGCCGGGACCAACGGCTTAACGTGCTTTCCGAGGCACGGAGGGGTCACGGTATGTAAAGATGGTCACCCATCCACAGACTAACCGCGGCAAGCGTAGCTTAACCTGGTGGGTCGAGCTGTGCGGCTGTTATTATTTAGCCACGGGCCCCTCTCGCCTTGGGTAACACTGTATAAATTTCAATCTGAATCATTTGTATCTTACAAATGAAAAATAGTGTTACAGCCAAATTAGACCGATTTTTAATTTTCCATAGAAACAGAGATTTCCAGTTATCTTTTTTAAAATAAGACATTTCGAAAATGTTCTTAAGTAACTTTTTAGGCCTTTGTATCCTGCTTATGCGTATGAAGTTTCATTAAGATCGGTTCATTCATTTCGAAAAACAAGGACTTTAAAGTTTGTATGAAATGCCTTACGGCGTAAACGCTCATAAATTGAATCTTCACGCCAACTCTGGCTAATGAGACGGCTAGTCCAAGTGGACACTCTTCAATAGGCTGAGGCAACAAATCAAATTAATAGACTGTAAATTACATCTCCTTAGAAGATGTGCTAATACCGGTCGCATCGATCATACAAATGTGATGGCTCTGTATTCATAAGTAAGTGGGGTAATTGAAGTTTGTTAATAGGGTAACTGGGCTTTAGTTTGTGGGAAAAGTGCGGCGAAGTTTGTGAAAAAAGTCCTGCGGTCATACGCCATTTTGATTTTTTTTTTTGCAGAGCGTAGACCGGTTCTGATTTTTGGATCGTTTCTTGATATAATACAAATACAAGAAATTGAATAAAGACGTTTATTTGACACTAAAAATACATGTAACTAGACACTCAAGACGAAATTCATATTCTATCATACATGAGCCCGTTTGAGGGGCCCGTGGCTAAATAACAACAGCCGCACAGGTCGATCGATCTGGTTAAGCTACGCTTGCCGCGGTTGGTCTGTGGATGGGTGACCATCTTTACATACCGTGACCCCTCCGTGCCTCGGAAAGCACGTTAAGCTGTTGGTCCCGGCTGTCCTTCGTGGATCTTTGACAGTCGTTACGGGTAGTCAGAAGCCCGAAAGTCTGACAACCAGTCTTACCAAGGGGTATCGTATTACCCAGTAACTGGGTTGTGGAGGTCAGATAGGCAGTCGCTCCATGTAAAATACTGGTATTCAGCTGCATCCGGTTAGACTGGAAGCCGACCCCAACATAGTTGGGAAAAGGCTAGGCAGATGATGAGGTATACTTTGTTTTCAGTTTTTGATATTTTGGAATCTTACGAATTATCGATCAGGGTCACGTGTCATCTTACGATCAGGGTCACGTCTATAGATGGGCAATCCGCCCGGGTTTAAACCCGGTGCTTTGATAAACACCCAATTTTATGGGTGTTTATGGGTGTTTACGGGTGTTTATCGGGTGTTTATCAAAAGCACCGGGTTTAAACCCGGTGGATTGCCCATCTATAGCACGTGTCATCTTACGAATCTTACGATCAGGGTCACGTGTCCTGACGCGAGTTTAACATTTTTTTACCCATTACAAAAAAAGTGTACAACGCCGCTAAAGAAGTTTTCACTTCAAAAATTAATAAAAAAATAAAATGATTTCCAAACTCAGTCACATCACTAATGACTTATGCAGTAACGAACGGGTCAAAGATCATTTAACTAATATTTTCTAATTAACTTGAATAGTGCGAATGTAAACGCCATCATCAATTATAATTTTACAATAATAATTAAAGTAGTTTTATTAATTTAATTAATTGAAGCTGTAACTTGTGTGTGTGAAATCGTCTGGGTAAATCGGGCCCTTACCAATTAAAACCATAAAGTGGTAGACTACCGGGTGATGCTGCGGTTGCCGCGCTTCTGTAGACTACCGGGTGATGCTGCGGTTGCCGCGCTTCTGTAGCGCGTCGGGGATGTTCGCGGACGCACGCGTTCCGGATTTCGGGTCGCTGCTGCGTCTGCGAATCGCAACACTGATGCGTCGGGTTCGCGACAGCCCCAAGGCAGGGTGGATGGCCAAATAATAGGTCACTGGATGGCGGCGCACAGACCGTCATTCAGATATGTGAGGTAGGTTTTTTTTTGTATTTTTTTTTTGAAGTGAAACTTCTTTACGCACGCTTGACTTGGTGAGTAAGCTGGCGAACGCGTGACGTAAGCGTTACGAAAAGTGTGATCGGGCAAGGCGAACGGAAGTTAAGTGGGGGATATAAGCAAGAGACAGCAGTGCGCGCGCACATTTGCTTTCTCTCTTTAAGTTTCACTTCAGTCGTGTGGTCATAAGCACACTCGTTTTTTTTAAGTTTTGTTTTGTAGGTTTTAATAAGATTAGTTTTTATTTGTTATTTTGTCTTGTTATGTTTTTATTTAACGTGTTCTTATGTGTACTTACTATGGATCTATGGTCTGAAAATAAAGATTTATCATTATTATTATTAATCAATCAACCGCAATGTTTGTGATTACACCTAATCTTCATTCGCGATTTATTTGCCAAAAATGTAAACAAATATGAGTTTATGGAAAAACAACTTTAAATCCTACACCATAAAGTTCAGTTTACACTACAACTTCAAACATTTTTGTAACATTTTCAATAGTGCTAGTCACTCTGAAACCAACTTAATTACCATTAAAATAAAGTTGATATTTGTTAAACTTATATTTGAAAAAAGTTTGAATAAACTTTCTAAATCTTCGAATTTTTGGGTCTAGGACATGCCGGTTTCCTCACGATGTTTTTCTTCACCGTTTTGAGAGCAGTGGTGATGAAATAATTTACACAAAGTAAAGCGCCTGTCTGGGTTCGAACCTACGACCTACCGACCAAAAGTTGACTAAAGGAAAATGCCTATGGCATGGCATTAAGACCATCTCTGTACATTTGTGTGCTTGAGTTTTTTTTTACTAACCATTGATGTCTCACTCCTGGGCAGAGGCGTTCCTACTCTCCTTCCACCTCTCTCTGTCCAGAGCTGCCAACGATCAATCTTTATTAAGGAGTTCAGCTCATCCCGCCATCTCCGTCTGGGCCTGCCCCGATGTCGTTTGCCATTAAGCGGGACCCACTGGGTCACCCATTGAGCGTCTGACACGTGGCAAATGTGTCCAGCCCAGTTTCGTTTAAACTTGAGTACCTATTAAATAAATAAGAGTTATTCCGGTCTGATCCCCTGAACCCCTCCCCCACGCCCCCCCTCCTCGATCCCCTGCTAGTTCGTCTTCTGTTTTAATCTCTGTCTTATCCACTGTAAACTTTCTCATTCCAATGGAGCTATGAGATCTCCGGAGAATCGCAACAGGTATATTCCATCAGTTTAACCCCTTTGACACTTCTAAGCGAAACAAAATTGTTTATCCTTTCTGACAGCACATGAACAGGCACCCTGCCTTCTTCCGATGGATTTCAAAGAAGCCGTCGTCCTATAATTTAAGATCAGAATTCACACCAGTTAAGCATCAAAATCTAAGATGATTGAGATATCAACATGACTATAAAAACGAAGGACAAAATGAAAGATTGCAGAAAGATTCCTACAGTACGATCATCATCACCTACCTAGCCTTGGCCTTGGTTTGTCTTCGATCCAAGCTTGCTGACGAGCCAGTTTTACTATTTTAAACTTTATTTCAATCAAGGTAAAGTTTTAAATCAATCAATCTGCCATGCCTTTTCCCAACTATGTTGGGATCGGCTACAGTCTAACCGGATGCAGCTGAATACCAGTATTTTACATGGAGCGACTGCCTATCTGACCTCCACAACCCAGTTACTGGGTAATACGATACACCTTGGTAAGACTGGTTGTCAGATTTTCGGGCTTCTGACTACCTGTACTAACTGTCAAAGATTCACGAATGACAGCCGGGACCAACGGCTTAACGTGCTTTCCGAGGCACGGAGGAGTCACGGTACGTAAAGATGGTCACCCATCCACAGACCAACCGCGGCAAGCGTAGCTTAACAAGATCGATCGACCTGTTCGGCTGTTATTATTTAGCCACGGGCCCCTCCTACAGGGCGATGTCGGTTATCAAAATATAAATCAGCTGTTTACAGTTAAAGAGCGCGGTAAATGTATGGAGCAGTTTTTTTTTATAACCACCTGAAAATTTCTACGTCGGTTTCAGAATCATGTGCTTCACTCGCTGTTTCAGTTTGCGCATCAATGTCACTGCCAGCTATCCCTATAAAAAAACTCGTCATCATCATCATTTCAGCCGAAAGACGTCCACTGCTGGACATAGGCCTCCCCCAATAGGGGGGGGTTTGCCATAATCGCCACGCTTGGCAGGCGGGTTGGCGATCGCAGTATGGTATGGTGGTGGAATGCATAGAGAACGCTGCTGCCCATTCTCCGGTACGCCCCTTAGTCGCCTTTTACGACACCCACGGGAAGTATGGGGTGGTGCCACCACACAGACAAAATTCAAAAAACTACGCGTGAAGTTTGTGAACAACAGTTTTGGCAATGTATCGAACTTCCCTATTATTAAGGATGTCAATAGGTGTACGCACCTCTTTTGGGCTATTTGGTTATTTTCAGTCAAGCCTGAAACATGAAGAGAAGCTCCCATTAGGCAAATCAGATTAAGGTGCCACTAGTCGATATTTTTTCCATACAAATTTCGGGAGAGTATTACTCCACTGTGCACTGTTTGACGTTGTGCATCCAAAGTTAAACTTGATATCGTTTTGACTTTAATTTTTTCTGTACGGAAACAGAATAGTAAAATAAAAAGCCATTAAAAAGTTATGAGCCAACAAAGATTCATTTTTCTTGCTATTTTTAACGTTACTTTGGGTGTAAATAAGTAATAAAAGAACTGTAAAATCTTCAAAAACTCAGTTATCGAAGAGTTCAATAAACGTTATTTGTAACTGAGTTATGCAATGGTTTTTTCATAAAACTCGATTTTCCGAAGCACTTTTCGAATTTTTTTACGCGCCTATCAGTTCGGAACGGTTTTTCTGTACGTGAGAACTAGACGCTTTTCGTGTAGACTAGCGTCTAACTGCTCATCACTAATACTCTCTCTGTTGAACACGAAGCCAGGTGAGACAGCGCGGCGTGCTTTTTGGCCATGACCACCAGTAAGTTCGAGCTCGCGACTAGATTTTTCAATCGACAGATAATTTTTATTCTTGGAGTAAAATTGACGTCTGACAGTTTTTGTATGGAAGAACTCAAATATTCAAAACTATTCCTCCGATAAAATTATATCTGGTGTTGGAAAAATCAGCCCTAAATCATCGCGACTTCATCATAACAAAACCACTACGTAAACATGTGACGTCACAAATAAATAGCAATGTTATAAGTAAAACAATTTACTTTGAACGTACTATAATAATAATTGTACCTTACCTTACCCGTACGTCCGTGAGACGCATCTTGTTTCCGCTCCATTCACTTATCTTGAACCAATTACAGTATTACTTAATGAAGGCATAGGGTCAAAGTGGATTGTACAGTGACACGCATAAAGAAATAAGGTTAAGGCTTCGCCCGCTTGGATTTCGGAAATTAGCCCACAGGAACTTGCTACTAAGATAAAAAGTATTATAATTATCTCCTAACCCTACTGTGTCCCGTGTCTATGCGTGTGCCAAATATCCAAATCCGTTAAGACATGAAAAGGTAAGATAAGATAAGCATTTTATTTTATTTCATTTTATTTTATTTAGAGAAATTTTATTCTGTGGCAGTAGGCATTGTAATATTTTAATTTTATGTAAACATGGGTCTTGCCTGAATTAAATGAATTTTATTTTATTTTATTTATAAGATATATTTATTTGCTCAAACATGTGTACACATACAAGAATATAAGTACATGCAGGATAACATAAAAAAGAAAGGATCAGACATGTTTGCCACCTAGTATGGCGCGCAAATATTATGAATAATAATGATTTTGATTATGTTAAAAGATAGAGTTATTTTTTATTATTTAAAAAAAACCTGTTTCTTGTATTTTTAACTATTATTTATTTTTATTACTTATTTTTTGTTATTGCAACAATAGAAATACACAATCTGTGTACAATATAAATTTCAACTGTATATCTATAACAGTCTTTGAGTATTAATTGGTTTAATACTCAAAGATAACAGTTCATGAGATGCAGCCCTCTGACGGACAGGCCGACGGACAGCGGAGGCCTAGTAATAGGATTCCGTTGGCACCGTTTGGGTAGGCAACCCTAAAAATATCCTAGGCAAAATTCAAGAACTCTGAGAGGAGGCTTGTGTCCCAGCAGTGGGAACATTATGCTTATGGATTATTATTATGCTTTTTGTTTCTAAATCTCGACTCAAATTATTGATAGGTAAATCATAATAATTAGTTTTAAGTAGGCAAGTACTTACCTGCACGGCTGCACCACACCGTATAATTTAAATCAAAGGTTTTTCGTGTTAATCGTTATTGAACTCCACAAGAGTGTTAGTGATAGATCTTTTTAGGGTTCCGTACCCATAGGGTAAAAACGGGACCCTATTACTAAGAATCGTTTACTTTTACCATGTTTGTAAATATGTGAGCACCATGTATCTATCAGATTTAATTTATGTCATGTTTTCATTTTTAATTATTTTACCTATTGTGGTATAGTAATTTTATTTTAGGTGCATCGTCTTCACATATTATTATATAATTAATGTATGCAAAATATTGTAAAACATTTTAAAAGAGTAACAACGGTGGAGTTTCTTGCCCATTCTTCTCCATACGAAAACTACCTTTTGGAATGGGCGACTAGAATCAATTCTATTTTATCGTAATTTTTGACGTTCAAAAGTACCTTTTATGTGCCTATTTGAAATAAATGTTTTGACTTCAAAGACACCACCGTCCGTCTGTCACCAGGCTACTACAACTACTACAAACCGAATAAAATAAATATTTAAGGGGGGCTCCCATACAAGAAACGTGTTTTTTCGGCGTTTTGGCCTTGTGGTACGGAACCCTTCGTGTGCGAATCCGACTCGCACTTGGCCAGTTTTTTTTTGTTATGTATTTTTGTGGTGTATAAAATATGTATAAATAATAAATTAACTTTTTTATGCATATTTTAATAGTATATTTTAAAATAATAAGTAAACTAAGAATAACTAATACCTAATTAATTGATAAAAATGAAAAAAATTGCTATGCGGATGAATTTTTCGACGCTATATTTTAGTTTGTGTATAGTTTTAGTTAATCAATAATAAATAAGATAAGGTACTTCTTTTGGCACGTGACTGTACTCGCTGGGTCAGTTAGTTCACCACCAAATTGTCGTTACGTCACAACAATTTGAGATGCGTACGGCGCAGTGCGTAAGTAAGGCAATTAGTATTGATACAATTCTAAAAACTTATTTTGGTTGTGAAAGATTTATGTTGATTATTATTATTATTATTTATTTATTGATTTTTACAAAGAAAATTGGAAAATTGATTGTGGGTTATGGCTTTCTGATTTTATGAAAAACATCGTGAGGAAACCTGGGGGCCTAAAAAGGCCACTTTGGAGAATCATAAAAGGATAACTTTATGAATTATAAAATGGCGAAAACAGTCCGTGTTTTTCTTTTTTTCACTGCACTACGTAGGTAAAATCATAGAGATTGGGATTGGATTTGGATTGGATTAATTGGTATTTTATCACAGACAAAAAAAAAATACTGAAAAATGCTTCACCAATGGGATTTGATACGATTGACTTAACAGTTAACTGTCCATTCTGTTAAAAGGTTATGATTCTGCCAAAGAGACCATTTTAGGCCCCCTGGACTAATACAAGGTTATTGATAAAACACTAACAACCATGCAGGACTAGATTAAATTAATAAATTAAATTTATTAATTAATTAAATAATTATTAGATTAACATCATAAACAACAGCTTTTTTTCTATAGTTTTTAAAAATTCATCAGATTATAAAACAACTAGAATACTGACGCGGTGGGTTGGAGGTCGAAATTTCAAGCGGACGGAAAGAATTAAAATGACTACATTTAGTTTGAGACAACACTTTTAGTTAAAGAATCTAATGCTTGTATTTAGTCTTGGTTTTATGTTGCAGAAAGCATATAATTACAGTCTGGAAAATTGACAACACTGTGAACTTGGTATCTGAAAAGGATATAAGGAAATGAAGCTCTTATAAAGTTTCGTATCGACCTCTACGAGTCATTCTGGAAAACAATTTCATCAGATGCTTTTGGAACAAACTACGCCTAGCTGATTGGCTTCTAACCAGTGAGGTAGGGATGGCGTGATCGATGTCAAGAGCAAGCCTGTTCAGCTATTAAAAAATAAAATTTGGAAAATCCAAAAGTGCGCGACTCATAATGGTCATTTGATCGTAGAAAAAAACTTTTTTACAACCGACTTCGAAAAAAAAACACTACAAAGTGAAAAATAACTTTAATTTCCTAAGTCCGTGTCGTTGGTTCTGCATTTTCGTGTTTTGACACCGACTTTCTAAATGAAAGTTATTTTTCACTTTGTATTGTTTTTTTTTTAAATCGGTTGTTTTGTTTTTTTTTTTAAGTTTTTATTTTTTACTTTTTCGTTGTACCTAGGTACCTACTCCACAGAAATTCATATAACACTACTTGCTATGTGAATATCACTGACAGGAAGCTATTGAACACATCTGTCTACCCTTTTAAAGGGTACAGGCGTGATGTTATGTTGTGTTATTGTTTAAACAATGCATACATATGCGATAGCAGTAATTGCTGTTGATTTGCTGGCATTTATTGAAGAGTTCCGTTGTCTGTCTCTGAAACTCATCATCAGATCTTTCCGAATTAACCTCTATCGAACAAAAAAAGAATTTTGTAAATCCGTGTATCTAAGAGGGAGTTATGCCCGAACATACATAAAAAAAATATATATTATATATATGTATAAACATCCGAATTGAGAACCTTCTCCTTTTTTGAAGTCGGTTAAAAAACCGTAGACATAGATATTATATTCGTTTTTTATTAATTACAAATAAACTACTTCCTCCTATGGGTGAAACGAATCTATTAGAAAAAAATTTACTCAATTAATTAATTTTTTCGCAAGCTACAATGTTTTCAGGTTTCACACTTGATTGACGGGTTTTTTTTTAATATTTTGATGTTTTTTCGTCTCTGCTGCATTAAATCATTTTTTGAAAAATACACGATTAATCTCCATTAAATTATCTATACAATGGTATATAAATTAAGTAGGTTCTGTGTACTAGTAGGAGTAGGTATAACAATATAAACAGTTGCAGAAAGGAGGCAAAAACAAAAATTCGATCGTAAAGCACTCTCTAATGGTCGTGCAATAAAGAAAGACAGTATCAAATAAAGAAATCGATTTACAATAAAAATAAGTTATTACCTTCTAATAACTTAATAACTTTTAACTATTTTGACCTAGTTACATCAAAATAGGATGTTCTCGTCACGATTACAGATCATTTTTAATTCATCAATACATCATCATCATTGAATTTATTACGTTTATTACTCTCTGGCTAATGTTCAATTAATAGATAAGGTAATTTAATGAAATTGCAATTTCGGAAGACCAGGCGGTCATTTCTAATTTTCAACGAGTTAATAAAGTATAGAGCTTTCAGAGATGGACAAAGATCGTCACTCATTGGACGCCTGAGGCAGGACATCGCCGTCGATGTAGACCAAGGTGAAGGTGGCGTGACGATCTTTATCATTTGCAGGGCCAACATGGCCAGAGATCGCACAAAACAGTGAGGTTTCGAAGAAAGGGGAGGCCTTTTCCCAGTTGTGAGACATAAAATAGGATAACAAAAGAAAAAACTGGCCAAGTGCGAGTCGGACTCGCACACGAAGGGTGAAAGGCAAGGCAAAAACGCCGAAAAAAACACGTTTGTTGTATGGGACCCTTGAATATTTATTTTATTCTGTTTTTAGTATTTGTTGTTGTAGCGGCAATAGAAATACATGATCTGTGAAAATTTCAACTGTCTAGCTATCGCGGTTCTTGAGATACAGCCTGGTGACAGACAGACGGACGGACGGACAGACGGGCGGACAGACAGCGAAGTCTTAGTAATAGGGTCCCGTTTTTACCATTTGGGTACGGAACCTTAAACTCAAACTCAAACTCAAAGCATTTATTTCAATTAAACCTTGTACAGGAACTTTTGAATTGTCAAAATTAAATAGTCTGTCAGTTAGTCAGAGAGTTGAAGCTAGTTGCCCATTCCAAAACGTAGATCTCTATGGAGAAGAACGGGCAAGAAACTCCATGGACACTCTTTTAAATCAAGTTATTACAAAATCCTGGGTACATTATTCTTGTTGCTTCTATATGTGAGAACAATGTAAAAAAAAAAAGACAAATGAAGAAACAATTCAAAATATGAGATTAAAAATAAGCCTTGGCAGTTAAGAGATGCCCAGTCTCTGAGAAAAAAAGAGCTTCTTTTTTTTAAGAGTCTCTTAAAAAAAAGAGCTTTTCCTGAAAAATAAGACCGGGAACATATCAACTTTTAACTATCAGCTATATTTCTGTGTCCCGGTTTAAATTGGATGGTAATAGACAAAGAAAATAAAGCCACATAAAACATTCCACTTTGTCTCTTTTACAAAACTATAATACGGAGCACCCTAAGAGATTGCAGGTGTCTATTGGACTGCTGTGGTAAAAACTGCCTTGCAGCCAGCTATTTAACTGGTTCACAGAATTTTTCATATATTGCCTTAACTGCATTCAAACCCACCCATCCAATCTCTGCACTTAGCCAACCGCTGCTTATCTTTGGAAAAGTTCAATATTTATCCAAAAACACACCTAACAAGCATTTTAATTATAACGTTTCACTTTTTGCTCGCTTGATCTGCGAAGTCGACGCTCCATTTTGATTCCATTCCGGAAAAACCCGGAAGTTACCCCCCACCAACGCAACCTTGATTGCCCAACTAACATAGAATTTAGAGAATGTTTATGACTACTTCTACATAAATGTCAGAAAATAATAATATCGAGACAATTACCAAAATAAGACAAAATAATTAGGCCATCACTTTTTACCTTCCTGTAGTAGGTACATCAAATAATTTGGGAGAAAATCGCACGTGACAGACAGACAGAGGGACAGAAGACATGGTGAAACCATCCGAGTTCTAAAGCCACCCATCCTATTCTATAAGTTCTACCAAACCGCTGCTTTACTTTTCAAAAGCTCGACGTTCATCAAAGAATCTTCCTTTTACTTACCTCACCCGCTAAGAATTTAACTCCATTTTCCTTCCACAACCGAAAAAACCCGGAAGCTACCCCACCAACGCAACCTTGATTGCCCAACTAACCTAGAATTCAGAGAATGTTTATGACTACTTCTACTTAAGTCAGAGAATAATAATATCGTGAGAATTACCAAAATAAGACAAAATAATTATGCCATCTCTTTTTACCTTCCTGTAGAAGATACATCGAATAATTTCGGAGAAAATTGCACGTGACAGACAGACAGAGGGACAGAAGACGTGGTGAAACCATCGGAGTTCTAAAGCCACCCATCCTATTCTATAAGTTCTACCAAACCGCTGCTTTACTTTTCAAAAGCTCGACGTTCATCAAAGAATCTTCCTTTTACTTAGCTCACTCGCTAAGAATTTACTCCATTTTCCTTCCATAACCGAAAAAAACCCGGAAGCTACCCCACCAACACAACCTTGATTGCCCAACTAACCTAGAATTTAGAGAATGTTTATGACTACTTCTACTTAAGTCAGAGAATAATAATATCGTGAGAATTACCAAAATAAGACAAAATAATTATGCCATCTCTTTTTACCTTCCTGTAGTAGGTACATCGGTTAATTTTGGGAAAAACGCGCGTGATAGACAGACAGACGGACAGACGATGTGGTGAAACCATCGGAGTTCTAAAGCCACCCATCCTATTCTATAAGTTCTACCAAACCGCTGCTTTACTTTTCAAAAGCTCGACGTTCATCAAAGAATCTTCCTTTTACTTACCTCACTCGCTAAGAATTTACTCCATTTTCCTTCCATAACCGAAAAAAACCCGGAAGCTACCCCACCAACGCATCCTTGGTTGCTCAACTAACATAGAATTCAGAGCATGTATATAAGCGTACGTGCTCCCCTGCAAGTGTCAGTCGTCCATGTACTGTAGTTCCGCGCACACGTTTCAAGTAATTTTGTGTCAGTGTTTGTGCAGTGAAGTGTAAGGAACGAAGGCGTTTGAAAAAGTTAGTTGTTTTTGAATTTCTTTTATTTTTTTTTCTAACGACTTGTGTTGAAGTTTTTTTTTCTTCTGAACAGACAGTACGTTTTGTTGTAAGGAGGTTGTTAAGCTAGCAATTGCTTATTTTTGCAAATAATAGTTACGTTCTAAGTTCAACTGTTAACAAGAGGTAACTTAGGTATTGGATTTAAGTCATACAAGAATCCTATGGGATTCTAATCTAGAAAATTAAAAGGAAATTTTATGTTATTGTTTAACATTATAAACTTTTTAAAGCAACAATCGATTGATTTTGTAATTACCTACGTCACAAAAACCAAAGACAATGATTTCTAAAACACTTAAAATCTACAAAAAAAAAAAAAAACAAACAATTATCTAAAAAAAACTATTGTTCTTGCTTTATCAAATCAAAATTAACAACACAATAAAATCAATTTAGTAATAATCATAAAAACCAGATGCTTCCTAACTTTTTGTATTGTATTCACTAACTCATCAGTAGATTAACTTAACCTCCTAGCTTACATAGTTATAACTCGAAACAAATTAGCATAAATATGGAAGCCAAACGACGATAATACTAATTGTTGATGAAGTACATGATTCAAAGTTATTAACTTAAAATCATGGTTAAATTTGAATGCGCAGTGGTAGACCGCGATATTCAAATTTTCTTACGTTTTTTGCAATTTGCAGGTCAGTATTTTGATTAAAATATGATCTGCGACTATTATGTATTTACAGAATTATAGTCATTAGAATCATTAATATATCTCTTTTTTGTTCCATAAGCAGTTTTCCATGAGAGATTTGTGCTTACGGAACAAATCTAACTTAGAAAGATGTACTAATGATTCTAATGAATATATTTCTGTAAATACGTACCTGTTATAGTCGCGAATCATATTTTGATCAAGATATAACCTGGCACTGACCTGAAAATTGCAAAAAACGTAAGAAAAATTGAAATTCGCGAGCTACAACTGCGCATTCAACTTAAGAGCCTATGCTACCTCAAATGGCTTAGCATGATCCTCCGTTATGTCGAAAATACCGCACCATTAATTTTGAAATAAATATATGGTAAAGTTGGGGATTAATGCTAGGTACTATGTTAGACGAAAACACGATTCCATTAAATTTTCTCGATAGAAAAAAAATCTAAAGTTACCTCCAAACCGAACAATAAACCGCTGGTATTAAAAAAATACTTCATATTAGATCATGAAACTTTGCATACTAACTGAACTAACTATAAAGCAGGTCTTATGTTATTTAGTTTTTTTGAATTACCTTTATTTTCACCGTAAGAAGCAAATACCTAAACTATTGGCGCTGTCTTCCGCCCAGCACCGCACTCTACCTCGCTCTTACACAGTCCGCGAGCAGAATCGTGCGAGCGAGATAAAGAGTGAACTTCAGCTGAGGTAGTATAGGCTCTTAAGGCGAAAGCGCCACGGTAGCCCGCGAAATTCAAATTTTCTTAAATTTTTTAGTTAAGTTTTACGTTGAATCATTAAAGTAATCAACACAACTCTCTAAGGCCAAGCAATCCTATTGAATGACTATTTCATGAAATCTTGACATATAGGATAACACTAATTTAACAACTCCTACTCGTAATTCTGTAAATACACATTTGTCACAGTCGCGAATCATATTTTAATCAACGTACACCCAGACTTTTAGCCTTCTTCTGGCTAAAAGTCACCCAAAGGGCAATGGAGAGGGCTATGCTTGGAGTTTCCCTGCGTGATCGAATCAGGAATGAGGAGATCCGCAGGAGAACCAAGGTAACCGACATAGCCCGAAGAATTGCCAAACTTAAGTGGCAGTGGGCAGGGCACATTGCTCGCAGAACAGATGGCCGATGGGGCCGAAAGGTTCTGGAGTGGCGACCGCGTACCGGAAGACGTAGCGTTGGAAGGCCTCCCACAAGGTGGACCGATGACCTTGTGAAGGCCGCAGGAACCCGTTGGATGCGGGAAGCACAGGACCGGTCGAAGTGGAGGTGCTTGGGGGAGGCCTATGTCCAGCAGTGGACGTCTTTCGGCTGAAATGATGATGATGATGATGATGACACCCAGACACTGAGCTATATTAGTATGTATACTTAGATTAAGGTATGTGTCTATGGGTCTCTGTTACTTGAAAATAAATGGTTTATTATTATTATTATTAACGTATAGTAACATCCACATTTCGCCAGTTATGTTAAGTCAACTTAAGTCCCATTTAATAGAAAGAAAAATATTTTATTTGTGAAATACAAACAGTAAACAACTGGCCAATCCTTCGTGTGCGAGTCCTACTCGCACTTGGCCAGTTCTTTAGAATCATCATCTTCATCATTTCAGCCGAAAGACGTCCACTACTGGACATAGGCCTCCCCCAAAAGGGGGGGTTTGCCATAATCGCCACGCTTGGCGGGCGGGTTGGCGATCGCAGTATAGTATGGTGGTGGAATGCATAGAGAACGCTGCTACCCATTCTCCGGTACGACCCTTAGTCGCCTTTTACGACACCCACGGGAAGTATCGTCGTCGTTTCAGCCGATAGACGTCCACTGCTGGACACAGGCCTCCCTCAATTTTGGGAGGGTTTGCCATAATCGCCACGCTTGGCAGGCGGGTTGGCAATCGCAGTATGGTATGGTGGTGGAATGCATAGAGAACGCTGCTGCCCATTTTTACGACACCCACGGGAAGTGGGTGGTGTTATTCTTTAAGTCCGGCACCACACAGACATTCTCTCATCCTTTAGAATAAATATCTTTAAATCTATAGTGCACCAACATTTGGTCTGTTTTGTTTATAGTCCTGTAAAAGGGGGCGACCCCGTACAAGCTGGCAGAGACATAAACGTGCAAACTCTAACCGTGAATTCAGCATTCTAGACCCCAAGCGTAGAAAATTTTCGACGATTATTAAAAACAAAATACTGTTCAGTACATATTTACCGCGTAGGTATTATAACAACAGATTTTTGAAGTGAAAACATATTTAGGCGCGTTGGGAATTTTTTGAGATGGGAAAAAGCCATTGAACTCGAGACACTGTTACCGTAACCGACACTTCTGTTTTATTTATTTATTAAAACTTTATGCACAAGTAAAAGAAATACTGTACATAGCTGGACTTAATGCCTGAGGCATTTTCTACCAGTCAACCTTTGAGTGATGCAGAGACAAAACATGGCAGATGCAACATACGGGATTAATAGCTATGAAATGACTATAAAATACAAGAATAAATACTACTAATACATAGAACGAAACGATAGGACGTTGGCTGACAGGTGGGACTCTCCAATCTTGGGGCGGTGGATACGACTGCACGCAGTCAAGTAGACACTCCCCAGGATCGACGTGCCTCACACATACAGCCTAGAATAATTGTTACTAACATTAGTTTATAAGTTTATATTGTTACTAACAAATATATGGAAGTAATTCTGAATTAAAATGTTTATTATTATTATTATTATTATAGATAGATACATACATACATATAAACTAAATGAATTGTGGGGAGAAAAAAATTATCGGTAGAGGAGAAAACGAATCCAGCAAATCAGCGCTGGACAGTTACGGCCAACTTTTGACGAATATGTTCACGTGCCTTCACTTTAAAAGATAACCGAATGTTTTAAGTTTTAAGCCATAATAAAGACATCAACGCGCGGTACAATTTTCTTTGGGACGAATGACCTTCAAACATATTTGTAAAATTACTATGCTTTTTCAAGTTTTCACTTCTGTCATTCGACGTTTTTTTTTTATGTGTTGTCAACAACCGGACACAAATCTAGACTCAGGGCAAATAAGAAATTCCTATAGAAGGAAAATCATCAAAACGCTTTTCCCAACTTGAGAATCGAACCGATACCCTTGCGATCATTAGACCAAGGAGACAGTCAATTGTTAGACTCAATAATATCAGAAACTAGCAGCGCCCCGCGGTTTCAGCCGCATAAGTGTCGATCCCGTTCGAAAGACAAGTGGCGCCATCTGTTATCATAATAACGTTATTGTTGCTTTCCTCGGGAAGAGCACTTTTTTAGGTACCCTATGTCCGTTTCTGTACACCTGACAACGCATATGCAAAATTTCAGGATGATCGGTTCAGTGGTTTATGCGTGAAAAGGTAACAAACAAACTTACCTTCGCATTATTATTATATATTAGTTAGGATTCCAAGTTGTATCAAACCAGCAAGGTGGTCAACTGGAATTTACAATCCCAGAAATTCCTTCAATTCCTGCCTAGCCTTTCCCTATGTTGGGGTCAGCATCCAGTCAAAACTGAATACCAGTATTTTATATGGAGCTCTGCCTGTCTGACCTTTACAACCCAATTACTGGTTAATACGATACCCCTTGGTAAGACTGGTTGTCAGACTTTCGGGCTTCTGACGACCCGTAACGACTGTCTAGGATTCACGAATGACAACCTGGTCTAACGGCTTAACGTGCTTTCCGAGGCACAGGGGTCTTAATATTGTAGCGGTATCTACAACGCCACATTCGAACAACGCGTCATACTGACGTCACGCAAAATCCTGCATCTCGCAAGCAGAGTTTACCGCGCAACAAGCATAGATACAACGGGCCGACATGAATTATCGGGCAGTTGCCCGCCAGACACAACACCCGTCTGGTCGGAGGATCCTCACTTTTCATAGAGTATAAGTGAACTTTACACACTGTTCCTCATACCTCTATAGTATGTAAAGATGGTCACCCGTCCATGGACCGATCGCAGTAAGTATAGCTTAACCTGATCGATCGATCCTTGCGGCTTTTATTACTTGGCCAGAAGCTCCTCTCCTTCCTTAAGGTATTATCTTCTAAGTTTTTAACAACTCCAAGATTACTATAGAACTTGCTAATTACTTACTATTTATGACTGTACTAAAGTATAATAAAATGGAATTAGCCTGTGTAATGGGCATTACAAAAGTACGCAAATTGGACATAAAACAACATACCTACAATGTTTAATTATACTATTTTGAAGCTTCGTTTTGTCTATGATTAGTTGATTTTAGTACAGGAAACTACTTTATTTGGTGATTAAAATGGTGCATAAAAACTTAGGAAGAGAAAAGTAGATATGCATAAAATAATATAATTCGACATAAAATAATATAATTATATAATAATTAAATAATATATAATATAATTATATATAATATAATATGATAATTAAATAATATAATTGTACATAAAACAATATACATGTTTAAATATACTAATTTGTTGAAGCTTCGTTTTGAATAAGATTAGTTGATTTTAGTACAGGAAACTACTTTACTTGGTGATTAAAATGGTGCATAAAAACTTAGGAAGAGACAAGTAGATGCATAAAATAATATAATTCGACATAAAATAATATTATTATATAATAATTAAATAATATATAATATAATTATATATAATATAATGTGATAATTATATAATATAATTGTACATAAAACAATATACAATGTTTAAATATACTAATTTGTTGAAAATTCGTTTTGGATAAGATTAGTTGATTTTAGTACAGGAAACTACTTTATTTGGTGATTAAAATGGTGCATAAACACTTAGGAAGACACAAGTAGATATGCATAAAATAATATAATTCGACATAAAATAATATAATTATATAATAATATTAATTATATATTAATTAAATAATATGTAATATAATAATATACTTATATATAATATAATATGATAATTAAATAATATAATTGTACATAAAACAACATACAATGTTTAAATATACTATTTTGTTGAAGCTTCGTTTTGGATAAGATTAGAAACTACTTTATTTGATGATTAAAATGATGCATAAAAACATAGAAAGAGACAAGTAGATATAATTATGAAATGTTTTAATTACTGGATACTAAGATAGATCTTACAACATATGGATAAGAAGGAGGAGAGATACAGAGCTGCATGAAAAGACAAGATAACGTGGATCCACGCGAGACACAGAGGGGGTCCAGAAGGGTCTTGTGGCTAAGTAATAACAGCCGCACGTGTCGATCGATCAGGTTAAGCTACACTTGCTGCGGTTGGTCCGTGGATGGGTGACCATCTTTTCATATCAAGACCCCTCCGTGCCGCGGAATTGGTCCCAGCTGTCATTCGTGGATCTTTGGCAGTCGTTACGGGTCGTCAGAAGCCCGAAAATCTGACAGCCAGTCATACGAAGGGTAATCGTATATTTAAAAAATAAATGTCGCAGCGCTGGTATTCGGTTGGTCGACTCTTCACGTAACCAGAGGGCTGGCCTATTTTTTGACCAAAGAATCAGCATTGCCATGCAACGTGGCAATGCTGCCAGCCTTTCGGGTACTTTGCCTGTTGACAACGATGTGGACGAGTTTTTTAAGCCTATGATTAGGTAGATATGTGATTCTTTCCACTCCCTTTTTATATAGGTTTTGTACATATTATTATTGTAAATATTATACAGTAAATAATTGTAGAATCATATTAAATTATTGCGTAAAGGCGTAATTTCTTCCTGCCCATTAGATTGACATGTCAGAGTACAAAACATACGCAATACAACACTTATGTAGTTCACATTAATGGCGCCTGTCGAAATAACTTCACATAGATTCACAACATAGGTCGCGGTAAGTTACATCCTATTGCGGCAATACAACGTAAATGTGGAGTAAATCGATTATAAAATAGTATTAACTGTGCTTGCAGAATCGGGTGATTGAAAAGTGGACCTAGATGAAAAGGGAACTTAGGTACTTACCTAATGTGTATTTTCCCTTGGATTGGTCTGTTTTTTTTTTCCTGTTCAGTAGTTTTTTGAAATGAAAACTTATTTAGGCGGGTTGGGATTTTTTTGAGATGGGAAACCATTGAACTCGCGACACTGTTACCGTAACCGACACTTCTGTTTTAAGTTTTGGCCATTATAAAGACATCAACGCGCGGTACATTTTCTTTGGGAAGAATGACCTTCAAACATATTTATAAAAATTACTATGATTTTTCAAGTTTTCACTCCTATCGGCACTGCTGGAGTGCCACTGTTTTTTTTTTGTAACAGACTTCTAAATATAACACAGCAATAATAAAAATATGATTGACTACAGTAAACCAAATTAGAAAAATATATGATATTCTTCAGGATATATGCTAGGTACATAGTGTGTTGAAAACATAATACAACTAATTTCATACGATAGAAAAAAATCATGAAGATACCTCTAAAAACTTTCTTTTTACAATAAAAACCATACCAATATACATAGAATCATTATGATTTTTTGTCAGATTATTCTTCAAGCAACATATTAAAGCACTAGTGTTTTAATATTTTAGTCCAAACTATAGATATTTGCTTCATATTTTGCAATAAATTACCAGCGTTGTGTCATCGCGCTTCTCTTTCTTTTCTATGCAGTCCGACAGTGACCGCGCTTTAGGTCATGTAGTCGCCTTAATGAAATTTGACAGATTGTAGTAGCTTGATGTGCTGGCGTCTGTACCTACAAGTTGTAAAATAACTGTACTCATTGTTGAAAAGCCTAATTATCTATATCTATGTTACCGGCCAAACCCGATTTTAGGATGAACTAGTTTCGCCTAGGCCTAACCAGTTCATTCGCTCGCTCTTGCATCCTATGTCGACGGAGCCCCGCTTCGCGGGGCTCCTATTTCTGTGTAAAGGGTTTAAAGTAACCTAACGAAACATAACCTCGGGATGCCCTTCGCTCGCTCTTGCATCCTACGTCGCCGGTGAACTGGTTTGGCCTAGGCGAAACTAGTTCATCCTAAAATCGGGTTTGGCCGGTAACATCTATACTAATACAAGCTAAAAAGTTTGTTGGTTTGATCGCATTAATCTCTGGAACTACCAGTGGCATATGAAACATTCTTACATCATCCAGACCCTTAGGACCCGGGCAAAAAGAAAAAAACTTTTTAAGAAAATAAAAACCGACTTCCAAAAAAACACTACAAAGTGAAAAACAACTTTAATTTCGGTAGTCGGTGGCAAAAACTAAAATACAGATCCAAAGACACCGACTTCCGAAATGAAAGTTAGTTTTCACTTTGTAGTGTTTTTTTGGAAGTCGGTTTTTTTTTGTTACGTTATTTATAAAAATCTTAAACAATAAATGAAGTGACAAAAAAAAATACAATCGAATTGAGAACCTCCTCTTTTTGAAGTCGGTTAAAAAGTTACTAAGAATGCTAAGCAAAAATGAAGTAATAGCATGGGCAAGAGATGGGACGCAAACTGGTTGTTCGGAGGAACACGCGAACAAAGTCGCGAACAGAAACTAATAAATAAATAAAAATTGCAAAGTGACGTAGTTTGTCAATTTGCATAACAATCAATTTCTGCCTGTCTATCCACACTAATATTATAAAGGCAAAAAATTTGTGAGTGTGTGTGTGTATATATGTGTGTATATGTTAGTTCACGCTCAAACGGCTGGACCAATTTTGATAAAATTTCGTATGGAGTACTTTTTATCCCGATATTCCCATGGGATCGACATTTACGCGGGTGAAACCACGGGGCACAGGTAGTACCTTCCTAATTTAGAGACTAGACTTCATTCTATTATCGTCATCCGATCTACCTTTTGAAGTCAATTAAAAATATCATTAAAATAATTGGCAATCTACTGTTAACCATAAACGAACCAAATGAAACAATGGAACTGAAAAGTTCAATACTGAAGGTCAATAGTATTAAAACAAAAATAACAAAGATGTAAAACCGCTTATCTGCAAGAAGGGACTTAAGACACAAGGTTTAAGTTTAAGCCAAGGTTCGGATGTGTCAAGTGCCTTCCATATTTGCTTAGAGCCGTGTCTGTCAATACATTATAGAATTTATGTTAGTACTTAGACAGACTTGCAAAAGAGTTTGGCTTTCAACTTACGAGTATAATCTTTTTAACATGCTTTTAATGGAATCTAAGGTAACTAATTTAACCATCTTCCAAAGGTCGTAGCGCAATGAAAATTGGCAGCTGTATGTAGTTCTGATGACAATACAATAATATGGTACTGTCGAACTGATCTGATGATGGAGCCGGAAGATATGAACTGGAACTTCATGAGGGAAAATCGTATCATAGCTGTTTTGGATTTCTTAGAAAAGTCTTGACCACGATTAGTTTTTTGTTTTTACGTGCATTTATAAAAGCGTGTTTTTCTAGTGTTTTTTTAAACTATTAATTTATATGTATAAAGCTAGAATAAGTTTAATTAATCATCATCATCTGCCTAACCTTTTCCCAACTATGTTGGGGTCGACTTCCAGTCTAACCAGATGCAGCTGAGTACCGGTATTTTACATGGAGCGACTGTCTATCTGACCTCCACAACCCAATTACTGGGTAATACGGTACTCCTTGGTAAGACTGGTTGTCAGACTTTCGGGCTTGTTACTACCCGTAACAACTGTCAAAGATCCACGAATGACAGCCGGGACCAACGGCTTAACGAGCTTTCTGAGCTACGGAGGGGTCTCGGTATGTAAAGATGGTCACCCGTCCACAGACCAACCGCGGCAAGCGTAGCTTAGCTTAAGAGCGTTTACGACGTACGGCATTTCACACAAACTTTCAAGCTCTTGTTTTTCGAAATGAATGCACCGATTTTAATGAAACTGCACATAAGCAGGATACAATGGTCTAAAAAGATAAGCAGGATACAATGGTCTAAAAAGTTAGTAAAGAACATATTCTTATTCTTATTGTGTAGCCTCTTAAGGTCAAATAAGCGAAGTCCAAAAAAAACAAAGGAAAACGCCCAATTTTTTTCCGGGCTATTATTATTCTAAAATTCTTTGAATACACTATGCAAACGTAAACAGTTAAACACACTATCTAAACCTAATCATTCCTATCTACTATATAGCCCTTATAATTAATACCACATAAACTTCGTAACAAGCGTGGAATTCTACCACAGATAATTTTAATACAATTCAATGCACAAGTCCGTCTAACGAATAATGAACTTTATTTGCGTGGAAGTCGTAAGATACACAATATACAAAAATAACAACCACATTTTTTATAATACTCCCTCGGTTCCCAGCACACCGCGTAGCATCGTACTCCGTTTTCACTTAGGGTTCTTTCCCAAGAATCGTAGCGTGATGTTTAATAGCCTACAACCTCCCTAAAAAATGGGCTATCAAATGCAAGAAAAAGTTTAAAATCCGGCTGGTAGTTCCAGAGATTAATGCGTTCAAACAAAAAATCAAACTCTTCAGCTTTATTATATTAAGTGTAGATTTAGTCCTTATGATTTTATACCACATAAGCTTCATAACAAGCGCACGCTTGTAAATAGGCAGAACTGCACAGTTCTGCTAATAAATGTGCCTATTTATAAATGGCTGTAGTTAATGATTTTCAATGTACTACAAGTCCGTCTACCGAGAAACGAACTCAATCAGCTACTCAATACTTTACGGCACTAGCAATGAGTAAGAGTGAGTAGGGTTGTCAAATGTATGAAGGCACAAATACAAAAACAGACACTAATATTTGTACTGATACTTATATTCCTGCATGTAATTGTGTAGCCTCTTAAGGTCAAATAAACGAAGTCCAAAAAAAAAACAAAGGATAACGCACATATTTTTTCTCTGCTATTATTATTTTAAAATCTCATAAATAAACTGCAAAAGTAAACACAAATGATTTAAACATAATCAAGTTATGTTTTCTATTGAGCCCTTATAATTTAATACCTCATAACAAGCGTGCAGGTCTACAAAAGGCTGTAGTTAATGCTGACAAGTCCGCCTTACAAGTAACTAATTCAATCAAGCTAGTTAATACTTTACGCTTCTATAAAATTAATAGGAATTTGTAGGTTTGTCAAAGGTATGAATATACACACAAAACACACACTTATACCTACACACGATATAAATATGTGTCCCGATTCTCATATACTTACACTTGCAACAATGGTGTAGCCCCTTCTAAATTACTTAGGTCAAATAAACGAAGTCCAAAAAAAAACAAAGGATAACGCACAATTTTTTTCTCTGCTATTATTACTTTTAAACCTTCTATGTAAACTGCAAACGTAAACATAAATAATTTAAACATATACAAGTCCTATTCACTATTTAGCCCTTATGATTAATACCACATAAACCGCATAACAAGCATGCAGGTCTACAAAAGGCTGCAGTTAATGCTCTTCAACTCACAAGTCCGTATACAAAGCAACGAACTCAATCAGCTAGTCAATACTTTACGCTACTAGTAATGAATAGGAATTTGTAGGGCTGTCAAAGGTATGAAGACACACAAATAGGCACACACACACAAAACCAAATATTTGTCCCGATTCTTGTATACTTGCATAATATGTAATTGTGTAGCCTCTGTTGGAGATCCAATGAATAAATAAATAATAATAATAAGAGATGAATGAAAAATACACATGAAGACAGAGGAACGGATAAAGTTATTTTGGAAAGAGAAGTGTGTGATGTGTTCACACGCAAAGAAAAGGGCTTCGGGCGGAAGCCCGAAAATATTCAGCAATTTAGTGAAAATTTATTACAATTTAGTGAAAATTTATTACAACAAATTTCTTTAATAGATATTCAACTTTATCGCTAAAGCATAAGGTTCAAAGTTGATTGGGAAAATTTGACAGTTTCAGGTAGCTTGATGTGCTGGCGTCTGTGCCTAGATTTGCTTTACATTTGACCAGTTTTTTTATAAAAGTATAAATAAAGTATTGACGTTTGGTGTTTTTCCCGATATTAAAAACGTCTGTCTGAAAATTTAGAACACCAAAAATTTTCTCTTTCGCCATGTAGGGTCTTGAATGACAAAACCCAGCGAGAATTTGGAACATTTACTCAATAGACTCTAAATTTCCCAGGGTACAAAAACAAACAATCACAACATATATAGTGAAAAATTAAAAATGACCTAAACTGCTATTACTTCCCAAGATTTTCCAAGTACCAGCCCTAACCTAAAACAAATTATACTATTTACTATGAAACTCGTTGACTACATTCAAAGCCCCTATTAACTTCGTGACTCTTCAATTTAAGAGGAGCGTAGCTTTTTGATTGGTAATGAGAAAACTACAAAATGTTTGTAATGCCACGGTGTATTGCAGAAGTCATATTTATTTGGCCGGGTGCCTTTAGATTACCATCTGTTATCCGTTAAGGTTACTCCTCGTTCCTGGAGGGGTACAGTCACGAGCAAAAGTATGTATACACTTGGCTTTATTCAAAGGCGATTTTCTCCTTTATTTTTGAATAAAATTTTATAATAGTAGGAACATAGTATTTTCGAACCCATAGGTATATGTAAAGTGTCGCATTTCAACGTTGCATTCGTTATTTCGTGAAAAAATGGCAATTTAAAGTTGCCAAGTGTTGACATGTTGGCGCTCGTGACTGTACTCCCTAAACACGAAATCCATAGTTTCAACCAAATTTACGGGTATTTCTACTCCGTAACTTTTACACAGTGAAAGAAAAAAAAATGAAAACGCTGAAGATCCTCAAACCATAAAAAAAATGATGAACCTCAAATCCTAGCACGAGAGGAAAACTACGAGAAAAAAAAAAGTACGTAGGTATATAAAAATTTGGTAAGAATCAAACTGCAAAATTGTCATATTTGATGTGCCCATCCTCCTATTTTGAGCAATCACATCATAATTAACTATAAACGCCATTGCATGTAAAATGGTCTTACCGTCCGTCTGTCACAGCCGCGTCGAATCGCTAATCTATGCGTTTCCTACTACAGCTTACCTTCGTTGGGTAATAGTCACACGCGACGCCATTGTTTGTTTGTGCCAATGAAGAGGTCGGCGACGATGTGTTATAGATAATTCGGTTGTTTTTGTTATGTTCTAGAGAAACTCGTGCGTTGTTTTGTTTGTATTCGTCGTTTCAGCCGATAGACGTCCACTGCTGGACATAGGCCTCCCCCAATTTTGGGAGGGTTTGCCATAATCGCCACGCTTCGCAGGCGGGTTGGCGATCGCAGTATGGTATGATGGTGGAATACATAGAGAACGCTGCTGCCCATTCTCCGGTACGATCCTTAGTCGCCTTTTACGACACCCACGGGAAGTAAGGGGTGGTGGTATTCTTTAAGTCCGGCACCACACAGACATTGTTTGTATTAATAAAGCCTTAATATAGCTTATGGATTGATTGTGTGAAAGATGATATCATGGATTTATGTAATTAGGTCAAAGTCATAGTTTTTTATTTGTTAAACATAGGTGTAAAAGTAGGTGTTTGAAATAGAATATGTACAGAGATCTCTATGTTTTGCCGTTTACGGCGTACAAATAGTAAGCATACAAAATTACAATTTAGTATTTAAATTTTTGTTAACGATTAAATTACAAGCTAACAGAGTTAAACTATCCACAATCAAGTTAACAAAAAAACTGACCAAGTGTGAGTCGGACTCGCACACGAAGGGTTCCGTACCACAAGGCAAAAACGCCGAAAAAAACATGTTTGTTGTATGGAAGCCCCCCTTAAATATTTATTTTATTTTAATTTTATTATTTATTATTAAAGTTAAAATACAACTGAGTATTTTGTGAATATTTCAAGTGCCTACCTGTTGCCATTTTTGATATCGAGCAAAAAGGGCAAAAAAATCGCGTTTGTGGTATGGGAGCCCCCCTTAAATATTTATTTTATTTTGTTTTTAGTATTTGTTGATATAGCGGCAACAGAAATACATAATTTGTGAAAATTTCAACTGTCTAGCTATCGCGCTTCTTGAGATACGGCCTGGTGACAGACGGACGGACAGACAGCGAAGTCTTAGTAATAGGGTTCCGTTTTTACCCTTTGGGTACGGAACCCTAAAAACATTTAAAATCTTAGAAACATAGTAACATTTAACATTTATAATATGTCTTATGTATTAGTAGGTAATACTAAATTTTAAATAATAATATATTTACAATAGGTATATATTATATTTATAGTTTTAATAGGTTTATATTCAAAATATTTATTCCTCAATTTTCATGATTGCACCTACCACTGTTTATCTCTGCATCACCCAAAAACTAACTGGTAGAAAATGCCTATGGCATTAAGTCCGCCTCTGTACATTTATGTGCTTGAAATATTAAATAAATAAATATGGCTAGAAAGGGGTTGACTGCCAAGAAGACGATAATTTTCGGACAGAAGTTCCTTTACGCATTTTTGGTAGGAGTTGATTGGTAGAAATCGTTACGTAAGGAAAAAGCCTCAGTCTCTTTCTATTATATTCGAGTGTATGTGTGTGAGTAACGCGTAAGGAACTTCGTACCGACCGCAAATATTTTCAGGGTTCCGTACCAAAATGGTAAAAACGGGACCCTATTAGACTCCATTGTCCGTCTGTCCGTCTGTCACCAGGCTGCATCTCATGAACCGTGATAGCTACACAGTTGAAATTTTCACAGATGATGTATTTCTGTTGCCGCTATAACAAAAAATATTAGATGTTATTGTTGTTGTTTGTTTGTTGTTATTGTAGTTAGATTTTATGTATTATTTTTTTTGTCTCCTTTACTCTTTCGCACGCTGTCTACATCTCTCTATTTATTGTCCTATCGCAGGTATGCTGGAAGAGATTTCTTATGAAATAAGCTGATGCTTATTTCAAAGATATTAAGATAACAGAAAAATAGGTACAAAGGTGATCCTTTGTACCTTCTGTTCTGTTTTTATCTTGTCTGTTTATATATGTGTGTACATAAATGGTAAAATAAATAAATATATAAAAACAGAATAAAATAAATATTTAAGGCCGGCCCCCATACAAAAAACGTATTTTTTCGGCGTTTTTGCCTTGTGGTACGGAACCCTTCGAGTGCGAGTCCGACTCGCACTTGGCCAGTTTTTTTTATCTACGACTCATTCCCAAAAACGCCAAATTGTGAATCGCCCGAACTGAAATACTGATGCTTGTTTTCGACTCAACTAGTGTTAGTAACAATGGACATAATAGTACTACAACGCCACAGACTATTGCAAAATCTACACTTAACCGTCTACGTGAAATAAGGAGCATTATCTTAAATAGTCTTAAATGTCTGTGTGGTGGCGGACTTAAAGAACAGCACCACCCCATACTTCCCGTGGGTGTCGTAAAAGGCGACTAAGGGGCGTACCGGAGAATGGGCAGCAGCGTTCTCTATGCATTCCACCACCATACTATACTGCGATCGCCGACCCGCCTGCCAAGCGTGGCGATTATGGCAAACCCCCCCTTTGGGGGAGGCCTATGTCCAGCAGTGGACGTCTTTCGGCTGAAATGATGATGATGATCTTAAATAGCCAATAAGGAGTAGCCTATATGTTAATTCAGGGTGTCAGCTACCTCCATACAAAATTTTATCAGAATTGGTCCAGCCGTTTGAGCGTGAAGAAGTAACAAACATATAAACACACACACACTCACAAACTTTCGCCTTTATAATATTAGTGTGATAAAAGTATATATTTAAACATTTCGCACAAAAAGGTACAAAGGCGGACTTAATGCCTTAGGCATTCTTTACCAGTCACCCAAGGGTGGTCAAGAGATTGGATAGCAGGTGCTTTGCTTGTTGAGAGGAACAATGATACAAACACTGTTAAAACTAGATACACAAAAACATAAATAGGATATAATATACACATACATACTATTTTTTATATGATCGACTACAGTAAACAAAATCAGAAAAACATATATGATACTCTTCAGGATCTATGCTACGTAGATAGTGTGTTGAAAACATAATACAACTAATTTGATACGATAGAAAAAAATCATGAAGATACTTTTAAAAACTTTCTTTTTACAATAAAAACCATACTAATATACATACAATCATTCTGATTTTTTGTCAGATTATTCGACAAGCAACATACTAAAATACTAGTGTTTTAATTAGTCCAAACAATAGATTTTTTGTAATGAAATAATTGCTTCATATTTTGCAATAAATTACCAGTGTTGTGTCATCGCGCTTCTCTATCTTTTCTATGCAGTCCGACAGTGACCGCGCTTTAGGTCATGTAAGCCTCTTAACTTCAACTGCATCCAAACTGCGATGTTGCAGCTGAAATGCTGTCCGTATGTCACCCACATTTCATTAAAGTCCCATGAAATAGGTTGCAAGCTTGTTGCCATCAACCGGGTCACTCCAGACTCAGAAAAACAATATCACAGTATCTTTTTTTTTGTTGTCGGGGCGAAACTTTCAAAGGTACCCGACCTCCGGGGAGGGAAGTCGGGGAGTGTGGGATTTTTACCTCACTAAAACCACCCCGGTGATCACATAGGGGTGGTCCCGGTTCCTCCTAAAAGATCAATTCCGGACCCCCCCGTGCAACGCATGTAAGGCACAGTACCTAGATATTTGTAAATTACAAGATTTCAAAAACCTTTTTACCTAATTCAAGCCAAAATCCACTTACGCACATTTTGTAGGTCAAACTTAAGACCACCAACCTTCGCAATCCCATCAAATCAAGTTAATATTCACACAGACATCAGATAAACGCACAGTCAACTTATAGTTAACTTAACTATACTTATGCGGTTACCGGCAACCGGTAACCTTCAGGTAACCGTTCAGTTCACGACTTTGACATATCAACAGACGACTATGTCAGTGAGATTGGTAATTTTCTTAGTTATTTCTATGTTAAGTTGAGGTTTATCGTGGGACTTAACTTAAGTATCTAACTTAAGGTTGATGCTCTCATGCAGCCTGCGAAATTGATTTTAGAAGTGAGAAAGAACTTCTTAGGCGCGGTTTGTGCTCTTTCTGAACAGTGATAGAAACTGAAGCGTCACGCTTGGATCGGTGACGCTAAATCGGGTAAAAAAAAAAAAGATTTTTTCGCAAGCTAGGTACGGTAGGCTGCATCAATTGGGTACCCCAGTTGTATTAAAATTTTCATACAACTGGGGTACCCAATTGATGCAGCCCACTGTACATTGTTTTCAGGTTTCACACTAGATGACGGGAATTTTTTTTTGAAATATTTTGATGTTTTTTTCGTTTCTACTGCATTAAATAAATTTTTGAAAAGTACACAATTAATTTCCATTAAATTATCTATACAATAGTATATATATTAATTAATTTACTCATTGGGCTCTAGTCGGTCGGTGACGCTGAATGATTTTATTTCGGTGAGTAGGTTTGCACAAACACTTTTACACGTGAGTAATATTTTAAAAATTTGATGAGGTGGTTCCTATTTGACTTTCTGAGAAGAAAGACCTATAAAGGAGACTACACACTTATGTTTTGCACGACTCATAATGCGAAGATTAGAGAGTGCTTTACGATCGTTTTTTTTTGCCTCCATTATGCAACTGTTTCTGCTAACTGGTTCTGTGTCTCCTGCTAGTACACAGAACCTACTTAATTTATATACCATTGTATAGATAATTTAATGGAAATTGATTGCCTTGCGAAAAAATCTTTTTTTTTTATCGATTCGTTTCAGATTCTCCCATATATTGAAAATGGCTCCTTTATTCAAAGTAGTTTAATTATAATTAATAAAAACACTATTTTTATACGGTCAAGTCATGCACTGTTGGATTTTCCAAATCCACACTAATATTATAAATTCGAAAGTAACTCTGTCTGTCTGTCTGTCTGTATGTTACCTTTTCACGCCTAAACCACTGAACGGATTTCGATAAAATTTGGCAGAGATGGATTGCAACCCGGGGAAGGACATAGGATAGTTTTTATCGACGTACCTCGCGGCCGAAGCCGCGGGCGGAAGCTAGTTTTCATATAAATTGCAGCTCTGCCTTTGTATAACGTTGTAAGTTGCTCAAAATGACATGAATTCACGACAGGATAGTATTACGATACGATACTATATTGACAGATTCATAATCATTACAATCACTAATAGATCTATAAATCATATTTCATGAAATATTACCTACTAAGATTTTGATGATTTTTACTTAGACCGAGATTTTTAAACGTTACTCTAGCAAGTACCTACTTTGGCTAAGCGTTTTTCCATTCACTGTCGCACATCTGGCAAACTACAAGTGCAAGATAGAGAAGGGAAATAAAGAACGAAAGAAAGAAAAAATACTTATTCTAACTCACACAGGAAGATCACTAACTAAACTATATACAATCATAAAAATATAAAAAACTTAATTCTATAAAAAGAACGAGTTTGTAGGTCGTAAGCTCAAACCCTGACAGGCGCTTTACTTTGCGTAAATTATTTCATCACCACTGCTCTCAAAACGGTGAAGGAAAACCTCGTGACGAGACCGCAAGTCCTAGAACTAAAAAAAAACCGTGCAAGAGCGAGTCGGACTCGCTCACCGAGGGTTCCGTAACACCCGGGTTTATGCATAAGGTTTATGTTTATGAAATTAAAAGTTTTCTTTTATATTTTTTTATATTTGAGTTGGTTGAATAAAAGGTAAATTGCGGTTTGCGATTTATGACGTATTAAAAAAAAACTACTTACTAGATCTCGTTCAAACCAATTTTCGGTGGAAGTTTACATGGTATTGTACATCATATATTTTTTTTAGTTTTATCATTCTCTTATTTTAGAAGTTACAGGGGGTGGGACACATTTTACCACTTTGGAAGTGTCTCTCGCGCAAACTATTCAGTTTAGAAAAAAATTATATAAGAAACCTCAATATCATTTTTGAAGACCTATCCATAGATACCTCACACGTATGGGTCTGACGAAAAAAAAAATTATAGTTTCAGTTCTAAGTATGGGGAACCCCAAAATTTATTGTTTTTTTTCTATTTTTGTGTGAAAATCTTAATGCGGTTCACAGAATACATCTACTTAGTAAGTTTCAACAGTATAGTTCTTACAGTTTCGGAGAAAAGTGGCTGTGACATACGGACGGACAGACAGACAGACAGATGGACAGACAGACAGACGGACAGACAGACAGACATGACGAATCTATAAGGGTTCCGTTTTTTGCCATTTGGCAACGGAACCCTAAAAAATCGAAGACATGTGACATCTACCCACCCGCAATGGGCCCACGTGTTGGAGTACTGCCCACTCCATTTACGGTTTTCGGTTTTTCCCTTTACTCGTGCTACATGACCTTGCTTCTTGCCAAATTTCATGATTCTAAGTCAACGGGAAGTACCCTATAAATTTTGATTCCCCTAAGAGTGTCGAAATATACATTTTTTGTAAATACATACATAAACGGCCGTATCTTTTTTTACACTAACTTAGAAGTTTGATTTTTTCACAGCTTCAAGGGACTGTAGACCTAAGTATATGGTTTTAATTTCAATTCGATACCTAAACGCGTTCCCGAGATAAAGGGTCTTGACAAACAGACAGACAGACGAACAACAAAGTGGATCCTAAAAAATGGGTTGCAGAGCAAAAGCTAAGCTAAGTTAGTTTAGCTTAGCTCGCATAGCTGAGGTTTTCATACTTGTGTACAGACCCCAAACTATGTGGAAGTATGAAAAATTACCTAAGCTATGCGAGCTAAGCTAGACTAACTTAGCTTAGCTCTTGGTCTGCAACCCGCATAAGGGTTCCGTATTTTCCTTTTGAGGACCCCTAAAAACAGAAAGTCCTGTACAAAGCCAAAAGACACTCTCTCAGCAAGAACATCATCATAATTCTCCTGCCCTTATCCCCCCTTCTAACCATATCATCATTCACACATTCCATCCATCGTTTCTTTGGTCTTCCCCTACTCTTATAGCCATCGACATTCACATTCACAGCTTTCCTGACGGCATTTGCGTCACTCCTCTCAGCATGAACATGTCTTAGTCGAACTACGACCTAAATAACGTTTATAGATCTCGGTCTTAAATCAACCTTAAGTTTTTGCAGTGTGACTTAATCCTAACTTAAGCTAAGGAAAGGAGTGATTTACTGTTAATGTAGTAATTAAAGTCAGGTATGTCATAAAATACATCCTAAAAGTATTTAAAATATAGGTACGGCCGGCAGCGATGCGATTTACATTAAAGATTTACGAAACACAAGCACTAAAATTCCCACTGATCTCGCAGATTTGTGAGGAGATTATTTTGTAATTTAATTAGAAGTTTCAACGTTAGCTTAGTCTCGACTTTGTTGCCGAGTTTATTGTTTTATTGGTGGCAGTTGTGAACGCTAGCGTTTATTATTCTGCTCATTCCTGCTACTTAGTTTACGCAAGTAGAACAGCGAAGGGTTATTGGTTAGGTTCTGGCATAATCTTTTGGTAGGCTTTACATAGGTCAGTCGGATTCTGTTCTGGTTTTCAATACTACAGGAGCCAAATAACTGCTGAACACTAACGTTTCAAAAAATAGATTGCGCTCTAGTGTCGTGATGCCCTAATGATATAATGCCTACACGTTAGAGGAACTTAAAGTGCCACTAGTCGATATTTTTTCCATACAAATTTCGGCAGAGTATTACTCCACTGTTTGACATTGTGCATCCAAAGTTAAACATGATATCGTTTTGTCTTATTATTAATGTTGTCTGTACGGAAACAAAATAGTAAAATAAAAAGCTATTAAAACGTTATGAGCCAACAAAGATCAGTTTTTCTTGCTATTTTTAACGTAACTTTGGGTGTAAATAAGTAATAAAAGAACTGAAAAATCTGCAAAACCAAGTCCGTACCGACAAAGCTCAGTTATCGAAGAGTTCAATAAAATTTGTAATTGATTTATGCAGTGGTTTTTTCATAAGACTCGATTTTCCGAAGCACTTTTCGAATTTTTTTACGCACCTATCAGTTCGGAACGGTGTTTCTGTGCGTGAGAACTAGACGTTGTTCATGTAGACGAGCGTCTAACTGCTCATCACTCATACTAGCTCTGTCGGACACGAAGCCAGGTGAGACAGCGTGCTTTTTGGCCATGACCACCAGTGAATTCGAGCTCGCGACTTAGTTTACTCTTAAAGACGCTACTGACGATGCAAAAACACCCGTACTTAAGTCAAGGCAATTTCTGGGTTGACACAATTTTGATTGCCATGCTTGCCGATACTCAGTCTTCACTCTAGGAGTCGTCTAGTCCAACGGTCAAAGATCGTTCAAGCATGGTCAGCCCACTGCCATCTATATCACACTAATATTATAAAGGCGAAAGTTTGTGAGTGTGTGTGGGTGTGTGTGTGTGTGTGTTTATATGTTTGTTACTCCTTTACGCTCAAACGGCTGGACCAATTTTGATAAAATTTTCTAGGGAAGTAGCTGACACCCTGGATTAACATATACGGTACTTATTATCCCGATATTCCCACGGGGTCGACATTTACGCGGGTGAAACCGCGGGGCGCAGCTAGTACTGACAATAAAGCTGAAGAGTTTGTTTGTTTGTATGTGCTAATCTCTGGAACTGCCAGTCGGATTTGAAAAATTCTTTTGAAATATTTAATAGCCCAATAATTGAAGAAGGCTATAGGCTATTTACCAAAACGCTAGAACTCTTAGGAACCGAGCGAAAAGATAAAAAGTAAGAAAGAGCGAAAAAACGAACTAATAGCGCGGGCGATGCAATGCGATGAGATGGGTCGCACGAACAAGAAATTTTAGTCTAGTCGCATATACAAGAAGATTTTTTTATCACCATCCAAATTTTTACCCATGAATATGCACAACTTTCACTGTGGGACAAACTCTAAAATCACGAAAAAAAAAATCTGCTGTTTCATACAAAACTTCAATACCTACTTGACCAAAACGTATGAAACAGCTGATTTTTTTTAGGACATGGCCTAACAAGCTTCAAATACTAATTACATTCAAATTTAATCCAATTTGATTAGGCGTCGTAAAACATTTTGCATTTATAGATAATAATTGAAAATCAACTATTAATTGAATTACTAATGTAACAAGTTTTATAGTTCGTCCTTATTAATTGAATTACTGATGGACTATAAACATGTTGTTTATAGTTCATCCTTATTAGTTTAAATGGTAATTGAATTTAGTCTATAAATTGTAATTTTATTACAGGCTACTAAGTGGGTAATTGACAGTCTATATCCGATGTGGATGAGCGCAGTGGTGGCCAAGTAGTAACGGCCGCGACTGACGGTCGTAGGTTCGAACCCAGACAGGCGCTTTACTTTGTGTAAATTATTTCATCACCACTGCTCTCAAAATAGTGGAGGAAAACATCATGAGGAAACCGGCATGTCCTAGAACCAAAAATTCGAAGACATGTGACATCATCGCGTGGTGGATTACGGCCCACACCCTCTCACCTAGAGGAGGCCTGTGTCCCAGCAGTATCCGATGTGGCACGTTTTTACTGCAAACAAAATTGGTATTGTCAGTTGTCTAGTCTGCTATAGTAAAAGTGCGTAGTGCTGCACACCCACACGCTATTTCAAGTTAAACAAATATCAACTTTATTCCAATGAACACTAAGTTGATTTCAGAGAGACTAGCACTATTGAAAAGGTTATAAAAATGGTTGAAGTTGTAGCGTAAACTGAACTTTATTGTGTTGGAATTAAAGTTATTATTCCATTAATTCATATTTGTTTACATTTTTTGCAAATAAATCGCGAAAGCAGATTAGACACCGCGACACCGTGTTGAACCTACATTCGACAAGTTAATACGCGATTCCGCGTGACTGTAGGCTTTAGTTAATTGGATCCTCAGGTCAGTTAAAGTGCTATTAGTACGTCCATTTGAAAACTGAATTCTCAGAAGCTGTCCAAACTCAGGCGGCCTTATTACAAAACAAGATTTATCTTTAGACCCAGGTTTAAACCATCCAGCCATTTTTAGGGTTCCGTAGCCAAATGGCAAAAACGGAACCCTTATAGATTCGTCATGTCTATCTGTCTGTCCGTCTGTCTGTCTGTCTGTCTGTCCGTCCGTATGTCACAGCCACTTTTCTCCGAAACTATAAGTACTACACTGTTGAAACTTGGTAAGTAGATGTATTCTGTGAACCGCATTAAGATTTTCACACAAAAATAGAAAAAAAAACAATACATTTTAGGGTTCCCCATACATAGAACCGAAACTCAAATTTTTTTTTTAATCAAACCCATACGTGTGGGGTATCTATGGGTAGGTCTTCAAAAATGATATTGAAGTTTCTAATATCATTTTTTTCTAAACTGAATAGTTTGCGCGAGAGACACTTCCAAAGTGGTAAAATGTGTGTCCCCCCCCTGTAACTTCTAAAATAAGAGAATGATAAAACTAAAAAAAATATATGATGTACATTACCATGTAAACTACCACCGAAAATTGGTTTGAACGAAATCTAGTAAGTAGTTTTTTTTTAATACGTCATAAATCGTAAACCACAATTTACCATTCATTCAATCAACTCAAAAATAAAAAAAAAACATTTAATTTCATAAACATAAACCTTATGAATAGACCCGGATGTTACGGAACCCTTGGTGTGCGAGTCCGACTCGCTCTTGCCCGGTTTTTTTAAATTTCGAACTATAATCCGACGAAGCTAAAGTTCTTATTACAAAAACTGACGTTAAACCCGAGTCTAAGTCGTCAATTTTGCATTAAGAACTTTACGTTTCCCGGAATAAAGTTCAAAATAGAATAACTGGCTGCATGGTTTAGGCTAGGTCTAAAATTAGATCTCGTTTTGTAATAAGACGGCTACAGTCTCCTCTCTAAGTCCGACAACAAAGATACAAGTGACAAATTCAATTTTTCGCCCGTAACTTCTGCCGATACCACGGATTTCGTGATTAATGGTGGAGGCTCGCTCTCTTTCACATGGGACCCACAGCATCATCATCATCTTCCTCGTCTTTTCCCAACTTTAATAAGGGCTTCCAGTGTAACCGGATGTAGCTGAATACCAGTATTTTACATGGAGGGACAGCCTATCTGACCTCCACTACCCAGTTACTGGGTAATACGATACCCCCTGGTAAGACTGGTTGTCAGACTTTCGGGCTTCTGACCCGTAACGACTGTCAAAGATCTACGAATGACAGCCGTGCTTTTCGAAGCTCAGATAGGTCTCAGTGTGTGTGCTTAATCTGATCGATCGACCCATAAGCCTGGTATTACAAGGTCCCTCACAAAAAAACGGAAAATTTTCACTCTAAAAATTCATCATCCATTTCGATTCCAGCGTTCAATAAACTAAGCAGTTCGCTTTCTTGGCTCTTCTGTAGTAAACCCAATACTTCTTTAGTTGGTGTTCTGACTTCTAAATCCATACTAATATTATAAATTCGAAAGTAACTCTGTCTGTCTCTATGTTACCTTTTCACGCCTAAACCACTGAACGGATTTTGATATTTGCCAGAGAGATAGATTGCATCCCGGGGAAAGACATAGGATAGTTTTTATCTCGATATTCCCACGGGATCGACACTTATGCGGGCGAAACCTCAGGGCGCTGCTAGTTACTTATATGGGACACACAGCATAACTAGTAATACGTAAAACTGTATAATACGCCTCAATCTAACCCCTCCATTGAAGTAAAACGTAATGCTTAAGCAAATTCTAAGGTTTACATGTGTTTTTTATGTTCTAAACTTCCTTTTAACCACTATTCAAGATAACAAAAGAACATCGAAACTCATAAATCACAAACCTTGTATCGAACGGAAACTTTATAACATAACACAGATCACTTAACTGATTGGCCTCAGAACACAGTGATAAATTTTTACAACCAACTGGTATTTCAGATTTGATGTTCTTTGTAAAGTGATCAAATTAGATTTCGCAATGTTTTGCATGATGTTATGAAGGTTTTGTGAGCGAAAATGAGACGCAAAAGCTAAGCAAATAAATAGCTTCAAACTATATTTTGACTGACTAATACATATTTGGGGGGGTTTGCCATAATCGCCACGCTTGGCAGGCGGGTTGGCGATCGCAGTATGGTATGGTGGTGGAATGCATAGAGAACGCTGCTGCCCATTCTCCGGTACGACCCTTAGTCGCCTTTTACGACACCCACGGGAAGTAAGTCCAACATTTCGTAGACGCGTGTCAATAATTAAAAGATATTTTTAGTTCGTTTTTAATTAACAATCAATTCAAAAGTTATCAATGTGAAATGGTGTCAGACCAACTGTTTGTGTATTAGTAATATTAGTGTGTAATTAAAGACAGAGAGAGAACTCTGAAGGACTTAGGAACTTGCCTACCTATTGCTTTTTCAGTCGAAGACTTATAGTGAAGGGTAAAACTGCAGTTATTAGCTATCTAACACAAAATAATGAGGCCACTATAGAGGTGTGAGGAACAGGGTGTAAAGTTCACTCATACTCTATAGAAAAGGGAGGATCCTCCGACCAGACGGGTGTTGCCTGGCGGGCAACTGCCCGATGATATGTCGGGCCGTTGTATCTATGCTAGTTGCGCGGTAAACTCTGCTTGCGAGATGCAGGATTTGTGTGACGTCAGTATGACGCGTTGTTTTTGCATGTGGCGTTGTAGATACCGCTACATCACAAAATATGAAAACAAAAAAATACATGCACTTCAAAAACATCATAAGGCCAATTACGATTACAAAACTTCAAAAAAAACAAAAGACTATTTTTACCGAAAACCATTAGCATAATGTTCAATTCTATCCGAAGAGGTCAAGGTGACGCGCGATGCTTGAAGAACTCTTTATTTACCAACAACCATTCGTGAGACGTCAGTGGTAGCTGACGAATAGATGGTAGCACGTTAATGGATTAATCATCATCATCATCATTTCAGCCGAAAGACGTCCACTGCTGGACATAGGTCTCCCCCAAAGGGGGGGTTTGCCATAATCGCCACGCTTGGCAGGCGGGTTGGCGATCGCAGTATAGTATGGTGGTGGAATGCATAGAGAACGCTGCTGCCCATTCTCCGGTACGACCCTTAGTCGCCTTTTACGACACCCACGGGAAGTATGGGGTGGTGCTATTCTTTAAGTCCGGCACCACACAGACAATCAATCAAAATGATGAATCATTCGATACCAATTACTATCAGCAAGTGTTGGTCGTGGGTTCGAACCCAGACAGGCGCTTTAATTTGTGTAAATTATTTCATCACCACTGCTCTCAAAACGGTGAAGGAACGTCGTTAGGAAACCGGCATGTCCTAGAACCAAAAAATCGAAGACATGTGACGTCTAAATATTGTGAGGAAACTGGCATGTCCAAGAACCAAAAATATAGAGACATATGTGACATCTAAATATTGTGAGGAAACTGGCATGTTCTAGAACCAAAAATTAAGAGACATATGTGACATCTAAATATTGTGAGGAAACTGGCATGTCGTAGAACCAAAAATTTAGAGACATATGTGACATCTAAATATTGTGAGGAAACTGGCATGTCCTAGAACCAAAAATTTAGAGACATATGTGACATCTAAATATTGTGAGGAAACTGGCATTTCCTAGAACTAAAAATTTAGAGACATATGTGACATCTAAATATTGTGAGGAAACTGGCATGTCCTAGAACCAAAAATTAAGAGTCATGTGACATCTAAATATTGTGAGGAAACTGGCATGTCCTAGAACCAAAAATTTAGAGACATGTGACATCTACCAACCCGCATGGGGCCCGCGTGGTGGATTACGGCCCACTCCCTCTCACAGAGAGGAGGACTATGTCCCAGAAGTGGGAACTTTGCAGGCTGATTATGCTACTATTAGCAAGTTAATAAGTCGGCAACTTTTTGGAGACGCTTTGCTGGGAAGTTTGTGGCGCCAATTTCTTCCTCACTCAAATATTAGGAATTGTGCGGGTGGTTTTTTCTCCATAGAAACACTCTCATCTGTTTTCTTTCTGGTTAATGACCATAAAGCAATGATTTTTACAGAATAATAAATATTCATGGGGAAGCGCTAAGGTAGCCCGCGAAATTCAAATTTTCTTACGTTTTTTTGCAATTTGCTGGTCAGTATTAAGTTGTACGTTGATTAAAATATGATTCGCGACCGTAACAAATATGTATTTACAGAATTATAATCATTAGGATCAGTAATACAACTTGTTAAGTTAGTATAATTGTTAAATGTCAAGATTTCATGAAATAGTCATTCAGTGGGATTACTTGGTCTTAGAGTTGTGTTGATGACTTTAATGATTATATTTATGTAAATACACATTTGTTACGGTCGCGAATCATATTTTAATCAACATACAACTTAATACTGACCAGCAAATTGCAAAAAACGTAAAAAATTGAATTTCGCGGGCTACCTTATCGCTTTTGCCTTATTTACCTGTATGTTCCTATGTTTTCCTTTTTGATGATACATTATTTTTATAAGCACTAGAACCCTCAAAAATGCCACTTTAAACCGCTGTCAGCAGAGGTCTAGTATACAAATTTGACAACTATTAATGAAAAAAGAAAAACATAGAGACACAGTAAATATCCTTCTTATTCAGTTTACGTAATATCTTTTAAATTGATCTAATATTGGAGGAGGAAATTAGGCGAAAGCCAGACCTCGAATTATGACTTTTTGCTTAGGTTTTTTCAAAAGTCTTTCCGACCGCATTTCCTCTTAACATGGGTGAAATAAACTTATTTTGTTTCTTTTTCTTTCTTTAACAGATTTATCTGATTAGTGTAGACATTATTTATGTACAAAGAGAATATCTTTCCGACAATTCAACGGACAATTTCGGAATCTTTAACGTAAAGATTTCAACGCGTACTCAGAAAATACTCAATGCCTATACAAACAAAGTTGTCAAGAGTCTGATTCACACTATTTATGACCTGACCTAGTAATCTAGACATCGCAATTCTTAACAAATACCTGCTTGTAGGTATGCAATGCATTGTGATAAACTGCTAAAAAAACCTCAATACCAAGCAATATTTTCAAAATACTGTATGCAAAACTTAATTTTGGTGAAGATATTAACCTCATTCCCATTACTTTTTATGCAATACTAAATGTTAATAAAGCTACGTTTTTATTACTTTTTTACTTTGTTTTTAAATCCATTTATATTAATGTCTTATTTTTTTCACAGGTATACACAACATAGTATCAAAGATGATTCCCTCAGTCAGAAGGGTAAGTTTCCAAATTTCATTTTTTTTTTTAATATTTTCGACCAATTTTTCTATCGGTTTTTAGCTGAAAAAGTAACCTAAACATATTTTTTAGCTGTTTATTGCTTAGAAAGGTACCATTACTACGTTTAATAAAAAAAACTCTATGGACAAAAGTCACCGCCATCGCCATCTTGAAAAAAAACCTAACCTATAGGTACGTAACGTATCAATTACTTCCAAACAATATCTCCATTAAATCCCAATCAATCATTGATTCCTTGAAACAATCACTATTTTTTAACTTACCTTTGAAATACTCAAATTAATAAAGTTATACACATAACGAGTGGAAGGCCAAAATTAAGTTAAAAAAATAATTTCACACGCGAATCCATTGTGTTTTCAAAGCAAAAACAACCATTGATCATTTTAATACTAGACGTTGGCTTATACAATCGAATTTATTTAACAATATAGACACATAGATGTCATCGTATTTTGCTAAAAGGAAGTGAGGAGAGAATTTATTCAGGAAATAATATAACATTAGGTATACCTGTATTCCCAGTAAGGGTAGATAGAGTTATACAGGGTTATTGGTAAAACATTAACAACCTCTTAAGAGGTCATTGTACTCATCATTATGAACAACTTTTACTATGGGACTGAACCTGAAATCGCGAAAAAAAAATCAACTGTTCCCTACATTTTGACGAGTTATACGAACATAAATGTAGGGAACAGCTGATTTTATTTACACGATTTCAGGGGTTTTAAGATAGTTTTCCCAAATCTTAGAAAACATGTGTGTTTGTTGAAACATGTGTTTTTTCTCCTTTACTTTATTTTCGTCTAACTTTTTGCCATTCGAGTCTTGCAATATTTATTCGATAAAACTCGTATATAACTTACAATTTGGCGCCAGCTTCTGGACAAGTAGGTAATCGTTTTCACATCAATATCTCGATACCTATTATTAATCGGCAAGAGGTCATATTTTGAAGTGCTAAAAAACATGTCTGCATAATAAAGCCATAAAAAAAAACATTTTGAGTTATTACAATTTTTTATTTTTATTTCAATTGAAAGTTGTTTCTTGCGAGTTTAATTTTAATTGAGAAAGTGTATCGAACTAACTACCGATTTTTTGTTTGTGTATGTGTTTATGTGTGTTTCATTCAAATTGTTTTTTAGGGTACTGTACCTGTGTCAACGGTACAGCATATGTACATAAGAAAAAGTGCTCGAAATGTCAACGGTACAGCTTGTGTACACAACAGTGTCATTGTTCTATTGTCATTGTCATTGTTAAAACAATGACTTCATTGCGCCCATTCAACTACTGCGACGCGTGGGGCATTTCGATAGGTAGGCGGGCAAAAGTGTGAGAGGTTAAAAGGACCCCATAGGCATGCAGTCCGTCCGTGTATCTGTCACATGGCTTCTCTATCTTTTGAACCGTAACAGAAAAAAAAAATAATACCACTTAAAATTTTCACAGAGTTTGTGACCTCTATAATATTTTTTTTATTGAAATACGTAGTGTGGACGGTGGTACGGAACCCTTTGTGTTCGAAGTCCGACACGCACTTGGCCGCTTTTTTTTTTGTATGTACGTATGTGTGTTTGATGTGTCTAAATTGCTGGCGTTATAATAATGTCTGTATTTTTGATTGATTGCTCAGTGATTATGTTTGGTAATATGTCAAATAAGTAACTTTTATATGTATATTGTGAGCTGTGTTTACGAATTTTATCTTTGTACAGTGATCAAAGATGAATGTATTAGATAAAGGAGTACCTGTATAATGCAGTAATTGCCACATTTGGCGGATTACTTTGTGGTTTTAATTTGGATATGTTGTCATTGGGTACAACTACAAAATGGCGTATACTATTTGTCTAGCCTTTTAGTTTAGTACTGTGTATTCAACAATGTAAGTATCTTAACAATTTTGTTGTGTGTGTTTGTCCAGTGGTCGCAAACACTACTAATGAGCATAAAAGGGGTTTAAAGATGGGTAACATACATGTCCGCCATTTTTTTTTTTCAAAATGGCTGCGTTCCGTAGTCTAGATTTGTGCTCGATTGATGTTTTATTAGTCCTATCTAACTAGATTAAAAGCCGATTTTGTAATCATGCAATAATTTGTCACTTCAGAAAAGCTTTTAATTGATGATGACCATAGTTAATAGGTATTTGGAGACTTAAAAATTACGGCAAAGATGCCTACTAATAGCCGGAAAAGCAATCCCTAATCTAGTTAAAAACGGATTCAAATAATATCGGAATGGATGAATAAATGTTGTCATAACCAAAACTGTAATCTACTTAATATTATGGCTAACACCCATCCAAATATAAAAATACTATCCGGAATACATTGAACTAAATACTCCAAATTCAATGTAAGTTCCGTAATTCGACCAATAGATGGCATACCAATCGCTTGGCCCTTTTAGGAGTTTTTTTTTTAACTTGTCTATGGATTCTAGTCTCTTCTTAAATGTCAGTTGACGTCCTCAAACATTCTAGAGTGAATGAAATATCTTATTAGGTTACGATAGTACGGTAAATGGCACCTATTAGAAAAATGTTTTAGCGAGCGGTTGTAAAAACGAATGTGGTAACAGACTTATTTGGAGTCAAGTGTCGATGTTAGATTAGAGGGGCAATTCTCGTAATTTTAAGAACATACACAGTCAGATCAAAAACACCTCTAATTTCCCTATATTTTTGACAAGTTTTTGACTTTGATTTTCGCTGAGATGAGATTACGTCTAGATTTTGATTAGTTTTTAACAACGGGAAATTGAATTTCAGGCTGTAGATTCCTAATGAGGGATTTTCTTTTTAACTCTTCCCTAGTCGCTGGATAGATGGCGCTGAACTTGGTAAGTTACTGCAAGGAACGGAACGTCACATCATTTTTTTATTATTTCACTTGGATGTCATTTTGAGATCGTAAAACGAAAGCAAACGAAAGTGTCAACGAGCATTTGTGACGTGACGCAATGTTTTTTTTTTCCAAGTTTTTTGGCTTTGGCACCTAGTACCGTAGTCAGTTCAACGCCATCCACAGAGTTCTTGGAAACTATGTTTTTTTTTAAATACTCAAAAAGAAAACCTCTCATTACAGGATGCCCCTTTTTTATATGAAGAAGGATTAGCATTGATCACGTTTGCGTACCGCGTTATGAAGACTTCTTATTACTTTTGAGTTCTGGCCCTAAAGATCATAACATAGCGTTATTCACGTTAGGCAGAGGGTGTCGGTAGCTGCCTATTATACAGCCGCCAGCACATCAAGCTACAACAATCTGTCAAATTTCTTTAATAGAATTTCAACTTTATCGCTAAAGCATTAGGTTCAAAGTTGATTGGGAAAATTTGACAGTTTCGGGTAGCATGATTTGCTGGCGTCTGAACAACCACATTTCGCCAGTTGTGTTTAAGTGCCATGTAACAGGGGGCAAATCTGTAACCATTAACCGTGTACAAATCCAGACTCCGTGCTGCTACTGAGAAAGTCCTAATGAAATAACCCAGTAACACATTGTTCGACCTGGGAATCAAACCCAAGACCTCATGCTCAGCAAGTAGCGCTTAAAAAACACTAGAAAAACACGCTTACAAGACTTTTCTAAGAAATCCAAAACAGCTATGTTACGATTTTCCATCATGAAGTTCCAGTTCATATCTTTCGGCTCCATCATCAGATCAGTTCGACAGTACCATATTATTGTATTGTCATCAGAACTACATACAGCTGCCAATTTTCATCACGCTACGACCCTTGGAAGATGGTTAAATTAGTTACCTTAGATTCCATTACATAGTTAGTTACATACAGGTCGACCTAATAAAAGCGTGTTAAAAACACCTCTAATTTCCCTATATTTTTGACAAGTTTTTGACTTTGATTGTCGCTGAGATGAGATTACGGCTAGATTTTGATCTTGATTCCTAATTACAGGATGCCCCTTTTTTATATGAAGAAGGAACTAGCATTGATCACGTTTTCCTACTGCGTTACGAAGACCTCTTATTACTATTGAGTTCAGGGGACCTAAAAAGGTCACTTTAGAGAATCATAAAAGGATAATATTATGAATTATAATATGGTGAAGGCAGCCCGTGTTTTTCTTTTTTTTCGCTGCACTACGTAGGTACAATCAAAGAGATTGGGATTGGATTTGGATTGGATTTGGATTGGATTGATTGGTATTTTAGCACAGACAAAAAAAAAACAACTGATAAATGCTTCACCAATGGGATTTGATACGATTAACTTAACAGTTAACTGTTCATTATTTTATCATTTTATGATTCTGCCAAAGTGGCCTTTTTAGGCCCCCTGATCCTAAAAATCATAATATTGCGTTATTTACGTTAGGCAGAGGGTGTAGGTAGCTGCCTATTATACAGCCGCCAGCACATCAAGCTACAACAATCTGTCAAATTTCTTTAATAGAATTTCAACTTTATCGCTAAAGCATTAGGTTCAAAGTTGATTGGGAAAATTTGACAGTTTCGGGTAGCTTGATGTGCTGGCGTCTGTAAATAATTTCACGCCTTATAAAATATTTCCACAATAACTAGATATGATGATTGATGAGGTTGTTATTAGCACACTTGAGGAAGCTTATTACATTATGCCACTATGGAGTAAGGCCCATATATTATAAGCCTCTTCCGTGATTTATCGATACTTAAAGTCTTTCTTTCGTTCTTAAGGGGATTTCAGGACCTAAACGCAAAAAAACTCAAGTTTTAGAAACAATAAAAGTATATCATCGACTATAGTAAATAAAATTAGAATAATATATGATATTCTTCAGGATATATGCTAGGTAGATAGTGTGTTGAAAACATAATACAACTAATTTGATACGATATAAAAAAATCATGAAAATACCTCTAAAAACTTTCTTTTTACAATAAAAACCATGCTAATATACATACAATCATTCTGATTTTTTGTCAGATTATTCTACAAGCAACATACTAAAACACTAGTGTTTTAATTTTTTAGTCCAAACAATAGATTTTTTGTAATTAAATAATTGCTTCATATTTTGCAATAAATTACCAGCGTTGTGTCATCGCGCTTCTCTTTCTTTTCTATACAGTCCGTCAGACCGCGCTTTAGGTCATGTAAGCTCCTTAAGGCCATTTATAGCACTTTTATAAATAAAAACAAAGATAGGCGTTTGGTTTTCCATTTTGTAACCCACACAGGTTTTCAAACTTATTTTTGATATTTATTTTCTAGAGCCCCCATTTTTTTTTACTTACCCTCTGTCGGGGATCTGAAACAGCTATTGCCAGGATTATATTTAAACGTGGGTCTTCTACTGTTCCAATGAAAGTATCAAACGCCCACGAGGGGGCGTTATCCCCACATTGAGAACCGATGTTCTAAAATAAAATATTTTCTAGTCACCTTACAAAAAACTCGATGGCGCATCCCTAATTTGTTGCAAAATTTAATTTATCAATAAGGAAACGTCAATATTAATGTTTGTACGTACTTAAACATCAGGTAATATCGAACTGGAACCAGCTCAATTAGTCACTTTAATGGCCACAGAGAATGAGATATGTGGGTACAGGTTCCTGCTTGACAAATTAACATTATTTTAATCCTCACATCGCATCGTACTGTTTATTAACTAATAAGTTTACGACAATGTTTGGGTGTTTGTAATGAACAGCTGAATGGATTTGGACGAATTTTGACACATAGACAGACCATGTCCAGGACACCGCGGGGTACAGCAACTTTGAAAAATCAAAGATGAAAAATAACCAAAGGATAACTATCGAGATATTGGCTAAACTGTGGTGTTGCCAAAAAAGACAATAATGAAGAGTTGAAGTTGAGACAAAGTCAAAGTCAAAGCATTTATTTCAAATAGGCACATGAAATGCACTTTTGAACGTCAAAAATTACAACAAAATAGAAATTGATCCTAGTCGCCTATTCCAAAAGGTAGTTTTTGTATGGAGAAGAATGAGCAAGAAACTCCACCGTTGAGTAACGGTAACGTAGCCCAGCACCTGTAATCTCACATTTTAACCGCTTGTATACCGTAATTTCAAAACAATTAAAAAGCCATTGTGTCTCGCGTAAATCTACGTTAATATAATAATATAAGATATTAAGATATATATATATATATATATCTTAATATACTAAGGGTTAAAAGAATTTTTAAAATGTGAGATTACAGGTGCTTGGCTTTTATCAAGACTGAGCTTATCAAAGGGTTGTCGAAGTTTGAATGTCACTGAATTTGACGGCAACAGTGCAATTTACCACGAAGACTTGGCACCCTATTACATGTGATTTAATCATAACAGTCGAAATGTGGGTATAGAGAAAGAAATAAAGAAAGGAAATAGATTTATTTAGCACAGACTAAAAAGACACACAATACACCAGATAGTCAGATAATAGTCGTACATCAGATAAAAATAAAGATAAAACACACATTCATATTTTCTCTTCTTGTTCTCACACACTATTGTCTACATTTCGTTTTTTACTTCTCCTTTCGCAGGTCTGCTGGAAGAAATTTCTTAAGAAATAAGCAGTACCTTTGTACTCAAATTATAATTATGTCATATCCCTATGTATTTTACTGTGTGTACGTAAATTATAAAATAAATAAATAAATAAAAATAAAAAGTGCAAAGTCCGATGTAAGAAATTAGCAGGAATGTGTGCCTCACGGCTGCGCCAAAAAGGCCCAGTTCAGCAAAAATGCCAGACAACTAGTGCCTGACGCTGGTTTTCAACTGGACTGGTGTGACTGTGTACTATAGGTGTACCTGTCATAACAGGCGTGGTGTTATGTTATTTACCATGTACAGAATGTCAAACACTTAATAAAGAATGGCGCGGACAAATTCGCGCATAATATTTTAGACAACACTAGTCGGGGGTCACCATTTTGACCCCAAGTCGTCGCTATCACTGTAACGAGCATTGCACTTTCTCACAAATAGCAAGAAACGGGTAATTTTAGACTTCATACATCATCCAAGGATGTCAAGTAGTCGCGTGCCGATGGATATCCGAAATTGTGGTTTTTATCCGAAATTTACGACAAAAATAATTTGTTAAAGAATTTTTGGCGCATTTTTCTTTTGTACTTTATAATAGTGTGATTGTATTAGGTTATTAATATTCTATATAAAAACTTGCTTAATATGACAGTCAAGTAAAAACAGTCCGATTTACCGCGTTGGTAGAACCATCACATCATAAATTTTCCAAAAAACAAATATGTAGTAAGGAACTAAAAATAACGCTGAATTATGACATTCCATTTCATTTTCCTAGAATTCTCTTTATAATTTTTCGAAGTGAATTGAAATTATAGGTATCTTAATATCGTCAGTGCGTGCAACTAAAAGATGTGTCCTAAGAGCATCCTGGTGTAACCACAGCGCGGTATCAAATTACGTTGTCCATAAAGTGTACAAGAGAAACGACTTGCGGACAGCTTTTATATGGGCCTTGTAAGCTATTAATACGTCATCAATTGCTTTCTGTTAGCGCCTGCAATTACAGGTAATTCAAGAGGATTTGTCGGATTTATTCAACACAACATTAAGTAAGGCGAAAACGAATGATTGTAGGTCCTTTTATATGGTTTCGATATGATTCGGTCGCATAAAAGTTGGTTATACAGACAAACATAAAGAAAAAGAATTTCGTTCCTGACAAAAATTAAGAAAAAAGTATTAATTTATTCAATGATTTGTCTACTGAAAGCAGAACATTGAAGGTCATAATGTCTTTTAAACAATTTTAACAAGGGCCGTAAAGGTTTGTTTCTGTTATTTTACCTAAAATATCCGAAAATATATCCAGACCCTGACATCCCTAACAACACACTATCATGCAACGTCTAATCGCATGGCGACATGCAATTTGTTACAACTTTATATCTGCACTAAATCATTCGAAAAACGCCTCAAATCTGTAAGGCACAAGAGTTATGGCGTTTGCACGTTATTTTGTAGGTATGAAGACCTATCGGCAAGATTGTATGAATATGGGAGTCATTCAGAGAATTTGTAATGAGGTGGAACGGTAGCGGTTGTAAGTATGTTTTTTTTTTTAATACAAACCGGAATTGTTACTAGCCATCTAGTTTCAAAATATTGACGTGTAAGGGCTGGTTTTTCAATCATCTGATAACTTTATTCGAGGAATAATTTTGAAATTTTGACAGTTATTTCATACAAAAACTGTCAAACGTTAATTTTATTTCTCGAATAAAATTATCTGGCTATGGAAAAATCAGCCCTTAGCCTGGGTTGCATCATCTTACTTTAACTTTAACAAACGTCAAAAGTCTGTCAAACTGCATACAAAAATCACCGGTTATGGTTAAAGTTACGGTTAAAGTCAGATGATGCAACTCAGCCTTATAGTGTCTTAAAAGATCTACTTAGAAAAAAAAAGTTATTTAAAAAATAAAAAAACCCGACTGCGAAACTGAAAAGCTACAAACAAGCCCATTTTAAATTAAATAAAAGTTGGAAGCAGGCGGGACCCATTTGTATTAGAAAATGTAATAAAAATGTTATGGGTCCCGCCTGCTTCCTACTTTTATTCCAGCTTTTTAAAACGTGAAACAAATGTGAAAGATTTCGTAAACGATTTAGTTCTTGGTACCTACGTGTTTTTTACGATTTGTCACTTCGAATTACTTTTAACCATATAAGTTATATACACACATCAAAAGTGTCTAGGGATCAACATATATTTTTGCAATAACTTTTCTCCTGATTGATATTAATTAAAATTTTCTTTAAGGATTCATCAAATAAAGTGTTTGTTGTTTGTCACAGTAACGATAAACCAAGTCACCTTTGCATTAATAAAGAAATTTGCCATTTTCCTAATAAAGGGATTTTTGACATTTGAACCACTAACACAAAAGTTCGAAAAAAAGACTGAAATAACAGTTTTCTTTAAAATTTTATTGGGTAACTTAAACAATTAATAATCCGTGTTTCTACCGCGAACACTAACAACACAAGAACATCGGTTTGGCATACTCAAAATGAGTTCATCCAAATCACGCTGTGGAATGGCCGCCCATGTTCGTTGCAACAACAAAAAACCGGGCAAGAGCGAGTCGGACTCGCGCACCGAGGGTTCCGTAACATCCGGGTTTATGCATAAGGTTTATGTTTATGAAATTAAATGGTTTTTTTTTTATTTTTGAGTTGATTGAATGAATGGTATATTGCGGTTTACGAATTATGACGTATTAAAAAAAAACTACTTACTAGATCTCGTTCAAACCAATTTTCGGTGGTAGTTTACATGGTAATGTACATCATATATTTTTTTTAGTATTATCATTCTCTTATTTTAGAAGTTACAGGGGGGGGGGCACACATTTTACCACTTTGGAAGTGTCTCTCGCGCAAACTATTCAGTTTAGAAAAAAATGATATTTGAAACCTCAATATCATTTTTGAAGACCTACCCATAGATACCCCACACTTATGGGTCTGATGAAAAAAAAAAATTGAGTTTCGGTTCTAAGTATGGGGAACCCTAAAATTTATTGTTTTTTTTCTATTTTTGTGTGAAAATCTTAATGCGGTTCACAGAATACATCTACTTACCAAGTTTCAACAGTATAGTTCTTATAGTTTCGGAGAAAAGTGGCTGTGACATACGGACGGACAGACAGACAGACAGACAGACAGACAGACGGACAGACAGACAGACAGACAGACAGACATGACGAATCTATAAGGGTTCCGTTTTTGCCATTTGGCTACGGAACCCTAAAAAGGTCTTCTTGCGACTGGATACCCTCCATATTCGGCAGAGCTCTTCTCTGTAGCATATCCCATGCATGCTCAATCGGGTTCAAGTCTGGCGACTGAGCAGGCCAGGGCAGGACATTGATGTTAGCTGCGGCGAGAGTCTGTCTTACAACTCTTGCGGTGTGCGGTCGTGCATTATCATGCATTAACTGAAATAAGGGACCGATTTGCACTTGTAGAGGAACGATGACGTCTGATACAATCGTCTCAGCATAAATTTGAGCGTTGAGGTTGCCTCTGATCCAAATCAACTCAGTTCTTCCGCCGATCCAAATACCCGCCCATACCATGATGGTTCCACCACTATAAGGATGGACTTCCTGGCAGGATTTTAATCGCTGTTGGCGTCCAGGGGTTCTCCAGTGTCGTATACGTCTTGTATCCGGTCTCATACCAAAACGAGACTCATCAGAAAAGCACACGAAACGCCATTGTTCTTCTGCCCAATTTCTGTGTTCAAGAGCCCATTGATATCGAATCCTACGATTGTGCATTGCTATAGGTGGTACCCGTAGCGGTCTTCGGGAATGAAGGTTCACTTCATGCAAGCGGTTTCTGACTGTTTGGTCGCTAATTAAGTTCCCTGAAGAGTGATGAAGCCTCACGGCTAACATCATGGCGGTTATTGTTGGAGCTCTTCGAGTTAAGATTTGAATGTATCGGTCTTGTCTCCGTGTGGTGCAGCGATACCGTCCTCCATGGCGCTCAGCCACGGTACCAGTGCTTCGGTAACGTGTCCAAAGTCGACTGATAACACTCTGACTTGTATTCAGAGCTAAAGCCACAGTACGTTGCCGGGAACCAGCTTCTATCATTCCCACGGCTCTGAGCATTTCTTCCCTGCTTAAATGACGTCGCCGCTCCATAATAACGTTGGTTTTAATCAGTAGTAGGGAAACAGTAGCACTAATAATGTCTTCAATGCGTTGTATGTTTTTATAGGGAAAATATTGACAGCTGATTTTCATCTTTTACTCGAATTTGATTCACAGTTCCTGATTCAAATTATGAAATGCACCAAAAAGGATCCATATAAATTTATAAAATCATAAATTTATTACAAAGCCACATCTCAATCTCAAGAAATCCGCATAAAAATGCTTGATCCCTAGACACTTTTGATGTGTGTATATTTTTGTAATCACCTTTTAAAACCCTTTATTTTTATATCCCACTCGACAGGTTTCGAGAAAAAAAAATTTTTTTTTGAAGACTTTGCGCCAAAAATCGGCCTTTTTTTTAAGAATTTTGATATACCCAGTGTCACTCTCACAATTGAGACGAATCTAACGGCACCTCTCAAGCTGAAATCGATCAAGCCGTTTAGGCTACAGAGCGTGCCAAAGAAATATACATACATACATACATTCGAAAAACATAACCCTCTGACTGCGTCAGAACGCAGTCGAGTAATAAACATTTAATTTCATTACTGGACGGAATATCGCGTCCAGAGCGGAATTTGGACAGTAGAGTATGCCGATTTCAACCTCTTCTCTTCATCAGAAGGTCAGCGAAAACAACCAATGTTGATATGGCATTCGCTACTTACCTAATACTGAAACTGTCTTCCGCCAAGGATATCTACAGACTTAAGAAATTGAGATCTTTTCACAATTTCTAACTAAAGTTTCTCTGAAGTTTTCCTAGATAAACGTGTTAAAGCGAATTTTAATAATAATAATTTTAATAAAAATAATTGTGGTCTTACATTTCCTTAGAACTAAAGTAATAAAAACAAACTACTCCTAAAATTATTGTTACAAGGGAAACATAATTTTAATATTTTAATTTGTGGACTAGGTCGAGCCTGTTTTAAAATATAGTACCTATTTACTATAATAGTATTTTGCCCACTATTGAAAAATCTAATTTTGATTTATAACAATAGAAATTCAAGTGTGTCTCCTTAGCCATGGTTGAGCTACTACAACTAAAGTAGGTACACTACTCCTAAAATTATTGTTACAAGAGACACAATTTTAATACCTATTTTAACGTGTGGATTCCACACTAGGTCGAACCTGACTTGTGGAGCCCATAAGAGTTTTTAATAATTTGAAATATAGTAGTATTTTGCAGCATAACATTCTGAGATGAATCATCATCAGGTTTGGAAATAGCAATAGAACCTTAAAAACTTAGAAAACCTATCATTTTATCTACGCTCTTAGTTATGCAGGCTTTTACATGAAATTCCATAACTTAAGATATTGTCTAAATGCGTTTTTACGAAACAAAATGTAATAAAACATACTCATAACAACGTTATATAAACAGTCGGTTAGCTATTATACTAATGTAACTACCCCCTATGTGCAATAGCGTAATGTTTTGACCGCTAGAAGTCACGTCTTAGGAATTTCCAATGATATTTTTAAGGAAGCTTTTATCGTAATGTATTGTGTGATCTTTGACATAGCTGTTGAGTGCAAGATTGTAAATAGACTATGTAACTAACTATGCTCTATGTTAGTTTATAGAGGTATGAGGAACAGGGTGTAAAGTTCACGCATACTCTATAGAAAAGGGAGGATCCTCTGACCAGACGGGTGTTGTGTCTGGCGGGCAGCAGCCAGATGATTCATGTCGGGCCGTTGTATCTATGCTAGTTTCGCGGAAAACTCTGCCTGCGAGATGCAGGACTTTGCGTGACGTCAGTATGACGCGTTGTTCTCATGTGGCGTTGTAGATACCGCTACAAGTTTAGAGGGGTTGTGGATAAGCAATGACAGCTGCACAGGTGGATCGATCAGGTTAAGCTACGCTTGCCGCAATTGGTCCGTGAATGGGATGACCATCTTTACATAGCCAGAACCCTCCGCGCCTCGAAATGTTTGTCCCGGCTGTCATTCGTGGATCTTTGACAGTCGTTACGGGTTGTCAGAAGCCCGAAAGTCTGACAACCAGTCTTACCAAGGGGTTTCGTATTACCCGGTAACTGGAGGTCAGATAGGCAGTCGCTCCATGTAAAATTTTGATACTCAGCTGCATCCGGTTAGACTGGAAGCCGACCCCAACATAGTTGGGAAAAAGCTAAGCAGATGATTGAGCTCTATGTTAGTTTAATCACTTCTTTCATAGAAGAAGTGATTTATATAAAGAACAACACCTAATGTGCCAAAAATAAAACTATGATATACATTATACAGGTTGAAATTGAAAACATGCGACAAACAGAAATGGGAGATTCTACTCATCATTATGAACAACTTTTACTATGGGACCAAAGCTGCAATCGCGAAAACAAAATCAGCTGTTCCCTACATGTTGACGTGTTATGCGAACATAAATGTAGGGAACAGCTGATTTTGTTTTCGCGATTTCAGGTCATGCCATGACCCAGTTAAAATTAGACAGATATATTTTTGAGGTAAAATAAAGACCACAGCATGTCCTATGCTGTGGTCTTTATCATAATCTTTAACATCATCCATAACGGAAAACCAAAACGAAAAAACTTTGAAAACCACTACGCCATTTGGGGTCACGTACGTGGTCGTTTGGTCTGTCAAATTCTTTGGCCAAAGAATTAGCATTGCCATTCAACGTGGCAATGCTGCCAGTCTTCTGGGCACGTTTCCGGATGACAGCGATGCGGACGAGAACTTCGACGCCTAAGTGTCCTTTGTTTTTGTATTTATTTATATAGTAAGTTAGTTAGTCTTTTATCCATAGCTAAATCATAAGTTGGTCAACACAAACCATTAAGGGCAAGTTATCAAAGGGCTCTCTTTACCCACACTTTAGTTGTAAACTTGCGCGGTCGATTACTGCGCATAAAATTAGACCAACTTAACTTGACACTTCGTGGAAATGTTTCTTGTGAAGTTCGAACGTCAAAAACAACAGTATTTTCTAAGATATTTTAAAACAGATCAGAAAATAAGCTAAGTAGTATGTTTAAAAATTGCTTATTTGTAGCTATCTTCATCATACCTACCAGCCGAATGTCCATTGCTTGTTTATCCAAGCATTTTCCGTAAACCCAAGAATATAAAAAAGGGGGGCACCCTTTTTGAGATAACGACTACTCATCTTTACCTTAGTAATATACTGTAAACAAATTAAAAATACAAGTCATAAAACCATGTTTATGTCAAATTCAGAGCTTTAGACTCAGTTTGGACGAAGCCCAGAGCTCGGGGAACTGCATCCGATCCCCCCCTCTGTCAATACTGCCTCTATCCAACAGATTCCCGCAATCCTGCATTCGGGGATACGCTCATGAACTAAGTGCCGTTTAGTAAAACGTCCGTTAGAAACGACCAAAAAAAAAATTTAAAAAAATAATAAAATGTCCGTTACACACAACCAAAAAAATATTTTAAAAATTAATTATATATATTACAAATATATTCTTTCTTAAAAACTTCAAAAATCTTTTGAAAACTTTTATTCAATATTGTGATCTGCCACTGTCTAATTCTTTAAATATTATTAAATTGCTGTACATTTTAAATAGGTACTAGTTGAACAATATTCCGCCAAATACCAAGTTAAAATGGTCGCTTGCCATACAAAGCGTTCGCCACAGAATGGCGAATAGCAGTGCACTCACACGATATTATTACATATAAATTGACACAGAATCGTGCCGAATTGCGGCTCTGTGACCTCGAGTGTGCAACTTAGCGTTAGGGTCACCACGCTAAGTAGAGGAATTTGAATATTTGACAATGAGGAGTATTTAGGTTAAAAACTGTTTGGTAATTTATTTAGAGCTTAATTTGGTCCTTATGGCATTCATCATCTGCCTAGCCTTTTCCCAACTATGTTGGGGTCGGCTTCCAGTCTAACCGGATGCAGCTGAATACCAGTATTTTACGTGGAGCGACTGCCTATCTGACCTTCACAACCCAGTTACTGGGTAATACCCCTTGGTAAGACTGCTTGTCAGACTTTCGGGCTTCTGACTACCCGTAACGACTGTCAAAGATCCACGAATGACAGCCGGGACCAACGGCTTAACGTGCTTTCCGAGGCACGGAGGGGTCTTGGTATGTAAAGATGGTCACTCATCCACAGACCAACCGCGGCAAGCGTAGCTTAACCTGATCGATTGACCTGTGCGGCTGTTAGTAATTAGCCACGGGCCCCACTATTGAAGGTCTTGGTCACTTGGTCCTTATGGCATTGTCATTACTTATTCTTAGTTATCCTGTAGATACTTTTCTCCGTGTCGATGACATGTTGGCCCAAAATTTCGCCACTTCCACGGTGTTGCCAGTAATACCGCCAAAGGTCAATTTGACTGTATTTTTTAGAGCAGCAGAGAGCAGGATAGGATGTCGTCGATTTCACTTGCACGACATCATAAAACGTCAAAGTCAAAGTCAAAAGTCAAAACATTTATTTCAAATAGGCACTTAAAAGGCACTTTTGAACGTCAAATATTACAAAAATAGAATTGATTCTAGTCGCCCATTCCAAAAGGTAGATTTCGTATGGAGAAGAATGGGCAAGAAACTCCACCGTTACTCTTTTAAAACGTTTTACAATATTTTGTATACATTAATTATATAATAATATGTGAAGACGATGCACCTAAAATAAAATAAAATTACTATACCAAAATAGGTAAAAGAATTAAAAATGAAAACATGACATAAATTAATTATCTAATAGATACATGGTGCTCACATATTTACAAACATGGTAAAAATAAACGATTTTCATTTAAATAAAAAATTACAAGTAATAAGTCAGGGTGTGAGTTTAAGTAAGATCTATTTTGGCTACAGCGAAGTTTCAATTTACTGGGAGCTTGAGAACCGACTTTAAAAAAAAGGAGGAGGTTGTTATGCATTCGGCTGGTTCTTTTTTTTTGCACTGATTTTTAGGTGGTTACTGAACCGATTTACGTGATTATTTTTTTATTTGAAGAGGTACGTAGCTCGCGCGGTTGTCTCATATTTATCATCTTTACTTGGACAAATTTTAAGTTAGCTTCAATAAGAATGAATGAATTTGAATTTCGAAATTCGGTGGCAAAACACTAAAATACAAAGCCAAAGACAACGACTTCTGAAATTAAAGTAATTTTTCTCTTTAGTTTTTTTTTTTTTGTAGTTTAGTGTTTTTTTTTGGGATTCAGTTTATACTTAAACTAAACTAAAACTTCATCCTATTTATGTCCTTTACTAGTCTAGAATAAACACGAACCTAAGTAAAAGGCTATGTTAAGCAGACTAAGTTGCGTTATCAAAATTGATATCGAAACGATCAAGTTGGAAGTTATAGCCATTTGATAGCCTGCACTGCACATCGTTGTACATTTTACGATTAATGAATGGGATATCACATAAACATTCGGCTATATGTGTAATCGTCAAATTCCTGAACATCCGATGTAAAATTTACGGAGAGGAATGTTTTATTTTTACTAATATATATTCATAAAATTAAAATGATCACAGATGATACCTACACTTAGATAACGCAAGAGCAACTATTTCGCGTGCCAAAAATCGCACCAGCTTACTACAAAAATCATAAAGACACCGCAAGTCGCGCAACGAACGGTGCCTTTGTGTCGCGCGCGATTATATCGCGTGTCGCGCTTGTTTGTTGGAGCCTTAAGACGGGTGCCGCATGCGGCGGCGTCTTTGAATCGATTTGATTTTCCCATCACTACATAGGGTAGGGGTGTGCAGCACTGCGCACTTTAACTACCATGTTCTCTAAAAAAAAAACAAAGCCGTTTAAAATCAACATCAGTCTTTATTCATTTACCTAGGTTATCTGCCTAGTAAGAAAACAAAAAACAAACAAATTAAAGGTAACGGTTTAGGAACTATTAAAAAAATTTGCAGCATCCTTCATGCGCACTTTTGCACAACGTATGAGGACAAGAGTGCGCAGCCAGGTGTGCAAGTTTGCGCACGTATGTCAAGAGTGCGCATCACTCACAAATGTCACATTTGAAGCCACCATGGCCTACGTATGCTGTGCATTTTTCGTGCCACTAGTTTATGCATAAAATACATTCGATCCAGTCTTCAATAATTGGATTTCTCTCTGTACACTTCAGTGCAACCTGGACCTAATTTTTCTTTTTGGGTGCAATTGCTGGCTTTTTTGGTTTAACAGTCTTGCTCTTTTTATGTAAGTTTTATCCTTAAGTTTTATCCTTCTTCTTTTTAATATGTTCTTCTTCCAGTAGATATTCTTTTGTATGGATAGCGACTTAAAATTTCAGACCATTTGCTTCTCTTATTATAGGGTTGCGCGACCGATGACTTTACGAGCTTCTTCGATTTCACTCGAATCCAGATTTTTCTCTCCGTTTTTCTTTGTCTTCTTGATATCCTAAAAACATGAATAATTAGTTTATTAGAATAGCAATAAACGCATGTCATGATAAAACACATAATATCTTAAATAAACATCTGATACAGTGTACAAGACTGCGCGCGCAATCTTGTACACAATGGCTATGCGCATTCTTGCACATAGAGCACTAAAGACTTTTGAAACGTCAGTGCTACCATCTTTTGGCCAGGACGTCGTACTAACTCGAGTGAAACACATTTCGATAGTAATTTGATAGAAATAAACAAATAAAAACAACTTACCTGGTTTACATTTATTACAATCACGTTTTCTAAACACCTAAATATTGTAACACAGGTCTCAAATTTAGTTTTTTTCGGATAAATCTTCGGAAATTATATTAAAAACGAAAATTCTCGCGCCAGCATGTTTAAAACGTTGACGACGCGCTGTCAATTGAAGTTGGCCGCAGAAGACTGTTTCCTGATTCGAGAATCGCTCTGCGCATTCTTGTACACTACGCAATCTTGCACACCCCTACCCTAGTGCTTGTGACGTCATAGTAAGTAGTCAAAAATGGCACGCTTGGTTTTCATACAGATCGTGATTGTTCACGCGCGAAAGTGCCACGGCAGACGAAAGCGCTTAGGGCGCTTTCAATTTAGAGGTTTGGTGTCGGACCGCTGCGGTGCCGAAGTGGTGCGTTTGTCGTGTTACGCACGGACGGTCGTTTGTTTTCATACAAAGCGCGCGGTGCGGGTTGTCGAGCGTTCACGGTACCGACGCCGCACTGTTGCCGCACCGCGCGTTTTGTATGAAAACAAACGACCGTCCGTGCGCAACACGACAAACGCACCGCTTCGGCACCGCAGCGGTCCGACACGAAACGTCTAAATTGAAAGCGCCCTTAGACCATCATCGCAAGCGAACGGGTGTAAGTTTATTGTGATTCCAACCGATGCAGTTATTATACATCATTTATTAGCCAAAGACACCATCCCAAACATGATACTTGCGTTATCCATGTCTATCTATATCTGTGGAATATTATAAATACGAAAGAAACTCTGTCTGTCACGTCTTCATGTATAAACCAATGAGCCAATCGTTATGACATTTGACACATAAGTAGCCTGGGGCCTGGAAAGGGACACAGGCTAATTTTACTTTAGAAAATACACGCAGAAAAAGTCGCGGACAACAGCTAGTGTGTTATAAATAAATCATGATTACATCCAGGAGTATCGGCGCAGACGCAGATGAAGATGGCAACACAAGCTCGTTGCCAACAGACATTTTCTCAAGACGTTTTCTCATTTCTTCACATTTACTCAAGATGGAATGTTGTATAAAAAAGAAAGGGGAAGTTTTAGCCGGGATAATACAAGCTAAAATAAACATTAGAAGAAAGCAGGACGGCAGGATTCAGAAACAAATCTCTGACCACTGTGACCTACCGGCTGAGCGGTTTTTAGTCTTTGAATGTCTCCTTCAACACCATAAGCTTTTAAGAGAGATCTTTTACTTTTTATCTTGTCCATTGCCCAACACTCCATGTATATTTTAAATGTAGGTAATTTAAATGGAATCTTTTCGCAAAAAAACTGTGTTCCAAACAACATCTTACCGGTGTAAATAATCGGGTCATCAGATTTTTCTGATAATTACAATGTGAAAAATGTGAAGACCCTAAGTATTACTAAAGCCCTAACTAGATATATCAGGTACACCCGTAACTAATCTCCGTACATGAATCCTTACGTCAATCAAAACCTCATTTATAACAAACCAAGAATGGATCCTAATTTTGTATGTAACCAGCGTGTTGAGACTAATCCGTGCTAATGCAGGTGCATGGTCACATCAGCACAATGTTATTGATGTTCGAAAACCTTCCCACGTGATTCTGATGCATTCTGTTTGGATTCCGGTCTTTGTCTACGATTTTAGATAATATACTGACTTAATGTTTGGCTAGAATTATTATAACGCTGGTAGAGTTGCTTTGTAGAAATATTTATATAATATTTATGGGATGTATGAAGAAGCTTCCTCGTATAACGCAGTGTGTCCCGCCAGTTATTCAACTGAACCGAACGCTCGGCGCATCCTGGACAGTCACACCCAACACCTTATCTGACTGCCAATTCTTCCCTTACTGTGGTAGGGCTCACAATTAAGACGAATCTAACGGCACCTCTCAAGCTGAAATCGATCAAGCTATTTAGGCTACAGAGCGTGCCAAAGAAATATACATACATACATACATACACTCGAAAAACATAACCCTCCTTCTGACGCAGTCAGGTAAAAAGTCATAATTCGAGGTTTGGCTCTCTCCTATTTCTTCCTCCAATATTGGACCAATTTAAAAGATATTTTATAAACTGAATAAGAAGGATACTGTGTCTGTTGACAACGGTTTAAATCGGCATTTTTTAACGGTTTTAGTGCTTAAAAACATAATGTATCATCAAAAACGTAGACAGAGTAATCTATAGACTCATGGTATCCGTGTCACCGAAATCATTTTTACAGCAAATTACACTTCACCTTACCATTTTCACAGTTGCGCAAAAGTATTATTCACGAAAAAGATCTTATTTTCCGTTTAATCGCAGTGTATTATTTTATTATTCCTTCATAAACGTCAAACTTGTTGTGCACAATAATGTGCTTAGCCGACACGCAGTAAGGGACAGAAACATTCTTACTCTGTCTCTTTTCTTTGCTAGTGACGTTAATATATTTCTCTTTTTCTTGTGCGAATGAAAAATAAGATATGCAGCAGTCTATAGTTTACCCTTCTACGATAAAAAAGGAAACATATGGACATACAACTAGTTAATATTTAAGTATTATTCTGTAAAAAATCATTGCCTTTATGGTCATTACTCAGAAAGAAAACAGGTGAGACCATTTCTATGAAGAAACGACCACCCGTATTTTCTCTTACACGCTTTAATAAACTGGTGAATGGGAGTCGGGAGTATAAAATCATATGCTCAATGTGACTTGATCGGTCATTAAAAGCTATGTTTTGGACTAAGTGCAACTGAAATGCTAAGAATTGGAGACGACTTGGACATTTTGTGCTGTCTTTTGTAAGCAAAAAAAAAAAACTACAGAGTGACGTTAAAAAAGCTTTGATTTTAATCTATCCACACTAATATTATAAATTCGAAAGTAACTCTGTCTGTTTGTAGGTATTTTACCTTTTCACACCCAAACCACTGAACGGATTTCGATAAAATTTGGCAGAGAGATAGATTGCATGCCGGGGAAGGACTTAGGATAGTTTTTATCGACATACCTTGCGCGCGAAGCCGCGGGCAGAAGCTAGTTTTGAATAATAGCCTAGTAGGATGTGGAAGGCGGATGACAGGGTGTTGTGGCGTAGCCTGGTAGACGCCTATGTCCAGCAGTGGACTGCGATAGCCTGAGTTGAGTAGCCTAGTAGCCTTAATCCATACTAATATTATACATTCGAAAGTAACTCTGTCTGTTTGTAGGTATTTTACCTTTTCACGCCCAAACCACTGAACGGATTTCGATAAAATTTGGCAGAGAGGTAGATTGCATCCCAGGGAAGGACATAGGATAGTTTTTATCGACATACCTTGCATGCGAAGCCGCGTGCGGAGGCTAGTTCCGTATAAAATCGAGAACTATTGGAATGTATTGATCGGTCGAGCCCATCTGCGAGCTCCTAATTACATCCTTTTGGTACCATTTGCGTCGATCTGTGAGGCCTGAGCCAAGCTAGACATTTACATCAATTATGTAAGTAGTAGGATTTAAATATTACTTGCGATTCTGTTCGGTTGCCAGGCGTGTTGAAATGTCTTGAAATACCGCACAATCTACATGACATTATAATGTGTGTGCTTGGACCTGCTAATTGACACTGCTCACAATTATCTTAAATGACATTAGCTGTGCTGTAGGCTAAAATAACCATCCATAATCACATCACACTAATATTATAAAGGCGAAAGTTTGTGAGTGTGTGTGTGAGTGTGTGTGTGTGTTTATATGTTTGTTACTTCTTCACGCTCAAACGGCTTGACCAATTTTGATAAAATTTTGTATGCAGGTAGCTTACACCCTGGATTAACATATACAGCGCCCCTTAGGGCTGAAGCCTGCCGGGCCGGAAGTCTGACAACCAGTCGTACCAAGGGGTATCGTATTGTCCAATAACTGGGTTGTGATAGGCAGTCGCTCCATGTAAAATACTGGTATTCAGCTGCAACAGGTTAGACTGGAAGCTGACCCCAACATACTTGGGAAAAATGCTAGGCAGATGATGTAGATGACTGTCATTGATCCCAATAAGTCCATTTAATTTAAAATTTTCGAAAAGACTGGAGTAGTAGACTTGTGTTTGCAAACGCACTGGTTGAGGATGGGGTTCAATCTCCAGGTCAGGCAAAATGTATATATGCAGCGGGATTGTCCGGAAGGGGTACTGTTACCTCGGAACATAGAGGGCTAAGGAAGGAACACGGGTGGGTTTTAGCCAGTAAGAGTCTGACACTCCCTTCCGCTCCACCCAGAGCGGGAGGAGTCATTTGATGATTTCCCAACCAAAAAAAAAAAAAAAAAAGCCCACCCAATCCTAATATGGTCAACAGGATGGATATGGCGACAGTCTTGGAGGATGAGAGCACTAGGCAAGACTAGGTCGAACAAGGCTGCCAATGATAACGAAGACTATGATATCCACATTTCTACAGTTATGTTTTAATCCCATGTAACAGTGGGCGAGTCTATTGCCAACCATTGAGCTGTTCTTATGTCTTCTACATATAGTTTGATGTACCAACATCATCATCAACCTATAGCAGTCCACTGCTGGACATAGGCCTCTCCTATTGCACGCCATTCAACTCGATTTTCGGCAACTGTCATCCAGCTTCTACTAGCCATCCTGCGAAGATCGTCGCTCCAACTAGCCTGAGGACGTCCTACCTTACGTTTACCGATTCGCGGTTTCCACTCAAGAACACGTCAACCCCAACGGTCATCGGTTCTACGGCTAATATGGCCGGCCCATTGCCACTTGAGCTTGCTTATGTACCAACGTATGTCGCTAACACAATATCAGCAACTAATGCGAATCGGCTCCTTTAAGAGTAAACTAGTCGCGAGCTCGAACTTCCTGGTGATCATGGCCAAAAAGCCCGCTGTCTCACATGTCTTCGTGTCCGACAGAGCTAGTATCAGTGATAAGCAGTGAGACGCTAGTCTACACGAACAACGTCTAGTTCTCACGCACAGAAACACCGTTCAAACTGATAGGCGCGTAAAAAAATTTGAAAAGTGCTTCGGAAAATCGAGTTTTATGAAAAAACCACTGCATAAATCAATTACAAATAAAGTTTTTTGAACTCCTCGATAACTGAGCTTTGTCGGTACGGACTTGGTTTTGAAGATTTTACAGTTCTTTTATTACTTATTTACACCCAAAGTTACGTTAAAAATAGCAAGAAACGAATATTTGTTGGCTTCTAACTTTTTAATGGCTTTTTATTTTACTATTCTGTTTCCGTACAAACAACATTAATAATAGAACAAAACGATATCATGTTTAACTTTGGATGCACAATCGCAAACAGTGGAGTAATACTCTCCCGAAATTTGTATGGGAAAAATATCGACTAGTGGCACCTTAAGAGTAACGAAACTTTTGATTGATGACTGACCATCTATTTGCAATAAATGAACTTTACCGTGCACAAATAAAGGCTGAAATGAGAATTTCCCTGTTTGCCAATGTATTTAAGATGGCCCACGATACAGAAGACGGAATATTATTAATTGATATTGAAGACTAAAGAAGAGGAGGAGGAGGGGCTGGTGGCTAAGTAATAACAGCTGCATGGGTCGATTGATCAGGTTAAGCTACGCTTGCCGCGGTTGGTCCGTGGATGGGTGACCATCTTCACATATCGAGACCTCTCCGTGCCTCGAAAAGCACGTTTAGCCGATGGTCCCGGCTGTCATTCGTGGATCTTTGATAGTCGTTATGGGCCGTTAGAAGCCCGAAAGTCTGACAACCAGTTTTACCAAGGGGTATCGTATTACCCAGTAACTGGGTTGTGGAGGTCAGATAGGCAGTCACTCCAGGTAAAATACTGGTATTCAGCTGCATCCGGTTAGACTGGAAGCCGATCCTATCATAGTTGGGAAAAGGCTAGGCAGATGATGATTGAAGACCAAAGAAACGATGGGTGGACTGTGTGAATGAAGATATGGTTAGAAAGTGGGTGACTACCGAGATAACGACTAATAACGAGAAGTTTGGAAGGGAAGGACATGTTGCGCCGGGCAAGAGCGCCAGGGTAGCCCGCGAAATTCAAATTCTCTTACGTTTTAGAAAGAAAGAAAAAGAAGTATTTATTGCGACTCGTACAGGAAGATCACAAACTAAACTAAACACAGACAAATAAAAATCCAAGTTATGTAAAAAAAAAAAAAAGTAACAAAATTAAAATAAAACAGAATGTCCTATACGAGGCCAAAAGGCTCCTATCTCAGCATGATGCTGCGACATTTAATTTTTTTTTTTTATGCAATTTGCTGGTCAGTATTAAGTTGTACGTTGATTAAAATATGATTCGCGACCGTAACAAATATGTAATTACAGAATTATAATCATAAAAGTCATCAACACAACTCTCTAAAACCAAGTAATCCTATTTAATGACTATTTCATCAAATATTGACATTTACGATTATACTAACTTATCAAGTTGTATTACGGATTCTAATGATTATAATTCTGTAAATTAATATCCCACAAAAACATTTCATGTTAAATGTTGCCAAGACGAGACCATGTAGCTCGCACTGTCAAAAAGTAATCAGATCTCATGTAGAGCAAAGCTTCTAACTCTACACTCCCTAACTCTACAAGGCCTGACTTCGCAAATTCTACACCTTAGTCAAAATATCTGGTTTGGCCGTTTCGTTACTACAAGAACCATTAACAGTGTGAGAGTTTTTCACCTTACGCTCATGTGAATGTAGCGAAATGGCCAAGCCATATTATTTTGACTAAGGTGTAGAGTTTGCGAAGTCAGGCCTTGTAGAGTTAGGGCGTGTAGAGTTAGAAGCTTTGCTCTACATGAGATCTGATTACTTTTTGACAGTGCGAGCTACATGGTCTCGTCTTGGCAACATTTAACATGAAATGTTTTTGTGGGATTTCATTTCTTTTTGTAAGTTGCTTATGATATTTATACGAGTATTTTTGCTGTTGTTCATTTTTTCTTTCTTTTTTTGGGGTTTATTTATAACAAGGACCCCCTATATAAATTTTCAGACCTCTAGCATCAAAATTTACGGAATTTTTTTTTTTTTTTTGGGGTGTAAAATTTTCAAGTTTTAATATTTTTTTGTTGTTTGTGTACTATTACTAGCATACATACCAAATTTCAGCTTTCTAGGACTTCAGGAAGTACCTTAAGAATTTTGATGATCATCAGTCAGTGAGTCAGTGACGAAATCGGGGTATTTTAGATATCAATAAAATCTAAAGTATAAGAGCTATGCAATTGAAACTTTATAGGTTTAATAAGTCAACCACTGGCATCATATTCCGAAAATTTTGTTTATCTGGTATAATCCAAACCCAAGTTAAGAGGGTTCAAAAATACGACGAAGTGCTTCGAGAAAAGGTAGGTAGTGCCCTTGCGCTTCGCTTGGCTGGTCTTGGCGGGGGCACTCCCGTGCCCCCAGATTTGTTACAGTCGCGAATCATGTTTTAATCAACGTAGGTACACTCAGACACTGAGGAAATTTGAATTTCGCGGGCTACCTTATCGGGGAAAGTGTGGTGATCAATGCTAGTGCCTTCTCTGTATGTAAAGAAACCTTTGTCCAGCAGTGGGACAATGATAGGCTGGTATTATAATCAACTAGCAGCGCCCCGCGGTTTCACCCGCATAAGTGTTGATCTCGTGAGAATATCGGGATAAAAACTATCCAATGTCCTTTCCCGGGACTCAAACTAAAATCTCTAACTAAATCCGTTCAGCGGTTTAAACGTGAAGAGGTAACAGACACACAAACTTTCTCATTTATAATATTACTAGCTGCGCCCCGCGGTTTCACCCGCGTACATGTCGATCCCGTGGGAATATCGGAATAAGGAGTAGCCTATATGTTAATCCAGGGTGTAAGCTACCTGCATACAAAATTTTATCAAAATTGGTCAAGCCGTTTGAGCGTGAAGAAGTAACAAACATATAAACACACACACACACTCACACACACACTCACAAACTTTCGCCTTTATAATATTAGTGTGATGTGATTATGGATGGTTATTTTAGCCTACAGCACAGCTAATGTCATTTAAGATAATTGTGAGCAGTGTCAATTAGCAGGTCCAAGCACACACATTATAATGTCATGTAGATTGTGCGGTATTTCAAGACATTTCAACACGCCTGGCAACCGAACAGAATCGCAAGTAATATTTAAATCCTACTACTTACATAATTGATGTAAATGTCTAGCTTGGCTCAGGCCTCACAGATCGACGCAAATGGTACCAAAAGGATGTAATTAGGAGCTCGCAGATGGGCTCGACCGATCAATACATTCCAATAGTTCTCGATTTTATACGGAACTAGCCTCCGCACGCGGCTTCGCATGCAAGGTATGTCGATAAAAACTATCCTATGTCCTTCCCTGGGATGCAATCTACCTCTCTGCCAAATTTTATCGAAATCCGTTCAGTGGTTTGGGCGTGAAAAGGTAAAATACCTACAAACAGACAGAGTTACTTTCGAATGTATAATATTAGTATGGATTAAGGCTACTAGGCTACTCAACTCAGGCTATCGCAGTCCACTGCTGGACATAGGCGTCTACCAGGCTACGCCACAACACCCTGTCATCCGCCTTCCACATCCTACTAGGCTATTATTCAAAACTAGCTTCTGCCCGCGGCTTCGCGCGCAAGGTATGTCGATAAAAACTATCCTAAGTCCTTCCCCGGCATGCAATCTATCTCTCTGCCAAATTTTATCGAAATCCGTTCAGTGGTTTGGGTGTGAAAAGGTAAAATACCTACAAACAGACAGAGTTACTTTCGAATTTATAATATTAGTGTGGATAGATTAAAATCAAAGCTTTTTTAACGTCACTCTGTAGTTTTTTTTTTTTGCTTACAAAAGACAGCACAAAATGTCCAAGTCGTCACCAATTCCTGGCATTTCAGTTGCACTTAGTGTGAAACATAGCAAATTTAATGATCGATCAAGTCACATTGAGCATATGCTTCTATGCTCCCGACTCCCATTCACCAGATTATTAAAGTGTGTAATAGAAAATACGGGTGGTCGTTTCTTCATAGAAATGGTCTCACCTGTTTTCTTTCTGAGTAATGACCATAAAGGCAATGATTTTTTACAGAATAATAAATATTAACTAGTTGTATATCCCTATGTTTCCTTTTTTATCGTATACAGAGTAAACTATAGACTGCTGCATAACTTCTTTTTCATTCGCACAAGAAAAAGAGAAATATATTAACGTCACTAGCAAAGAAAAGAGACAGAGTAAGAATATTTCTGTCCCTTACTGCGTGTCGGCTAAGCACATTATTGTGCACAACAAGTTTGACGTTTATGAAGGAATAATAAAATAATACACCGCGATTAAACGGAAAATAAGATCTTTTTCGTGAAAAATAACATTTGCGTAACTGTGAACATGGTAAGGTGCAGTGTAATTTGCTGTAAAAATGATAGTATGATTTTTGAAGAAGATTGATTTTATCGCGCCTGCAATATGTACTTACTAATTAACATTGCGAATAGAAGCAAAGGTTCTCGGCCCAATGGTACTGGAGTAGATAGTTGACAGAAAGCAAACTTCATACAATTACGCTTTTACTTGACACGGCTGTATGTAAATGTGACGTTGAGATGTTTGTTGCTTATCTAAGAAGCAATTCAGAACTAATCGATAACAGACCGATGCAATCAAGGTGAAAATACTTACATCAATAAAACTATATTTTCACGACATTTATAAAAATCAAGCCATAAGAAACCTATGGCGCTTTGTACAGACGCCAGCACATCAAGCTACCCGAAACTGTCAAATTTTCCCAATCAACTTTGAACCTTATGCTTGAGCGATAAAGTTGACAATCTATTGAAGAAATTTGAAAGATTGTAGTAGCTTGGTAGGCTGGCATCTGCACCAATTAAAAAACGGCATACCTACTTACAAAATTTATATTTTCTTTCATCTTTGCAGTTATGCAATACACTTTGAAGTAAGTATTGTTGTTATTGATACTGTGTTTTGCCTTAAAATTGTTTTTTAAAATTCGACCGTAAGCTGATCGGAATTCAGAATAGTTATCCTGAGATTCTGAATCTATGGTTTGGGTATCGCAGACAGTAGTCACGAATTTATTCCCCCATGCATTACCTATGACAGCGTGATTGTATCCTTAGCATTCCTTGTTCTCTCTGTTGCATGTCTACTCCAGTCCCCATAGCGTAGCATGCAGGAACATTGCCCACACTGGGTCAGTAGTCTTCGCAACCGGTCTGCAACCAGTTTCTAGGTGACACTAGGCACGCTTGTTTGTATCTTCACGGCGTGGCTTTTGTGTAAGGTGTACACATTAAGCCTTTAAAGGACGAGAGACAAGTAATTATTCTTTAAAGAAACCTAATTAGAAAGAAGAAAGGTCATCTGTACCGCCGACCTCATCTAGTTTTCAAAATATGGTTCACGTGTAAAAGTTTTTGTACAAAAAAATAATTTATCATTTATCTGTCGCACTTTAATCTGCAGACGGTGTATGCGCTGAATGGGTCGCACACACCTTGGTTGCTAGCTTGAATAAAAAGTCATGGATAGCCAAACATGATGATTTATTGAATATATTTAACTACCTCAACAAATGCATTAATAATGTTGTGTGAATGAGTCCAGCTGATTATGAACACATACTTCTTCGACATAATCTTTTTATTATTTGACATTATATACAGACAATTCTAATTTTTCACCTCTTTATTAGTGGTTGTAATGGCAATCTTATCACTTGGTTTTAGTAGGTTTTATATTTTATTTTTTATTTATCCTTCTGATAGATTCTTATTTTGTAAATGTGAGGACCTTGTAGACTTAAGATCTGTAGATAATTTTTTATTTTATCAAGTACCTGGTACTTGTTAACAGGCGCTATCCTCCCATACCTACTGTAATTTGAAAACATTGTAAAAGCCAATTATTTTGAGAAAGAGTAACCGTGGAGTTTCTTGCCGGTTCTTCTCCATAGGAAACGACGAATTGGAACCCTGCACCTAGCTTCTGACGTTTCATAAGTGCCCATGTAGGCTTATGTGAAATAAAATATTTTGATTTTGATTTTGACTGATTGTGTAGATACTGTCGCGTTACACTGAAACTGTAATAGCCCTGTGGTAACGACCTCGACTTACGGGATTTGGGTCATGGGTTTGAACTCCGACAGGCGATTTACTTTGTGTAAATTATTTCATCAGCACTGCTCTCGATACGGTGAAGGAAAACATCATGAGGAAACCGGCATGTGCTAGAACCAAAAAAAAATCGAAGACATTTGTGACTTATACCAACCCGCACTGGGCCCGCGTGGTGGATTACGGCCCACTCCCTCTCACAGAGAGGAGGCCAGTGTCCCAGCAGTGGGAACATTATGGCGACGGTAAAGTGCTGATCTATGTAATGCGTGCGTGCCATATACAGACGCCAGCACATCACGCTACTACAATCTGTCAAATTTCTTCTTTCAATTTGGATCGGATTGATTGGTATTTTAGCACAGACAAAAAAAATAACTGAAAAATGCTTCACCAGTGTGATTTGATACGATTAACTTAACGGTTAACTGTCTATTATGTTATCCTTCTATGATCCGTACGCAAAATACGCGCATTGACGTGGAGTTGCGGAAACCAGCCCGTATTACCTATTACCTATCCTTCTATGATTCTGCCGTGTCCTTTTTAGTTCCCCCTCTCAATCTGACAAAAATGCCTCCGGTTTCCCTACATTTTTGACAAGTATTTGACAATGATTGTCGCCGAGATAAGATTGCGACTAGATTTTGAACGTTTTTAGGGTTCCGTACCAAAATGGTAAAACGGAACCTTTATGGTGAGACTCAGTCTGTCTGTCACAGCTGGATATCTCATGAAATACTAATGCTATCAACTTTAAATTTGGAATAGTTTTAGATGACGTTTGCCCAACTATTTTGCAAATGAGAAAGAAATAAAAATATATGCATATTTTTTGCAATGGAGACTGAAAGGGGGTCTGAAAAATTCGAAGTGGGGCTACTAGGGCATGTGGGGTATCCATATGAAAGAACGCAGTTTGCACATTGCCAAACAATTTTTCTTATTTTTTAGGCCGCATAGCTTTCGGTTTTTGATGAAAAATTAAAAAAAACCGTTTGCCCCCCCCCCCCCCCATCTTCGAAGTTTGCAAAGAGACAAATCTGAAATAATTCTATGTGATAGAAGTTTATTTAAAGACTACACGAAAAATAAAACGAAGTCTCTAAATAGCACACTTTTTCAGAAATCATCAATAAAAGTTACATTAGTTCCACTATCGGTCAAGAGATGGCGCTGACATAAAACCGCAAGTTTCTACACCGCAGTGCACCGTGTTAAAATTCTCTGACGAATATAGGCCTCGCCGATGAAAATTTAAAAACGTATGACGGTACGGAACTCTCGGTGCGCGAGTCCGAATCGATCTTGCCCGGTTTTTTTATTACGGGAATTTGGCCTTGGTTAAAAAAAAAACCGTGCGCGTTCATGTCTTTTGTTCTATCCACACCGACGTTCGAGACGGATAATACGATATTTTGCGAGCAGACCTCTTTTATCGTAAAAGTATGTCTTATACGACGTATACAGGTTATTTGAAAAACACCAAAAACCTCTTAAGAGGTCGTTGTACTCATCATTATGAACAACTTTTACTATCAGACCAAATCTGAAATCGCGAAAAAAAAATCAGCTGTTCCCTACATTATGTTCGTATAACTCGTCAAAATGTTGGGAACAGCTGATTTTTTTTTTCGCGATTTCAGGTTTGGTCCCATAGTAAAAGTTGTTCATAATGATGAGTACAATGACCTCTTAAGAGGTTGTTAATGTTTTACCAATAACCCTGTATTTACCGCTCGACGTCCCACGTTGGTAAAGAGCACGCGAAGTGTAGTTCGCTTTATCGCGACAATGTAGCCGTAACATAAGGAACTCCTGATTTTAATTATTTTTATGGAGAGTTCCTCTCATACTACATAACAGTTATTCATCGTTGCGGTTACCCCTCTAAAATAAAGTCTGTTTCACGAAAGAAGTCTCGTAGAAATGGCGCCACTGGCGTGCGACGGAATCCTAAATATTGATTGATTTATGTATCTCGCCATCTTAATAGAGGCACTGGGTAATTAAATGAACAACCTTAAATAGAGAGAAGTATCTGAGGTAGGAGGGTGGTGTAGGAGTGTTGCTAACTATATAATAATTATTAGTTCCACTTATTGCCGCGGGACTTCTTTCGTGAAACGGACTTTAACTACCATTCTCATCAGGTTATTAAATCATTTGAATGAAGCCATAAAGATGACACTTACGATCCTTAACAAATCTTTTTTTATGTAAGCCTATAAAACATACCAAGGAAAAACAGCTTATAACAAGATAACTACGATTTCTATCGACACCAAAAAGAAGTGTTATACCATGAAAGAAACTCATAAAAACAACAATGAATATAAAAAAATACGAGTAACCCAGGGAGTTTGACCGTGTTCATAGAACATAAATTTATTTTTAAAATGTTAAAACCATAAAAAAAAATTGGGTATGTAACCTCTTTTATTAACTACTTTTACTAACACTTTTATGGATTCTGTCCGAAATAAATGGCAATTATTATTATCATTATTATTTTATATTGGCAACACCGTTGATGTTCTAACTTGAGTCTATGGTATCATTGGAATTTATAGAATTATGTATGACCAAATACATGGTTACAAAACTGAAATGTCAGTTTAGGTGAGTTCATTTTATAAATCATAATATGATTGGAATATGATTTAAATATTTATTATGATAGTTTGCATATTATGGATGTATCTTTAGGTTAAAGCAACGCTTGCCGAGGTCGGCCCGTGGATGGGTTAGGTACCCATAACATACCGAAACAGACCAAGAGGCTGAGTCCATTTAGTTTTTTTTTTGAAGAATTAATAACCAACTTTTGATTTATGTTGCACAGTTCTAAAATGTGTGTTTAGTATTGTGCTTATCATCAAAATGAATAGCAGTTTCAGTATCGGTAATTTTTTTATTCGCATTTTTAATTATCTCGTTTCCTTTTTTTTTTTAAACATCTGTCGTAATTATTACACGACTTTATGCCCCAAATTAATCCGCGTAAGAATTATCAAACTCAAACTCAAAGCATTTATTTCAATTAAACCTTGTACAGGCACTTTTGAATTGTCAAAATTAAATAGTCTGCCAGTTAGTCAGAAAGGTGAAGCTAGTTGCCCATTCCAAAACGTAGATCTCTATGGAGAAGAACGGGCAAGAAACTCCATGGACACTCTTTTAAATCAAGATATTACAAAATCCTGGGTACATTATTCTTGTAATTCTTGAATATTTGCATATATACAAAGAAATGATGACTGTAATAAAAAACTAAGCAAATATAGTAATTATCTAGTAGGTTAATTAAGTAACGTCTCAATTACAAATATTGTATTATTTTTATTACACTATTACATTAACAGCGTACTAATTAATATTTTATAATCCTAACATAATATAGGTAATAGGTAATACGGGCTCGTGTCCGCAATAATAACAATAATAAAATAATATATAATATATATATATTATTAAACAATAATAATAATATTAATATATATTAATATTATAAATGCGAAAGTAAGTTTGTTTGTTTGTTGTTACCTTTTCATGCCTAAACTATTGAACCGATCATCCTGATGTTTTGCATAACAACAATAACGTTATTAAGATAATAGATGGCGACACGTGTCTTTCAAACGGGACCGACACATGCGGGTGAAACCGCGGGGCGCTACTTATATTTAAATTAATAATTAAAATATAAGTTGTGTTATTATTGCATAATTACTCGTATTCGCGAATGAATAATGTTTATTATTAATTCCTGTAATTTTAGATCCCATTTCCGTCATAAAATTCTATTAAACTCAAGATGATCTTACATAACCTAGCTATTAACAGTAATTATTTATATACAGGATGAAATGTAATAGGTGTGCCTAATGAAAACATCTAATTCTACGCGTTATAAAGAGAATTTACATCATGTCATCATCATAAAAACTTTCTTTTTACAATAAAAACCATACTAATATACTTACAATCATTCTGATTTTTTGTCAAATTATTCTACAAGCAACATACTAAAACACTAGTGTTTTAATTTTTTAGTCCAAACAATAGATTTTTTGTAATTAAATAATTGCTTCATATTTTGCAATAAATATGTCTGTGTCTGTGTGGTGCCGGACTTAAAGAATAGCACCACCCCATACTTCCCGTGGGTGTCGTAAAAGGCGACTAAGGGTCGTACCGGAGAATGGGCAGCAGCGTTCTCTATGCATTCCACCACCATACTATACTGCGATCGCCAACCCGCCTGCCAAGCGTGGCGATTATGGCAAACCCCCCCCCTCCCTTTCAGGGAGGCCTATGTCCAGCAGTGGACGTCTTTCGGCTGAAATGATGATGATGATTGCAATAAATTACCAGGGTTGTGTCATCGCGCTTCTCTTTCTTTTCTTTACAGTCCGACAGTGACCGCGCATTAGGTCATGTTAGCTCCTTAAGGAAAAGGATGCACATACATGCGCGTAGGCAAGCGATTTTGCAATGTAATCGCGCGACCTTTTTTTCCTAGGATTGGTAAATGACCGCTAATTCAACACGTTGCCAACTTGTTTCATGGTTTGAACTCTGTGATAAATATTTGCATATCGGGCGCGGGCTAAAATTTATACTTCAATCTATATGGACTCGGCCCAGAATTCGGCTACTTGTTTGGCGCCATCATCAGCGTCTACCAGTTCCTGTAACGTGCAGCTGACAGGACACGCAGAACACGATATTAAGTGTCCCATCGTTTGTGGAACAGCACCACATTTACACTCCAAGGCGGAGTCGTCTATGAATCTCCACCTGAACAGGTTTTCCTTGCTTCGGCCAACCTGAGTCCGGAGTCTGTTTGAAGACAGGTTACCCAAGGTAACTCATGTCCAGATGGGAGTTCTTCAACGGATGGGACGAACGGTTTGGGTAAGGAAGCACTGTCTCGCCACAGCTTCAGTCTTTCTTCTGATGGTTCGCCAGTGAGTGGGACGACACCCTTTAAAAAACTGTTTCGGCTTTTCAGCCTTTCTGGCACAAGGATGTTGTCGTGCAAAGGGTGTCGTGTGTTGGAGACCATTTTGGCTGTTTCGCTGGAGCTCCACTCAATCTGTGTGTTTCTTTCCTCAAAACACCATTTCAGACAACAATTTACATGGTAGGTATTCACATGATCTAACCAAGATTATGTCTGGACTTTAAAAGAGACTGTGACCTCTGAGTTTGTTTTGCCTTTCTTGTCACAGTGTCAGATTAGAAACGCCGATCTCTAGAATTATATATCTCTAGAATTAAAAAAAATGTTATTTATAAAAATAAAAAAACCCGACTGCGGTAAAAAACTTAAGTTAAAAGAAACCGAAAAGCTAAAAACAAGCCCATTTTAAATTAAATAAAAGTTGGAAGCAGGCTCCCGCCTGCTTCCAACTCTTATTTAATTCGAAAAACATAATCCTCCTTCTGGCAGAGTCAACAAAAACTATTTTTTTTTTTATTAAATACCTATTCAACAACGATTCCCACGTGACATAGTTTGTTGACTTTCATTTTTTCCATTTTCACAATATGACGTCCAGTAGTCGCCATATTGAATTTTCACTAACGTTATGTCTTTAGTGACACTCGCCGGACTAAGAGGTGTTTCGGCCCAGGCGTTTGGTCTGTATAGTGCTTCATAAGAACATACATACATACATAGGCTGATAAACACATTACTACTCCTTTGCGTCGCGCAGTCGGGTAAATAGGATTGGCGGGTCAAAGTGTTTGTACAACTCTACTTACAGAAATAAAATCATTAATCCAAAAAGAATACAGATCTTTGTAATTATTATGAAATAATTAATAATTACCCACCTTTACTTGCAAGCTTGCCCATGTTACCATCAGCATCTAACAAGACGTCAACGTCACTCCAACAACTGGACTGACAGCTGACAACCGATTGTTAGTTGTATTTACATAATAGGGTTACCGGTAATTACCGGTTGCTTCACGGTAATCGTGGGTTATAAGGATTAGGGTTTAAGTGCGATGGGAAAATAAGTGGGTTAGGTATAGCGTTCTTAATGGGTTAATGACATGTATTCAGCTGTAATCTTAAGCTTAGAATTCTGTTCTGGAAAAGTTAGTCAAATACTTTTTCGCATTTAAAATGTTCAAATGTTGTAGAGCAATAGTGGCCCAGTGGTAGCGGCTACGATTTAAGAGTTATAGGTCCTAGGGTTGAACACAGTTAGGCGCTTTACTTTGTGTAATTTCATCACCACTGCTCTCAAAGCGGTGAAGGGAAACATCGTGAGGAAACTGGCATGTCATAGAACCAAAAATTCGAAGACATATGTGATATATACCAACCCGCGCTGCGCCCGCGTGGTGGATAGCCCAGGCCTGTATCCCAGCAGTGGGAACGATATAGGCTGATTATGATGATGATGATTCAGTACCAATTGTATGGGACATAAGTAAAACTTTATTTGGGGTCGACACAGCATTTCTTCTTCCATACGTCTCTATTAGTCGTCATCTCGGTAGTCACCACCTTTCTAACCATATCATCTTTCACACAGTCCACCCATCGTGCCTTTGGTCTTCCCCTACACTTACTGGAATATTAACAAAATATAAATTAGTTTCTTTTTTTTTATTTTGTGTTTATTATTTACATAATCTATGCCAATATTTAAAATAATAATAATAATATGTACATTTATATGAAAAAATAAGTAAAATAGTCATAGGATATCAAAAAATTCGTCCGCAACGTTGTCAACAGGAACAGTGCCAAAAGGCTGGCAGCATTGCCACGTTGAATGGCAATGCTAATTCTTTGGCCAAGAAATAGGCCAGCCCTCTGGCGATAGTTCCTGTTGACAGCGATGCGGACGAATTTGTTGTTTACTTATTTTTTCATATAAATGAGTTTGAATACAATCTTCGTAGCTATTTTCGCCAAGCGAGGGCGTAGCAGTCAGAGGATGCCAACTTTGATTCGCTATGGGTGGCACGAGACATGACAACAATATACAACCAATTTGACAGTTGACACTTACATCTATGTCAGGCATAGCTTTCGACCACACCACAATAGATTCTTATCATCTTAATATGTGTATTCATTGTGGATATCATAATAATATCATGGTCTCACTTTGACAAGCTTGGATAACTTGGTTATTATTGACATAAAAGGTGGAGAAATTGAAAGTAGATGGTGGTCGTAGAATCAATTCTATTTTGTTGTGACTTTTGACGTTCAAAAATGACTTTTATGTGTCTCATCATCATCATCTGCCTAGCCTTTTCCCAACTATGTTGGGGTCGGCTTCCAGTCTAACCTGCCTTTTATGTGCCTATTTGAAACAAATGCTTTGACTTTGAGAAAAAATTTCACAAATCGGATCAATTCTTCAAATCGGACCACAATGCTTGACAGTAAAAATATAAATAGCATAATAAGCCTATAGATAACATTCCCACTGCTGGGTCACAGGCTTCCTCTCTTTGGAAGGGAGTGGGCCGTAATACACCACGCGGGCCCAGAGCGGGTAGGAGCCCGGTTGGTAGAAGGTCACATGTCTTCGAATTTTCGTTTCTAGGACATGCCGGTTTCCTCACGATGTTTTCCTTCACCGTTTTGAATTAAATTTAGATATAATGAGGTTACTACGGCTGAATCACTTTTTGAAAAGAAGCTCTACTACCTACTCGAATCATTAGCTATAAAGAATCTTCAACAGGTGGGCTTCACCACGCAAATACTTTTCTCCTGACTCAACAATCAATGCTCAATGCATTAATCAACTTAACAAGCCATTCATTCCCTCAGGGTTGCCCCATGACCGTGGCACCTAATATGGCAACACTGACAATATCAACTGTCAGTTATGTCATATTAAAAAAAAACATTTGTTGTTGTCTATTGTAGACTTTTGACAGTTATTGAATATGTAAGATCAGGGGACAATATGGTATTATGTTTTCGCGATTCATTGTCAGGTTTTGTTGTTAAACTGTTATGTTATTAAATCATAGTTGTGTTTTACTTGGAGCGACTGGCTATCTGACCTGACCTGGGCCACAACCCAGTTACTGGGTAATACGATACCCCTTGGTAAGACTGGTTGTCAGACTTTCGAGCTTCTGGCTACCCATAACGACTGTCAAAGATCGACAAATGACAGCCGGGACCAACGGATTAACGTGCTTTCCGAGGCACGGATGGTCTCGGTATGTAAAGATGGTCACCCACCCGCAGGCTAACCGCGGCAAGCATAGCTTAACCTGATCGATCGACCTGAGCGGCTGTTATTATTTAACCACGGATGATGATGATGCTATGTTACAACGATATTATTAATTGTTATATTTCGTATAACATCGATTTGTGTCGAAGATTAACAAATATTATGATTCTAATTGCTTTGTTTTTACCGCAGTGTAAAATAACCGTTAATATTTGAAAGCTTGATACTGTGATGTAAAAAGATAAATAATAATTTGATACAAACTGATTAACGTAAATATTGAGTGTTATGACGTATAATCGTCATATTTCAGCCAGTTTACACAAACCATAATAAATTATACACTTAAACTTTCCTTATGAAAACTGTATGAAAATCCGTTCTGTAGTTTTTGAGTTTATCGCGTTCAAACAGACAGACGCGCCCGCCGGGAGGACTTTGTTTTGTAGTATGTAGTGATAGTGACATATATAATAATTAGAGGGGCCCTTGTCGATCGATCAGGTTAAGCTACGCTTGCCGCGGTTGGTCTGTGGATGGGTGACCATCTTTACATACCGAGAACCCTCCGTGCCTCGGAAAGCACGTTAAGCCGTTGCTCCCGGCTGTCATTCATGGATCTTTGACAGTCGTTACGGGTAATCAGAAGCCCGAAAGTCTGACAACCAATCTTACCAAGGGGTATCGTATTACCCAGTAACTGGGTTGTGGAGGTCAAATAGGCAGTCGCTCCATGTAAAATAATGGTGTTCAGCTGCACCCGGTTAGACTAGAAGCCTACCCCAACATTGTTGGGAAAAGGCTAGGCAGATGATGAGTGACATATAATAGTTAACATAAGTCTGAAATCGCCAACCCATCTTGAACAAGCGCGGTAATTAATTCTCGAGCCTTCTCAGTATGAAAAATGCAGTGGAACAGTACTTAACAGGCTGGTATTATATCATAACCTCTTCGCGTTCAATATAACAATGCGTTTAGAGGATATGGTGGAGCTGCCCCGTTTCTGAAGTGCGTCAGGAATGTTCGCAGATGCGCATGTAGATTGCTTTTACGCAACAATGCGTAAAAGGTGCGCTTCCCTGGTGCGCAGGGTGTGGGGCGGCTCCAACAGTGTCTTAAACATGATTGCAATTCGCCTGGACTGTGTTTACGTGGTTCACTGTTGTGCCGTCTCTCATGGGATGTCGCTACGCTGACCAACCGTTATTTCTTGTGTTTTTGTTTAGCGTCTGTACTTACTAACATAGTCGTAAATTTTACTAACAATCTTGATTGAGTCTTGGTTACTCCAATAAAGAAAAATTCTATTCTATAACCCCTTTCATTTCCACATAATGACGGAAGCAAACAAAAACAATTCAATCTCAAATCTCACCCGCAACATTTCTTGCGCAAAATCCCGCAAACCGGGAAACTATTTTCCCTTCAATCAATTTTCTTCCAACGTTTTTGCCATTCTCATATCACTGCAATGTGTTATTTAGCAATTTTAGATAAGAAGGCAATCACTTACATCTACACCGTGAGAAATTAAGCACATTCAAGAAATGAGTTTATAATTATAGGCTGTATGGTGTGTGGCCGTCGCCGCGCGGTGTAAAAGTTTAATCTGTCAAATCGAAATAGCGGCAAATTGTGTTGCCAGACTTTTTGTGCTACATATTTTGTTTTTAGCTTTTTAATTAAGGTTTTTTGGAACGAATTTCCTTAACGCGGCCTGAGTTGACTAAAAATCGTCACGTAAGCCAATTAGCCAAAACGCTTACCCCCTCTATGCGACTTTCTGTGTCTCTCTCTGTCTATTTCTATTATATACGAGTGTGTGCGTGTGTGCATGCGAGTATTGCGTGAGGAACTTAGTTCCTGCTAGCGGTTCCCCGACCGCACAAGTTTTTTTTTTTATTTACGTATATTCACGCTTGTGTTTTCCAAAAGGGTAGACAAAGCTGTACCTACCTGCAATGCACCCTCATTAACCAAATGTTTTAGTTCCACGTCATTCAGGGCTTTACACATCTCGGGACCATGGGGCCTCAGTTCTTTGGAAGGCGTACGAGGGGCCGAAGCCAACACGCAGAGGCCCCTTAGAAAATTTTAATGAAATGCGGCACCAACCGACGATTATCCCCGTATGCACTACGCAAGTGCTCCCAAGGATAACTCATTCAGGGCTTTTATTATTACCGTTCACCGGGCGCAATTTCAAACTCCAGGCTCATAATCACCGCCGCGGAAGGCGCTCCGGGCGTCGGGAGCCGCGTGACGACTCCCAGCCACCGTAGGCGCAGGCCCGCGGGCGGAGAGTAATGGGTAGCTCACCGTCCGATCAGGACCAGGCCCGTGCCGGACGGCGCGTACGTGTTCCACGCGTGCCTCAAAGAGATGTCAGCATCGAGGAGGGGCCCCCTTAGGGCCGAAACCTGCCGGGTCAGCGGAATTGTCCGAAAGGGTTACCGCTGCCCCGGAACATAAAGGGCTAAGGAAGGAACACGGGTGGGTTTTAGTCAGTAAGAGTCTGACACTCCCTTCCGCTCCACCCAGAGCGGGAGGGGTCATTTGATGATTTGCCATCAGAAAAAAAAAAGCTCATAACCAGCCTATAATTTTCCCACTCATGGGACACAGACCTCTCGGTAAGTGGGAGTGGGCTGTAATCCACCACGTGGGCCCAGTGCGAGTTGGTAGATCTCACATGTCTGCGAAATTCTAACTCCACGCTGCTACTGAGAAATTCCTGATGATAAAATTCATTAGCACATTGCTCAACCAGGACATCGCACCCAAGAGCCCTCGTTCATCATTCGCACCTGCGAGCATATAAACTAACTACCTAGCCATTATTTAATTAGATATTTATTTCCTGGAATGTTAAATGTCATACATTACTTAGGAATTGTCTAATTACCAAGTACTTAATCAAGATGGAATTTAAAGTGCGAGTAAAATTATGTTATTACGAACATAAAAGGCAACACATCGCGTTAAGTTAGCAAAAGGAAATAAACTATTATAACTCCTAGCTAGAGTATGTGTTAGAAATATGTTGTTACTTAAGCAGTTAACCATATTTATGGTAAATAATGATTAACATCTCTATAAGTCCTGCGTCCTGGGGGCCTAAAAAGGCCACTTTGGCAGAATCATAAAAGGATAACATTATGAATCATAATATGGCGAAGACAGTCCGTGTTTTTTTTTTCGCTACACTACGTAGTTATAATCAAAGAGATTGGGATTGGATTTGGATTGGATTGATTGGTATTTTAGCATAGACAAACAAAATTCCTTCACCAATGGGATTTGATACGATTAATTTAACAGTTAACTGTCCATTATGATTCATAATGTTATCCTTTTATGATTCTGCCAAATAGCCTTTTGCTCTCTAAACGGTGACGGAAAACTTCGTGAGGAAACATGCATGTCCTAGAACCGAAAGTTCGAAGACGTCTGACATCTACTGAGCTCGCGTGACGGATGTCGGCCCTGCGGTGCCATTCTAAGAAAATCTCACCGTGAAAACTTAGGTGAAGTGAGCGTGGAGTGAGCTGTCATAGTGTCAATTCCTAGCAAAAACAAACTCATTTCACCTATGTTTTCACAGTGAGATTTTTACAGGATCGACCGGCAGGCCCCTTTTACAGAGAGGAGGCCTTTGTCCCAGCAGTGGGAACATTAACCCTTAGTCTGCCGGAACGTAGATCTACGCGAGACACAATGGCTTTTTAATTGTGTCTGTAATTACGGCACACATGCTATGTCCTGTTTGTATTAGAAGTAGTTGCTTACCATCCCATAAACATATCTTCCCTTTATACAATTTCCTTTTACACAGACTGGCAATAAAAAAATAATGTCGAGTCGTTTAAATGATTAAAGTATTATTCAAATATGGAATCATATACTAGATTTCCTTTTTTCTCTATACAGCCTAGCCATAACTAAATATAGAAAAAAATATCTACTCGTCACAAATAATATCCATATATGAGAAAAAGTGGACGATGGCCTTGCACCATGCTAACTTATTATATTTAACCCATCACCTTAACTATACTGCATTTAAAATAAGATTAGAAATTTAAATAAAGCTTTTTTACAGTCCGTTCAACCGATTTTGAATTCTATTGCGTTGATGGCGTGAAATAGGGCAAGTAAACAGTTGGTATTGTAACCACTTTTTTGCTTTTAATACCATCCTTATGCCGACGGTATAGAAGTCAAAATCGGTTGAACGAACTGTAAAAAAGGTTTTGTTAAATTATATCCCCACTGCTGGGACACCGGCCTCCTGAGTGGGTGATAATCCACCACGCGGACTCAAAGCGTGTTGCTGTCACATGTCTTCGAATTTTTGGTTCTAGTACAGACGCCAGCACATCAAGCTACTACAATCTGTCAAATTTCTTTATTTGATTTTCAACTTTATCGCTAAAGCATTAGGTTCAAGGTTGATTGGGAAAACAGTTTCGGGTAGCTTGATGTGCTGGCATCTGTAGGTACATGCCGGTTTCCGCATGATGTTTTCCTTCAACGTTTTGAGAGACGTTAACTATGACATTTTAATAATAACAGCTTTCATATTTTGAGTCTATTCTGTTCTATTTTTTTGAGGTTCTGGCTCCATCGGTAACGTTCGATGATTTTGCCAATGTCAAGGTATGATAAGCATAGATCGGAGTAGGTAGATTGATTTTTGGTACTTGTATCATAAATGCCCACAGAAAGAATGACATGGATAAGCCATTTTCCAGGAAAATAATCCAATTAATTATTGTTAATGTTGGTAGTGATATTATTACTACTCAATTCGAAATTTAAATTGTTTTGTATTTATATTTATTATTTATCTGTTTTCACGACAATTCCAATTCCGAAATTCCGGAGGAATGTCCATCTAATATATACATTTCGGATCAATGACCCCAATTCAATCTACCTACTCCGATCACTGGATAAGAAAATGATTTGATTGTAAAATGTTACACAACTATTGATCAGAGTGCTTGTAGCGATGGCATCCATGGATCCACATGGTAAAAAAGGACAAAACATTTTTTGATTAGTAGATGTAAAACGTCACAAAATAAATGTTAGAACATTCAGTAAATATATAATAATATAATATTTAAAATAGAGACGAACTATGACACTTTAATAATAACAGCTTTCATACTTTGAGTCCCTGTCCCCTAAAGCAAAAATAAAATCTAAACTGGCAACACTATCACGCGATTAGGTCTACATTTAAAAAGTATTTACTCCATCTTGCGTCAAGCGCAATATGTTCTGTGGTCAAGCGCGAGTCGCATCAATTTTCCTGTCATAAAGGGTACCAATTAAATTGATTTATGTGTTTAGTTTGAACTTACACATTATATCACATTATATAGTAATAATGCCTTATGTAAGACTTATGTAATATTTGACATATGACCTTAAATTAGGTTCGCGTGTTCATTTTTTGCTGTAATTATTGTTTATTTGAACATCATTTGGTTTAAGGTTAAGGAGACTATTATAATATGTTAAATGTACTTCGTAATATACACTCTTTTTAACCGACTTCAAAAAAGGAGGAGGTTTCTCAATTCGACCGTATATTATTTTTTTTTTTCTTATGTGTTTTCGCGGATAACTTCGTCGTTTATGAACCGATTTTGATTATTCTTTTTTGTATCAATAAAGGGCTGTTCCTTTATTAAGTAAGAAGATTTGAGGGAGAGTGGGTTCATACAATACAAGTTTTATTTATTTTTACGCAAAAATTCTGTTTTCAATTTTTTTGATACTTTTTCTTTGAAATTTTGGTAGATACTGATCTTTCGTAAGATTGAAAGGGAGGACGGTTCATCCAAGTCTTATTTTGTCTTACGTAGAGGGAGGGGGGAGGTATGATATTTATCTGCCTGGTTAGACTGAAAGCCAACCTCAAAAATAACTACTTAAGCGGTTATCAGACTGCACCGGACACTGCTTTGGTACAAGGTGCTGCGGTTTTTAACTATGACTGAAAACCGCACGGAGTTGCGGTCTCAGTGTGTATTATAATGTAATAATGTCATCACCACTGCTCTCAAAACGGTGAAGAAAAACATCGTTAGGAAACCGGCATGACCTAGAATCAAAAACTCGAAGGCATGTGACATCTACCAACCCGCACTGGGCCCGCGTGGTGGATTACAGCCCACTCTCTTTTGAAGCGAGGAGGCCTGTGTCCCAGCAGTGGGAACAAGGCTGATTATGAATGTAATTTAAGGGGCTTACAGGACCTAAACGCAAAAAAACGCAAGTCTTGGAAACAATAAAAGTATTATGATCGACTCCAGTAAACAAAATCAGAAAAATATATGATATTCTTCAGGATATATGCTAGTTGTGTTGAAAACATAATACAACTAATTTGATACGATAGAAAAAATCATGAAGATACCTCTAAAAACTTTCTTTTTACAATAAAAACACACAATCATTCTGATTTTTTGTCAGATTATTCTACAAGCAACATACTAAAACACTAGTGTTTTAATTTTTTTGTCCAAACAATAGATTTTTTGTAATTAAATAATTGCTTCATATTTTGCAATAAATTACCAGCGTTGTGTCATCGCGCTTCTCTTTCTTTTCTATGCAGTCCGATAGTGACCGCGCTTTAGGTCATGTAAGCCCCTTAATTTAAACTTAAGGTAATAACATAATTCAAGGTTTCATAGTGCAGAGATAATGCCTAAAATAGACACTTACCTGTGTAAAAATTTTATACAACATCAATTTTATCATAAAAATTAAACAGCAGATTGCCTACGATGACCCTCACTCAAATCATAAACAAGACTTTTAAGAATACAAAAATAGATAAAATCGATGTTTCCTTTAATTCTCACAAGACACGCCGTATCGCCACGATCTCTGCCTGGTCCCCGACGATTGTGCCGTAACGATAAATATGTATTAGCGGATAAATCTCACAGATTTATTAAATCTGATATATAAAAATAAGCCTCGGTTTTGCAACTGAAAATCCTTCACCAGTACAATTTCCGACTTAACTTCACTGGCATAAAATTCAAAATCACTTAACGCACACTTATAAGGTAACACTTTACCTATTTACAAGAACATTAAACTCTATCTACATAAAAACAAGTGTTGAAATCGCTTGTCACAGTATCTGATGTGACCGTTCTCACAAAAACAATTGAAAACGATAATTAGGTTAAAAGTTGAATTATTTCACACAATTTACGGCTACTGTATGCCTACATGCGTGCTTGTAATATATACCTTAATTACTGCTTACCCTTGTCGTGTGATAATCACCAGTAATCACCATGTAAGTCTATACAACGTTATATGCGAAACCTGAATATACTCGTAGTTTGTTCAGAATAAGTAACTGAATCGAATCCAATAATTTTTACCCCATGTTATATTTTGTCCCAAAAATATTTAAAAAAGGTTAAAAGTTGCACATGGAGCGACACTAAGTAGGTTATCCAATCTCCGCGCCGAACGGTTTGGTACCTAGGTACTATTATCAATGAGCGCAGGACGGCGCGGCGCGAGCGGCGCGGGTGAGCATGTTTTTGTACGGACAAACGGGTAACTTAACAAGCTTTTATCTTTCATGATGCAGTTTTGAAATTTTGTACATAGATTCTTTACATAAAAATACTAGGCACGTGTTTCGGGTTCCGCATATACTAAAAATAATGTTGTATACTTCCATTGCGAAACTTAGGTAATGTCGAAACTACGTTAGGCGTTTTGGTGATTGTAACTTGTGTAAAAGTGGTTTTTAAACCTGTGCCCAACTTAGGAACCGAACCTTAAAGTCAGCAGTAGCGCTTGCTCCTTTTATTAATTTGTTTGTTGCCTCTTCGGTTTCTGATACGAATAGGAACTGCTGTGAGTGGTTGACTGAATTAGCGACAGCCGGTCATATTACTTGACATTGACATATGTCAGAAGTCAGTCGCCAGAATAGTTGATAGTCTCATCTGAGGGTCAATTCTCGTAGTTTTAAGAACGTTCACAGTCTGGGGGCCACTTTGGAGAATCATAAAAGGATAACATTATGAATTATAATATGGCGAAGACAGTCCGTGTTTTTCTTTTTTTTCGCTGCACTACGTAGGTACAATCAAAGAGATTGGGATTGGATTTGGATTGGATTGATTATCATTTTAGCACAGACAAAAAAAAATTGAAAAATGCTTCACCAATGGGATTTGATACGATTAACTTAACAGTCCACTTAACTGTCCATTATGTTATCCTTTTATGATTCTGCCGAAGTGGCCTTTTTAGGCCTCCTGATCTGTCTCAATCTGTCAAAAATAACTCTAATTTCGTTACATTTTTGACCAAGTTTATGACTTTAAATAAATAAATAAAATAAAATTCATTTAATTCAGGCAAGACCCATATTTACATAAAATTAAATTAAAATATTACAATTCCTACTGCCACAGAATAAAATTTGTCTAAATAAAATGCCTCTGAATAAAGTTTCAATTAATACAAATAAAATAAATTAACGAATACAAATTAAAAAGGTCATGGAATTAACTTTGATTGTCCCTAAGATGAGACTGGGACTAGACTTTGAACGTTTTAGATTACGAGAATTGCCCTTCTGGTTTCTTATTTGAGGATTTGAAAAGAACTTGTCAAGCTCTACTTAACTTTGGTGATTCCTTCAATGTAGCCCGCAAAAGTCAACTTACGTCTTTTGCAAAGAGACTTTGAATTTCGCGGCGCCCGTGGCTAAGTAATAACAGCCGCACAGGTCGATCGATCAGGTTAAGCTACGCTTGCCGCGGTTGGTCTGTGGATGGGTGACCATCTTTACATACCGAGAGGCACGGAGGGGGCCTCGAAAAGCACGTTAAGCCGTTGGTCTCGGCTGTCATTCGTGGATCTTTGACAGTCGTTACGGGTAGTCAGAAGCCCGAAAGTCTGACAACCAGTACCAAGGGGTATCGTATTACCAGTCGCTCCATGTAAAAATACTGGTATTCAGCTGCATCCGGTTGGACTGGAAGCCGACCCCAACATAGTTGGGAAAAGGCTAGGCAGATGGTGATTTTGAATCTCGCGGACTTCCACTTTCAGTGGTTGATGAATGCTAAGTTTGTTAAGTTATTAACTTCAAATTTGAATTCTCGAATCAGAAACCCGTTTTTTATGTGTATGATAAAGTGACAGTGAACGAGAAATACTTAAACTGTTGTGCCAATTAATGTAGATACTGATGCCGACTATGAAAAACACGACATTTCTGACTAAATGACGAAATAGCTCATCCTCTCGGAAACGAAAACTCCAATTACTGTAAACATAGGAATCAATGTAGTGTTCGTTTAGAAAGTTAATAATAGTGCCCTAGTTTGCCCGTGTCACTCGTCGTGACTCGACTTGAGCAACTGATGTCAGGAACTTAGAGGTTACAGGGATTCTGCACGAGATTATGCTTGTTAACCGTTGTGATGGCAGGCTTACGGAAGGCCTATGTACAGTGGGCTCAATGAGGGATTTTCTTTTTCTTTTTTTTTTTAACGCTTCACTAGTCGCTGGATAGATGGCGCTGAACTTGGTAAGTTACTGCAAGGAACGGAACGTCACATAATTTTCATTTGGATGTAATTTTGAGATCGTAAAACGAAAGCAAACGAAACTGTCACTCAACGAGCGTATATGACGTGACGCAATGTTTTTTTTTCCAAGCGTTTTGACTTTGGCACCTAGTAACGTAGTCAGTTCAACGCCATCTTCAGGGTTCTTGGAAACTATGTTTTTTTTTTAATACTCAAAAGAAAAACCTCTCATTGATGCAGCCCACCGTACACTACTAAACAAAGTCTAAGGAACAACCCAAAAACTTATCTAAACAAATCAAAAACTTATGAAAACTCTTTAGAAAAAATACTGGCCACATAAACTTATCTATGAAAACTCTTTAGAAAAAATACTGGCCACATAAAATTTTTAATGTTGGTTGAAACTGCACTAAATAAGGCGTCCGATAATCAATTACCGATTTTTGTACGATGACTTTCTCGATGATTGACGTTCTTTGACGACGATTTCGTACGTGACTTCCACAACCCAGTTACTGGGTAATACGATACCCCTTGATAAGACTGGTTGTCAGACTTTCGGGCTTCTGACTACCGTAACGACTGTCAAAGGTCCACGAATGACAGCCGGGACCAAAGGCTTAACGTGCTTTCCGAGGCAAGGAGGTATATAAAGGTGGTCACCCATCCACAGACCAACCGCGGCAAGCGTAGCTTAACCTGATCTGTCTACCTGTGCGGCTGTTATTATTTAGCCAATTAGTAAACTGAAAGGGGCCAGCCCTTTCAGTTTACTAATTAATCATCAAACGAAATTCACCCAGTCTTATTCTAGAATTTGGCATTACGATTTCTGATAACCTACTTAGTGCTAAAAAACGAAATCCAGCATCAACTAAATAACTTTCAATAACCTAACATGCAAATAAAAACCTCTCATATATTATGCACAAAATGCGATATGTTAGACTTTGAAAATGGTAACACAATAGTTAATTTTCGTCTTCTAGATACCCATCTTAATTAAAACTGAGCGGTCCCACGTCGGCGACGTTGAAAGGTTGCAATGTGATACTAACGTCATCGCATTGGTTAGGGTTGTCACCAATATAAACTCCGCTCTATTCTGTCAAAATCTCAACGCGAAAATTTACGTATAGACATATGAGGAACAGGGTGTAAAGTTTACTCATACTTTATGGAAAAGGGAGGATACTCTGACCAGACGGGTGTTGTGTCTGGCGGGCAACTGCCCGATGATTCACGTCAGGCCGTTGTATCTATACTAGTTGCGCGGTAAACTCTGCTTGCGAGATGCAGGAATTTGCGTGACGTCAGTATTACGAGTTGTTCGCATGTGGCGTTGTAGATACCGCTACAGGTGAAGTGAGCTGTCAATAATGTCAATCCCCTAGCATCAGGTGGAGTGACAGCTCTCTTCAAGCTCTCGGTGAGTAAGTAAGTAAGTCAGAGGACTATTTAAAAAAAAAAAAAAACGGAAAATTTTGAATGTTCTTCAAAATTTTCTTTTGCTGTGCCCGACAGGGTCCACGATTGTTACAACAAATGTACTTACAACCCAAGCATTAACATTGTGGAATGCAATAAATGATTGAGTATTGATGTAGGTAAAGTAGAATTCCAGCGTTTTATAACTATAACCGCTGTTGCCAGTATTACTCACAGGACAGGAGAAAGGATTCAAGGGAAACTACTTCATGTACCTGGATACACAATATTCCAAGTGTTAATTCAAGACATTGTCTCTTTGTGCGCTAAGTTATATCTAAATCTGTTCAGCCTTTTCTGCGTGTTTGACTAACAAACGTATTTATATTGGTCTAATTTCTTTGAAAGATAGATTTTATATAACAGTTACCGACTTCTGCTTGTGTATGTCATTATCTATGGTACCTTACGCCTTGAAACATATGTCTTTCCAATTTGTACTGTATACTCATTGCTTTTACAAATAAATTATCTTTTATCTGCTCCAAACCCTGCATATTATTATGGGTAACTAGCAGCGCCCCGCGGTTTCACCCGCATAAGTTTTGATCCCGTAGGAATATCGGGATAAAAAGTATTCTATGTGTTAATTCTGGTTATAAACTATCTGTGTGCCAAATTTTATCTAAATCCATGCAGTAGTTTTTGCGTGAAAGAGTAACAAATATCCAACGATCCATCCTCACAAACTTTCGTGTTTATAATATTAATATGATAGGATTTGTAGGACGTAGGATCATAATAATCATAAACAGCCTATAATGATCCCACTCTTGGGACATAGGCCTCTTCTCTTCGAGAGGGAGTGGGCTGTAATCCACCACGCGGGCCCAGTGCGGGTTGGTAGATGTCACATGTCTTCGAATTTTTTGGTTCTAGGACGTGCCGGTTTCCTCACGATGTTTTCCTTCACCGTTTTGTGAGCAGTTGTGATGAAATAATTTACACAAAGCGTAAAGCGTCTGTCTGGGTTCGAACATACGACCTTAAACTCGTAAGTTGCGGCCCTGGGCCACCACTGCTCTCCAAACCTACTCTTGAAGTGGGACAATAAGGATTAATGTAATGAAACTTTTCCATTGCCGTTCAAATGCCAGGGGGCCTAAAATTGGCCACTTTGGCAGAATCATAAAAGGATAATAACATAATGGACAGGTAACCGTTAAGTTAGTCGTATCAAATCCCATTGGTGAAGAATTTTTCTGTTAATTTATTTTTGTCTGTGCTAAAATACCAATCAATCCGATCCAAATCCAATCCCCATCTCTTTGATTATACCTACGTAGTGCTGCGAAAAAAAGAAAAACACGGCCTGTCTTCGCCATATTACGATTCATAATGTTATCCTTTTATGATTCTCCAAAGTGGCCTTTTTAGGCCCCCTGTTCTCATACAGAGAAAGAAGGAGCATTGATCATCACGCTTACAAACTGTACGTTTGTGATTTTAGTCACGAAATTCTCCCTCGTCATTAGTCAGTGGTATCTAAGATTACCTGTGAACGCACTTATACACAATGTCGCATTTTCACTTACAATTTAACACACAACTTTGTAGTTATTTATCTAACCGAGACTTGCTCTGTGATATGGTGAAAATATTAAGACTGATCTTCCACGATGCTACTCAAAAGTTAACATGACCAAAGGATCAAAGGAGTGTGGAGCACACGGTGGAGGTCTGCCCCGCTTGGGCGGAGCCGCCCCCGCCGTGTCCTCGTAGAGGTGATCGGCAGCGGCAGCGACCTCTCGCGTCCGACCCTGGTGCAAGCCATGGTCCGGGGCGAGAGGGAGTGGGAGGCAGTCACCTCCTTCTGCGAAGCAGTCATGCTAGCGAAGGAGGTGGCGGGACGGCTCAGGGAGAGAGCCTCCCGTCCCAGCCACCGCGGGAGACGCTCCGGGCGTCGGGAGCCGCGTGACGACTCCCGGCCACCGTAGGCGCGGGCCTGCGGGCGGAGAGTAATGGGTAGCTCACCGTCCGATCAGGACCAGGCCCGTGCCGGACGGCGCGTACGTGTTCCACGCGCGCCTCAAACAGATGTCAGAATCGAGGAGGGGCCCCCCTTAGGGCCGAAGCCTGCCGGGTCAGCGGGATTGTCCGAAAGGGTTACCGCTGGCCCGGAACATAAAGGGTTAAGGAAGGAACACAGGTGGGTGTTAGTCAGTAAGAGTCTGACACTCCCTTCCGCTCCACCCAGAGCGGGAGGAGTCATTTAACGATTTCCCTTCAGCAAAAAAAAAAAAAAGGACCAAAGGAGTCACCAAAGGAGATAAGTAAAGGTTTCTTATTAAACTTCAACTATATCCGACGGCCCTGTCGGATATAGTTGAAGTTTAATAAGAAACCGATGGATGTTTTCGAATGTTTAATTTAAATAGTAGAAAATAAACAGTTATTTTTCAAATTAGATTTCATTCGAAAACATCAATCGATTACTTACTAAACTTCAACTATATCCAACGACCCTGGTTACTGATCTCAGTTGGTGACCGTACTATCGCGTTATTGACTAATCAGTCTGTGATTGGTCGCGTACGAACCGCCATTATAATACTGTGACATTCTGGCAAACATTGTGAGGAAACCAGCATGTCCTAGCACCAAAAATTCTAAGACATGTCCACCAACCCGCAATGGGTACGCGTAGTGAATTATGGCCAACATCTCACCGAGAGATGAAAGAAAGAAAGAAAGAAAAAGTATTTGCTGCGACTAGGAGTCGCAACAAATATGTCAGGAAGATCACAAACTAAACTAAACACAGTAAAATAAAAATCCAAGTTACATAAAAAAAAAAGTAACAAAAGGAAAATGAAACAGAAAGTCCTATACGAGGCCAAAAGGCTCGTATCACAGCATGATGCTGCGACATTTAAAAAATAAATGCCACAGTGGAGTGCTGGTATTCTGATAGGGCCCGAGATGAGGCCTCTGTCCCAGCAGTGAGAACATAAGGCTGATTTTGATGACATTCTGGCTACTCATTAGTGATTTGAGTAGTAAGTCATACGTTACTTTTGAGTTGTGTCCTGGACTAAGGGCATAATTTTCAGCAAGGTTGTTAGATTACAATTTCCCAAGAGGCACCCCACGAAGCTAAATATCGACACTAGAGAAGCCCCTTAAAAGAATGCAAAATAATTAAACACATGCAAACCACAGCTCACAAGTCGATAACCCATGGGATGGCCGTGACAATCAACAATTAACAAGTTCCCAACAATTCACTGTTTTATTATGTAATTAACCATAACTTCGTTTTATTTACAAGTTGTTAATAGACTGAGTAGGCCAGGGTCTGACTCTGTCTGTCGAAAAATTAGATAATGTTTAGATTGAAAAACAGTAGTCTAGACTTTGCACTTTGTTCATCTGAGAGCTTCTTCGTCCATCCAGTTTATACATTCTCCATATCGCTATTTTATCCGAAATTACCAATTACCTGTTTTAACAAGCCTTATACTTTTCGCATATGATTTGAACATGCCTCGGTTACTACAGAAAAATTCGCTCTCTCTCTGTTAAATTTCCAGCCATATCCTCCAAATACTAAGTTAATCCCATCGTCTATTGTACGTAATTTGTTCAGATCTTGGGCCCCTCTAATAAAATTCCTCCCTGCCACCTTCACATGGTCGTCCACAGTCGCCTGCCCATAGTTCTACGAACTGTTCTCGGTCTTCTTATTATGCTATTTTTACTGTGGTCTTAGCCATAAGCCATTGCAAGCCACTTTATTTCTTTCTCGCTACAAACGTAACCCAACACAATTGACTGTTTTTTTTCTTTCTTCATTTTATTATTATTATTTTTTCCTTGTCTTGTTTTATAAAACTAACTACTCACTACTGCTATAAGCGTTATTTCTGCACAATTAAATTGATGTTATAATTTTGTTTTTGCATGCTGTGTCTATCGCATCATATTGTACACTATGCTTGTATATTGCTTGTATTTTAAGGATAAACAGTGTAACAATTGTAGATAGGCCAATAAATAAACATCAACAGGAGCATAGCTAACAGATAAAACTGCCATTGACATAATTTACTCGCAAAGACAAAACCTACACTTAAAGTCTGTTTCACGAAAGAAGTCTCGTAGAAACGGCGCCACTGTCGTGCGACGGAATCCTAAATATTGATTGATTTATGTATCTCGCCATCTTAATAGAGGCACTGGGTAATTAAATGAACAACCTTAAATAGAGAGAAGTGTCTGAGGTAGGAGGGTGGTGTAGGAGTGTTGCTAACTATATAATAATTATTAGTTCCACTTATTGCCGCGGGACTTCTTTCCTTCTGCATCATAAGCCTCCACCTTAATTGCGTAACACAGTTTCAATCACAACCTGAATCATTTGAAGGATATTGCTAATCCATTGCTTCACATGTTCGAAAATTTGGTCTACTCAAGAACCCAAATGACGCAATGAATGCTGTTGAACTGTCAAAATGAAAGCCATTGCTACTTATATTGTGTAATTACCCCGCAATGAGAGGTTTTTCTTTTGAGTATTAAAAAAAAAACATAGGTTCCAAGAACCTTGAAAATAGCGTTGAACTGACTACGTTACAAGGTGCCAAAGTCAAAACGCTTGGAAAAAAAAACATTGCGTCACGTCATATACGCTCGTTGAGTGACAGTTTCGTTTGCTTTCGTTTTACGATCTCAAAATTACATCCTAGTGAAATAATAAAAAAAATATGTGACGTTCCGTTCCTTGCAGTAACTTAACAAGTTCAGCGCCATCTATCCAGCGACTAGGGAAGCGTTAAAAAAAAGAAAAAGAAAATCCCTCATTAATATTAGCATGTCGAAACACCACGATTCTTCCTTTGTTACCAAAGGTGCTACATTCATATCGTACCGCCTAATTTCCGGGTCGCAGCCCTGCCGGGGTTTGTATCAATTGAAATGTCATCGACAAGTACGCGATAGGTCGCCCGCGTGCCGCAGTTTAATTCAATGTACTCGAGAATTAACGCCGGGGGTTGGCAGCATGGGGCAATGTTGCCAACCGATAAGTGTCTTAGTGGATGGCAAAGGAATTTGTTCAGGGCCTCAAGTCTGCTATTACAATAGTGTCAGAATGGTCTATCATTGATTTCATAATTGTTGATTTTGACAAGTTTGGTAATCTACTAATATAATGGCGTCATTATGACTTTCCAATGGTCAACCACTGACACTCCATTGAAAGAAATGGCATAATATGATAATCTCGTGCATAATAAAAAATGAATTACTAACTTAAGCGGGAATCTGCTGAAATTTTGACAGTGCCTTTGATCAGTGACCTACCATCAGAACGTCATTGTGCAGTTATTGCTTTTAATTCGTTACGAGTATCGTATAATTTCTGTGCCATTGACCGACCAATGATCAACCATTATGAATTTAGCAGATTACGAACTTTTAGCAAAATGACAATGGGGTGGTGGTGGGATCGTGTAGGAATGACGAATTTATAAAAATAGCAGACTAGGGCCCCAGGCAGACGGAATGAGCATTGATGACCATTGTCTCATCTCATTGCGTCCGTGTGATCTTAGACCAAAGTCAGTCAGAACTTCCGATGAATTTTCCAAAGTCCTTCTCCAGTTTTCACCTTCGTTATAATTATATATAACGTTTGTCCATCATTTCCCGCTTCTAGACGGTTATAAGAGGGCTAAAAGTTACCCAAAGGGCAATGGAGAAGGCTATGCCTGGAGTTTCCCTGCGTGATCCAATCAGGAATAAGGAGATCCGCAGGAGAACCAAAGTAACCGACGTAGCCCGAAGAATTGACAAACTTAAGTGACAGTGGGCAGGGCACATTGCTCGGAGAACAGATGGCCGATGGGGCCGAAAGGTTCTGGAGTGGCGACCGCGTACCGGAAGACGTAGCGCTGGAAGGCCTCCCACAAGGTGGTCCGACGACCTTGTGAAGGCCGCAGGAACCCTTTGGATGCGAGAAGCACAGAACCGGTCGAAGTGGGGGTGCTTGGGGGAGGCCTATGTCCAGCAGTGGACGTCTTTCGGCTGAAATGATGATGATAATGATAGTCTTTATTAAGTAAGTCTGCGTTTCTTGTCACATACAATGATAAACATGTAAACATTGGTACTGATGAGGTAATATTTACATAGACCGGCGTTTTAATGACTTCTACTACCTGTGAATGCTAAAATGGGTTCTTCCTTACTATCTATCATTATAAAAGCGAAAGTGGCTATGTTGAGAATGCCCGCTTGAAAAATGTAGGTCATCATCACCTGCCTAGCCTTTTCCCAACTATGTTGGGGTCGGCTTCCAGTCTAACCGGATGCAGCTGAATACCAGTATTTTATATGGAGCGACTGGCTGTCTGACCTCTATAACCCAGTTACTGGGTAGTACGATACTCCTTGGTGAGACTGGTTGTCAGGCTTTCGGGCTTCTGACGACCCGTAACGACGTCAATGATCCACATGAAAAAAAAATACGGCAAGAAAAATGTAGGTAAACAAACAATTTTGAAAAGGAAAGTCGCATAAGTTAGCTTACTAAACGAAAAACTTTAATTAGCAAACATATTGTAGGTAGACACTTGAAAGATATAGACATTTTCTAAAAGTCAAAATTCAAAGTCAAATCATTTATTTCGATTAGGCACTTTTGAATGTTAAAACTTACAAGAAAATTGAATTGTTTCTAGTTTTGTTATACAAAAACGTATCATAGTTGAATCTGCAGGCTCAGAAAATCAATAATTTCAAAAGTAAATTAACCCAATTAAATTTCTCACAACTAAGTGATATATCGTCGTCGCCTTAGAGTGAAAACCTCGGGAATGTAAATAGCATTTTATGCATTTCGGACAATCTTATAGTATCGAACAGTTCTGGATATAATAGCGTGTTAAATTTCCATATTAATTAATAAGAATACAGAACCTCCTTTTTTGAAGTCGGTAAAAAAAAAAAGACGCCATACTTTCTTCCTCCCGAAAAGTTACTTCTTTTACACTTTCGAGGTTTTGACTCTAAGGCGTCGATATTGGCAATCCACAAACATTTGCCCTTTGCCCAGACGTGGGCTAAACACCGCTAAACAATAGATCACGTAGCGTCACAGTCGGAGAACTACAATGAACTGTTTATCTTAAGATTGAACATAATTTGTAACTTAATGAACACTATTATCTATTGTAGCAGTCTAGTAGGGCATGGCCGCAGTGGTAGCGGATAGCGGAGCGGTTTATTAGGCTTAGCGGGAGGGGCCAAACAAGCTTTTGTATATAGCTACCTCCATTCCACTCATCTTACAATTTTACAAGTCAAAGTATCCTTGTTAGTGACAGAAGCGACTCAGTTCTCAGAAAAGATGACAAGGCGAAGAGGTGGCAAAGAAATGGCTATGGCTACTACTATACGGCTTAGGTATAATCATAATCAACCTATAATTTACCCACTGCTGGGATACAAGCCTCCTCTCTTCGAGAGGGAGAGGGCCATAATCCACCACGCGGGTTCATTGCGGGTTGGTTATAGATGTCACATGTCTTCGAACCTTTGGTTCTAAGACATGCCGGTTTCGTCACGAGGCTTTCCTCCACCATTTTCAGTGCAGTGGTGATGAAATAATTTACACAAAGTAAAGCGAAAAAAACCTACGACCTATACAACTCGTATGTCGCGGCCATTATGGCCACCACTGCTCACATCAACAAAATTCATCGCTCATAAGTTTAAAGGGCCTTTCTTTCATTCAGCAAATCGCTTTCCGCTACCACTCCGACCTATCCCCAACGCCACCTAATGAGGGACTCTCCAAGTTTCATCCACGCGGAAAGATGTTGCGACAGCATCCATTGTTCCTCTATAGAATATGCAACAAATTATTACTTGACAGAATTAGAGACTTTCAGATACCCTTGGAGTTTCTGATTGATATATTTTTTAATGATTAGTTTCGTTGTTCTGGTTTAATTGAATGTGAAAATGTATATGAGATCTATGATGAAAACTATCCTGGGTTTTATAACCAGATAAGACTGGTTGACTATAAGTTTGCGAGTGCTAGGCATTAATATACCTTATGTAAGTATAATATTCTGCCTAGCCTTTTTCCAACAATGTTGAGATGCAGAACGGCAAAGCACCTGCCATTTAATATCTTCACCATTCGCTGGTAGAGAATGCCTAAGGTCTTAAGCCTGCATTTGTACCTTTTTTGTGTGCAGCGAGTTGAAATAAATCATTCCACCGGCCCTTTCTACCCCTTCTACCTTCGGACGTCCAGACGCACTGCAAGTTACAATCCCCAGTTGCTATTCCACCAATTCGCACTAACCGTTTCAAATGTCCTTTATAATGCGCACAGCAAAAGAGTGGAACTCTCTACTTGCGTCTGTGTTTCCGTTTTCGAGCACATACAACCCGAATCTCTTAAAAGTAAGAGTGAGCAGGCTTCTTCTGGGTAAGCTCACTCCATCGTCGACTTTGTCTCTGTCACCTCTGACCTAGACTAGAGTCAAGAGCAAATTCATTTCAAATATTTTTTTTTTAAATGCCAGAATTTTACATGGAGCAACTGCCTATCTGAGCTCCCCAGCCCATTTACTGACACGATATACGACGCGGTAAGACTGGTTGTCACACTTTCGGGCTTTTGACTGTCTGTAACGGCTGATAAAGATGCAGCGGCTCAAACTGCGTATGGCAGCCGGGAACCTCGGAAAGCTCAGTTTGAGTGTCTTATATAGTCTAATAATTGCAACTCGGGTATATAAATGACAATTTCAAATAGTAAAATAAAGCTAATTAAAGAAACATTAATTGTATTTTATTGTAAATCTATTCTAGACATAGTAAGTCATAATGACAAGTAATATAAAATCTATGATAACAAAAGGAGTCTATAACATTCCTCCCGGCCTTAGGTCATTTGCTCTATAAGGCGATGCGGCGGGCGTACCGTCCTCTTGCTACGCCTCAACACCGGCGTCTGCTCGAGTGTTCGCGGTGAGTAGGAAACGGCTTCAATCGGAGGTTGACTGATTGGAGTTGAACTGGCACAAGGTAGTATTCCATGTGGTGTGGAAGTCGATGAGTGAGCCGGTGACGACGGTTCCATCTCAATGTTTTGCTCGTTGGTTGGTGACTGAGTTACACTCGCCCTGGGGCGTATGTGGTCGGCATGTCGGCGCTTCAGGACTCCTTCTGGAGTTCTAACCACATAAGAATATCTGTGTTTCCTTTCTTCAATGATCGCCGGTTTCCACTTATTTTCCAGCTTGGTACGGATGTACACTGCTTCCCCATTCTGAAAATTCGGAGTCTTTTGTTCAGATTGAATATTAGCTTGTATGTTCTTATAGCGCAACGTCCTTCTCATATTTGGCCTCACATTATCCAGTAAGCAGTTTAGCTGTCTGCCGAACATCATTTGGGCTGGTGACTTTCCCGTGGTAGTATGCGGTGTGTTACGGTAAGAAAAAAGAAAGTTTTGAAGCCTCCGTTTTGAGTTGAATCCGTCTGCTTCACTTGCAGCCATTCTTGATTTAAAAGTTCGTACAAGTCGTTCGGCCAATCCATTGGTTCTTGGATGGTAGGGTGAAGATGTCATGTGCACTATACCCTTCAACTTGCAATACGCTTGAAAGTCTTTGGATGTAAATTGAGGTCCATTGTCGGAGACAATAATTTGAGGCAATCCAAATGTAGTAAAAATACCATCTAGCTTCTCGCATATTGTTCGGGTAGTTATCTTTGCCATAGATTTATTTCTATCCATTTTGATAAGGCATCTGCCAGTACTAGCCAATATTTGCCCTCAAAGGGTCCGGCAAAGTCAACGTGAACTCTTTCCCAAACCTTTTCTGGAATCGACCAAGAGTAAACAGGAAATTCTGGGTTGTTGGGTCTATTTTCCTGGCATTTCTGACATTTCTTCACAAAATTGTCAATGTCTTCTTCGAGTGTTGGCCACCATACATAGAAGAACTCAAACTCAAACTCAAACTCAAACTCAAACTCAAACTCAAACTCAAACTCAAACCATTTATTTCAATTAAACCATTTACAGGCACTTTTGAATTGTCAAAAAGTCGGTCAGTCAGAAAATATGAAGCTAGTTGCCCATTCCAAAGCGTAGGTACCTATGGAGAAGAACGGGCAAGAAACTCCATGGACACTCTTTTAAATTGTATTTTTACAAAAATATTAGTTACATCAGAAATGTTGAATTTACAATTATATGTGAGAACGATGTAAAAAATATGTACGCGTTAAGAGCGTCCAGAGTACAGCAAATAGTAAGAAGACAACAATCCAAAAATAAATTAATTAAAAATAAGCCGAGGCAGCTGAGTGATGACCAGCCCCAACTGACGGCGCCCGTTCACGAACATGACGCATGACGCAGAAGCGCGCAAGAGCTCTCATTGCAGAAGTTCCAGGATGGCCAATGTGCAAATAATGCATTACTGTACTTCTTAATTTACTCGGTATAACAACCCTACCTTGCCACATGATGATCTTGTTCTCTATAGACAGTTCACTGCGTTTTCTGATAAACGGTTTCAGATCAGTCTGCGAACAGTCAAACCAGTCGGTTTTGATTAATTGCAGGACTTGCTTCAGTGTGACATCGTTTTTCGTTTCTTCTCTGATACGCTCTTCATTTAAGGCCAAGTCGTTCATTTTATTATGCTGTATCAGTTCAGTGATTTTGCATATCGATACCTCTGGGTCATTTGGCTGTTCAGTGCTATTTGGCATTCTGGATAGGTAATCAGCAATAATGTTATATTCCCCTTTTCTATAAATGATGTCATAATCATAATTTCCAATCACGAGTGCCCACCTCACAAGTCTATTATTGGCAATTTTGGGAAGATTTCGTTGCGGGCCCAATATGTGAATAAGTGGTTTGTGGTCAGTTACAAGTGTGAATTTTGTGCCTCTAAGATACTGATCGAATTTTTGAATGCCATAGAATATTGCTAATGCCTCGCGGTCTATAACAGAATACTTGCTTTCAGCTGGTTTCAGTTTTCTTGAGCCAAATGCAATAGGTAGTTCGGTATCTTTATCCTTGTGGTATAACACTGCGCCTACTCCTTTCTCTGATGCGTCACAGGAGAGGAAAAGAGGTCGATGTTCGTCAAAGGCCACAAGCGATTTAGATCTTCCTATTAGTTTCTTAGTTTTAATAAATATTTTGTTCTCATGATCAGTCCATTGCCATTTTCGGCGGTCACCTGTTAGTTCATGTAAATCGGCGCATTCACTATGTAGGTGTGGAATAAATCGTTCGTAGAAATTTATGAGTCCTAAGAACGCCCTGAGTTCTTTGGTATTTGTTGGCGGTGGTGCCTTCGAAATTGCTTCTATTTTAGATTTTGTTGGTCGTATTCCGTTTTTGTCAATAATGTGTCCTAAATATTCGATTTCTGATTGTAAAAAAGTGCATTTTTTAAGATTTACTTTTAGACCGGCTTGTTTCAATTTGTTGAACACCCTTGAGAGGGTATGTATGTGTTCTTTGTCATTTTTCCCAGTAATGGCAATATCATCAAAAAATACAGCGACGTTTGGTATACCATTAAGTAGTTTGTCAAGGAAATGTTGGAAAATTGAAGGCGCTGTTGCAATACCAAAGGGCATTCTGTTGTAGACAAAGTATCCTTTGTGGGTTGATATCGTTAGGTACTTTTTCGATTCAGGGGATATTTCAAACTGCAGATAAGCATCCTTAAGGTCAATTTTCGAGTATTTGTCCCCACGTGCCAGACGTTGTCTTAATTGATCAAAAAGAGGCACGGGATGGGTATGCTTGATAAGTACCGGGTTTATCGTTGTTCGGTAGTCGCCACATATCCGTACTTGACCAGTTGGTTTTAAAACATTGCCTGTGGGTGTGGCCCACTCTACAGGTGTTATGTTGGGGTCCACTTCTGTTATTATGCCTTCGCGCAGAAGTCGCTCTAGTTCTATTTCTATGTTTTTGCGTATGCTAAATTTGATAGGACGTGCCGGCAGATGTTTTGCTTCACTCCCAGGTTTGATATGTATGTTTACTTGATAATTGTTTACCTTCCCTAATTTATTGTCAAATAGGTCGGTGTAGGTAGCTAGTACGAGATCCAATGATGTGTCGGTGGTACGTTTGATAGAGTACACAGGCCTCGGAAAAGTCATGTGGTACATTTCGCTCCATTGTAAGCCGAAAAGCATAGGATCTGCCTTGTCCATGACTACCACAGGTAATATTTTTGATATGTTGTCTACTTCAACTGTTACGTCTGTTATACCTTTCGGTTTCAGTTTAAAATTGCAATAGGCTTGCAGTTTCGGTCCCTTCAACAATGACGGAGCTCCGATCTTTTTCCACATTTTAGTAGAAATTATTGAGTAGATTGGTCCAGGGTCCCAGTCCATTGTGCATTTTGCACCATTGATGGTTACGTCAATTTTCTTGCATCGAGATGTTTTCTTGTTAATGCTGTAGACAGGGTTGGGCTCGCTATCACTTTCTTCCGCGGAGGAGTCAGTGTGTGACGATGTTGTTGATGAGGCCTCTGATGTTTCTCTTCGATTGTTAACCTTCTGTAGTTTGTGATGTTTGTCCTTCTTGTCTTTGCGTTGTAAGTGTCTGGTTTGTGACAACAAATATGCTCTGCCTGATTTAATACATACACTTTCGTAATGTCCTATCATCCCACATGCTTTACATTGGTGGTTTTTAGCTGTGCAGTGCTCGTAATCATGTATGTCACGCTTTCCGCATCGTTTGCATTGGTTTGATCGCAACTTCCTGGGTGTTTCATTGTTAATCGTAGTATCTGAACGTTTGTTTTGTCTCTTCTGTTTGATTCTGTTAATATACTCGTAGTCATTATGTTTGTTACTTTCGCCATTATTGTCGTTCTCTGCGATTTCGCGTGACTGGGCAACTGCAAATATTTCTGCGAATGTTACCTCTCTCGTTTTCTATGGCTTCGCGTAGTTCAGGCCACCTTTGTTTTAAATCTACCTCCAGCTGTCTATGGTTCAAACCGGTTGCAAACCGATCACGGAGCTGTCTCTCCAGCAAGGTCCCTTCATAGCCGCAGTCTTTTGAAAGTTCCTTTAGTCTATTAGAATAACGTTCCATAGTTTCGCCGGTTTCTCTCGTAGAGTTCCAAAAATCTATTAAGGCTTTGTATCGCGTTTTTTTTGTTGTGTATAAATCTAATAATTTCATTTTTATATCGTCGTATGTCGCTGTGTCAAAGTCAGGAGTTAATGCTACCTTCAACTCGTGGTATATTTCAGGTGTAATGCAGTTTACGAGTAAGTCTTTTTGAATATTAACAGTCTCTTCACCCCATATTCGACATTTCGCTTCAAACAGATCCACAAAGTTCTCTGCGGTGGTTGTGGCAGGGTTAAACTTGTCGCACTTGAACTGTTGTACAATGTTTTGTTTCGATGTAGAAGGTGCTGCGTTATCATGATCGTTTGTCATGTTGTTGTTTGGTGAGGGGCATCCCTGGTGTTGTTGCTGTTGTACGAGTTGTTGTAGGAGGAATGTTATTACCTTCTGTTGTTCCTGTTGCGCGGTAAGGAAAGCCGCGAATTGTTCAGTATTCATGTTGTTTGCCTACTGAACAACACAATTTGCCTCGTCGCCAATAAAATAAAGCTAATTAAAGAAACATTAATTGTATTTTATTGTAAATCTATTCTAGACATAGTAAGTCATAATGACAAGTAATATAAAATCTATGATAACAAAAGGAGTCTATAACAAATAGTATTAAATTAACTAAGTTACTGTTATTTATTACACACACAGTCTGGGAAATAAACTAATATAATAGGCATACAACCCGAATCTCTTCAAAGTAAGAGTGAACAGGCTTGGCAGTGAACAGGCCTTGTTATATCTGGGGGCACGGAAGTGCCCCCACCAAGTCGAGCAAAAAGGGGCACGGCCGTACCATCCTTTTTTCGAAGCAGTTCAGGCCATTTTCAACATCCTATAACTTCGTTGTGGATAAAACTAGAGACCTGAATTTTCAGTAATCAAGCAGGCATTGTATAAACATGGTATATTTCAAATTTCATTCAATTTGAACCAGTAGTTTAAGAATTATAACTAGTCAAAGTTTCTTAATTTTGTCACTCACTGACTGACTGACTGACTGACTGACCGATCATCAAAACTCTAAGGCACTTCTAGCAGACGTAAAAGCTTCAAATTTAGAATACAATTAGTGTTTAGTGTATAAATCAAGGAAAAACTAAAATATTTTGCAATATCGTTCCACTTTTCTAGATACACCAACTGCATAAATAACTTTGTAATCCTATATAAATATATAGTATTACAAAGTTACATTTGCAGTTAATGAATCAGTGTACCTGTTTATCACTGCATAGTATAAAACAAAGTAGCTTCCCGCTGTCTGTCTGTCCGCATGTATGTTTAGATCTTTAAAACTGCGCAACAGATTTCGATGCGATTTTATATGTATAATACATGCATAATATAGTAGAGAAACACTGATAATTTTAGAGGTTTCTAATGTGATGTCGTAAATAAACACATTGTTTGCGCTTATTTTGCAAAAGCTAGCTGAACCCTATGAGATAGATCAAAATAATGTACTACAGTATTGTACACCTTAAAAAGGTATACAAAAAAGTCCAAGATGGTATATGTCTATCTCTTAGGGATAACCCACAATAACCATTTTTTATCCTTTACTTTTTACGAGAAATAATGGCTTATTTACGAAGCGGTTTTAAGCAATACAGCATTAATCCTTATCCAATTAAGTACATTAAATACATTGTGCATTTAATATAGATCAATTTCTCCCTTACAGCATGTACTTTAAATGAATAATTTCGAAGATATTACAGATTTCAAATGTAGGGACATAGCGGTAGCGCTGGTGGGCAACCACAGGATAGTCCGATTAAGTAGTCACGACCTCTCATCGTTTGGGGTGGGGTGTCCATCGAGCACAGCAACTCCCTAAATATCTTGGTGTTTCCCTGGACAGGTCTTTAACATATAGCAAAAACTGCAAGAATATCAAGCGGACTACTTGACTGGCGCTATCTTTTTCTGCGGGAGAATTCGCGTGCCCCATGTGGAGCCGTTCTTCCCATGCAAAGCTGGTGGATACAGCTTTGAATGATACGTGCCTGGTCATCACTGGCTGGCTAAATGGCCGGTACAAATGCTGTAACCACTAGCAGGAATAGCGCCACCAGTGCCTCACAGAGCAGTGGCAAGCTCCAGCGAAAGAGCCAAAAAGGTCTCCGACGCACAAAACCCTTTGCACGACAACATCCTTGTGCCACAAAGGCTGAAAAGTCGAAACAGTTTTTTAAAGTGTGTCGTTCCACTCACTGGCGAACCATCACAAGAGAGACTGAAGTTGTGGCGAGACAGTGCTTCCTTACCCAAACCGTTCGTCCACCCGCTGATCTCCCACCTGGACATGAGTTTCCTTTGGGTAACCTGGAAATCTTTAAACAGACTCCGCACCCAGGTTGGCTGAAGCAAGGAAAACCTGTTCAGGTGGAGATTCATAGACGAATCCGCCTTGGAGTATAAATGTCTATAGCACTTTATGATTAGCAGCGATCGCACGCGTTTATCGGAGCTCTCTAGCGAGGAAAATAACAATTATCCATACTAATATTATAAATTCGAAAGTAACTCTGTCTGACTGTCTGTATGTTACCTTTTCACGCCTAAACCATTAAACGGATTTCGATAAAATTTGGCAGAGAGATAGATTGCATCCCGGGAAAGGACTTGGGATAGTTTTTATCGACATACCTCGCGGGCGAAGCCGCGAGCGGAAGTTAGTGTATGATTGAATGTACCTAGATGTTCAAAGGTAACTTGTAAAATGGTCAACGGATTAGGTTAAAAAAAAAAGTTAAAAGGGTACCGGAAAGGAAAAAAAGTAGGACAATCTACAAAAAGAAGTGAGATGCCATCAAAACAAACTTGTAAAAAAAGCCAAGTCTCGCAACTCAGTTCTTCTACCGTAAAAAGTTGTGAGATCCATGTAATACCAAGTCGGTTAATTTATTCAGTCCCTACTTAAGGGACCTTGTGTCTTAAGTTATTACGTAATTAGCTAACCTAACAACATCTTGTAGTGACCATATCAATATTAAAAATCTTTTATGTTTAAAATACATAGATTGACTTGGCAATCGCACTGTGAGATACATTGTGTTTTCATGCGATGGCCAAGTCAATCTATGTATTTTAAACATAAAAGATTTTTAATATTGATATGGTCACTACAAGATGTTGTTAGGTTAGCTAATTACGTAATAACTTAAGACACAAGGTCCCTTAAGTAGGGACTGAATAAATTAACCGACTTGGTATTACATGGATCTCACAACTTTTTACGGTAGAAGAACTGAGTTGCGAGACTTGGCTTTTTTTACAAGTTTGTTTTGATGGCATAGCCATTTCGAATATCTGCCAAAGTATGACAGTGGTGATTAATGAATTTAAGTTGGTAATCAAGTTAATCAATTAATTTCCCAGACTTTATATAGGTACACAAAATTGTTTAAGAACATTAAAATCTACACTCGCACTCGCTTTGCACGCAGGAAACTTCGCTAAAATCTAGTAAATAAATTGCAGATGTTCAATTGTTCACGTTTCTTCGCCATTTACTTGAAGCGTGACAACTGGAACCATTTATCTGTACTTAAAGCATCGTCAATGAGTGGGTGCATCACAATTCGTGATAACACGAAGACTATTCGGTTCACAATTATTTTACCTCTGATAACAGCAAACAAACAGCTACCTTATTGCAACGAGCATAAAGATCACAGTGATATTGACAGATTTGTTACAGGCAGCAAACCAAAAGCAGCCTTATTCTAACTATAATTAAGATCACTTTGATTTTGACATTGACGCAAAATCAAAGGTAACATAACTATGAACAGAGAGAAGAGTCTGTGTGTCTAGTAGATTTAGCTAAAACGTTGCATACAGGTATGTATGCTGGATATAATTTGAGACTGCACGATTCAAGCAGATGTTGGGGATTTAATTTGACTACAAAACATGTTGTGAGTAATTTTGGAGTTTCGTTTGGGAATTAACTGAATTTCTAGCTTAACATAACAAAACATAACACAATAAATAAATGATGATTGAATACAATAGCAGTATCGGTGCCGGGTCACTGGATAACATTATTATATTTTGAATAAATAAGCATTAAATGAACGCGTCCTAACGCGTACTGTCATCCGCGTCTGTAACCATCTTCATTTAATACCCCTTGAGCTTTGAGTCTACCTTTCGACGACAAATCCACACTCGAATATCACTTTTTTTTTTTGAGGGTGGGCAATCATCAAATGACCCCTCCCGCTCTGGGTGGAGCGGAAGGTAGTGTCAGACTCTTACTGACTAAAACCCACCCGTGTTCCTTCCTTAGCCCTTTGTGTTCCGGGGTAGCGGTAACCCTTTCGGACAATCCCGCTGCATATGACTTTCCCTGACCTGTAGATTGAACCCCATCCTCAATAATGGGACCAATGACAGTCATCTACATCATCTGCCTAGCCTTTTCCCAAGTATGTTGGGGTCAGCTTCCAGTCTAACCGGTTGCAGCTGAATACCAGCATTTTACATGGAGCGACTGCCTATCTGACCTTCACAACACAGTTACTGGTTAGGTAGGTAATGCGATACCCCTTGGTAAGACTGGTTGTCAGACTTTCGGGCTTCTGACTACCCGTAACGACTGTCAAAGATCAACGGCTTAACGTGCTTTCCGAGGCACGGAGGGGTCACGGTATGTCAAGATGGTCAACCATCCACAGACCAACCGCGGCAAGCGTAGCTTAACCTGATCGATCGACTGCGGCTGTTATTATTTAGCCACAGCCCCTACAATGACAGTCATCTACACAAGTCACAAAAGCCTTTTAACATTTGGCATTAAGTTTATGCCAGAGGACAGCACACAATTAATTTGCAAAAAATAGGCCAAAAGCGAACATGATTTGTACCGTCAAACGGGGTGAATAGGGATGCAGGGGTGAATCGGGACGAAACTTTAAAAGCGATTTTAATATTGAAATAATATAGTTTGTTGCCAAAAAGGAATCTAATGTGTTTATTGTATTATAATTAACGATTACTTAAGTGTCCTTTTCGGCAACAAACTGTATTATTTCAACGCTAAAATCCATTTTAAAGTTTTGTCCCTGTTCACACCGTTTGGTGGCATTTTTTTTGTTGGTAAATCGCCAAATATTGTGGTGTCTGCCTGACATAGGCAGTGCCAGCGAACGGCGACCGGCCTCGATCTACGCGATCTGCAACTATGTCCATAATGAGTCAATGTTTGTATGAGTACGTTGCGTCGTCTGCAATCAAATGCGATGATGTATGGACGGCAGAAACATGCATTTTTACCCGACTGCGGCGAAGCCCAAAAGGAGGAGGGAGGGTTATGTGTTTGACCTGTATGTACACACATCAAAAGTGTCTAGGGATCAAGCATTTTTATGCGGATTTCTTGAGATTGAGATGTGGCTTTGTAATAAATTTATGATTTTATAAATTTATATGGATCCTTTTTGGTGCATTTCATAATTTGAATCAGGAACTGTGAATCAAATTCGAGTAAAAGATGAAAATCAGCTGTCAATATTTTCCCTATAAAAACATACAACGCATTGAAGACATTATTAGTGCTACTGTTTCCCTACTACTGATTAAAACCAACGTTATTATGGAGCGGCGACGTCATTTAAGCAGGGAAGAAATGCTCAGAGCCGAGAATGATAGAAGCTGGTTCCCGGCAACATACTGTGGCTTTAGCTCTGAATACAAGTCAGAGTGTTATCAGTCGACTTTGGACACGTTACCGAAGCACTGGTACCGTGGCTGAGCGCCATGGAGGACGGTATCGCTGCACCACACGGAGACAAGACCGATACATTCAAATCTTAACTCGAAGAGCTCCAACAATAACCGCCATGATGTTAGCCGTGAGGCTTCATCACTCTTCAGGGAACTTAATTAGCGACCAAACAGTCAGAAACCGCTTGCATGAAGTGAACCTTCATTCCCGAAGACCGCTACGGGTACCACCTATAGCAATGCACAATCGTAGGATTCGATATCAATGGGCTCTTGAACACAGAAATTGGGCAGAAGAACAATGGCGTTTCGTGTGCTTTTCTGATGAGTCTCGTTTTGGTATGAGACCGGATACAAGACGTATACGACACTGGAGAACCCCTGGACGCCAACAGCGATTAAAATCCTGCCAGGAAGTCCATCCTTATAGTGGTGGAACCATCATGGTATGGGCGGGTATTTGGATCGGCGGAAGAACTGAGTTGATTTGGATCAGAGGCAACCTCAACGCTCAAATTTATGCTGAGACGATTGTATCAGACGTCATCGTTCCTCTACAAGTGCAAATCGGTCCCTTATTTCAGTTAATGCATGATAATGCACGACCGCACACCGCAAGAGTTGTAAGACAGACTCTCGCCGCAGCTAACATCAATGTCCTGCCCTGGCCTGCTCAGTCGCCAGACTTGAACCCGATTGAACATGCATGGGATATGCTACAGAGAAGAGCTCTGCCGAATATGGAGGGTATCCAGTCGCAAGAAGACCTTTTTTTGTTGTTGCAACGAACATGGGCGGCCATTCCACAGCGTGATTTGGATGAACTCATTTTGAGTATGCCAAACCGATGTTCTTGTGTTGTTAGTGTTCGCGGTAGAAACACGGATTATTAATTGTTTAAGTTACCCAATAAAATTTTAAAGAAAACTGTTATTTCAGTCTTTTTTTCGAACTTTTGTGTTAGTGGTTCAAATGTCAAAAATCCCTTTATTAGGATAATGGCAAATTTCTTTATTAATGCAAAGGTGACTTGGTTTATCGTTACTGTGACAAACGAAAACACTTTATTTGATGAATCCTTAAAGAAAATTTTAATTAATATCAATCAGGAGAAAAGTTATTGCAAAAATATATGTTGATCCCTAGACACTTTTGATGTGTGTATGTTTGTCCGTTTCTTTGTTCCCTCGTAACTTCTAAACGAATGAACGGATCTTAATAAATTATACGTCTTTAGATTTGTCTTGGTAGCGCGAGTGTCACTGGGTATATCAAAATTGAAAAAATATAAAATGGCCGATTTTTGGCGCAATATTGTCTTCAAAAAAAATTTTTCTTCTCGTAACTTATCGAGTGGGGTATCAAAATAAAGGGTTTTTAAAGGTGATTATTTAGGAATTACATTATCTATACTAATATTATAAAGCTAAAGAGTTTGTTTGAAAGCGGTAATCTCAGGAACTACTGGTTAGAATTGAAAAACTGTTTTTGTGTTGAATAGTCCATTTATCGAAGAAGGCTATAGGCTATATAACATCACGCTATGACCCTTAGGCGCTGAGCAGCGGGTGACACCGCGGGGAACAACTAGTTATTGATGAAAGGCGCCTTATGACTATAGTTTGAGCGTAACGCAGTAACAGTAGCAATGGCTTTGATTTTGACAGTTCAACAACATCCATTGCGTTATATATACGTTGCTGAACAGACTAATTTTTCGAACATATGAAGCAATGGATTAGCAATATCCTTAAAAATGTTTCAGAATGTGATTGAAAGTGTGTTACCCAATGAGGATGCTGTTTTCGTCACAATCTCGTAGCATGCCAGCCCCCAATTTAGCTGTAGTTCGAAGCTCTGCTTAAAAGTGAACATTAAATAATCTAGGTACTTTAAAAAAAAACTGGTGAAGTGTGAGTCGGACTCGCACACGAAGGGTTCCGTAGATACCACAAGGCAAAAACGCCGAAAAAAAAAAAACACGTGTGTTGTATGGGAGCCCTCCTTAAATGTCTATTTTATTCGGCATGCATGCGGCAACAGGAATACATCATCTGTGAAAATTTCAACTGTCTAGCTATCACGGTTCATGAGATACAGCCTGGTGACAGACGGACAATAGAGCCTTAGCAATAGGGTCCCGTTTTTATCCTTTGGGTACGGAATCTTAAAAAACAAATCTTCAACTTTTTTTAGACTTTATATAAACACTACAGTTTCTGCTCGCGGCTTCACCCGGGTGAATGTCGGAAATTATCCCACAGGAACGTGCTACCGGGACAATAAGTAGCCTAAGTTATGTCCTTCCCCAGGTTGCCATCTATCTCATTCATTGCCAAATTTTATCGAAATCCAAGACACACGGACAGTGAGTTGACAGACGGGCAATGGAGCCTTAGCAATAGGGTCCCGTTTTTACCCTTTGGTTACGGAACCCTAAAAATGAGTAAATTATTTCTACAACGCAACAAATTCACGTAGCGCGCTGTCTGTACAATTTCCCATAAAGAGCATTGTATGCAAAACCGAGTGTTTTGTTTCATGTATGCACCCAATAGACCTACTGTTTGTCGAACAAAAACGAATAAGTTATGACCATATTGTAACGTCGCAGCTAACAGAAACATGTCATTAACTCGATTTTATTGCCTCGTCAACGTGTACGTTCCCCAGCAGGAAAGTAGCTCCTAGACTGTTAAAGGGCTTACAGGAAAGACGCAAATTTTAGAAACAATAAAAGTTTAAGATCGACTACAGTAAACAAAATCAGAAAAATATATGATATTCTTCAGGATATACGCTAGGTAGATAGTGTGTTGAAAACATAATACAACTAATTTGATACGATAGAAAAAAATCATGATGATACCTGTAAAAATTTCTTTTTACAATTAAAACTATACTAACATACATTGAGGTATAAAGTACTTACGTACTAGAGCTGACATTGTGAACAAAATATGTTGTACAGCGTGGCAACGCACGTTTTACAGAAAATACAATAAACTTACCGGTGAAACGTCACTCCTTGACTTTTATTCAATTTTCTAGAGTGGTTTGAACAGTATCTCAATACACACGAAGGCATTTTTAGAATTAACTGTATCAGTGCTACGTGTCACGTCGCGACAAGCGTCCGGCGCAGACTAAGGACTTCTGGTCCATGGACCACAAAGCGTGCTACAAATTATCGATTCGCGGCAGCCACTCTAGTACGTAAGTACTTATATCTCAATGCTAACATACAATCATTCTGATTTTTTGTCAGATTATTCTACAAGTACAATACTAGTGTTTTTTTAGTCCAAATAATAGGTTTTTTGTAATTAAATAATTGCTTCATATTTTGCAATAAATTACCAGCGTTGTGTCGTCGCGCTTCTCTTTCTTTTCTATGCAATTTAGTGCGTAATCTGCTGTAAATAAAAAAATTGTGCGCTTTGTCGTTTTGGAGAAAAACCGAAAAAACGATTCCTGCTAGGGTAACGTTTTTTCAGCAGGAAAATTCTAAACGAATGATCGGAGAGAGAAATATTGTGCATGGCCAGAGAGCTTATATTTGTGCAAAAATGTGCGCTGAAAATATAATTTGTGGGTCTTCAGGTTTTCGAGATATTGCATTTCCTGCTGGAGTGACGTTTTGCAGAATCGTGTATCTTTAAAACCATTGTATGATTACCATTGTATTGTATGATATAGCAATAGAGTATAGATTATAGGGAGTCAAAGATTCATCTAGCAAATACGGTCTACGCTAGATTAGTGTCCAGTGATTCTAGGTACGTATGCTACTCTAGGTAAAGTGGTTTAGAGACATAGGTGGAAGGTGTTCTACATGTCTCCTCTAAAGGCCTACGCAGACCGGGACGGCATGGCAAGGGATTTAAGTTTTTACTAATGGACATTCAAACGTATCGTTATAGAAATACGACATAAATTGCTATGCTTTAAAATGATGCCGTGGCATCGAAAGGGATTTCATTGCACGGCATTGAAAGACGCGCCACGGGCTCCCGCGGCGGGATGCCGTGGCGTCCTGCGGTAGACAACGGTATGCGAAAGACTCCGGCGCTCGTTGTGACATACCGCGGGGTGAGGCGGCGGGGGTAGAGAAACGGGGAAGCCGCTGGAATGCCGCGGTATCTAAGTGGCTAGTGTGCGCTGACTGATGGCAAAATCCCTTGCCATGCCGTCCCGGTCTGCGTAGGCCTTAACGCGTATTGGAGGTGAAGTTGTGGTCGAAGAGCGGAAGTGAAACTACGACTTGTAGTTAAATAATATTGTAATTACCACCCTCATTAGTTCCCAGTTCAGATACACTATAATTTAGCACATAATGTAACTAATTAAAACTAGTGGGGACAAGTAAAACTAATCTAGTCCGTGTCCCGCGACGGTTGGCAAGCAAGAGAGCGTTACGGTTAGCGTCCCGGATCGTAGATACGTGTTGCCACTTAACAGGGGTGCGTTCCTGATTAACTTATAATTACTTCTCTAAAACAAAACAGGCGACGCCACGTATTCTAAGGTGCGTTCACAAATGCACAATACGTGACGCCACAGAGGTATCTTAGCTTTGTAAACGAGAAAGCATGATCTATAGGCTCTTTGTAATAAGTGTCGTAGAAGACAGGCTCAGTTTCATACTTAGTTTCGGCGTTACCACTTTTGGTACACATGTAACATGTACCAGGTCGTCATACTCGTCTCCTAATGAAGTTGCATTGATTATATTATATTAATTCTTAGCTTACATAGTTCCGAATTCTTCTGATTTCTTATTACTAATAACGTAAGTTGACTTTTTTTGTCTGTTTCTAATACAGCAGTCAGTATATTGAAGTGGTATTGTGGTCAGATATGCAGGGCACCTCTCAGAGAAGTCAGTACCGACTATCGCAGTAGCTCAACTATCACTACCTAATGAGACACAATTACTTTTTCTATTGCTACCGATCTTTAAAATTGTTTTAAGTCTACTACTAAATCCTGCGATTTTTATTTTGCGAAATACCAGTATGGTCCCTCAGTTCACACGCACATGATTTCGCGACATCGGAGCGATTATTATGAAAACTTCACGGTTAGGGTTTCATATTTTTCTTTAGAGAAATCATCTTCGTCTTAGAACGGCCTCATATCGTCTTGATTTAGGATATCGGCGTTTGGCGCACCTATAAGTTCTTAGCACTGAGATTTAACTTCATTTTTAACAAAAATTTCTCTTCTTTCCAGATGTGGCTCTCCAGCATAGTGTCCTCAACACTATTCGTGATGGCGATGTCAGCAGGCAACGAGTACCTCCCCCCCAACAAGGGATACAACTACGAACCACCCATCATACCATTCCCCACCAATAACAATGGAAACAAGGTGAGTGTTAAGGCAAAAGCAGGTTGGCAACGAAATCCTGCTAGATCCACTTTCCTACATGAACCAGCAACGCTCACTACAGACGGAGCGAACCACACATAATGGAACGCAGCTCTTTAACACGGCTTGCGGTAGAAGTAAATTGGTAGAAATCGTCAGGTAACGATGAAGCGTTATGCTCTCTCCATGGCACTTTCTTTCTTGCGACAGAGAGAGATAGTTTTCATGGTACACCACTCAAAAATATTAATAATAATGAAATTCCTGTCTCGACCGGATCGGGCGAGACTCAGCGGCCGAGTCGCCTACTAAGCCGTTTTCAAGGGTGCTAAAGCCGCTAGTGAGGTCAAAATGAAAATCCAAGATGGCGTCTGCGAACATTTTCAAATGTTTCATCGTGGGCGTCGTTTTCATGGTTTTCAAGGGACCTGAAGCCTCTGATGAGGTCAAAATGAACATCCAAGACAGCGGCAGCGATAATTTTCAATTTTTTTAGTCATGGGTGTCGTTTTCATGTTTTTCGAGGGTGGTGAAGCCGATAGCGAGATCAAAATGAAAACCCAAGATGGCGTCAATTTTATGAAAGCTTTTAAAATCTTATACTAGATGGCTCTGTTTCAAAAACACGTAATAAATTCATACGTTCTCTCAGTCTCTTTCTATTATATACAGGTGTGTATGCGTGTGAGTAGCACGTAACGAACTTCGTTCGTGACCGGGGTCCCCCGACCCCACACGTTTTTTTTTGTATGAAAATACGTTGCGCTGCGGCCAGTTGCGGCTGTAATGTGCTCTTGGCTTTAAAAGGTCCTTATTTATGACCTTAGATATATTCTTGGGTCGTGACTATGTCTTCGCCGGTTTTCATCATACATCTAAAAACGTCCCAGTTTTTGGATAACAGCAAAATAACGGTATTAACCATAGATATATCCCTGGTATTAACGGTGTTGCTACAGGGCTGATTTCACCAAAGTCAGATATCTTTTAACCGTGGAATAAAGTTCACATCTGACAGTTGTAGTATGGAAAAACTGTCCAAAATTCAAAATTTATTCTCAGAATAAGACTTATTTTAAGTATAAAAGTTTGGTGCAGTCGTGTCAGTACATTGCTAATTTAAAACAACATGGAAAGCCTACAGGCAGCGAAAAGAGAGGTGATCTTTTTACTACATTTCTTTAGGCTTTCCAGGTTTCCATGAGAAGGACTCAGGTAGACTTTGGCGGCACATAAGTCTATGTAACTAAAAGGAAAAGCATGTTAAAGGATGTTATGCGCCTGGATGTAAATGTTACATTATTGTACTCGTAAACGCACTTACGATACAGCGGTGCTATTCTGCAAAAATCTCACCGTGAAAACTTAGGTGAAGTGAGCGTGGAGTGAGCTGTCAATAGTGTCAATTCCTAACAAAAACAAGCTCACTTCACCTAAGTTTTCACGGTGAGATTTTTACAGACTCTACCTGCTGGAGTAGAATTTAAGGGGGGTTCTAATGCCTGCAAGAAAAACATACCTACTGTTTCTGATACCTTTGTGATCATTAATCACATTGCCAAAATTGCAGTAGCCTATATGTAGCCCATGGCAGGGACTCGTGGCTAAGTAATAACAGCCGCACGAATCGATCGATCAGGTTAAGCTACTCTTGCCGCGGTTGGTCCGTGGATGGGTGACCATCTTCACATATCGAGACCCCTCCGTGCCTCGGAAAGTACGTTAAGCCGTTGGTCCCGGCTGTCATTCGTGGATCTTTGTCAGTCGTTACGGGTAGTCAGAAGCCCAAAAGTCTGACAACCAGTGTTACCAAGGGGTATCGTATTACCCAGTAACTGGGTTGTGGAGGTCAGATAGGCAATCGGTTCACGTAAAATACTGGTATTCAGCTACACCCGGTTAGACTGGAAGCCGACCCCAACGTAGCTAGGAAAAGGCTAGGCAGATGATGATGTGTACTTGTAGCCCATGATCCAGAAAAAGAAGAAGGTCTTACAAACCAGCGAACTAAAAGCGAGTTTTAACCTGTCTTTTGTCATTTTAAACGTTCCAAAAGTTGTGAGTTTCAGCCGAATTTGAATAACTGAATTTTAAACAATGTCTCCGTAACATTTCAGCAACCACCGACCCCGACCAGGCCGAACCCCACGCCCCAGAGGCCGTACCTGCCACCTGGACCGCCTACCCCTGGACCTGGACCTTCTCCGACTCCTGGAGTGAGTATTTTAGTTTTTACTTAAGTGTGCCATGTGCCTCGATGGTCTAGAGGTCGCAAGCGCTACTGCTGACCACGAGGTCCTCGGTTAGATTCCCAGGTCGGAAATAGTGTTCGGAATTTCTTAGTAACAGCCTGGGAGTTTGAAACTTGGCGGTGCAATGACCCACTTGCTTCGGTCAGCACGTTGCTCCTGCGCCTGATCTCTCTCCTGTCGTGTTTGATTGCCGCGTGCCGTCCCATCGGACAATGAGAGCGAGAGAAGAGAGAGTGCACCTGCGTCTGCGCACACACTTGTGCACTATAATAACTCCCGCGCCGAAAGCTAGTCTCCGCTGAGATTGGACGAAATTCAGTATGGAGGACTATTATACTATTATTATTATTGTGTTAATTAGAGGAATTAATAAGAGACAATTTAATTTTTTAAATATAATTATTTGTCGTCGTCGACATAATGATGCGGGTTTCGTCCTGGTGTGGGCGATATGTATTTATTGCGGTTTTTTCTATTGTCTGAAAATAATATATAGATTAATGAAATATACAGAGTGGGAGGGACGTACACGCAAACTGGGCCTCAAGTCTGCTATTACAATAGTGTCAGAATGGTTTATCATTGATTTCATAATTGTTGATTTTGACAAGTTTGGTAATCTACTAATATAATGGCGTCATTATGACTTTCCAATGGTCAACCACTGACACTCCATTGAAAGAAATGGCAAAGAATGGTAATCTCGTACATTATGAAAAATGAATTACTGACTTAGGTACGCGGTAATCTGCAAAAATTTTGACAGTTCCTTTGATCAGTGACCTACCATTAGAACGTCATTGTGCAGTCATTGCTTTTAATTCGTTACGAGTATCGTATAATTTCTGTGCCATTGACCGACCAATGATCAACCATTATGAATTTAGCAGATTACGAACTTTTAGCAAAATGACAATGGGATGGTGGTGGAATCGTGTTGGAATGACGAATTTATAAAAATAGCAGACTAGGGCCCCTGTATCCATGAATTCATTCCGCTTATCCTGCCCGAGCTATAAATTCGATTTCGCTTAGCGTTCTTTGTGACTATTTATCTTTTTGCTCGGCTCCTGACGGTCATAGCGTAATGTTAAATAACCTATAGCCTTTCTCGAGAATTGGGCTATGAAATGCAAAAAAAAAAAAACAAATCCGACTGGTAGTTCCAGAGATTACCCCTCACATACAAACTTACAAAAAAAAAATACCTCTTAATTATATTACTAGCTGCACCCCGCGGTTTCGCCCGTATAATAAGTGTCGATCCCGTGGGAATATCGGGATAAAAAGTAGCCTATATGTTAATCCAGGGTGTCAGCTACCTACATACAATATTTTATCAAAATTGGTCTACCCGTTTGAGCGTGAAGAAGTAACAAACATAAAAACACACACACACACACTTACAAACTTTCGCTTTTATAATATTAGTGTGGGCACTAAGGCGCTTTTGAACGTCAAAGATTACAACAAAATAGAATTGATTCTAGTCGCCCATTCTAAAAGGTATTTTTCGTATTTCAACACCACTGCTCTCAAAACGGTGAAAGAAAACATCGTGAGGAAACCTGCATGTCCTAGAGCCAAAAATTCGAAGACATGTGACATCTACCAACCCGCACTGGGCCCGCGTGGGTTACGGCCCACTCCCTCTCACAGAGAGGAGGCCTGTGTCCTAGCTAGTGTTGCCAGGTCTTAAGACCGAAAAGCCGGACAGACCAGCCAGTTCCGGACATATTGGGTAAAGAAGCCGGACACCCTTACCTAATTATTTAGTCTTAGACACACGACACGACAGGTTTTTTTTTAAGTAACACAACGCTTTTTTCGTGGTGAAGAAGTGACTAAAGTGGGGTGGTGATGAAGAGTGGCGGGCGTAAAAAGCTTAACAAAAACCGGACAGGGCGGACACCGTCTGATCTGGCCGGACACACAACCAAAAAGCCTAATCTGTGTCCGGCTTTATCCGGAGGCCTGGCAACCCTAGTCCCAGCAGTGGGAACATTATAGTCTGGTTATGTTTAGATATTGATACGCATCACATCTGTAGAGTTTCGGTAGTCTGTCAAAGAATGACAGTTGTGTTTTGAACATACGGGCAATTTAATTTCGTAGCCAAAGTCAAAGTCAAAACGTTTATTGTTACGGGATGCAGCAGAATACCAGCGTCAGGTATTCTACCTGGCATATGCTGAGCTGGACTCCCATTTTTTGCAACCATGGCACACCGCCCAGTAGTGATCGACCGTTATAGATGTACATGAGCTAGGTGTCTATGGGTCAATTTATCTTTTTAATCTTTGTTTTGTTTTTCTTTCACCTGTTTTTAATGTTTTTTAATAGGTACCTGTATTGTGTCTTTTATTGCACTGAATAAACGTTTTATCTATCTATTGCGAACTAAGTGTACAATGTTGGCGATATATTATGCTAGTACTTATGACTTAACAGCCTTTTATAAGCATTGCAATTGCAATTCCAATTTGCTTAACAATTACTTTCCCTGACTACCCTTTCAAAAACCGTTTAGAGAGCGTACCTTCCTCTCCCGAAACGTTACTGCTATCGCTGATTTCCTCTAAAAACGAAAATACAAATATTAAAATAAATATTTCTTACTACCTACCAACAGTTTTAAATCACACATTCAGGTGATGCGCTAGGAAGCTTACGTTTTTTGCAATTTGCTGGTCAGTATTAAGTTGTTCGTTGATTAAAATACGATTCGCGACCGTAACAACTAAGTATTTACAAAATTATAATCATTAAAGTCATCAATCAACACAACTCTCTAAGACCAGGTAATCCTACTGAATGACTATTTCATGAAATCTTGACATTTTAGGATTACACTAACTTATCAAGTTGTATTACTGAGTCTAATGACTATAATTCTGTAAATACATGTTTGTTACGGTCGCGAATCATATTTTAATCAATACTGACCAGCAAATTGCAAAAAACGTAAGAAAATTTGAAATTCGCAGACTACCTTAGATGCGCTAGGAATCCCGCGAAATTCAACGTTTCTTACGTTTTTTGCAATTTATATAGGTCAGAGTCAGATTGTATGTTGAAGAAAACATGATTCGCGAGCGTAATAAGTACGTACTTACGTATCTACAGAATTGTAAAGATTAAAATGATCAATACAACCCTCTAAGTTCATATAAAGAATTATATGAACTTGTTGTCATCATCATCTGCCTGCCTTTTCCTAACTATGTTTGCGTCGGCTTCCAGTCTTTTACATGGAGCGACTGCCTATCTGAGCTCCACAACCCAATTACTGGGTAATACGATAGGTTGTTAGGACTGGTTGTCAGACTTTCGGGCTTCTAACTGTACGTAGCAACTGTCAAAGATCCACGAATGACAGCCGGGACCAACGGCTTAACGTGCTTTTCGAGGCACGGAGGGATCACGGTATGATGGTCACCCATCCACAGAGCAACCGCGGCAAGCGTAGCTTAACCTGATTATTATTTAGGCACGGGCCCCTCGTGAGCTTAGAGGGTTGTATTGATTTATATTTCATCAAATAGTCATTCAACAATTTGTCCTTAAATTACGATATTTTATAAAGATTATACTAAGTACTGTAAGTGTAAGTTTGAACAGAGACAAGTGGAAACAGAATAGGAAGCAGTTTGTCCAGCAGTGGGACATCAGCTTTTAATAAAAATAAAATACTTAGAGCTGATTTTTCAATCATCTGATATTCGAAGAATAATTATGAAATTTTTACAGTTTTTTCATTGATAAACTGTCAAACGTCAATTTTATTCCTCGAAAAAAAGTTATCTGGCGATGGATAAATCAGCCCTAAGTATGTTAAGTAAGTACAATAAGTTAAAATAAAACAATCTGCTAATTAAACAGGACTACTTAGCTACGTCTCGTCTGTGTGGTGCCGGACTTAAAGAATACCACCACCCCTTACTTCCCGTGGGTGTCGTAAAAGGCGACTAAGGATCGTACCGGAGAATGGGCAGCAGCGTTCTCTATGTATTCCACCATCATACCATACTGCGATCGCCAACCCGCCTGCCAAGCGTGGCGATTATGGCAAACCCTCCCAAAATTGGGAGAGGCCTATGTCCAGCAGTGGACGTCTATCGGCTGAAACGACGACTTAGCTACTTACTGCTCCCTATAAAAACAAAGTAAAAGTTATACAAAAGTTATCTGGCGATGGATAAATCAGGCCTAAGTATGTTAAGTAAGTACAATAAGTTAAAATAAAACAATCTGCTAATTAAATAGGACTACTTAGCTACTTACTGCTATCTATAAAAACAAAATAAAAGTTATAAAAAAGTTATCTGGCGATGGATAAATCAGCCCTAAGTAATTACAATAAGTTAAAATAAAACAATCTGCTAATTAAATAGGACTACTTAGCTACTTACTGCTACCTATAAAAACAAAGTAAAGTTATAAAAAAAGTTATCTGGCGATGGATAAATCAGCCCTAAGTAAGTTAAGTAAGTACAATAAGTTAAAATAAAACAATCTGCTAAATAAACAGGACTACTTAGCTACTTACTGCTACCTATAAAAACAAAGTAAAAGTTATAAAAAAAGTTATCTGGCGATGGATAAATCAGCCTGTAAGTTAAGTAAGTACAATAAGTTAAAATAAAACAATCTGCTAATTAAATAGGACTACTTAGCTACTTACTGCTATCTATAAAAACAAAGTAAAAGTTATAAAAACAAAAAAATAAACACTAACAGTGTCTGCAAATATTATAAAAAAAAAAAAAACTTACTACTTGGTATAAACAATGGGTGCACTGAAAGAAAATAAAATAAAATAAAGTTTTTAGTTGTGAAATTGACTAAAATGTAAAAAGTAAATCATATTGAAATGTGTGTGTGTTGAAAACTCCAAAATTCAAGCAGGCAAAATCACAGAAAAAGCTCTTTTTTATAACTTAAACTAGTCACTTAAAACTGAAACTAATAATTTTAACTAAAACTAGACTACACCTCAAAAATCTGACATATTTTGAAACCCTTCTGTACATTTAGTAGAGTTGAGCAACTATTTTCTCGGAAAATGTCCGTTTCAACCGCGCGGCCACCTCATAATATTTGATGAAACTTTGCCAGGAATTAGTGCTAATTTGTTACTTTACACACCTCTTTTCGTGAATTTGTTACAAAAAATGGTGATTCAAGTGATCAATCATGGTGATCAAGATGGTGTGTAGCACACCCTTTGGCTGGTCTTTGAAAACTAACCCTGTATAAGCACTCGCCCTAAAAAAATAAGATATGAATATCGAACATTCCATTAATCACTATTCAGTCTCACTTCATTGTGAAAATTGGTCACCCTACTCTCATACGGTTTCATACTACTGTTTTTTGTAAATATCTTCTAAAATATGAATGCTGCAGTTATATTCGCCATATCTATCCAAACTAGGTCACGTTACCCGTCGATTAGTCCTTTAAGTAAGCTTATACCTACTTTTAATAACGAGATAAACGCCATTGTAATTTAGGCATATTGCCGTCCGAGCGGCCAACAAAAATCGACTCTAACAAATTATTGAACCTACTTTCTAATATTTTTTTCTGTTCATTCGCTGTAACAAATTAGTAACTAATTGTCCATACACATTAGCCTCTATTAATTTGATATTTATGGTGATATACCTACCTACTCGTAACCTGAAAACTAAATATTGCATAACTTTTTGTTTATTTACGTTTTGAATTTTTTTATTTTTGTAACAAATTGAACAAATTAAGACCTTTCTTTTGATGCATCATTCGTCTATCTGCATTATATAGTTTCTGTGTAATCACGAGCGATGACTACGGCAAGTGGCGGTTCTAGCGGCCAACTATTCTTTGTCATAGCGTCTTAGTTTTTTTTGTAACAAATTCACGAAAAGAGGTGTGTAAAGTAACAAATTAGCACTAATTCCTGGCAAAGTTTCATCAAATATTATGGGTTGGCCGCGCGGTTGAAACGGACATCTCGGAAACTAATTTGTCTCTCACATCAAGTCTACGGGTTACGTATGTAAGTGCGCAGATGTAGCGACGCAACAAAGGTGAGAGACAAATTAGTTGCTGAGACAAAATGTTGCTCGTGGGCTCCCCTTATGCGAACTTAAACCGCAAATTTTTTTGCGATTTCAGGTTTGGTCCCATTGCAAAAGTTGTTTACGACGGTGCTATTCTGTAAAAATCTCACCGTGAAAACTTAGGTGAAGTGAGCGTGGAGAGAGCTGTCAATAGTGTCAATTCCTAGCAAAAAGAAACTCACTTCACCTAAGTTTTCACGGGGAGATTTTTACAGAATCGACCTGCTATAGTTCTTTTAAATAGATGTATAGTTTATTCATACTTGTTTCAAATTTATGTTATTTGAAGTTAAACCAATATAAACTGTATTCAAATGGAATTTAAGTTGATTTCAAATTGACTATCACTATTGAAAAAGTTATAAAAATGTTTGAAGTTGTAGCGTAAACTGAACTTTATTGTGTAGGAATTAAAGTTATTTTTCCATTAATTCATATAGGTCTACCAGAATCTCATGGCAAAAAAAAAACAAAAAAACTTTGTGGTTTTCATACATTTGACATTGCCAATGTTGTCAAATGTATGAAAACCACAAAGCTTTCTTTGTTGCCATGAGATTCTGGTAGACCTATAGTTGTGTAGATTTTTGGCAGATCACCTATTGAATGAGTATTCCATGAAATATCAATCCCTTAAGAAATTATATTTTCCATCCGTTTAAGTACTTACATTTTGGTAAAGGCATTGATGTGGTACATCTAGTCGAGTGCGTACGGGACTGCGGCCGTGTTTTGCCTTCACCGAGTGTCTCTGTTACTGCCACTCCATGGAGAGGAGAGATCTTGCCAGGAGATGTCAGTAGGTGCGAGTGCGTAACGTCGGATGGCGGCAGCTCCCCACTACTAAGGTAAGGTAGTTGCACCGACCTCTTCGCAACTCGATTAGTTTTCATCGTATGGGCTAGAGACAAGAACACCAGGTCACACTGTGTATAGCACAATCAGCCTATAATGTTCCCACTGCTGGGACCCAGGCTTTCTCTCTGTGAGAGGGAGTGGGCCATAATCCACCACACGTGTTCAGTTCAGGTTGGCGGATGTCACCATATCTTTGAACCTTTGTTCTAGGACATGCCGGTTTCCTCACGGTATTTTCCTTCACCGTTTTGAGAGCAGTCATCATCATCATCATTTCAGCCGAAAGACGTCCACTGCTTGACATAGGCCTCCCCCAAGCACCTCCACTTCGACCAGTTCTGTGCTTTTCGCATCCAACGGGTTCCTGCGGCCTTCACAAGGCGGTCGCCACTCTAGAACCTTTCGGCCCCATCAGCCATTTGTTCTGCGAGCAATGTGCCCTGTCTACTACCACTTAAGTTTGGCAATTCTTCTGTTACCTTGGTTCTCCTGCGGATCTCCTAATTCCTGATTCGATCACACAGGGAAACTCCAAACAGAGAGCAGTGGTGATGAAATAATTTACACAAAGTACAGTGTCTGCTTGGGTTCGAACCTACGACCTAGAACTCGTAAGTCGCGGCCGTTACCATTGGGCCATCTCTGCTCGAGATACATAATTATTAATCATTTATTTAAAAACATAACACTCCTTTTTTTGAACAGTCGTCTTAAAAAGGGTTATGGCGCAATTATATACTTGATCGTTTACCCGCATGCGGGCATCCGAATGAGTTATCCAAATTCAAGCACCAATTATACTAGAGGACTCGACATCGTCCATTTAGACGACGTCTTAGTCGTTTGCCCGCACTTCATAGGCAACCGAATGCGAGTGAGCGACCAAGTGTAATTGCGCCAATAGGCTCGTTTACAGTCCCTTCACAGTTATTTTACCTGTAATTATGAATCACTGTCCAAATCACAGTGATCTTTATTCTCATGCATATAATATAAGGTTGCTGCCACTGACAAGTCTGTCAAAATGATCAGTGATCTCTAAGCTCGTTACAATAAGGTTGCTGTTAGATTGCTGCTGTCAGAGGTAAAATAACTGTGAACGAACTGTACACGGAAAGAATGAAGATCGATAGAGAGTGAAGCATTTAAAGAAAGAAAAACTGTTTATTCTGCACTAACAAAACGCACATTGCAAAGCAAAAAGAAAATAATTTATCATCATGATTTCTTCTGACAGATGGCAGTAAACTACCAGTGTACAAAGAGCTTTTGGTGCGTGGCCAAAATCTGAACTAACGCCGGCTTTTTCAATACATTTTCTGTGACAATTTCACAAATGTTTACAACAACGCCCTCCTGTGATTGTCAAGCGCCAAAAATCCTTATAGCACTCAATATTAAATTGATATGGTGAATGTCCGATAAATATAATATTTAAATTATTAACAAATACAGGGTTATTGGTAAAATTTTAAGAGGTAATTGTTCTCATCTTTATGAACAACTTTTACTATGAGTCTTTTTTTTTTTTTTTTGCGGATTGGAAATCATCAAATGACTCCTCCCGCTCTGGGTGGAGCGGAAGGGAGTGTCAGACTCTTACTGACTAAAACCCACCCGTGTTCCTTCCTCAGCCCTTTATGTTCCGGGCCAGCGGTAACCCTTTCGGACAATCCCGCTGGCCCGGCAGGCTTCGGCCCTAAGGGGCCCCTCCTCGATGCTGACATCTCTTTGAGGCGCGCGTGGAACACGTACGCGCCGTCCGGCACGGGCCTGGTCCTGATCGGACGGTGAGCTACCCATTACTCTCCGCCCGCAGGCCCGCGCCTACGGTGGCCGGGAGTCGTCACGCGGCTCCCGACGCCCGGGGCGTCTCCCGCGGCGGCTGGGACGGGAGGCTCTCTCCCTGAGCCGTCCCGCCACCTCCTTCGCTAGCATGACTGCTTCGCAGAAGGAGGTGACTGCCTCCCACTCCCTCTCGCCCCGGACCATGGCTTGCACCAGGGCCGGACGCGAGAGGTCGCCGTCGCTGCCGATCGCCTCTACGAGGACACGGCGGTGCTCCGCCCAAGCGGGGCAGACCTCCACCGTGTGCTCCACCGTGTCCTCTGGGCGATCCTGGCAATGGTGACACCCGGGCGTTTCCTCCCGCCTGATAATGTGCAGGAACCTCCCGAAACTTCCGTGTCCGGTGAGGACCTGCGTCAGGCGGTAGGTGAGGGCGCCGTGGCGCCTCTCTAGCCACTCCTCAAAGAGGGGTCTTATCGCCGCTATAGCGGCGTGCCCTGCGCTGGGTTGCGACAGTCGCTCTTTCCATGCCGCCATGAGATCGCGCCGGAGATCCGTCCGCTCCGCAGCGATTTGCCGCGGAAGCGGATCCTCCCCCCGGCGTAGTGCCTCCGCGCGCCACTCATACAGGCGCGCGAGGACTATCGCCTCCAAATACTATGGGTCTAAACTTGAAATCGCGATAAAAAATCAGCTGTTCCCTACATTTTGACGAGTTATACGAACATAAATACCTCTTATGAGGTTGTTAATGTTTTACCAATAACCCTGATATGTGTCTTGGAATTCATGAACCTGAGTATGCTGAAACAAGCAAAGTGCATTTATAAAACAACAAAGAATTATTTTGGAGACCTACACTAGTTTATTGGCATTACAGCAAAGTAGATAAGTATGCAGGATCGTAGGATATCGAATAAAATTTTATTTTATTATCAGAAAACCAACAGCTCATTTATCAAATAAAATTTCAGTCGACAACATTCATCGGTTTCTTACTAAACTTCAACTGTACCGACGATCCTGCATACTTATCTCTTTTGTTGCCTATATATGAATATTATAATATTACACACACATTACAACTGTGCACCTACCTACATTATAATTATACCTAGGTACTGTTTAGAAAAAATGACATGCTTCCTTTTTAACCCCCGACGCAAAAACGACGGGGTCTTTATAACTTTGACGTGTCTGTTGGGGTGTGTGTGTGTGTTTGTCTGTCTGTGGCATCGTAATAAGCTCCCGAACGGATGAACCGATTTTGTTTTGTTTTTGTTGGTTGAAAGGTGAATTAGTCGGAAGTGTTCTTAGCTATGTTTGATGAAAATCGTTCCAAGATGGCCGCCGCCACAAAATGGCGGATTACATATTTTTTCACAACTCCCTCAACATGGGTAGGTATCAAATGAAAGCGCTTGAATTGTAGAATACTATACGCTATTACAAATTTCAAATCCAAGATGGCCGCCACCACAAAATGGCGAATTACATTTTTTTTTCACAACTCCTTCATTAGAGGTATCAAATGCAAGGGCTTGACAAGTAGAATAACGTACACTATATTGAAAGGGAATGAGGAATATTAACTAACGAAATGAAAACTAAAAACTTGAAAATTATTTTTTTGTCTGATCGATGCCCTAGATTGATGAGGAAACTGGGTCGTAGGTACCAGTCATCACTCCACTTTTACGAATGGAATTATCCTACTCAACAAATGTATTTTCACACCACCTGCTCGAAAATGTCAAATTATATGTCAAGCAACCTTAACCTAAAATGAGTCATTAGTGGCCGGGGGCACAGCCGGTCAATAATGTTGTACTGGATTTCATTATGACCCGCTGGTCAATAATGTGATTTGAATTTGGAATCTCACATGCTCAGCTAAATTGGCAGTATAGTACTAACAAACACCCTTTGGTGCCAGAAAGAGGAAACCTATTCTCGAAACCCTTACTACGCGTGGATGATATTCTCGATTTCCTACAAAATCATAACGACTGCTTCTTCATATCGTTGCCATGTTTTCGAAGACATAATATTGTAAGAATAATTAGATAACTACGAACCATTTTTTAAAAGGAATAAATAACATTAAAACTGGCATTAATAATAACAAATACCGTACCGCGCCGTAATACCGTAATAGTAATTGGCTGTAACATTAGTTAATTTATTTTAAGTAAACTGCGCTAAGATTGCTGTGGATTTTGTTAATAAATAAATAAATAATAAAACCTATCTGTACTACAGTCAATTTATCACATTTTATCAAAACTACTCTATTTTCACGAGCGTCTCCAATGACGTTCTAAATTCAAAATGCATACAGCCAATCATCCAAAACCATTCTACCAGCCCTGTATAAAGCTTAGTTTACACAAACGCCACTTCCATGAGAGTGATATCAATAGACACACACGACAAAACCGTAAAAGAGACTTTTTTTTTTTGAAAATCGAATTGATCGTGTCTTGGCTACTTATTGGTAGACGCAATAAAGGCGCGAATTTTCTTACTATGACTATTATTTTCTCACAGTAGGTGAAAAAAGTAGAGTATCCTCCTCTGGGCTAAAGGTGTCTTTGCCTTGGGCTAGCTTGAATCCCTCGCTGCATTCAGGATTCTTGTATTAACTCCCTCGCTGCGCTCTTGAGTTAAATCCCGAATCCTTCATTGCGCTCGAGATTCAATATGACGCCCGTGACATAAGACACAACTTTAGCCCCTCGGTGCATAATCTACTATTCTTCATCAGATAGTGTCGCAGTCCCATTTTATAAACTAGATCTGAAATACCTAAGATATCTAATAGCTATGAAATACTTGTACGAAAGCTGAATACCAAACTAAAGGAAGAACTAGAAAAAGGATATAATAAAACAAAAAAATCTGTTTAGTCTTAAAAATTATTCTTCAACTACTTATAACTAAATTAATAATTATTTTTGATGGATAAAAAACCTGATTAAACAACACATTACCTGAATCTAAAACGCAAGAAAATAAAATAAATAAAATAAAAAAATTAAGGAGTCCCTTCAAAAAACATGAATTAAAAATTTAATTAAAAATTTTAAAGACCCCTGACACAAAATAATGATGAAATTAAATGTAATTGGAAAAGGATAAAATAATTTAAAATTAATTTAAAAATATTAAAACAAATAAATTCATATGGCAGTCCCTCTTAGAATAGAAGGTGTTCTACAGAACGGTCCCCCGACTTCCTGAATTGTATCTGTTTTAGTCTCGTTACATAAATTCTTTAAGTCGGGGTTTTTAAATTATTTATCCTTTTCCAATTACATTAAATTTTATTATTATTTTGTGTAGGGGTTTTTTTAAATTTTTATTTTTTAAGAGTTTCAATTTCAACTGACCTTCTTCGAGACCTAAAATTAAATTAAAATACACAAAATAAAAAGTAATTAAGTAAATAAAAAGTAGTAAAAATATAAAAAATGTGTGTTTGTGTGTAATTTATTTAAAATTAAAAAAGAAGTAATGTTTTATTTTTATTTCTCGAAGGCAGGTTCGTTTTCATTGTGTGTCTCAGACACTGCTTAACGTCACATTAAACACAGAGCATGTAACACACTGTAAAGGCAAAATTACTTAACCGCCAAATTAGGCTTTGGCGGTTAACAAATTTCGCCTTTCCAGTGACGATAATAATACCTATGGTTTTTATTTCATGTTCAAATCCTTATTTCCAAGGGATTTATTTGCACTTAAACAAATATCAACTTTATTCTATAGAGTAAATAGGTTGATATCAGAATGACTAGCACCTATCTACTCTTGAAAAATTTACGAGCTACTATTGAAAAAGTCATATAAAAAAAATACATAGCTGAAACTTAACTAGGTACCCATTTGTTTATATCTTTGGAAACGTAACTGCAAGCAAAGGATATGTGCACCAGCTCGGGCGCACTTAGTACAGTTCGACGCGAACTGTAGGTTAAAAAAGTCTATAAAATAACACAGCAGCGCGCTTGCGCGGCTAGCGAAAAGCCTAGCTTCAGAGCGGCAAAATTCTTTGACGCGAACTGTAGGTTAAAAAGTCTATAAAATAAATAAACTCACTTGTCAACCTTTCGCCATATTCTAAAGATATCAATCGGGCTTAAGTTCAAGAAATTACAAATAATATTAGTGTTTTGTAAAAAAAAAAAAATATTTACTCATGTCCATTTCTTTCATTTTCATAGCTGGATTTAAAAAAAAATGTTTGATTAGAACTACGAGGTAATTGCACACACACACTAAAGGTACACATATCAAACCGGAAAGGGATCGGCACCGTATCAACTCGAGCCGTTCAGTATTCTTTGTATGAAACTCCCTACTGCAACGCACACTAATCGGAATTGTAACGTAATCGCCTCGCCTCCAGGCGGGAGGAAACGCCCGGGTGTCACCATTGCCAGGATCGCCCAGAGGACACGGTGGAGCACACGGTGGAGGTCTGCCCCGCATGGGCGGAGCACCGCCGTGTCCTCGTAGAGGCGATCGGCAGCGGCAGCGACCTGGGGGCTTACTCTCCAAAATAATTTTAATTCCAATGAAAGGCCAATACGATTCCAATGTTAATTTTACAGTCACGTGATTCGGTACTCTTGAAAACAATATTGTCACCATTGAAATGAAATTGACATTGGTCCGCCATTATTTTGTTACACGTGAAGTTAGCTATGTTACGGGCTGCAATAGTGTTGTTCAACTCATTACGAAAAACCGGTAATAGGGCTTTAAAATGCTTTATCGTTTAAATAACAAGGCTATTAAATAAATATGATATAAATAGTTCTTTAATTGATTATTTATAAAGTATTAAATTCATTTGGGCATAAGAAAATGAATAAAATCATAAAATTAACCATGACTTTGGCTTTATGGGGTAGGATCGTTGCCTACACTACTTGATTAAAAAAAAAAAGACTGCGTGTAAGTTCTCCAATTTCAAACATAAAAAGAACAAGAAGTGAATTCGAACTGCAAGTTTGTTTGTTTATGACAATATTCTTCGCGTTTGATTATTTTTAGTAAGAAATAATTACTGTACGCTAAGTTACTTAACTAATTAGTATTTACAGTTTTATACAAATGGTACCAAGTAAATAGATATACAACTTCTCTATAGAGTAAGTAAATAATGTTTTTGTGACGAACGCCGACCGTGTTTATGTGATTAGTGAACATGACTGAGTTATATACCAGTGAATTGATAAATAAGTTAGAATATGTAAAGGTGATAGTTAGAATAGGATAGTTAAGACCAAAAAGTACCTAGCGTGGGCGTCGATATGTGCTATTACTGTTTTACTGAGTAAGATTTTGATTTTCTAATTAAATTATAAGTGTTTGTATTGTTCTAATTAGCTTTTTAACTGGTTTTTATTAATAGTTTTCTTAGTAGAATCAGATATAGAATTTTTGATCATTTTAATTCACGAAGAAAAATGATAGAATAATTACGTAACTTGAAAACGAGGTTTTTTGTTTATAGGAATATTTGCGACATTTTAGTGTCAAATGAGAGGATTATGTTTAAAACTAATATACTAGTTTGAATTATGTAAATCGGTCTACGGGTTTTAGAGATAGAAATAATTTTGTATAATGAAAACATGCCGAAGACCGATTTTAGTAAGCTAATGTTCTAAAAAGTTTTTATTGTATAGAGATAGGATAAAAATGTTGTTATGTAATATGAAAGAGGAGTCAAATCCTTGCTCACTCCGTAATTTGCTTTAAATTCGTATTCATTCATAGAAAACGCTTTGTCCCTATAACGCATCATCCGACGCTCATCTCGTCTTTGTTTCAGTTGTTTTTTATGGGAATTACGTAAAACACTATATACTACTGCTTATCATGCCATATTATAACCCTATAACCCACAAAAAACCACTTAAAACGCAAAACAATTTCTAAAAAGTTACACTTTTGTCATTGGAAAAATCACTATCAACAAACTATCCCAACGCAATATTGACGCAATACACAGCTGTCAAAATACACTCAAGAGTACCGATTACCCCACGCCAAGCCCGTTCCCAATTCCACTTAGTTCCCCAAAATGGACACTCAATCTAAAAATCAATTGGCGCTAGCATCGAACTCAAGAGTACGAAACGTCACAATTCCAATGTCGATCTATAGGAATTAAACTCGAGAGTAAGCACCCAGGGCCGGACGCGACAGGGTGCTTACTCTCGAGTTTAATTCCGATAGATCGACATTGGAATTGTGACGTTTCGTACTCTTGAGTTCGATGCTAGCGCCAATTGATTTTTAGATTGAGTGTCCATTTTGGGGAACTAAGTGGAATTGGGAACGGGCTTGGCGTGGGGTAATCGGTACTCTTGAGTGTATTTTGACAGCTGTGTATTGCGTCAATATTGCGTTGGGATAGTTTGTTGATAGTGATTTTTCCAATGACAAAAGTGTAACTTTTTAGAAATTGTTTTGCGTTTTAAGTGGTTTTTTGTGGGTTATAGGGTTATAATATGGCATGATAAGCAGTAGTATATAGTGTTTTACGTAATTCCCATAAAAAACAACTGAAACAAAGACGAGATGAGCGTCGGATGATGCGTTATAGGGACAAAGCGTTTTCTATGAATGAATACGAATTTAAAGCAAATTACGGAGTGAGCAAGGATTTGACTCCTCTTTCATATTACATAACAACATTTTTATCCTATCTCTATACAATAAAAACTTTTTAGAACATTAGCTTACTAAAATCGGTCTTCGGCATGTTTTCATTATACAAAATTATTTCTATCTCTAAAACCCGTAGACCGATTTACATAATTCAAACTAGTATATTAGTTTTAAACATAATCCTCTCATTTGACACTAAAATGTCGCAAATATTCCTATAAACAAAAAACCTCGTTTTCAAGTTACGTAATTATTCTATCATTTTTCTTCGTGAATTAAAATGATCAAAAATTCTATATCTGATTCTACTAAGAAAACTATTAATAAAAACCAGTTAAAAAGCTAATTAGAACAATACAAACACTTATAATTTAATTAGAAAATCAAAATCTTACTCAGTAAAACAGTAATAGCACATATCGACGCCCACGCTAGGTACTTTTTGGTCTTAACTATCCTATTCTAACTATCACCTTTACATATTCTAACTTATTTATCACTTCACTGGTATATAACTCAGTCATGTTCACTATTCACATAAACACGGTCGGCGTTCGTCACAAAAACATTATTTACTTACTCTATAGAGAAGTTGTATATCTATTTACTTGGTACCATTTGTATAAAACTGTAATACTAATTAGTTAAGTAACTTAGCGTACAGTAATTATTTCTTACTAAAAATAATCAAACGCGAAGAATATTGTCATAAACAAACAAACTTGCAGTTCGAATTCACTTCTTGTTCTTTTTATGTTTGAAATTGGAGAACTTACACGCAGTCTTTTTTTTTTTAATCAAGTAGTGTAGGCAACGATCCTACCCCATAAAGCCAAAGTCATGGTTAATTTTATGATTTTATTCATTTTCTTATGCCCAAATGAATTTAATACTTTATAAATAATCAATTAAAGAACTATTTATATCATATTTATTTAATAGCCTTGTTATTTAAACGATAAAGCATTTTAAAGCCCTATTACCGGTTTTTCGTAATGAGTTGAACAACACTATTGCAGCCCGTAACATAGCTAACTTCACGTGTAACAAAATAATGGCGGACCAATGTCAATTTCATTTCAATGGTGACAATATTGTTTTCAAGAGTACCGAATCACGTGACTGTAAAATTAACATTGGAATCGTATTGGCCTTTCATTGGAATTAAAATTATTTTGGAGAGTAAGCCCCCTGGTGCAAGCTATGGTCCGGGGCGAGAGTGAGTGGGAGGCAGTCACCTCCTTCTGCGAAGCAGTCATGCTAGCAAAGGAGGTGGCGGGACGGTTCAGGGAGAGAGCCTCCCGTCTCAGCTGCCGCGGGGGCAGCACCGGGCGTCGGAAGCCGCTTGACGACTCCCGGCCACCGTAGGCGCGGGGCTGCGGGCGGAGATTAATGGGTAGCTTACCGTCCGATCAGGACCAGGCCCATGCCGGACGGCGCGTACGTTTTCCACGCGCGCCTCAAAGAGATGTCAGCATCGAGGTGGGGCCCCTTTAGGGCCGAAACCTGCCGGGTCAGCGGGATTGTCCGAAAGGGTTACCGCTGGCCCGGAACATAAAGGGCTAAGGAAGGAACACGGGTGGTTTTAGTCAGTAAGCCGCTCCACCCAGAGCGGGAGGAGTCATTTGATGATTTCCCATTCGCAAAAAAAAAATCGCCTCGCCTCGGGACAAGCTCACGAACTGCGGTGCGGTGCGTTACGGCTCGTCGTCCCCGCGCTTACGTCTCTTCGTCCACCTTTGCCCCTCTCACCCCTCCGACCTGCCTGCTGCACCATCAAGCAGCGGTCGGTCAGCCGTAAGCGAAGCGTCGCCTAGCCGTAGCCGAGTCGACGTATCGGAGCTTCTGATCCGCTTTGGTTACGTGCTTACGTTAGGTTGACGCCTGTTTGACGGGGAGGTGAAAGGCGATACGGTGCCGATCCCTTTCCGATTAAATACGTGTGTACCTTTACAGTAGGAATGGCTTTCATTCTGACAGTTCAACCACATTCATTGCGTTTTTTAGTTACGTTGATGAGCAGCTTTGAGTATTAAACCATACTCAAAGATAAGCAGTCATTTTTTTTTTAACATAAGAAGCCCATTAAGGATTAGCAATATCCTTAAATATTATTTAGACTTTTGTTAAGCTGATATCAGACGTTACACCTTTTCTCATTTTTATCATTCACTCGCGCTCCGAATGATCGAAAAATGAATTAAAATGAACAGATGAACGTTCATTGCTGTGTAATTTTGTGTGTCGTGTGAACATGGAATGAAACAAAAATTAACATTCACTCGAGTTGCGCTAACAACGGGAATTCTTGACAGTCTCCAAGTCTCGGGAAACGAGACCACTCACGATCAAAGTCCCGGGACGTACCGGACGTCTCGAGACTTCAAGACTTCTCAGAATAAAATTAGAATCTTCGAGACTTCGAGACACGAGACGTGCCTGGACCCAAACCATAGCTAACACAGAGAATTTTTTCCTCATTACCGTAAAATAACAGCCGGAGGTATTTTAGGTATTCAATAGATAAATTGCTTCGATACTTACCTAGATGTGCATCGTAGTTTGCTTTACATAGCGGAATAGTTGCAAACACCTGAAAAATCATTTACTTCTGATGTTACTAGGATATTTTTTATAATTTATAGAGGTATGTGGAACAGGGTGTAAAGTTCACTCATACTCTATAGAAAAGGGAGGATCCTCCGACCAGACGGGTGTTGTGTCTGGCGGGCAACTGCTCGATGATTCATGTCTATGCTAGTTGCGCGGTATACTCTGCTTGCGCGATGCAAGATTTTGCGTGACGTCAGTATGACGAGTTGTTCGCATGTGGCGTTGTAGATACCGCTACAAATTAACTAACTTCTGCCCCCAACTTCGTCCGCCTTAAATTACTTATTCCACCGACCCACCCCTTTGCATCGCATCGCCCGCCCGCGCTAGGTACTTCGTTTTCGCTTAGTGTTCTTTCCGACTTTTTTTTTCTTTTGCTCGGTTCCTAAAAAGTCCTAGCGTGCGCATTCCTGACAAACCCGGGTGGTAGTTCAAGAGAATAAGGGCTGATTTTTCCATCGACAGATAATTTTTATTCGTTTAAAATGACATGATGTGACAGATTTTGTATGGAAGAACTGTCATAAATTCAAAATTATTCCTCCAATAAATTTATCTGGCGTTGGAATAAACAACCCTAGACAAACAAACTCTTCAGCTCTATTTTTAGTATCTATGGTAATAGATGAAAGAGAGTAATAATATTGTAGAGGTACCTACAGTTTTTCATCGATTTTTTACATAAGAATCTCAGTGGAAAAAAAGCAATACGAAAAATATCAAGAGAAAGTAAAATCATACCAAAACGTAGGAAACCCAATGCATAAAACATATCCGCAACTCCATTTTATTGCCGCACTTCTAAAAACTATTAAAATAAAATATTAAACAACATGATTCAGATTTTTTTAGAAAGGTACCTAAGTATTATTTTAGAATTTATGATTCGAGTATTTCTGGTTTCCAATAAAATGTTATCGAAATCGATATTACGAATAAATCAAAACTGTAAGTTTTAATGACAATATTTTATAGTGATTTGTAAACCTTAATCGAAAAGAACGCTTTTTGGACTAAGTAAGAAACAGCTTTTATGTAAAATGTCCACCATTGCAGTTACATTCAATCCATTGGTATACGTACAGTCAACAGCAAAAGTAGATGATCAAAATCAGAAATTCAATATACTACTTTTGCTGTTGACTGTACCTACCCTTAGGCCTGCACCTTAATTACGTAAGCCACTATCAATCACAATCACAATCTACTTTGAAGGATATTGCTAATCCATTGCTTCAATATGTTCGAAAAATTTGTCTGCTTAACAATGTAAATAACGTAATGAATGTTGAACTGTCAAAATAAAACCCATTCCTACTGACAGTGTACCTATTACGCAATTACCCCGCTGTATGGATGTGATATTATAAATTCGAAAGTAACTGTCTGTCTGCCTGTATGTTACCTTTTCACACCTAAACCACTGAACGGATTTCGATAAAATTTGACAGAGAGATAGATTGCATCCCGGGGAAGGACATAGGATAGTTTTTATCCCGATATTCCCACGGGATCGACACTTATGCGGGTGAAACCGCGGGGCGCTGCTAGTGTGAAATATTTTGAATTTGAGCAATTCTACGCAGTCGTTTTGGTCGCATAATGTACGCAAATGGAAGAATTAACTGAACGTATTATAATCGGGAAGCCTCATGTATCGTCAGTTATTATCAATACTTCATCATCATCATTTCAGCCGAAAGACGTCCACTGCTGGACACCCCTAGTACCTCCATTTCTACCGGTTCTATGCTTATGGGAACCCCCGGAAGAATGACAGCGACAAAAAACACTTGGCCCCAGTACCCGGCAGCCCGCCTACCCTTGGCTACGGTAGCGGCCAAGGCCACGGTGAGACAAGGGGTGCTAAGAATCCCCGGAAGAGAAGCACAAAATGTATGGAACAACATTTTTTTATTCAACGCAGGGGGGTTATTCAAACCATGGTAACAGATTATACCTCGATGTACTAGCCAGCCTGTGTAGGTACATCTTACTACTACCCTACCCTAGATTATTTCACGATATTAATATTTTCTTTCTCCTTCCCCAGCACCACGACCATCACGATCATCATGACCACGGCAACGGAAATCACGACCACGGTGATCATCATCATCACGAGCCTGGCATGCCCTTCGACTTCTCCTACCAGGTCAGTTATCACGCTGTTATTCATAGATCTTTACGGGAAGACAGAAGCCCGAAAGTATATATTGAAATTTTTCACCTCTTTATTAGTGGTTTTAATTTGAATCATAACAATTTGTTTTAGTAGGTTTTTATTATTATTTATCCTTTTGATAGATTCTTATTTTGTAAATGTGAGGACTTTGTAGGCCTTATAGACTTTAGATCTGTAGACCATTTTCTATTTTATCAAGTAGGTACCTACTTGGTACTTGTTGACAGGCCTGCGCTGTCCTCCCATACCTACTGTAATCTGGAAACATTGTAAAAGCCAATTATTTTTAAAAAAAGTTTTTTGCCGGTTCTTCTCCATAGGAAACGACCAATTGGAACCGTGCACCTAGCTTCTGAAGTTTCATAAGTGCCCATGTAGGTCTAAGTGAAATAAAACATTTTGTTTTGATTGATTTGATATAATATATAATATGTTCATCTGGTTCTTATACCGCATCTGGTACCTATTAAAACCTTAACCTAACCACATCTCGATCACATGAGACGAGACACTGTGAAAATTTGAATCGGGTGTAAAAGTTCGGGCGGGTCTTAGATGATGGTGCCTTAATTAATTCTCCTTTCATTCACCAGGTGGCTGAAGATGGCAACGACTACAGCCACAACGCGATATCAGACGGTGATATCACGAGGGGAGAGTACAGAGTAGCCTTGCCTGATGGTCGCACGCAGATCGTCAAGTACACCGCGGACTGGAAGAACGGATTCAACGCAGAGGTAAGTTTGTTGTAATTCCGCTACTTGGCAATAGATGGCGCTTTTTTTAAATATGTCAGACTTCAGTTTTTTTTTTATTAAATAGAGTGGAGAAAATAGAAATTATTGTTTTTTTTTTTAAACTTAGTCTATTGTGCTTCATAGAGATATTTCTAAAATTATAATTTTGTGTAAACAGTATTTTTGACCGATGTAACCACTGGAACCTAACTTTTTCATTGTACTTTTATTTCAGGTGACGTACGAAGGCGAAGCGAGATACCCTGACGCGCCTGCTGGCGGTTACGGCAGCGGCAGTTCATCCGGCAACGGCTATGGCAGTGGTTCAGGCAGCGCGGGAGGTGGCCAGGCCTACGTGCCACCTAGCCAAGGAGGTGGCTACCAATACTAGATACTACCCCCAACGACTACGCAGGTTTACAATGAACTGAAGTTGTATTTCTTGCTAGAATTACGCGATAATTAATAAATAGTCGATTACATAACAATGGCGACCTCCCCTCTAGATCTGTCAATGTGACAGTGACAGCTGTCATCGTTCAGAATTCATTTCGAATAATTGGAAAAAATTAAAAAAGCTTAAGAATCGTTTAAGAGCCGTATTGAATGTTAATGCAATAAAAAGGGAGCAGTTAAACATGACAAATAAAGTAAATCGCGTAGTATTAGTGTGAAATATCAAAAGTGTAACAAACACGTTTGTTAATAAATTGCCCTTGTAACTGCTATTATTCTTTGTAACGCGCAAGATTTGAAACAAACTTTTTTAAACGCAAACGGCATGCCTAACCTATCATCAAAAAAAGTCGACTAAAATGTCTGATTCAAATCTTGTGCATTATTAGGATACTTTAGCAGAGAAAAATTGTTTTTAATATAATACCTATAGTTTAAGTTAGTATTATAATAACATAGTTACCGAAATATAGTTACCAATTGTTATAAAAAAATATTACTTATATAAAATGTACTTCGCTAGTTAGTTAATCTGAATGCTGAACTGGGCTGACAGAAGACCCCTATTTCCTCCTTTTCCTACAAACTACGTCATAACTTATTATGGAAAGATCTAGAAATAGAACAATATACGCATTCTGTAAGATTACGTATACATGTATACACAGCCTGTATCTGTATAAATATAACCTTTTTTAGTGATAAATAGTGTAATACAAATCATAATACCTTTTTAAACCAACTGTATTGAATAAAAAAGGAAGCTAGAAACCATAATGTGATGCAAAAAAAAGACAAAATTGCTTGTAATAGTTTTTAATTAATAATACTCATTACACTGCCGTATTTTGTATATTTATTGTATAGGATAGAGGAGTAAATTGACAAATCTTTGTTAAAAATATGATGTGTCCTTTTGTACCTTATTTTTTTATAAAAATAAATATAAGCTACAGTTATACACGATGAGTTTTATTACTTTTCAAAGAAATACGGCGAATAAGTTTTAACAGACAAATATTTAAACTATCGATACTTTTTATAATTCTCGTTTCTCACCACTATTAGCAGTGTACTAGCTAGTACTACTGACATCTAGTGGCAAATCGCATCAACTTGTATGATTTATTTTGGGCGTTTTTCTGCACATAGCCAAACAGTGTTAGCCATTGTTTGACTTATTTTTTTATAAAAATAAATATAAGCTACAGTTATACACGATGATTTTTATTACCTTTCAAAGAAATACGGCGATTAAGATTAACACAAACAAATATTTAAACTATCGATACTTTTTATAATTCTCGTTTCTCAGCACTATTAGCAGTGTACTAGCTAGTACTACTGACATCTAGTGGCAAATCGCATCAAATTGTAATATAATTTATTTTGGACGTTTTCTGCACATATAGCCAATCAGTGTTAGCCACTTTTTGGCTATAAATGTGCAGAAAAACGCCCAGAAGTCAATCAACAACTATTAAGATTTTTGTCAAATCCATTTTGAATAAACATATCTTAACAAGTTAACAAAGATGGCAGAATGACTTGGTGAGGTCGGCTGGAAAGACATGGACTAGATAAATAAGGAACAAGGAGAATTGGAAGACCTTGGTGGAGGCCTTTGGCAAAGAGCGCACAGACTCAGAACTGATATGTTTTGTACTACAACTAGCACTCTGAAAAAAGTGTAAAAATCAATAATGGATGAAACATAAGGCAATGGCCCACCTGATGTGTAAAGTGGTTATCACCAACCACCAATACCAGAAGCATCACAGATGCATTGCCATTCTAAAGACATCGCTGAAATTTCTCAACAAGTCATTAATGATGCCATTTATGCAGGCATAGACGTCACTTTTACATCATTTATTAACCTGATCACCTGCAATTCGGTTTGTTCATTTTCAAGCTTCAAAATATAATTTTCTGCTCCATGCACTTGTTTCAAATGGGAGTTCAAATCTTTTTTTAAGCTGAACTTTTTATCACAGACCACACAACATTCAACCTTCTCCATATGCTTTCTCTTCATATGCTCCAGTCTACGACCAGATGTGATAAACTCAGCTTTGCATGTTTCACATTTAAAAGGCTTTTGACCGGAGTGCAGCATTAAATGTTCTGCCAACGTCTTTTCATTCACAAAAGTGTTGCCACAAATCTCACAAGTCTTGTCTTTTATTTTCTCGTGGGTCACAAAATGTTGTGTCAAGTTACTCTTTTTATAAAATCCTTTTTGACATATCTCGCAAACAAACGGCCTTATATTTAGATGCACCTTGTTGATATGAGCTTCAAGTGTATTCTTATTTAGGCTCCTGTAGTCACAGCGGCCACAACAGTGATATTTGTTCTCCCTTTTTCTTTTAGTTAAAGTATTATGATTTTTCAAATGTACGTTGAAATGCGCGTGAGATTTCAGCACTTTAAAGCAGTGAGGACATTGCTTTCCTTTGTGGCTGTACAAATGAACTTTTAAAGTCGAACTTTTATTAAATATTTTTCCACAAATATCGCAGATATTGGCTGTGTTGGTGTTCTTATGAGTAATTTTGAGATGTTTCTGAAGTAATACTTTTGAGTCGAATTTCATATCACATTTCTTGCATTCTACATTATTTTGCTGTTTCTTTGAATTGGTTATAATACTCTCAGAGGTAGGTAAGTTAACTTTTAGTTTGTATTTCTTTGGTTGTCTTACACATTCCATTTTATTGTCAACTTCTTGATTTAAATTGTCTACAAGATGGCTAAGGATTTCATTTTTGAAGTAGTTTCTTTGTAAGAGACTGAATATCTTGATTATTAAACTTGAACAGTCTTCACAGGCTTGAGGTAGAAGTAGCTCCTTGAAAAGGAAAAGATAATTATGAATTAAACCAATAAACCACCTCCGGTGTAAAAAATCTTGAGCAATGATTAAGAAGGCTTCGAAAATCAAATAAATGTATGGAGTTCCCTTTGGTTGAATACCATACAACTTTGATATAGCCACACCATCATCATTCTCCTGGACTTATCTCAATTTATTGGAGGTTGGTGCAACGTGTCTTTTTCTTCCATACTTCTCTATTAGTTGTCATAATGGTAGTCACCCCCCTTTCTAACATTAACATCATACACACAGTCCATCCGTCAATTCTTTGGTCTTCCCCAACTCTTATGGTCACCGACATTCATACATAGGGCCACACCAAGAGTCAAAATGTAGGCTCATTTTTTTTTGTATTTTATTAAGTACAACTTCTATTTACTGTTAAACTTTTACTGACAAATGCAGGTCCACTCAATCTGTGTGGTTCTTTCCTCAAAAGGCCATTTCAGACACCAATCTACATGGTCTTCACTTGATCTGACCAAGATTATATCTGGACTTTAAAAGAGACTGTGATCCCTGATTTTGTTTCGGCCTTTCTTTTCAGTGTGAGTGTAGTCAGACAGGAAACGCCGACCTCATCTAGTTTTTAAAACTATGATTGACGTGTAAAAGTGTTTGTCACAAACCTACTTACAGAAATAAAATCATTTATCTGTGCATTTATGTAATGTCGATGTTTGGTATCTATCACCACCATGAACTTCTGGTAAAATTAATTTATTTACTTACGTGGGACGGGAATAAATTTTTCATAATATTCCACAAAGTTAAATTCAAACTGAAGTACTCGTCATGAATTTCTATGTTTTCATGTAAAGTTGTAGTTTTAGCACTTTGTTTATAACATAGAAAGCAAACACTTCTCATGTGTTTTGGATTTACCAGTATGTTTAACATGTCCATGTTAATAATTTAATAGTTAATAATGAAAAACTAAATAAAAATAAACACTACACGGCGCGGCGGCGCATACATTTAAACTTATTATTATTGACATTATGACATTCTCATTCAAAATGTATTTTTTTTAATTTAGAGTGTGTAGCTACCTATAACGGAAAGTATCGTCGAATAGACGATTTCCCACCCGATTATTCGACTAAATTGGTATTAGACAGTTGGCAGCGTTTCATACTTCATGATTAATTCGAGATTTTTAGCAGAATGATTCGAGAGAGCCGTCTGGCTGGCGTCTTGTCATTGCAACTTGCAAGGTCGCACAAAAGCATTCCATGTCCTGATATTCAAAAAAATATAGAACTATACGACTTTTAAAAAGCTTTTCTGTTCAAGACGAAGTCATTCACCAGCTTATATTTATAACATATTTAGCTTCTAAACTCTGTTATCAGTGCTATTGTACACGTAACGTGAATATCGCCATTCGCCAGGCGCCGTAGAACACAAGCTAATTTTATCAATTGAACGAGAAAGAAACTGGAACGTGGAAGGTGCAAGGTAAGTAAGTCAAAAGCCTCCATAAAAATACGATTACCGGATCCAAGCTTTTAGATAAATACCAGGCGGTGTTCTCTCATTTTCGGAACGCTCATCAATAGAGAAAATACGCCATTTTGTCCTACAAATTGCGTAGATACGTAACATAACCTAGAAATTCCCGTTCGAAAAGTAATTTTGATCAAAACAAATATATTCAGGGCATTTTGTTGCAATGTTAACATTTTAAGCAACCGCCGTATATTATCATTCCATCTCATTGTCCAAATCTACGAACAGATCGTCTCTGGGGAACCAAGTCATGAAAAGAAATTGACACTGACAGAAAATAATTAAATAAATATACAAAATCTATACTTTTTACGTACACTGTGCATACATAGGTACTGTACTCTATGCACTATGTATCCACAGGTACTATTAATATTACAGGTAGATTCGAAAGTAACTCTGTATCTACGTTACCTCTTCACGTCTAACCTCCACTGAACGGATTTTGATAAAATTTGGCAATTAATGAGACAGATGGTAACCTGGGGACGAACATAATCTATGCTACTTATTGTCCTGGTAGCACGTTCCAGTGGGATAATTTCCGACATTCACCCGGGTGAAGCCGCGAGCAGAAACTGTAGTATAAAAATAAAATTAATAAAGTTGAAGATTTGTTTTTTTAGGGTTCCGTACCCAAAAATAAACGGGACCCTATTAAGTACTAAGACTCCACTGTCCGTCTGTCACCAGGCTGTATCTCATGAACCGTGATAGCTACCTAAGACAGTTGAAATTTTTACAAATCATGTAGGTACAGTTGCCGCGGCACGTAACTTGGCAAGAGTTTTTGTAGTGGGGGAAGTTTGCGCACGCGCAATTTCATACATTTTTATATGCGCGAACTTCCCCCACTACGAAAATCTCTTGCCAAGTTACGTGCCGGTAACTGTATTTCTGTTGCCGCTATAACAACAAAATACTAAAAACAGAATAAAATAAATATTTAAGGGGGGCTCCCATACAACAAACGTGTTTTTTTTTCGGTGTTTTTGCCTTGTGGTTCGGAACCCTTCGTGTGCGAGTCCAACTCGCACTTGGCCAGTTTTGTTTTGTTTGAACGCGTGAATCTCTGGAACTACCAGTCGGATTTGAATGTCTTTTTGTATTTAATAGCCCAATTCTTGAGGAGGTTATAGGCTATTTAACATCACGGTACGATACTTGCGAACTGAGCAAAAATAATAACAGTCAGACTCAGAAAGACCTTAAACGAAAACGAAGTAAAGTGGGCGATGCGACTGACGTGGTGGGTGGGGAACCGAGGGAGTTTTATAAAAATGTTTGTGTATCTTAAGACATCGTCGCGGGCAAACGCTAGTAAGTAATAGTGATATCTCAGACCAACAAAAAAAGATAGACAGCGCGCCACGAGCCCACGAACATTAAAACTGAAGCCACCTTTTTACCCGACTGCGGCGAAGCCCAAAAGGAGGGTTATGTGTTTGACCTGTATGTATGTATGTATGTATATCCGTTTCTTTGTTCCCTCGTAACTTCTAAACGAATGAACGGATTTTGATAAATTATACGTCTTTAGATTTGTCTTGGTTGCGCGAGTGTCACTGGGTATATCAAAAATGAAAAAATATAAAATGGCCGATTTTTGGCGCAATATTATGTCTTAAAAAAAAATTTTTTTCTCTAAACCTATCGAGTGGGGTATCAAAATAAAGGGTTTTTAAAGGTGATTACAAAAATATATACAACTTATATGGTTAAAAGTAATTCGAAGTGACAAATCGTAAAAAACACGTACCAAGAGCTAAATCGTCTGCGAAATCTTTCATGTTTATTTTGTAAACTAAAAAGCTGGAAATAAAAAAAGTTATTTAAAAAAATAAAAAAACCCGACTGCGGTAAAAAACTGAAAAGCTAAAAACAAGCCCATTTTAAATTAAATAAAAGTTGGAAGCAGGCGGGACCCATATCATTTTTATTATATTTTCAAATTCAAATGGGTCCCGCCTGCTTCCAACTTTTATTTAATTTAAAATGGGCTTGTTTTTAGCTTTCCAGTTTTTTACCGCAGTCGGGTTTTTTTATTTTTTTTATCTATGTGTGTATCGAAGGCTTGCCATTTGTTAAATGTTTTCCCTATAATTTGGGGATATTTGTGCGAGTAGGAACTAGTATAATATTGTACGAGTAAGATATTGTTGAGTATGGTATTGGTATTAATTGGAAACCCAAAATATTCAATACATAAAAAACCCGACTGCGGTAAAAAACTTAAGTTAAAAGAAACTGAAAAGCTAAAAACAAGACCATTTTAAATTAAATAAAAGTTGGAAGCAGGCGGGACCCATACCAAAATTCAGATGGGTCCCGCCTGCTTCCAACTTTTATTTAATTTAAAATGGTCTTGTTTTTAGCTTTTCAGTTTCTTTTAACTTAAGTTTTTTACCGCAGTCGGGTTTTTTATTTTTTTAAATAACTTTTTTTATTTCCAGCTTTTTAGTTTACAAATGTGAAAGATTTCGCAGACGATTTAGTTCTTGGTAGGTGTTATTTTTACGATTTGTCATTAGTTTACAAATGTGAAAGATTTTGCAGACGATTTAGTTCTTGGTAGGTGTTTTTTACAATTTGTCACTTCGAATTGCTTTTAAGTATATATGTTGTATATATTTTTGTAATCACCTTTTAAAACCCTTTATTTTGATACCCCACACGATAGGTTTTGAAATAAAAAATAAAAAAAATATATTTAATATGGCGTCCAGTAATCGCCATATTGAATTTTCACTAACGTCATGTCTTTAGTGACACTCGCCGGACTAAGAGGAATCGATTAACGTGTGAATCATAAAAATCGGCCCAGGCGTTTGGTCTGTATAGTGCTTCAAAGGAACATCTAAACATACATACATACATACATACATACATAGGCTGATGAACACATTACCACTCCTTTGCGTCGCGCAGTCGGGTAAAAAAGAAAATAGGAATATAACTCGAAGTAACAAATCATATTTATATGTATGTATTAATCGAATGGGGAAAATTTAAATCGTATTATGGCAACCCCCGCACCTTATGTCACTACTTTTGTTCGTTGAGGTTTTTTGTTCCAAGTAATCTAAAATTTGATATTATAGAAACGATATTATTTCAAGTACTTACAAGTGAAAAGTGATTCCGTGAGATTTTTTATGTGATTTGCTGTTGTTTTTGCAATTTTTCACTGCACAGGAAGGCATAATTATATTTTTTTAATCTATGTCAACTTGACGACGACTCGTGACGTTCTAAGAGCGATGAGCATGGTTTTAGTGCAGGTGTGTGCGTGAGAGTGTATGTTTACTTGCAGGAGCACGGTTTTATGGCTTCACTTTTGATGTTCGCGGCGCGGCGCGCCGTCTTTCTTTTTTTGTTGGTCTGAGAGTGATATAGACTGAAAGCCTAATAAAATTTATTGAAATCAGATTGAAATTATGCTTTTCCTTGAGTTGAATGTAGAATGGGTAGGTAAGTACCTACCCATTCTACATACATTCATTTACTTATTCTACATTACAATAGACTATAGATTAAGTATACAATGTATGCATGCACAGCAGAATACAATGAAATTAACATGATGTCATTCAGTTCAGTAAGTTTATTTTCATTTCAAGACATGATTTAACTTTACTAGTAAGTACCTATATGAGAGGGGCTTGTGGCTAAATAATAATAGCCGCACAGGTCGATCGATCAGGTTAAGCTACGCTTGCCGCGGTTAGTCTATGGATGGGTGACCATCTTTACATATCGAGACCCCTCCGTGCCTCGATTTAGTCCCGGCTGTCATTCGTGGATCTTTGACAGTCGTTACGGGTAGTCAGAAGCCCGAAAGTCTGACAACCAGTCTTAAGCCGGCCGCACATGTATGAAAAACTGGCTCAACTATGCGAGCTAAGCTAAACTAACTAAGTTTAGCCGCGGCGGTGGACGTTCGGCTTTACGGAAAGGGGTATCGTACACCGTATTGTATACTGGTTTTCAGCTGCAATCTGGAGACTGGAAGCCGACCCCAACATAGTTTTGACAAGGCTAGGCAGATGATGATGAGGATAGGTAATCATCATCATCATCCGAAAAACGTTTCAGCCGAAAGACGTTCACTACTGGACATAGGCCTCCCCCAAAAGGGGGGGGGGGGGGGGTTTGCCATAATCGCCACGCTTGGCAGGCGGGTTGGCGATCGCAGTATGGTATGGTGGTGGAATGCATAGAGAACGCTGCTGCCCATTCTCCAGTACGCCCCTTAAACGCCTTAGTCTTAGGTAATCATAGTTAAAAGTATTTGTTCGGCAGGAGCCATAGTCCTTCCATAGTTATGCGTAACCAATCCCATAGATAAAACAAAATGTTTCCATGTTCTGCAATAGTCCTGCACCAATTGGGGATTATCCTGGGTAATAGTGTGTACTGTACCTACGAGGATAACTATGCTATGATATGTTTGAACCTATGAGGCTATGACGCTAGCATAGTCACCCACAGAGCAATAAAGCGTTAAAAAATAAAAAATGACAGTCATTCAGCTTACATTCCTTCAAATGATTTTTGGATGCAAATTTTATTACAACTCTTCTTCTTAAAAAAAAAATATAAGTAATCACACCCTGTCAGTTTAAAAAAAAATGGCCAAGTGCGAGTCGAACTCGCACACGAAGGGTTCCGTCACCACAAGGCAAAAACGACGTAAAAAAACACGTTTGTTGTATGGGAGCCCCCCTTAAATATTTATTTTTATTCTATTTTTAGTATTTGTTGTTATAGCGGCAACAGATATACATCATCTGTGAACATTTCAACTGTCTAGCTATTACGGTTCATGAAATACAGCCTGGTGACAGACGGACAGACGGACAGTGGAGTCTTACTAATAGGGTCCCGTTTTCACCCTTTGGGTACGGAACCCAAACAATCATATTTGTTAGACCACTGGATGGCTTAGAACTACATGCCTCGTTCCACAGCCACAGTCCTTTCACAGTTATTTTACCTATGATTAAGTATGATTTTGCATCACTGTCAAAAGCACAATTACCTTTATTCTCGTTACTTTAAGGTAGCTGCTGTCAGAGGTAAAATATCTTTGAAAGGACTGTATTACACAATGATAAGCTCCGGAGGCCTCAAAATAAATTTATACATAGTTGTGTATGCCAGCAACTAACTAGTAACATTTAACTTGCTGCTTCAGTTTATAAAAGTAAAAAAAAATATTAAAAACTTCACCAGAAATAAAAAAAACTTTTTATAACCATTTCGTTACACTAGAGAGAAGAAAGATAAAGCTCTCTCTGTCTCTAGCACTAAATCTCTTTTTCTTTATTTTTTTAGAAGTTTCACTTCTAACATGCATTTTTTTTTAATTAATTTGTTTTTATGTTACAGCAAATGCAAGATGGAGGAAGCAGAGTCAAATCAAACCAGTCCAGAGCACTTAGAATGGATAAAACAGAAGCTCAAGACAGTGTGGACATCTCCCACATTCTGCGGACTATGTTTGGAGAGCCGTGGCAACTTCTGTTCTGTTGACATGGAACTTGTTATCAGCCATCAGACATTCTCTAAATGTCTGCAGGACATATTGAATTATGTATTTAATGAAGACGTGAGTATTACATTTATATTTTTCAAGTATCATCATTGACATTATGACCCTAAGGTCAAAATTTATTAAAAGGTATTATTTCCTATATTACATTTTTATACATATTATTTACATTTTAAAATATTTTTATTAAAAACATTTAAAAAAATAGTGGCCCATCGGCATCAGGAACAGGGCCCAAGCTGCCGGTGATCAGGGCTCTAGAGAGAGAAACCTCCTCACAATGCGTGCCATGTCCAAGAGTACTGCAAGTCCTTGACCCAACTGCCCTATTAATTATTATTATTTTACTTAGTTAGACACACTAGCAGCTAATTAACTGATCCGTGGTGAGAGTATGTGTTTGAAATAACATTAAAAATGGTTTATCTTCTTTTCCAGATTGAAAACTTCATGTCAAGTCCACACTTATGCGACAGTTGCACAGAGAAGACAATACAATCTTACCTCTTTATACACAACACAAAACAACTGAACAAAATCCTTAACAACTGCATCTCAGACCTTGACTCCAAAGTAATTGATATCAACGCACAACTTGATGAATCGGTGACATATGATACTGCCAATGTAATGATTGTCCTGGAAAACGACACAGGATTATACAAAACAATCATTGATGTTAAGTCGATGACCGAAATTGTGCCAACTGCTAAACCCATTGCAATGAAAGAACCAGTTAATCCAAAGCAACCACAGCCAAAAGTAATTCAAGTTGCCAAACCTCTTAAACCCATAGTAATAAAGAAGGAAATTGAAAAGCCTACAGAAGTGAGGCCAGTCAAAGCGAGGAAAATTATAAAGGCTGATGGAACTCCAAATATAAGCCTGAAGGAAGGTCACATTGTGATAAAGCCTTTAAGCTCTGTACGAACCTCAGCTCCACGATACAACACTTATGAATGCGCTGATTGTCCAGATATTTTCACTACTTACAGATCCTTGAAGGAACATGAAAAGGCCAAGCATAAAAAGTATGTTTACCGCTGCAAGTTATGTGACAAGACTTATAACACTCAGCAATATTTGAACATTCATTACAAAACGCATAGCCGGGCTAGGTGCAAGTTATGTCAACTTATACTCCCAGAAGGGGATTTAATGGAACATTTGAGGACACTTCATCCTAATTTAGTGTACCCTTGCAAGTTTTGTGACCTAGTCTATTACACCCAAGAGTCTTTGGATACACATTTCAAAATAAGCCATTTAGTCAATGACACAAGAGCTAAATCTCAATGCGTTATGTGTCTAAAGAACTTTATGGATGCCGAAATGAAGAAGCATAAATGCAAGTTCTCATGCTCAGAATGTTTTGTCATGCCATGCATTCATTATAAGTATTTAAATTCTTATAGAGAGCAGGTTTTAAGCCATGTAAACAAAATCAAATGCTTGGATTGCGACTATGTGACTCGACGCAAAGAACATCTAATAGGCCACGCTAACAGAGAGCATTTGGACCATCATCCGTTTACTTGTGCTGATTGTAGTCAACAGTTTTACACTAAGTTGAGTTTAAAAACACACATCATGCAATTCCATGAAGATCTATTTTGTCCGTACTGTGACTTTGAATTTAAAGACAGCAGAACTTTGTTAACACATAGGAAAGCCTGCAAGCTTGTTATACGGTCGTTCCAGTGTGACCACTGTGTTGCCTCTTTCGACGTCCTGGAAGAGTTGACCAATCATGAGAACTTGAAACATAATGATGGAGTGTACGCTTGCAGTCTTTGTAAAAGCAAATTCCTTATGGAAATAGAACTAGAAGAGCACCATGCGAGGATTCATGGGGGAATACAATGCAAGAAAAGGAGAAAACACATTGAATGCTCTTTATGCAACATAATGTTTAAAAATATAAAAGAAATGCTTCAACATGAAAAGTTTCACGGAGAAGAAGAAGTTTATCCTTGCAAAGTGTGCTCGAAGAAATTTAAATCATTAAGTAAATTATACATTCATAATCAAAGGCATTATACCAACAGAATAAAATGTTCTGGATGTAACAAAAGGGTAGCTGCATCATTCTACCCCCAGCATGCGGTTAGGTGTCCGTATAAAAGAGATACAACTCTGAGCCATATTTGTGAAGTATGCGGCAAGTCCTACCACCTGGAATCCCTGCTACGCTTCCATCAAAGAATCCACTTGGACCCACAACCATGTCCGCAATGCAACAAGGTTATGAAACCTTCAAGTCTAAAAAGACATATGGAGCTAGTCCATGGAGTTGGCATGGAACAAGATAATGAAGACATGGAACCGAGGAAACGAAAAGTTGGATCAAGCAAGCCATCGATTAAATGTGACTTATGTGGACATGTAGTGAGAAAGAAATGTGACTTAGACGCTCATTTGAATCGATATCATTTGAAAATCAAGCCGTACATCTGTCATATATGCAGTAAAGACTTCTGCGGTAAAGTTCGACTGAAAGAACATATTTCAACGCACACAAATGACAACAGCTGCTTTTGTTCCGTTTGTGGAGGGAAATTTGCGAACCGTGTGTGTCTTAAAATGCATATGAGAATGCATACTGGGGAAGCACCTTACCCCTGCGATCTGTGCGGACAAAGATTCAGGTCTTCTAGTATGATGAAGAGTCATAGAATTAAGAAACATATGGAGAAAACAATTAGTTGTCCGTTGTGTGATAGTATGTTCTTCATGGCCAGGGATATGAGACATCACTTCAAGAAAGCTCATTGGAAATTCAAGGATGGTAGGCCGTTCGATCATAAGGATGTTGTAGAGTTACCCGAGGAGTCTTATTATCTTTTTGAAGATGGTAGATTGCCTAAACTTAATCAAGATTAGTGATTCTATTATACGGGGTGGATTTTTGAGATGAAGGTCTTAGGAGACTGTTCTTCAGACACCATTTTTATCTTTAAGTACATATTACAAAAAAATTATGGGTTATTTACTAAGCAATTTTAAACAATACAGTATTATTCCTTATCCAAATTAATACATTATTTTGTGTAGATCAAAATTGCCCTTTATATCTTAGAAGATATTATCAGAGATTTAAATAGCGGGGGCAGAGTGGCTGGCTGCTGCATGGCGGCGGCTGGATTTAATTCGATAAGGAATTATACTGTATTGCTTAAAATAGCTTGGTAAATAACCCATATTTTGTAATATGTAAAAGATAAAAATTGTTAAGTACTGTGGGTTATCCTTAGGAGATAAACATATACCATCGCGGACTTTTTATCGATATTTTTAAGATATACAATCCGTAGTACAGACGCCAGCACATCAAGCTACCCGAAACTGTAAAATTTTTCCAATCAACTTCGAAACTTATACTTGAGCGATAAAGTTGAAAATATATTTTAAAAAAACCGGGCAAGAGCGAGTCGGACTCGCGCACCGAGGGTTCCGTAACATCCGGGTTTATGCATAAGGTTTATGTTTATGAAATTAAATGTTTTTTTTATTTTTGAGTTGATTGAATGAATGGTAAATTGTGGTTTACGATTTATGACGTATTAAAAAAAAACTACTTACTAGATCTCGTTCAAACCAATTTTCGGTGGTAGTTTACATGGTAATGTACATCATATATTTTTTTTAGTTTTATCATTCTCTTATTTTAGAAGTTACAGGGGGGGGACACACATTTTACCACTTTGGAAGTCTCTCGCGCAAACTATTCAGTTTAGAAAAAAATGATATTAGAAACCTCAATATCATTTTTGAAGACCTACCCATAGATACCCCACACGTATGGGTTTGATGAAAAAAAAAATTTGAGTTTCGGTTCTAAGTATGGGGAACCCTAAAATTTATTGTTTTTTTTTCTATTTTTGTGTGAAAATCTTAATGCGGTTCACAGAATACATCTACGTACCAAGTTTCAACAGTATAGTTCTTATAGTTTCGGAGAAAAGTGGCTGTGACATACGGACGGACAGACAGACAGACATGACGAATCTATAAGGGTTCCGTTTTTGCCATTTGGCTACGGAACCCTAAAAATGACAGATTGTAGTAGCTTGATGTGCTGGCGTCTGTACATTAATTTGATTCATCTCGTAAGGTTTAGCCAGCGTTTGCAATGTAAGCGCACAAAAACATGTTTGTTACGACATCACATTATTATAATATGCATATATCACTCTACCCTTTTTTTTTTGCGGATGGGAAATCATCAAATGACTCCTCCCGCTCTGGGTGGAGCGGAAGGGAGTGTCAGACTCTTACTGACTAAAACCCACCCGTGTTCCTTCCTTAGCCCTTTATGTTCCGGGCCAGCGGTAACTCTTTCGGACAATCCCGCTTTCCCGGCAGGCTTCGGCCCTAAGGGGCCTCTCCTCGATGCTGACATCTCTGAGGCGCGAGGCGGTCCTGATCGGACGGTGAGCTACATCACTCTACCCTTCCTCTTGAATCACCCTATCTATAGCTGAAAACTGCATTAAAATCGGTTGCATAATTTAAAAGATCTAAGCTTACAGACAGCGGGAGCGACTTTGTTTTATACTATGTAAAGATTGAAAAGAATCTTACCCCCATAATAATAAACGTATTTTAACAGATGAATAGTTACACACCGTTTTCTCTTTAAGTCGTCAGTAATTTGACTTTCGAAAGAAGAAGACAGCGTTGTGTAACTATTCAAACGCTATACAACGTTTATTAGTAAAGGGGGTTAAACTATAAAAAAAATTGTTGGCTGACTGTACAACTTAACTTGATACAACGCGGTCACATTAACTTGACGCTTAGCGTTTTTAATTTTTTGGTAATATAATTAAAGAAACAGAAAACTAGCCAAATTATCGACGCGCGTATCGGTAACAAAGACAAAGGTAATACTTGCCGGGCGCGCTAAGGAATGCGGGCTCGCATTCCAGAGATGCGTCAAGTTAATGTGACCGCGTTGTACAGTCAGCCAACAAAGTACGATTAACAGTTCCCATTTTTTCTGTCTTTTATTGAATTACTTACTTCATAAACTAATTGTTCTGATTTAAAATTTTAAGAGAATGAATTCTTAGTGATTACGTGAACTGCAGAAAAGCATTGTATCAAATAATTTTGTATTTTTTTTAATTATTTATTTATATTATATCTATGTTGCGTAGTGTTCGAGTTTTATTTGCAGACTGTGCCTACGGAAATGTAATTGTTCACTTATTTATTACATTAAATAGGTAACTGGTGCTATTGCTTTCACAATAAATAAATCATGGCCTTATATTTTGTTGTAAGTATTTATTTTGTAAATAAATCCCTTTCTACGTTTTCAGTTTCGGAGGGGATTAAGAATGTTAACTTTTGCTTTTCAAGTCAGTATTGGGGTTCTAACAGCGTATGCTGCGGAACTTAGCTTTTTTGACTATTTATCTATATGTGGGCCCCACTGAAGCTTAGCATCCAAAGTTAGGCCCAAGAATACCGTGCTTTCTTCAGGATTAAATTCTTCGCTCTTTATCAACACATTAGGTATGTTTTCACCTGTCTAACGTGAGGTAGTGTAAACTTAATGATTTTTCTCGTTTAGAAATAGGTAACGTTGTTAACATTGAACCAGTGAACTACTTTCGAGATCGCGCTATTTTACTTCGTCAGTAACCAGCTGCTGACGTTTAAATTTAAACAAAAGTGAAGTGTCATCTGCAAACAACACTATATCATGATTATCCTTTATCGGCAAAACATTAATATAAGTAAGAAACAAGAAAGGACCAAGAAATGAGCCCTGTGGGACTCTCATTGTTACTATAGATTATATTTTTCTATTGAAGTCCACGCTCTAAATCCTTTTACTCAAGTAAGAAGATCCAGAGCAGTGTTCCGGATACCGTAGTGGCGGAGTTTCCTGATTAACGTTTCATAAAGAACACAATCGAATGCTTTGAACAAATCACAAAACATGCCCAAGGCATCGCATTTGTCTTTCCATGCATTATGTCCTAAAAGTTCAACAACGGACCAATAGTTGAACGACCCCTTTGTAAAACTGAACTGTTTGCTATGTAATAATTTATGTTTATTAAAAAATCTTTGCATTTGGTCTAAAATTAATTTCTCAAAAATAAATAGATAATACAGAAATAGGTCTATAATTTGTGGGGTCTGATGTACTACCGGATTTATTTTAAAATTCTTAATAATAATATGGTCTGGAAGCTCCCCATAGTCAATCTATACAATTTATCACTGCAGACCCACCATACCCCTGGCCGTACCCCTTGTGGTACGGTGGGTTTTTTAAAGTTAAACGATACCACTGTATGAAGTGAATGTAGATTATGAAAGTTAAGAGCTAGAGTAGGGAAAGATAAGAGCTAGAGTAGGCGCTACAATGTCACTGTGTCTGGAAGCAGGCGGGACCATGGGTCCCGCCTGCTTCCAACTTTTATTTAATTTAAAATGGGCTTGTTTTTAGCTTTTCAGTTTTTTTTTTTAACTTAAGTTTTTTACCGCAGTCAGGTTTTTTTATATTTTCAAATAACTTTTTTTTTATTACATTTAAAATGTGAAAGGTTTTAAAATTATTTCTCTACAGGTAATATGTTTAAAATGAAATTCCGCATCGCATTTATGGGTATACTAGCTGCGCCTCGCGGTTTCACCCGCATAAGTGTCGATCCCATGGGGACATCGGGATAAAAAGTAGCCTATATGTTAATCCAGGGTGTCTGCTACCTCCATACAAAATTGGTCTAGCCGTTTGAGCGTGAAAAAGTAACAAACATATAAACACACACTCACAAACTTTCGCCTTTATAATATTAGTGTGATTTACATCTGACTGACTGTACTTGCGGTAAAAGGTCGGAAGAACAATCAGAAATGAATTCCGATTATTCATCCATGTGGATAAATGAATTAAATTATTTATTTATCTTGCGAACCTATGTGATTACAGGTGTTTTTCAATATAAGTGTCATGTGCACAAACCATGTTCCGCCATATACGTACAAAATCCGCATAGGCATACAAATCCGAGTTAAAGTTATACCCCGCTTTCCGAATTGCGTCAAAAGCGATTATATCGCGAATCCGACCAACGCGCAACGTCACAAATAGTACTCAATAGTCCTTATATTTTGTGACTATTAAATTTGGTCGGATTCGCGATATAATCGCTTATGACTCTATTCGGAAGCTCGAGGGTCCCCATGATATGGTGGTAGCCCCACCCCTAAGTGTTAGGCTGTTAATTTTATAATTAGATAGGGTTCGCTGGCGCACGGTTTGCTCGCTCCGTAGCAACACTAAGAAGAAGGCATAATAAAAGTAGCTGTAGGTATTCAAACAACTTATTATATTATTCTATTAAATTCAACAGGGCATATACAAATCAACATCTTCATCAGCAACTTTAACTCTTCTACCATCATGAAACAAATGGTAATGTTCTTTATCCAGCCCTTTCAACTCTCGTGGGTCGAACCTCTTATTTTTCTGCTTCCAATGGACTTTAATTACGTGTCTTCGCAAATCCCTTACTATATAAAACTTATTTGAACACAATGGGCAAATGTAACTCTTACCAGAATGCTTCTTTAACTTGTGTACATTCATAATGCTGGATGACCGGAATCGGTCCCCACATATTTCACAAGTGAAAGGCTTCTCACCTGTGTGTAGCCGCAAATGCATTTTCAAGCAAGTCGAATTGGCAAAACTCTTCAGGCACACCATACAGACAACACTTTTCATGTCATGCGTTTCAATATGCTTTTTCAGCAAATGTTTTCCTATGAAGTCTTTGCTGCATATGTGGCAGACGTATGGCTTTATTTTCAAATGATGGCGGTTCATATGACATTCTAGAAGGGTGTTGTTCCATGTCTTATACTCACATAGGTCACATTTCAAGTTTGGTTGTTGTTTCCTAACTCCTTTTTGAGTAGGATTCTCTTCCATTAGATGTCCTCTCCAATGCCTGCGTAGTCTGGCTGGGTTGATCATTTTTTTACACTTAGGACATGGGACACTTTCTAGATGAACTTTCTGGTGGTACTTTAATAAAGTGATGTTTTGAAAAGACCTGCCACAAGTCTCACATGTTTCTACAGCATCTGAGTGAGTAGTCAGATGTTTTTTCAGTAGGATTGCTCTCATTTCTTTACCACAAACATGGCATGTTGCAAATGGTCCATTGTGTTTGCGATTATGTGCTCGAAACTGCCTCAAAGTTTGATACTCTGTATTGCATATCCTGCATGGATATGTAGTGTGTGGGCCATGAGATTTCATATGCTGCACCAATTCTCCTTTGTTATCAAACTTTTCTTGACACACAACACATTCTATATTTTTATCCTTCTTCTTAATTCGGAGAATGCTATGTACTTTAACCATATGCTCTTTCCTTTTAGAATCTTTCAGGAACTTTTTATTGCAAAGCCCACATGGAAAAATATCCATGCTATGTCTACGTTGTCTATGGTTCGTCAAACTGTCAGAGGAATCGAAAGAGGCTGGACAATCATCACAAGCAAACTTCTTTTTGATATCCTCACATGATATTACATGACTTTCGTAATTGTTAATATTACTAAATTCTGAATCACAATACTGGCAAACAAAACAGTTCTCATGGAACCTAAGAATATGAGCTTTTAAAACTACTTTAGAATAAAACTGTTGTCCGCATTTATCACAGGTATATGGATGATTGTTTAAATGGACCTTATTTACATGTCCGAGTAGATGCTCTTTCTTTGTACACACATAGTCACAGTCGACACATTTGGTCTTGTCTTCATTGTTTAAAGTCTGTTCCCGATAAGACTTCAAATATTTATAATGCATGCAAGGTAATTCGGTACATTCTGGACAGCTGTACCTGCAAGTATGGGACTCAAATTCTTTTTCAGTATCATAGGTCTTGAGGCACATCAAGCATTGAGGTTTTTCTTCTTTTATTTCTTGACAGACTTTAGTGTGAGTTTGATAAGTTTTTAAGGAGTAAAACAGTTCACATTTTAAACATTTGAGTAAAGAATCTCCATGGTTAGTTTTAAGATGTTCCAGTAATTCCTTTTTATGAAGTATTTCAGGACAAAATTTGCATTTCACTTTCAAATGCAGTTTGTAATGTACATTTAAATGTTGTTTATTTTTAAATGTCTTAAAACACAGTCTACATCGTAATATCTGCTTCTTACATTTAATTCTATGCAACTTTAAAGCTCTGAGCGAGGGTAGCAATACCAGACATTTTGCACATTTGATTGTCTTTCTTTTTGGAGCTAATTCTTTTTTCACCTTTAAGATTTCATTATTTTCTTCAGCAATTTTTTTAAACTCAACTTTTCTTTCCCCATTTTCAGGAAGATCAGGTATATTATTTTCTAATACAATAACAACATTTGTACTTTCAATGCATGACTCCGGCAAATGATTGAAAATATCATCTGATTTGCTAAACAAATCGTTGATATAGTTGTCTAAAATCTTAGATGTTGTCTTTGCGTTTTCTACGAAAATGTATGACTGAATCAGTTTTTCCATACAACTGTTGCATATGAGTGAACTTGCTAGGCTGTAATTAGTCTGAAATGAGAGAAAAAACTTATTAACAGATGTTGCTTAGGTACCTAGTTTGGAATTAAAGAAATGTTGGTCTGGTGTAGATTTACATATAGTTTTGTAACACTAATCTGCACAAGCAAAAAGCTCATTTTATGACAGTTTATTTATATATTTTGACTTTATGAGTCTGGCAGTCTGCAATAATATTATTATAATCAGGGACAAGATATAGAGTACTAGAGTAGTGCAATAGGGAAGGGCGCCAGACGAGAAGGGACACCCACACCAAACGCAAACCACAAATCCTTTTATTTCCCTAACTTTTTAACTCTTACTAGGTATCTTTTTTTATCCAACTACGCAGCCGCAGAGACAGCTTTATATTTTTCTCTAACATTTCTGTACAAATCAACAAAGTTTACTATTTCTATATGAATTGGCAAAACAATAGCCAAGGGGAGTTAAAAAATTTAGAGCTAGCTTTTGCAGAGGCTGCAGACTTTTCTGCATAAGTCAATAAATTATCTCCATAATCGGTATCTATGATCTAAACAGTCTAAAGAAATCCTAAGCTTAACGCGGCGAGGTTCAATCATTTTCCTGCATTCTCCCTTTTCTGCATGTTGTCGCTTAGTAAACTGCATCAATGCACAGGAAATCTCTCCCGGGGCTCCGGTTTTGAGCAAAACCGGCGCTAAAGATAATTATATACGAATGATACGAATCAAGGCAACTAAAAAAAAAACGCAAAAGGCCACGCTATTGTTTAACCATAGTGCAATAGGATAATAATCTGTTTCTGCATGTAAGCTCAGGAAATGAGCTGATACACAAACCTCTGTAAACACTACATCAATGATATCCTTCAAAGTTTTCGTGCGAGTCTGTTCATTCACAATGACCTCCAGGTTTTCGTTAACGGTGCTCATATTATCGTCACTTTCCAAGCATATCCCGCAACACTTTGTACTGTGAAGGACATTTTTGAGTTTCGACTTGAAACTGTCCATTTTTCAAGACCTGAGAAGTAAAAGTATCATTTTTCTATGGGTTGAAATACCAAAAATGAAAATGTCATTCTTGTTTTGTTTTGATTGGGTTCTGAAAATTAGGTTAGGTTTGTTCATGTTATGAAGTACTTCTCAAAATGACTTTAGTCATTTTTATTACACCCCTAAGATGACTATCTTCCAAAAAATGATTTGAAAGTCGATGAATTATGTCCGCAATATAAGAAAATTGCGATAACAGTCACCATTTTCCGATGCAACGACTCTTTACCTTGTTCTGTATGTCGAAAATAACAGCACCTTACCAATTATTGAATTGAAAAACCAATTTTATTATTGTGTTGTGATGTTAGGAATCATGAAATAGAATTTAGAAATCGAACGCGCTTTGATATCCACACAATAAAATTAATGACATTAGAGGCAGTGCTACCAACCAACCCATACCAAAATTTGCCCTTTTTTTTTTTTTTTTTTTTGAGGATGGGAAATCATCAAATGACTCCTCCCGCTCTGGGTGGAGCGGAAGGGAGTGTCAGACTCTTACTGACTAAAACCCACCCGTGTTCCTTCCTTAGCCCTTTATGTTCCGGGCCAGCGGTAACCCTTTCGGACAATCCCGCTGACCCGGCAGGCTACGGCCCTAAGGGGCCCCTCCTCGATGCTGACATCTCTTTGAGGCGCGCGTGGAACACGTACGCGCCGTCCGGCACGGGCCTGGTCCTGGTCGGGCGGTGAGCTACCCATTACTCTCCGCCCGCAGGCCCGCGCCTATGGTGGCCGGGAGTCGTCACGCGGCTCCCGACGCCCGGAGCGTCTCCCGCGGCGGCTGGGACGGGAGGCTCTCTCCCTGAGCCGTTCCGCCACCTCCTTCGCTAGCATGACTGCTTCGCAGAAGGAGGTGACTGCCTCCCACTCCCTCTCGCCCCGGACCATGGCTTGCACCAGGGCCGGACGCGAGAGGTCGCCGTCGCTGCCAATCGTCTCTACGAGGACACGGCGGTGCTCCGCCCAAGCGGGGCAGACCTCCACCGTGTGCTCCACCGTGTCCTCTGGGCGATCACCAAAATTTGCCCTCAAGATTTTTTTTAAATCCCACTAACAAAACCCCTAAGTATAGGTCCTCATAAGTTAAATTTCTTTGATGCAGTGCCCAACTCCCTAAGTAGTTCGTAATTCACAAAATAAAACGCATAGGTACATAGTTTGTAAAAAAAAAGACTAGGTACCTAAATACCTATTGCTAAACTACTAACATTTATATTACTTTACTCTTTGACTACTAACTAAATTGTAAGAGTTCCAGAACGGCATCATCATCATCGCCAGCGGTGCTACTGTTTGACGACGACGTATTTCTGAAATCATACATTTTAGGCTTTTAGCATACATATTTGCCGTAGGTTCAAATTTAACACAAGACCCATATTCTTATCATCTTATGAAAATCTTATCATTATCATCGTTATGATGCTCAGGGATTTAAACGATTCCTAAGTTTTTTTTTAATAATGGCATAGACAAAAAGGCACGCTCCACGGAGGCGTTGGATACGGGCAGCGTAAATAACGCTTTTAGCAAGCCCCTATAAATATCCCCAAAAAAAACTGTCCCTAAAAATACCTACCCCGTTTTAACACTTCTTCCCCCTATATTTAGGGGGGAAACCCCAAAGTTGGCACCACTGATTAGAGGGCTGAGTTACCAAGTCCTAAAAAAACGGTGCTGCCAACTTTCATCAGATTCGATCGTAGAGTATAGTACACAAGAAGCAGAACATATTAATACTCCTATCGTATCGAAAGCGAAGCTACATAGGAGGAAGCGCCAGGGTAGGCCGCGAAAAATGTTTCGCGGTCTGCCCTGGCTCTAAGAACACCGACCGCGCAGTGGCGCCCTCATCGTTTGTTTGGTTATTTCTTTTATTTTAGAATGAACATACAGAAAATAAGAATATTACGTTTTGCTCTACAAGATTATACGGTACTTTACATTGAGTTGTTTTATATAATCCTTAAAACGGAAAATAGTGGCCACAACGGACAATTATTAACATACTAAGGTCATCATCGTCATCTGCCTAGCCTTTTCCCAACTATGTTGGGGTCGGCTTCCAGTCTAACCGGATGCAGCTGAATACCTACCTATTTTACATGGAGCGCCTGCTTATCTGACCTCCACAACCCGGTTGCTGAGTAATACGATACCCCTTGGTAAGACTGGTTGTCAGACTTTCAGGCTTCTGACTACCCGTAACGACCAACCGGGGACCGTAAGGGACCAACTTACGGTTTAACGTGCTTTCCAAGACACGGAGGAATCACGTTATGTAAAGATGGTCACCCACCCACAGGCCAACCGTCGCAAGCGTAGCTCAACCTGATCGATCGACCGTGCGGCTATTATTATGTAAGTACTTATAGTTTCAAAAACCGCAAAGTTAATTTTTTTCATGTAGCAATATTTTTATATCTCTGGTAACTCTATTCTTTCCCGCACAATTTCAATTTATTAGATCTTAACAAACACAGCTATGTCCAATAGAAAATCCAATTTAAACTTTAAAATAGGCTGGAATATCAAACACCGCAAAGTCCATCGTAGTCATATTTAAAAACCGCAGTCACGACTAGCCAATAGTAGCGAGCCAATGATATACAGGATGTTTGGTGCATCGTTTGCCAAATGCAATTGGCCGAAAGGAGAGGTCATTTGCTATCTCTTAAGGCCCAGTAACTCATTCCTTGTTACACCCTTCTTTTATTAGGACATTTTAATTTTTATTTAGAAAAATACAAGAACTCTGCATTTAAGCTTAAATAAAAAAAAAAGTTATGAGTATAGCCTTCAAATTTAATTTTAATTCTTATGTTTACTCTTGTATGGTTCTATGAAATTCAAAATTACTTGCTAATAACATCTAGTTCCTTTTTAATAACTCACAAAGTTTTTCAAAAAAGGAAAAATACACTTATCACTCAACTTTAAATTGCTGTAAAAAAAAACTAAAAGCGATCGGGATCTTCGAATTATTTTAAAAAGTTCTCTTTCTCAAGAGTTTTAATATTTTTAGTAGATACTGGCGCTGATTACCTTGTTCACAAACTAAACTAAATTTAAGTTCAGGCATCTTTTTCTTTCTATTTCATTAAGAAAAGGACAGAAGATAAATATTAGTTTAGTCCTGTCAAATTAGTCCGCGCCTGACGTAAATTGACGTAGTTAATTTCTCTATGGAGTATCTAAACTGTGCTATCTTTACGAAGAAGGATACAACCCCGACCGTTGTGAATACAATAAAGCTCGGAAACGGCAAAGAAATCCGAAACATTTGAAGAGAAGAGTTTTCTCTAACACATATCACCGTCTCATTCCTAGGGGTGTACCTATTTGAAAGAGTGTCCGACCCTTCTTGGCAGAATCCTACACAGATTACAATATTGATTCGTCAATGACAGCATAACACAGCCCAGACAGATACTGGCGCCGATTCTGTTGTTCACGAACTAAACTACATTTAAGTTCAGGCATCTTTTTCTTTGTATGTCATTATGAAAAGGACAGAAAATAAATATTAGTTTAGTCCTGTCAAATTAGTCAGCGCCTGACGTAAATTGACGTGTTTTTAATAGCCAATTTTTTAATCTCGTCTAAATTGTCTATGGAGTATCGTAATTTGACAGGACTAAACTAATATTTATCTTCTGTCCTTTTCTTAATGAAATATAAAGAAAAAGATGCATGAACTTAAATTTAGTTTAGTTCGTGAACAACAGAATCGGCGCCACTATACTTTGACTTCTTGGGATTCTGCGTAGAGCAGAAGTTTTTTTGAATAATTAACTTTATCACAAGCGTTTTAGAGTTCAAATGAGCGCGCTCGATAAGAAGTTTAATGATTTCGTCGACATTCGTACATACAAGTTTGCACTTTACAGACTTGTCAATTAAGTTTATTATTCCATGTCATCATAAATATCAACATTCTTCTGGTACAGACCTTTCGTAACATCACAAGCATATCGGAGATGAAATGGAAAATTGGTTGTGATTAAAAAAAAAACTTGATTACTGTAAATATAATCATATTTAATTAACACAATATCTTAATAACTAATACTAATTATATTAGCTGCTGTAACTATACAGATATTTATTGCTATTATTAACAAAATAATAATAATATACCAATACATTTGATATTAAGAGTTACATTTCAAAGTCCCCACCGGTTACCCAGGGTAATCCGGGTACCCGGAACGCAGTGACGACTGTCATAAAAATGATGACAGCGGCAAAGATTTAAATCGTTAGATACATACGACAAACACTTGTGCGCACGCGCAACTACTCGCCTCGTGGTCAGAGCCGCCATGGTTTACATCGGGACGATCATAAAATGTGCAGGGATGCTCACCATTGCACAGTAAATACAGTCAACTCACACCAATGCTACTACTTCGCGCGCTCTGTGTTGTACAGCGAGACGTCGAGCGGTGTGCGAGAGAGACAATGAATGTAGCTGTAGCATTAGCGGTAACACTTACACTACGAAAATCGCCCTTACTGCTACAACATAAAGGCGCTGTCAAATTGCGGTTGATTGTATTATATTCTTGCGCAGTCTTTGCCCAAACAATACAGTTCAGGATGACACATTTAATCTGATTTTGTTCATTTTAATATCAAATAAATCGGGAAATACATCAAATATTTTCATCTTATTACAGAACAAGATTTTTCATTCTACATTCTACATGGTTTGAGCCACTGAGCCAGTTTTTGTAATAAGAATGCTACTGTGCTTGAAATACAGTTCTTTATTAAAAAACAAAACTGACATCTTAGTCCGGTACAGAGTTGTGAATATTGTATCAAGAACATCACTGTAGTCGAAATAAAGATCAAAATGCAAAAATTGCTAGTTTCTACATAAGCCTTGTTTTGTAATAAGACGATTTAGGTTTTTTCGAAACAAATACTATAATAATAACTTAATTTAATATGGTAAACAATCAACTACTACAGAGAAAAAAAAAGTAAATAGTACCTGCAAGTATTAAACGCGGTGCAAATCATTGCAAATTGTATGTACAACTAAAAACATATTATGCATATTATTCTAATAATGTCAGACCAAGAAAATTAGAAAGATAGTGTCATTTAAAACATCGGTTTTTGGTTCTAAGACATGCCGGTTTCCTCACGATGTTTTCCTTCACCGTTTTGAGAGCAGTGGTGATGAAATGATTAACACAAAGTAAATCGCCTGGCAGGCTTCTAACCTACGACCTACAACTCGGTAAGTCGCGGCTGGTACCACTGGGCCACCACTGCTTTCAACGTAATGAATGTTGTTAAATCTCAAAATGAAAGGCATTGCAATCTTTTTTTATTTACGCAATTACCAGACTGGCTTTATTTACCAATTTTCATACATAGCGTGTTTGGAAGCTGGATAGCATTAAGGGGGTGATAGTTGACACCATTTAGAGCATTTTGACCCATAGGTACATGTTTAGCCGAAGTATCTTTTTTAAATTTTTTTCCAGTTATTTTTGACAAAATGTGGGTAGTTAAAAAAAAAAACATATTTCGTCTAAGACAAGTATGGCTCAAAATGCTGTAAATGGTGTCAACTATCACTCCCTTAAAGATTTGAGTATTTGGCATTAATAATTGAAGCAAGAATTCATGAGGCACTTACTGTATTATAGATTCTATTTTTGATAAATCTTTTCATGTACTTATTACTATTATTATTTGACTTAAGAGCGTTCATCCCGCGCGGGATGGTAACGTCGCATTTCTTGTAATTATAATTATTTTTAACATTTACTTTTAAATAAAAGATATTTAAGTACTTACCTAATTTAGTAAGTACCAAATAGAAAATAATTGATAAGTAATAATAATGTGTCAATTTTTATGAGTAAATACCAAAATTATTAAGTAAGAAAGTATAAAAAAATTGCATACAAAAGTATAAATAGAAATGATCTAGTAGGCTGAAAAAAAATTGTACTTTGGTTTTTTTAATAAAATAATCACAAAAAACCACTACAAATGCGACGTTGCCAGCCCGCGCGGGATGAAAGCTCTTATATGAAAAATAACTTAATAATGTAGCCTTTCAACAAAAACCATGAATCATCAACATTTGAACAAGAAATTGGTACTTCATAATTAGCATATTGCTTCTAAAATTCCAAGCCAACAAATGGCTTGAGCTTTTGCTAAATGACATTATGATCTTTACTCACATGTGCTTTAAGTTCATATTCGGTTGCGAAGATGGATTTACAAATTCTACAGCAGAATCGGCCACCGTGGTATATTCTCATATGTTCTCTTGCTTTGAAAGCCGAGTAGAATGCTTGGCCGCAAACTTGGCAGCAAAAAGGTTTGGCCCCAATATGCTTCCTAACATGAATGACTAAATTTTTCCTACTTCTAAGAGTTTTGCTACAAAATTCACACGTTTCCTTCGAAGGCATACTATGTACCTTTTTATGGCTTCTCAAATTACTTTCAGTGTAAAATTGTCTATCACACATGTCACAACTGTATGGTTTAATTTGTAAATGTATCTTATTGACGTGGACAGAGAGTTCATTGTCGTTTGAACATTCTTTCTCGCAGAAACTGCACGTCTGGGATTGTTTTTCTTTTAAAAGCTTGAGTTTGACCGCGTGTCTTTGGATGTGATTCTCGTAATGAGCTTGGGTTACATAAATTTTATTGCAAAGTTGACAAGGTTTGATTCTATGGTTTTCTTCATGAGTTTGTAGCTTATCTGTGTCAGTAAAATTCCTTCCACACACTTTACAGGACATATAAAAGCTTTCTTTGAGTAAATGTGTCATTTTTGTATGTTCATACAAATGGAATTTTGACTTGAATACACCATGACAAATATTACACTGAACTTTTTTGTTGACATGTTTCAAAATATGTCTTTTTAAGAAATATTCCGATATGAAATGTTTACTACATATCGGACAAGTGAATTTAAATGAAACCTTTTCATTTTCAACTGTTTTCCTTTTGTTAAACGTTAAAAATTCGCTGCAAACATCGACAGGGTATTTTGAACTTTGCTGTAAACCGTTAACCAGTTTTTTATTCTTGTAAGTTTTAGTGGCGTTTCTAGCTAAATTTTGTATTTCTGGCGTTGATATTAGACCTACTTTGAATCGTTTTGCTGGTGGCGATGGTCCGAATATATCTTGTGGTTCTCGTTCGGATTTAACTTGTGGCGGTTCGAATTTATCTTCTGATTCAGATTCAATTTCGCTTTCGCTCTCAGATTTCAGTCTAAATTCATCCTCTAGAACATCAATTTTAAGTTTACTTTCATCTATAAAGTCATTTTCATCTAAGAGTAAGGTCTCGTCAGAGTCTTCTGGAGGAGCCATTATGCTCGGTGGGGAAACTTGCACGAACACGTTAGCGTGTGGTTTCATTTTATTAAGGTTATCCAACATGAGACTGACGCATAGCTCTAACCGTTTCCTAGTGAAATTGAACTGGTGTATAAAAATATATGAAGTGATAGCATGATTAAGGCACTGTTCGCATATTTTTGTCCCAATGAAGTTGTGTTGGTAGTTCATCTGCAACAAAAAAGTAGGCGTCAAAAATTAAATTTGAAAAAGCTTGGGAATTTGGTTGGGATGTGTTAGGAATTTGGACAAACCTCTGTTTTTAAGGACAAGAATAGACGAATTCGCGAGTGTGCTGTGTATGTTTGCTATCGGTCCAAATTTCTCGAGCATGTCCTAGTTTTGGGGTCATGCTAGGAGAGTCCTAAAAGTCCGGTGTACAGGATGAAATTGAAAACTTCGAAAATCGCCAAATCGAAATAGGAGGTGCAGGAACTGCTAAATAATCATTATAAATTGTAATTTCCCAAGTCTAAATTCTTGAAAAAAAATCGTGCAATTATTCTTAGATACGATCTTACGACGATAAACTAAGCGCGAAAAGTTTCGTGTTTAGTTTATCGTTTTAGTTTTATACATGGCAACCCTACATTTGAATGAATATTAGTTGACACAATAAATATGCAGGGAAACAACTGTTAACTTAGAGTTTTTTGTTACAAGCTTTATGAGTATTATCAATTATAAACCGTTTGACTAAGCTATAAGATTCAAAATGAGATTAAATTATGAGATCATGTCATCATGACTAAATACTGTTTTTTTTCTATTATTATTGAGATCAGTTTTTTTTTGCCTTACCTACTTAATAGTTACAAAATATGAGATTAGCAAACTATTCAAATAAATATTTTTTCTTTGAACCATTCATATCTTTGGTAAGACAAAAAATCTTTAAGAGTCCTATTACGGATCGTAAACGCAAATCAAATTATTTCGATCGGCGTACACGAGTCGATAATAGTAGCGATCTCCGGACGATTGCGCGCCAAAAATTCGGTGACAGGTACCTCCTCAGGTGACAGCTACCTACCTCGTCAAGCGCTTGCGCGGGAATCAGCGGGAATGAGGGGCGCGCCGAATTGACGCAGAATATATATTTGACGCAGAATATATATTTGCATTTTAACTTTATTTATTGCAATTTTGTTTTATTAAATTGAGAAACGAAAACTAATGAAACGTATTCATTGTAGATTGAAGTTTTATATAATATTAGTTTATTTGATAAAGTTGCGTTAATTTGAAGTGTAATGGACGCTGAATCAAGACATTTATTGCTTAAATTAGGCTTTCTTTACGATTTTATCCATAAAAACTCAAGGAATTTAAAGGAATTCTAGAACTCCAATAAACAAGTAAAACATTCAAAGTATCTTTTTATAATTTTAGCATTTATAAGAATTGAATGTAACAATGTGAATTTGAGCGTCAAAGTTCCATCGCCAACGGTTTTTCTTGCAAACTGTGTTCGTAAAATATTTATAGTAAATTACACGAAAAGTAAAATGAAAATGTGTAACTGCAACTTACAAGAAAGAGAATAGTACTATCGTTATTCTTAAACAAATAATTAAAATACCTTACAACTGCTGAAAATTACAGCGTCAAAAATCATGAATATGCGTAAAAAATGTAACAGGACTCTTAATACTGAAAATCTCAGAGATTACTCAATACGGTTCAGCATATTATTACCAGATTAATTATTATATTAAACACGTTCACCCTTATTAACCGCTTGTGTGCCGTAATTACAGACACAATTAAAAAGCCATTGTGTCTCGCGTAGATCTACGTTTCGGCAGACTAACGGTTAGTAAACCCAGTAAAGCAACACCAGAAGGCCAATTCTCGTAATTTTGTCCCGATATTCTCACGGGATCGACACTTATGCGGGTGAAACCGTGGGGCGCAGCTAGTATGAATATAGATATTTTTTGATTTGAGGTAGGGTAACCACCGTAGGTGCCTCCACCAACCAGCCTTCAGGGGCACAAGTTTGCTATTTTTATAAATTCGTCATTCCAACACGATCCCACCACCATCCCATTGTCATTTTGCTAAAAGTTCGTAATCTGCTAAATTCATAATGGTTGATCAATGGTCGGTCAATGGCACAGAAATTATACGATACTCGTAACGAATTAAAAGCAATGACTGCACAATGACGTTCTAATGGTAGGTCACTAGGAACTGTCAAAATTTTAGCAGATTACCGCCTAAGTCAGTAATTCATTTTTCATTATGTACGAGATTACCATTCTATGTCATTTCTTTCAATGGAGTGTCAGTGGTTGACCATTGGAAAGTCATAATGACGCCATTAAATTAGTAAATTACCAATCTTGTCAAAATCAACAAATTATGAAATCAATGATAGACCATTCTGACACTATTGTAATAGCAGACTTGAGGCCCTGGTTATGGGCCAATTGCAGTGATTAAAAATGTTCTTTCAAACTGTCGTTTCAAAATCTAGCCACAGTCGAGCAGTCTCATCTCGGCGACAAACAATTATGTCAAAAACTTGTTGAAAATGTATTGAAATTAGAGGTATTTTTGACAGATTGAGACTGAGATCAGACTGTGAACGTTCTTAAAATTACTAGAAATGCTCCTCAGGTATAAACTTCAGTCTTACCATACATTCACAGACAGACAACGCACACTAAGCCGCTGGGTCTAAACGCACAAAAGTTCCTAACATCACGAAAGTAAGTACTAAGGAAGGAATTTTGAAAATTCCTCTCCTAATAGAGGATGAAAGTTTGCACGAAAGTTCATCATTTTGCCGATGGTAAATGCCATCGGCGACACGGCTTGTTTAGATTTAAGTTTGGTATCACTTTACTAGAGTTTATTAGTTAGGGGGCAAAACTAAATGACTAAATTAAACATGTGCATATAAAGTGCAGCCAACGAGACGAGATAACATACGTAAACAACCTGACCTTTACTGAGTTACATTACGATAGCGAGCGATTATTATATCTATCCTATCTCTCGTACGCAATAATGACGTCAGTTGGTCGTCGATGGCTATCGTTGTGTGATTCGTGGTACAGGGTAGCGTTCAGTACAGCAGCTATCAACATTTTGTTCCACAATTTTTGTTCATACCTGTTTGGATTGCATTCAAAGTGATACGATTTTTTTTTCGTTTCCGTATTTGTTTAGTTTTTTGTTATAATGAATCCGTTCTTGTCCGTTTGTACTGTAATTTGAGTGGTTGTTGATTTTAATTATGGAATTACGGCCTGGTAGCACATGATTGATAATACAGTAGATAGTTTTCTGATCAATACCACGGACCACGGATTTGGACTCTTCTGACGAATCATCTTCGTCTAATACAGACGACAACAATTAGAATAGGAAGTTTTAAATTTGTAAGTATATAATTTCTTTAAATAAAAATGTTATGAACCCCTGAAAGTTTGTTTACATTATTTATCTCGTCTCGTTGGCCTTATTTTACTTCTAAAACTTAGACTACTTATGAAAAGCTTTCGGCATATTCCTAACAGCTCTTTTAATCTTTCTTGCTGGCTTTTCATTTTGTATCAGATTAGAGCCAATGTTGAACTGAATGTTTGTTCTAAGTTGGGTCAAACATTCTGTGGGAGTACTGGGACTCCCAACATATGGCACAATGTTTGCAACCAATGTATGTGTTGGTGTTGGATCAAACTTTTGAGCCGTATTAGCAATAGGAATGAACGATTCTTCTTCAACATCCATTTCTTCATTTATTGTGGCTTTTGTATCTAAAATATAGGTAACTGAGTCCGTTTCTATATCCATGCTATGTGTTGAATTTGTATCTTTGACATTGTCCATTTGTATTTCAATATTCTCTTGCATTGTACAACTTTTTGCATCCATCATAGTTTCTTCATCCATAACTATAAATGGTATAGCATCTTTATTAGATTTAACTATTTCTTTCTCCATATTAGATTCTTCTTTATTTTCTTTTCCAAGTGTCTTGATAAAGAAGGTTTTGTTATTTCCGAATGTTACTTTGCAGTTACCATTGTCGATGTATTTCTTTGATTCACAGCAGTGACAAATAGATCTGTCTTTATTATTGTTGGTTAGGCAAACATTGCATTGCCATATCTTCTCTATCTTTGGTTCTTTGTCATGTTTCTCAATTTTTACTGGTTTTGTTTGTATTTCTACATTTTCATCAACTAAACTAGCATTATTTGCCTGCTTTTCAGTGTCTATTTTAGTTTTAGTTGCATGATCTGTATTTTGTTTGTCTTCATCAGTAGTTTTAATACCTTTGTCACTTGGTTTCTTACAGTATTCACATTTATTAAAATGTTTAAATAACCAGCAGAATTTGCAATTTCCTTCCTTTGTTTTAGTTTCAGCAATAGCATTAGTTACATTGTCAGTTACTTCATTATCTTTCACTGAACTGTATTTGTCAGGAGTTTTAGTAAATATCCAACTCAGATCAGTCTTTACTGTGATTGGACCTATACCATGTTTAGGAATGTCCATTTCTTTAATTGATTTTCTATCAACATGCTTAGGATTCGTAAAATGAAATGATACAATATCAGCATCTAATTTAATATTATGATTATCTGTGTTACAATCGATTTCCAAAGCAATTGGATTAGAAAAATTAAACATGCTGGCCTTTGAAAGTTTAAAAGATGACTTGATCACTTCATTCTCTATGTTATTTGGTTTGATCGAATCACTTGGATATTTCTCATCAATAAGAATCGTATCCTCTGGATAATCTGTTTTTCTAGTCTCAATGAATAACATGTTATTTTCAGGAACACAAAGACTGCCAACATCCATTGGATCTTTACCATTGAAAATGTTTTCTTTAACATCAGAATTAGCAGTTAAACCAATAGTTTGTTTATCATCAAGTAGGACTTTAGCCATTGGATAATCATTTACAATCAAGTCTTCAGATTCTATGTGACCGGTTACATTTTTACCACCAGGGTTACCATTTTCTGGCAATACTATTTGGTTTACATCATTGTTTGCAACACTGTTAAATGGATCACTAGTCTCTTTCATATCTATTATAGTTACTGGATTATAATTCCCAGCTACATTGACAAATTCCTTAACATTGTTTGGCATTTGATCTTCATTACTAAAATGCTCAATTACACTCATTCCTTGATTAGTCAGCATATTATTATCATCTAAATTACAATCCATCATTTCTTCATCAGTTATTTCAAAAATTCTTGGACATTTAGTGTCCTGAGTTGCAATGTCACGGTTTTTGATACTGATGATATTATAAACCCCTTCTTGGGGTTCACAGAAAACATAATGATAAAAGTCATCGGTCTTAAATTTATTTCTCGTAATTATCTTTGGTAAGGACAGTTTAAACTGTATTCCTGTGATGAGAGGAACATTCAGGATTTCCTTGTACATCCTCTTTCTTTTAGTAATTGTCATTATATCGGCTTTACGAGGTATGTGTAACTCTTGGTATTTGTATGATTTTTGCTAGAAAAGGAATCACTTCTTACAGATGGAACATTATACAGTGAGATATTCATTAAAAAAAAGAAAACTTGGGCCCGAGAAATGTGATGGAGAAGTGAAGGTGTCAAAGATTTCCATGTTATAAAATTGGTAGAGTTCTTTTTGCAGCAGCATTAGTTATGTAGCCACTTAGATCCATTAAATGTTTGTAGGCCAGCATGAACAGTTTTAATATTTTAAAAAACTTTAATCAAAGGGATGTCATTCACCTATCTAGTACAGTATTTTTATCTCACGCAGCGACGCTTACTTGTGGTAACCATGTGTACAAACAATCTGTGACGGTGTGCGCGAAGGCGCGTAGCGTCAGCACGTAATACACACCATACACACACACTTCCGACTTCGCCCGTGTCTCAGACGATTCCAGGAACTCCTGCGGCGCTTTCATACATATCCACAGCGTGTACACTTGTTAACTATAAGTAAAACGCGCGTCGCTTCGTGGGATAAAAATACTGTATTGACCAACCAACATTTAAATCCAAGTACAGATAGTGCCATCCATGAAGATGCGCCCACTCTTTTTCCTAATGCTTACAGCACAAGTGTGTAACATTCCGTTAATGTTTTAGTTTTGTAGTAATCATGATTAGCATGTATCGAAAAAACTAAAACACTAGCAGAATTAACTAACGATAACTACTAACGATTAAGAAGTAGAGTGGGGCGCGTCTTCATGGATGGCACTATCTGTACATTATACCTATGTTAGATAAATGTAACAAAAATAATACTCACATCTGGTAAAGTTGAGGCTAACACTGTATACAATGATTTATCTCCAACCAATTCCGGACAACTTCCATGTATGCAGATCATTTTGTCCAACTCCACCAAATCCGTATTCTTCTTCAGACAAACCAAACACAATTGGTTTGTTTTCTTCTCAACTAAATATTGCATTATACTTTTAAACTTATGCTTCTCTACATGCTGGAGATGTTTTACGTGATTCTCCGTCATGTTTCCACATTCTTTACATTTGAAAGTCTTATCTACTTCTTCTATACCCCCTTTTCCTCGTACATGGACTTGGTTAAAGTGTTTCTTCAGCTGGTTTATTTTGACAAAGGATTTGCCGCATAATCGGCAATGATACCACATGTATTTTGGATGTTGTTGCTCATGGTTTAGCAACGATTCTAAGTCTGGGAGAACTTGCCAGCACCGTTTGCATTCAAATTCGTTCCAATCAGGTTCATTACTCAATGATTCTGTTTCTGAATTGATGATGTTTCTTATGGGTTCAGCATAATCCATTACATTACCATGTTCTGCATACAATACATTGAAGTTTGGTTTTAGTTTTTGTCTGCCTCTCTTTTTTGGTCTGTCAACAGGGTCTAGTTTAATTAATTTCTCGTTCATGTCATCAAAACAGTTTTGTAAAGCTCTTTCCGCTTGCTCGCACTGCTGCGTGAAGAGGTATGCATTGAGAGCTCTGTCTATACACCTCTGGCATATTTTATCTGGGAAATTAGCTTCTTGTCTAGGCTGAAAAATTTAATGTTTTTAAAATTTAGAAAACAGGAAATTTTGCAATAATTATGATGTGGAATCCAGCATCACCAAGAACATGCTATATGTTCATATATCATCATACAACTATTTACAGTGCGGCCAATGAGAGAATGCAACCTGTCAGCTTCTTACAAACGATTGGGTTCCTATTTTTATACCTAGCTATTGTAATATCGTAAATAAAATTGAAGTGTCTGTTTGTAATGTCAAAATAACAAATTTTTACTAAAAGCATATAAATGTATATAATTAGACAGTATTTATAGCAAAAAATCCATTTTTGAGCTTTTAACCACTTGACATATTTCTGTGCCCCTACCGCTTGTGTCGTATTTCTGCGACAGAGAACATGCATGATTTTTTCGTTCTATTCAACAACTGCTCCTCCTTATTTGTTGTAGGTATTATTTTATTGATTTAGGTATTCAGCTGCATCCGGTTTGACTGGACGCCGCCCCCCACATGGTTGGGAAAAGGCTAGGCAGATGATGATGACTATTTTATCGATTTGTAGCCACGCGCTAGGGGCACGGCAATTGATACTTAGCCAAGCGCTTAAAGGGTTAACATTTCTATGTTTGTTCTGGTTAATCTCTTCACCAGCTGAACTACTTTTGACAGGCCTTTTATTGGCAGATAGCTGATGTTAAAAGGAGTAATATAGGCTTAGGCATAGGGTTTCGTCCCATTAGGAAGTACCCGTGGGATAATTTTCGATATCCTCGTGGGCGAAGCTGCGGGCTGAGGCTAATAAATGAATATAAATATAAGAAAGGTAACTGACTCACTTTAGTCACTTTGGTTCATTTTAATGCTATAGTACCAATTGCAGCAGTTGCCACTCAAAATACAAGTTAATTATGATGTACCTAATCAAATATAAATAATTAATCGGTCAGTGGGTCGCCTTAGGGGCGGATCTGTTCTGCCCGTAAGCACACGAACTAACAAAATTCTTAATGTGATCAAATACATGCATTACAGACTTAATTCAAACCACATATATGGAAATTTGTGGCTGAAATAATAATTGGGTCACCGGTAAACAACATACCTTGAAAGGATAGAAACAGGCTATCATTTCTCTTATAGACACTTTATACACGACCCCTGTGCCAGCTATGTGCATTATCTGGTCCAGCTCGGACAATCCTACCGTTACTTTTAGACAGTACCGACATACACTCGTCTTTAGCTTCCCATTCAACAAATACTCCACAGCAACTTTAGTAGTCAATGGTACGCCAGGATCGTAGGCTTTTTTCGATGGCTCGATCTTTTCCACATTATTACTAGACTCTGTCACCTTCTTAAACGGTTTTGAATACGTTTTCTTGGGGCATAATACCGGAAAAATTTCTTCGTCCATTATATAGGTTATGCGATGATTGTTATTTCATGAGAAGCTTGTTGCACACTTCTACATATTACAAGCACAGTTGGTAGTTTAACAGCTTGTACTTTTTTAATTCTGTGTTATGAAGAACGTATTACAAAACCAATGAATCGATAAAATAATATTTTCGATGACAAGCCAAGCAAATACGAAAATGGCGGAAAGAAAAGAGAGAGAGCGTCAAATAATGTCAGATGAAGATAATACTTTTCACGCATTGTTTATTTGCGTTCTAAAAAACGACATGCATTTCGTGCAACGTTCATGCTAAGACATTTCAACTAAGACAAATGCATAACATTGATAGTAAAAAAATTAAGTTCTTAATTAGATTTTACACTGAAACAAAGAAATTCGTAGGTTTTACACAATTTTACACCATCTATCCAACGATTTCACTTTATAGTTACCGATTGACAACTGCAATCTTCGTGAAACCGACCGCCGTGTTAAGTTTGTTCAATTCCATGTTCCATTGTGCAGGGCGATCATTTATTTGTACTAAACTAAAAATCACATTAGAAATTTTTAAAATAATCATTTTCATGGCTGAATAAGGGGGTGCATTCGTATTGATAAATGGCAGATTCCTACGTATAAATACGTTTAATTTGAGTGCTACATAAGTTTAAAACGAATTCTGTGCAGTACTCTTTTAAAAAATTATTTCTGAACTAATATGTTTTGACAAAACGTACTAGAATAATAACACGCCCACCGCACCGCAACACCAATTTACACAAACGTCAAAAATGGACAAAATTTTTCTGCTCTATCTAATTTTTCCTGAAAAATAATCATTCACAAAAAATTTGGTTTGGTCATCCTTGTGCGATTGAAATCCTGTGTTAGAAGAACTGTTTTTGTGTTCAGTGTTAGTCAGTGTGGACAGTTATGACCTGTTTTCATTTATGGTGCAAGGCATAGGGGCATCGATACTTTGCTAGCAGTGAGTATAAAAAGCTGAGACTTCGTCAAGGCTAGTTCTCGTAACTTAATTATTAATTATCTGTTTGGATGATATCATGATCAGTTCTTTGAACTTTATTTTGTGATGTAATGTGTGAATTTTGAGAGAATAATGATTCCTTTGAGTTTTTAAAGTTATTTTTAGATGTTAGAGTACGCAATTACAGCTGGGTTTGTTTGTGTAGTGTTTATAGTGTGGTCATTTAAATTTGGAACACCTAAAAGATTCTGTTTGATTGGAGGGTGAAGTGATAGTCAAGTTTACTTCCTGTTCATTTATTTTTAAAATATCTGTAAGTATTTTTTGTTCTATTTTCCTGGTACAGTTTTTGTGTCTTAAGAAATTATAATCAAATAGATTTGAAGATTACTTACATTACAAAATTATTAGAACACCATACTAAATTCCTTTCTCTGACAACAGCAAGTAAGCCATTCACAATTAAAAAATTCCACCATAAATCCTGTTTTAAAATTATCAAGTTTTTCATCTTCACCTTTCTTTGTAAAGGTCTTTCTTTATAAAAGAAAATTTCTTCAATAACATCACAATCAGCTTGTTGTCTCTTGTCTCAACAAAAACAACAATATTTAGTAATAATTTTAGTCAATATAAGTTCCTATAATTCATTTTTAAAAAGGCCCTTACACATTAATCATTCAGCCATTATCAAATCATGTGTATAGGCCATAAAATAAACAACTATCTAAAAATAGCCCACATAATGTATCCATATACTTTAACATACATTTATGGTGGCACTATATAAACAAAGCATTCATGAAGTTAACTACCGGAGGCACTGCCGAAGGTTTTTTAAAAGAAACAAATGAGTCCAGTCGTGAAGACGGTTTAATGTAGACTGCCATAGCTTAACCTAAATCGAATACAATACAGTATACAGTTCTTCTTTGTTCTTAATATTAGGTCCTTATCTCTATTGTCGCCGGGGCTAGTCATAACATCCTGCGACTCTACCGTGAATGGTGTTCAGTGTGGATCACACAAAGCGAGACGGTGTTGTAAGTACAATGTGTCGATTCAGCATGCATAACTCTTCCCCCCATAAGTTCGAAATTATCGGAGGGACGATTATTGTTACTCCGATTATTTCGTCAGAAACAATATTTTATGGCTCTTCCGAGCTTCTTACGAGCTATGAACTTACGAGCTATGAATACACTAATACTTGACTACAACTATATATAACACTAGAGTGCCGACGCTAACACTTTTCACATTTATGAACTTTTCACTCACTTTTACTAATCTTTAATAAGCTGCTTAGGTGTTGCAGATTTATTTAATCACTAGTGTCCAAGTTGTAATAGTCTTTCGTTGTAGGTGTGGCTCGATGGCTGTTACAAAGGGAGATTGACAATTGGTCTTTTCGTAGTGCTAATATTAGGTACTTGTGGCAGTATGATTAGATTTTGACATCCAAGGTGAGAATAAGTACCTTTTATTTTTCTTTCGTTATCTCGCTATTGCAGATTTCTGATAGTATGCTTTTGGCTTTTCTATAGATAATCCAACGCCTTTTCCTCACAGGTTCTATCTTGAGAGTGTGAATTTCAACTGGTACAGGATTGCTGGAGCTCGTGTTATGAGAGAATCTCATTAATGCAGTTATTCAGGTATCTTCCATTGGCAGCTGGGACTCGTCCTTGCAGCACAGGAATTTCGCCTCGTGGAGTTCTTTGCAAGCCTGGGAGAGCGAGACTACTTCGGACCCTTTTACTTAGAGGTAGGGGTATTTGGGAATATTGATTGTGGTCTGGTTAAAATGATCTGTAATAGGTATTAGGATTGCTCTGTAGTAGGTAAAAATATATATTTCATCTTTAATTATAGGTATTTCTAAAATGAACGTTATTTGACTTCCTTTCGATTATGCTTTTATTTCAATATACTGTTCCAGCTTAACTAGTTTATACATAACTTTGTAGGTATACACGTTTATTGTATCGTCGTCATTGTCTAGGTTACCGGTAATAATCTTAATAATAGATCCTAGAGCATTTAGAATTCCACATTTGATTCTCATCTATGGGGCTAACTGCTTAAATTTTGTTTTAATGCTACTGTTCATAACGTATCTTTTAATATTAAATTCTAAGTCCTCATGAATCAAACTTAAATCTAAAACCTTAATAATAGTCCACTTATTATAACTTAGGCTAGCTTGACCTTGCTTCAGCATCAATATACCAGGATTCTTATCGACACCTTGAAATTGAAGGGTGTGTATCCTGATGGTCAGGGCCAGGAGCACGAGGAGGAACCTTTAACCTTTGCGGAGGTCGTTTAATGTCCTTAAGTGTCACTTTTGTGTCATGATTATTTATTCTGACAGGACAAATGTTCCTAACGATTTCACCCGATACTTGTGTTTTTTGGAAACGAGGTTTGTCTTTACTTTGTAGCGGTCTAATGTTTACTTCTTTTATGAATACAGTGTCTGTAAACTGATTACGGTGTATTCGAACCTCAAAATAGAAGAAATATTTTATTTTAGGTTTTATGAATTTTAGAAGAAATTGTTTTACTAGGTCGGGATTATCTACAGGTTTGCGTATCTCAATTTTTTTTTGTTTATCACGAGATATATCCTTTACTGATACTTGATGGGGCTTCGTGTCTACAGCTTTATCTAGGTTGGGGACGACGTCTGGATGGATATCTTGTACTGAGTGTATTTTTTCAGGTAATGAACCTGCTGTGAGGGTGCTAAATGAAGATGATCGAACTAGATAGGATGAGTTAATGTCAGAAGGTGATAGGGTGGTCAAAGTTTCTGAAGAGTCTAATGTTGCTATTGCACTGCCAGGTGGTTCAGTTTCACCTTCATTACCCTGTAAGGATGTGTTATTATCTTCATTGGTAAGTTCCTTTAATTTTATACGAGACAGGTCATTACCGGATTTTTTTAAGTCAATGATTGCATCACTATTATCAAGATCAGTTGGTACTTTCACTAGCGTTTTAGTTCGGGGGTCTAAAGTGATTTCACATGTGAGGCTGTACACTATAGGTATTTCTGTCTCTCGTGTTCGTAAAATTTGAGTCTTCATATCTATTGTTGCATCTAACATTTTTAAGAGATCAGAACCAATTAATCCGTCATATCGTCTATCGACATCGTAAACATAGAACTTGTGTTTAAGGGAACTTTTGAATGCTTCCAGTAAGGGTATGTATATAACTTGATCGTGTGAGCTACGTGCATGTGTGCTAATAACTTCAAACGGTTCGATAAATTTATGGGCAGAAAAGTATTCATCAACTTTGCCTGGACTAATAAAACTTCCTGTACTTCCGGTGTCAATCATTAGGCGGGCATCAATTTCCGGAATGTAAATGTGTGGTAATGGGTTTGTACTATTGCAATTTAAATGTATTGCTTCGGGTGATCGTTTTCCGAGACTACTAGGAAAATTTAAAAATCCTTCTTGATTTGTAGGCATGTTGGAAACAGGCTCCACTTTTTCTGAGTAGGAATTATTGTCATAGGCGGTGTGGTTGTGAATTTCTGTAAATCGTAAATGATTTTGACAGTCTGCGTAATCAGGCTGGAAATCCTGGTCTTGGAATATGTGTGTTTCATTATTATTCGTGTAAAACAAATTGGCATTATCAGAGTTGTTTGTAGTAATATTGTTTCTAAGGGGACGGGCAGTTTGCATAGAAACATCAGTGTCTTGTGACTGGGGTAAATTAGGCTGTGGTTGATGTTGTGGCGGTATACCAAATTTGAATTGCTGGTTTGGTGGATTAAAATTGGGTCTACCCTGTGCGTTATTAAATTGAGGTCTAAATCCTTGTTGAGGTACAATATCAAATTTAAAATCGTTCTGGTTCTGCGGATGGCCTGAAATGTACACTGATTTATAACCTTGAGGCTGTTGCATATCCGGTTGGAAGTGAGTTTGGTTTGGTACACCAAATCTATAGTTATTATTGAATCCAGACCTATAATTATTTTGGGGTGAATGCGGAACTCCAAACTTGAAGTTTTGGTTAGCCGAATAACCGAAATTATTTAAAACTGGAGCATTAGGTTTTATTGGAGGCTGGAATTTAAAACCTGGGAAATTATTATTAGTAGTTGAAGGATGCGGGGCTGATTTTGCATTATTTTGATTTTTAGCGTTATATTGAAATTGAAAATTGACCTCTTCCATGACGACACTGAGAGCACTTTCCAAGCTTGTACAGTTTCTGAGTCTTACAATTCTGATTAAATCCTCTGACAGATTATATAAAAACACGTTAAGAGACAAGTTATTGTAAATTACCATTTTAGCAGCTTTTATTTCCTCACTAGCAAGCAAATTGACCTTGGAGAACAGCGTGCTACGTATTTGTTGGATTCTGTTACAGAATTCCAAATAGGTATCATTAGGTTTAATTTTTAAATTTTCTAGCTCAATAGCCACAGATTCCTCTGATCTGGGGTCACCGAAATGCTGAATAAAAATAGATTTTAGTTGGTCCCACGTAATTATGTCCTCCCTTTCACTTAACAGAGCTGCTGCTCTACCACACAATCTACTAGTGATAGCGTGAAAATTATAAGTTGACTGAACAGCATTATTGGGGCCATTAAAATTTCTTAAAACGTATTCAGTTTTCCTTATAAACAAGTTTAAAATATTTATGTCACCATCAAACTTGGGAATTAAACTTAAAATATCTTTAGGGATCATTTGGAAAGCTTCTCCAATTTGATTCTGCATTTTTATTAACCAATTTGTGAACAATTTAATCAAATTAATATACTTAAACAGTTATAATATAAAATACTTATAGCTTAAAACTAGGCCTGCTAATCTTCGTGCAGAAGTCAAATAACTTTCAACGATGTGAGTTTAAAAGTTACGCAATTAAGTCCTAATACTACAGCTTAAAAATAGACTGCCAATTTTTGTGCAGAAGTCAAATAACTTTCAACGATGTTAGTTCAAAAGTTACGCGATTAAGTCCTACAGGAGCAACACAGGAAATAACAAGGACGGGACAGGACAGTAAAAAGGTCTACTTACAGTCTGCTCGATCCCATGCCTACCCGTAGAGCTGCTCGTGCCGTGGACAGGAACCTTCGGCGCCAGATGAGTATAACTTATTTCTTTGGTTCGAGGATACCCGCGAGCCGCGCGCGACACCTATTTTTGTGTGTTCGAACACAGCGTTTAGACAGCGGATATCCTACCGGCTGCGCCAGTTAACTACCGGAGGCACTGCCGAAGGTTTTTTAAAAGAAACAAATGAGTCCAGTCGTGAAGACGGTTTAATGTAGACTGCCATAGCTTAACCTAAATCGAATACAATACAGTATACAGTTCTTCTTTGTTCTTAATATTAGGTCCTTATCTCTATTGTCGCCGGGGCTAGTCATAACATCCTGCGACTCTACCGTGAATGGTGTTCAGTGTGGATCACACAAAGCGAGACGGTGTTGTAAGTACAATGTGTCGATTCAGCATGCATAACTACATAGACACTGAGTAAACATCTGCTGACCTTATCATTATACAATCCATATATATATAAATAAACTTGAAGACATGCCATATTCTCCAAGTTATTATTAACTGTCTAAAACATGTGATTTATTGGTGATAATACATTATTATCATCAGGATTGTGGCCCCCAAATGACTGCTATAGTAGTTTTAACCTCTCAGGAATGAGCTAGTACAAATTTGTTCGGCTTATTGTATACATGTGTGTGTTCTAATGAAGTTGACGGCAAACTGTCATATGTCATAATCACTGTGATTGGTAGATGGGATAAATTGGTGATAGCCTGAGATTTGTGTCAAAATCAAAAGTCATTTATTCGAACACTTTTTGAACATTAAAATTACATGAGCCAGTCCCACAAAATGTCCGCTCTTCACCATTTCCTAGTGCAATCTCCTCAGCAGCACAGCTGTGTAATTATTACTGATTATAGCAGAATATTAGTATTTAGTTTTAGCCAAGTGGAGGATGCTTTAGTTTTTTCTTCTTGAAAATTAAGCCAGTATCAACTATTCTGCCTTAAAATTGATACTTACAGTCTGGCCGACGAGAGAATGCGTTCTTGACACCTGTCAGTGCTGTACAAACAATGTGTTTTGCGGATTTGATCTTTATTAGTTAGGTTTCACCTGCGTAAGTTTCGATGTTGTGGAATATTGGGATATAAACTATCCTATGTCCTTTCCTATTCTAAGTTGCAGTGTCAGGAACATATTTTCTTGACGGCCAGACTAAGTAAGTCTTGATTTGTCTTTTAGTTCTCTTTATTATAGGAAGGGAGTTTTTTCTAGTACACCCAATATTTCTGCATATTTCATAATCATGCAACAAAATAATCTCCACAATCCTTAGTTTTAAATATTTGTAATAGACAAGAAAAACATAACGCGTTGGGCATTTTCTGAGATGGGAAAAAACCATTGAACTCGCGCCACTGTTACCGTAAGCGACACCGCGCGTGTTTTTTTTTATAAGATGATTAAAAAATACCTGCTTAGGATGTGTTCGGCTGTCCTCGGGATGTACTCGGTTTTAGTTTATATCCGATAATGTCAGTGAGTGTTGGCAAAGTATTCTGTTTGTGTTTTGTTTTCACTTACACTTAGACTGTTTTTTTTTGTTGCAATAGTGTCCAAATCAGCTAAGGATATCCTTGCAAAACAATTTTCAGTCATCTTCCAAAACCGTTATGAAAATAAATACCTATTAGGATGGAAATGTTTAACCTATGTGTAATATTAAATATTATTTTCCTTATTGCAATTATTATTACATTAAGTTTTTTAACCTTAAGCGATAAATACGATGTTATTGTATTAATAGTAAGTCTAATGAGGTTTATCTGAAGCCCGTTATTATTTATGCATTCATTGCTGCGCCATAGACAATACAAAACTATTGTTATGTTAATCTATGCAAGAGTGACAAATTTAGCAATGGAAGGGTTAAGAAACTGTTTAGTCTGAAATATATTTTGTATACTAGCTTTAGCTCGCGGTTACACGCGTGTAGGACGGAAATTGCCCATGGGAATCATGCTAAGTCCTAACCTATGCCGTGGTGTATCTGTGCCAAATTTCATGGAAAATCTGTTCAGCCGTTATGACCTGGTAATCAGATCAATAATATAACGTCCTTACTGGCCTCCTCTCTTCGAGAAGGAGTGGGCTGTAATCCACCATGCGGGCTCAGTGCGGGTTGGTAGATGTCGTATGTCTTCGAATTTTTGGTTCTAGGACATGCCGATTTCCTCACAATGTTTTCCTTCACCGTTTTGAGAGCAGGTTGTGATAAAATAATCTACACAAAGTAAAGCGTCTGTCTGGGTTCGTACCTACGATCTACAACTCGTAAGACGCCGCCGTTACCACTAAGCCACCACTGCAATTAGATGTAGCGCTAGGTAGGATAGAAATAAAGTTGTCTTAGAGTACCTATATGAAGATGAAGAGCAAAACTAAGCACAAGCAAAAAGGTTTAAGTTAGTTTATGGCATTAAATATTACTCACCTTAAGGGATTACAGGACCTAAACGCAAAAAAAGCTGGTCAAGAGCGAATCGGACTCGCGTACCCAGAGGTTCCGTACCATCATAATTACGTCAGAGAATTTTAACACTGCGCACTGTGGTGTAGAATATTGCAGTTTAAGGTCAGCGGCATCTCTTGAGCGATAGTGGAACTAATGTAACTTTATTGATGATTTCTGAAAAAGTGTGCTATTTAGAGGCATCGTTTTATTCTTCCTGTTATCTTTACGTAAACTTCTATCACATCGAATTATTTCAGATTTTTCTCTTTGCAAACATCGGAGATAAGGGGGGAAAACAGTATTTTTTTTACATTTTCCATCAAAAGTCGAAAACTATGCGGCCTAAAAAAAATGTTTGACAATGTACAAACTGTGCTCTTTCATATGATAGGTACCCCACATGCCCTAGTAGCCCCACTTCGAAATTTTCAGACCCCCTTTAAGTCCCTGTTGCAAAAAAAAAACATTAACTCTTTCATATTTGCAAAATAGTTGGGCAAACGTCATCTAAAACAATTCTAAATTTCAAGTTGATAGCATTATTAGTTCTTGAGATATCCAGCTGGATATCGACAGCTGTGACAGCATAAGGGTTCCGTTTTACCATTTTGGTACGGAAACGTAAAAACAGAATTGATAAATAAATGCTACATCCGCCACCTCATATTTTGACGTCGAAATCTGACTCATCCAATTTGAAATAAAATCTGACGTATTTCCATTGACGAGGAGGAAGTGAGGAAATGTTACCATTCATTTCACACGTAACTCTAGTTGTCGGGGCAGAGTCAATTAACAATCGTGGGTCACTGTTTGGCCTTAATAAACATAAATAATTGTTTGTTTACCGTTAATTTTGGTTTCCGCTGCCATTTTTGGCTGGATAGTAACAGCGGTCAGGTCAGTTTAAAATTCTTTATAGTACATATGGTAATTTCTGGTCGAAAGCGAACGATAGTATACTATTGTCCGATTCCTTAGTCGAAATCCCCGCGTTTGATAATAAGCGAACAGTCAGATTTTTCGCCGAAAATGTCCTTTTTAGGGTTCCGTACCCAAAGGGTAAAAACGGAACCCTATTACTAAGACTTCGCTGTCTGTCCGTCTGGCCGTCTCTCCGTCTGTCCGTCTGTCTGTCACCAGGCTGTATCTCAAGAACTGCGGTAGCTAGACTGTTGAAATTTTCACAAAGTATGTATTTCTGTTGCCGCTATAACAACAAATACTAAAAACAAAATAAAATAAATATTTAAGGGGGGCTCCCATACAACAAACGCGATTTTTTTGCCCTTTTTTGCTCGATATCAAAAATGACAACAGGTAGGCACTTGAAATATTCACAAACTAATAAATAATAAAAATTAAAATTAAATAAATATTTAGGGGGGCTCCCATACAACAAACATGTTTTTTTCGGCGTTTTTGCCTTGTGGTACGGAACCCTTCGTGTGCGAGTCCGACTCGCACTTGGCCAGTGTTTAGCCCTTCTTCTTCGTCGAAACCCACCAGGTTACTTACTGAGATGGTCATTAACCTTTGAGTATTAAACCAACTGGAGGCGCCATTGTCAGGCGATCCCCGCTGCCAAAGGTACGAGACCGCCGGTCATAGCGGTTATATACATGTGTGCGTATAGTTTATGCTTGTGTTTGTTTTTTGTTTTGTGTGCGTGCGTAACAACGCGATCGAATTGCATTAGTGTATTATTGCGTTCCCTCGTCCCCCGCGATGAAAGTGACAGACTTATTTGCATAGATATTAGTACTCGTGGCGTCTCCGGTTGGTTTAATACTCAAAGTCATTAACTAACAGCCCGTTACACACATAGTCTCCGTATTCACGGTACCCGTACCGTAAATACGGGACCCGTACCCCCAAGGGCGCGAACACATAGCGATCCGTTGTACAGGTCCGTTATTTGATGGCGTATGTAGTTGTACGAGTATGAGCGAGTTCACACACAATACAGTATTCCGGATCCAATAAAAAAGAAAAAGAGATCAGATAAGATCCGGTAAAAAAGGATCCTGTAAAAACGGACGTTCTATTTGTACGCGCCCTAATACTAGTAGCTCATACAACTCCATACGCCAACGATGAAAAAAAACGTATCCGATAAAACGGACCAGTAAAACGGAGACCATAATGGGAACTCAAACTCAAACTCAAAGCATTTATTTCAATTAAACCTTGTACAGGCACTTTTGAATTGTCAAAATTAAATAGTCTGTCAGTTAGTCAGAAAGTTGAAGCTAGTTGCCCATTCCAAAACGTAGATCTCTATGGAGAAGAACGGGCAAGAAACTCCATGGACACTATTTTAAATCAAGTTATTACAAAATCCTGGGTACATTATTCTTGATGCTTCTATATGTGAGAACAATTATGTAAAAAAAAAAGACAAATGAAGAAACAATTCAAAATATAAGATTAAAAATAAGCCTTTGCAGTTAAGAGATGACCAGTCTCAATCGACGGCACCCGTTCACGAACATGACGCGTGGATCAGCACCATCCAGCTCAACCATTTTGTAGGGAACCGAATAATCCAACACACGCGCCACCATCGGTGAGACATTTAACGGGCTGTAAGCTGTTTAGTATAGGCCTACGCAGACCGGGACGGCATGGCAAGAGATTTAAAATTTACTAATGGACATTCAAACGTATCGATATCGAAATACGACATAAATTGATGTGCTTTAAAATGATGCCGTGGCATCGAAAGACGCGCCATGGGCTCCCGCGGCGGGATGCCGTGGCGTCCTGCGGTAGGCAACGGCATGCCAAGGACTCCGGCGCTCGTTGTGACATACCGTGGGGTGAGGCGGCGGAGGTAGAGAAGCGGGGAAGCCGCTGGAATGCCACGGTATCTAAGCGGCTAGTGTGCGCTGACTGACGGCAAAATCCCTTGCCATGCCGTCCCGGTCTGCGTAGGCCTTTAGGGTACAGGGAAACGGGTCAGAATTGCGCCTCCAAAGATGCGCTTTAAAACTAACAGCTTTCAGAGTTCCTAAAGCTGACTAAACCAGACATGGTCGGTTTGCAGTTGTAACGTTTCGTATACCCTTTGTGCAACTACCAAGATAGTATTAGACCGAAATCCGTAAATCTAGACCGGAATTTCCGTGGGATATCCGGAAAGCACCAAAGCTTTCGATTCCCGTAAGCTTCTGGTTAGCCAAAGCCAGCTTTGCGTAAATACTTAGTCGAGAATTCCTGATGTTTGCAGTTCAGTCAACAGTAACTGTGCTTTGAGTAACAGTTTGCCTCACAGTGGTATTAAGACAAGTTCAATGATCCGCCATTACTCGGTCTCCTTGAATTTATTTATATAATTTACGTAGCGATAAACATTATGTACTTAACGGGTTTCATGGTACTTTAAGGATGATAAATAAATGCAATCGTTTGTAGGATCGCCTGTCGCAGTTCATCGCTTTAAATAATTATTGTAAGGACTTGGGATTCCTTTTCCGGTCCCTGGACCTAAGCGCAAAAAACGCAAGTTTTAGAAACAATAAAAGTAAATTACTCACGCGCATTACATAACACGTTACCTTCGATTACAGTTCCACATAACACCTCCACATCCATTCACACGAACATATACCTCACACAAACACAAAAAAACACTAACACAAACAACACACACACACACACACCCCTGTTTGTACAGACACCCTTACGAGGACCTTGTTAGTCCTAGAACAAACCGAGGACCCTCCCAAAAACTGGTTTAAACACGTCGTGGGCCTTTTAGAATAAGATAGAAAGAGACAGGTGAATAAATCTATAGTGATGAGCTTATTGGGATAATGCTATCTCAACATTTTTCTGTATGAATTTCGGCTATCATACTGAGGACCTGAAATACACAGCTAAATGTGACCAGCGATGCACATACGAGGACTTTGTGTGAGCAAACCGAGGACCTCTTACGTAAGCCCTGGGACGTCCTTCCGAGGACGTATTTTTACACAATATTTCTTATAGCTTGTACAAAGTGCGGACGTTGTGTTAGACTTTATATCACTAAACCGAGGACAGTTTTTCGCGTAGAACTTGTACAAACCGAGGACCTGAAAAATCTACCTACCTAAAACATGTTACGTGTAAGATAATAATTATATCAATGTAAGTAGAATGTTCCGATTTATTTCTTACACACTTTTTCTAAAATGAAGTACCAAGCGAGGACGAGTCGATGTCTTTACCTTTGTCGGCGCTTCTCAAAGGATTATTATTTTAGTGTTATTGCTGCAGCCAGAGTCGTCTCTTCATGACGGTACTCCTCAGCACTTGATAGCATCGTCTTCAAATTTGGCAGAGGCATTAGGTTTATGTAGTAAAACTAAAATAATTACCAGTTTGTACTGATGCTGCAGCCAGGGTCATTTCTTTATGAGGGAACTCCTCAACAGTTGATAGCATCGACTTAAAATTTGGCAAACGTGTTAGGTTTATCTAGCAAAATTAAATAATTACCAGTTTGTTCTGATGCTGCAGCTAGGGTCGTTTCTTCATGGGAGAACTCCTCAACAGATCGTATTTAAATTTGCCATATTCGTTAGGTTTATGTAGCAAAATTAAATAATTACCCGTTTGTGCTGATGCTGCAGCCAAGGTCATTTCTTTATGAGGGAACTCCTCAACAGTTGATAGCACCGTCTTCAAATTTGGCACACGCCTTATGTTTATCCAGTAACACCAAAATAATTACCAGTTTGTGCTGATGCTGCAGCCAGGGTCATTTCATTATGAGGGAACTCCTCAACAGTTGATAGCACCGTCATCAAATTTGGCACACGTCTTATGTTTATCTAGTAACACCAAAATAATTGCCAGTTTGTGCTGATGCTGCAGCCAAGGTCATTCCTTCATGAGGGAACTCCTCAATAGTTGATAGCACCGTCTTCAAATTTAGCACACGCATTATGTTTATGTAGTAAAACTAAAATAATTACCAGTTTGTACTGATGCTGCAGCCAGGGTCATTTCTTTATGAGGGAACTCCTCAACAGTTGATAGCATCGTCTTCAAATTTGGCACTCGCGTTGTGTTTATCTAGTAACACCAAAATAATTACCAGTTTATACTGATGCTGCAGCCAAGGTCGTTTCTCCATGAGGAAACTCCTTAACAGTTGATAGCACCACCTCCAAATTTGGCACACGCGTTATGTTTATCTAGTAACACCAAAATAATTACCAGTTTGTGCTGATGCTGCAATCAAGGTCGTTTCTTCATGAGGGAACTCTTCAACAGTTAATAGCATCGTCTTCAAATTTAGCATACGCTTTAAGTTTAAGTTGCAAAATTATTTTTATTATCAGTTTCCATGATCCCGCAATGTAAAAAAAAAGATCAATAAATCGTCGTAATCGTCTAAACTTGCTGTGGAGTTTCCCAAAGTATTTTGAATACTTATTTCTTTGTTTTCTAACTAAGAATTGTGTTATGTAATTTTATGTCAAGTTTTTAGCCCAAATTATGTCGATCTCTTTTAATTATGGTTTCTATAAATCTTTTTGTTTGAGTCGTTTTCTAATAACTGTTATGTAAGTTTTCTAATCCTGCTTCTCAAAGATGTTACTGCAACTTGATGATTATTTCTATAAGTAGTTCATGTAAAGTATAAGTGGTTTTCTTTATTACGTTCATGTTCAGTATTTCTTTGTACTTTATAGGTATTTGCTTCAAATCTTGCTGCAGACATTTCACCTAGGAAGGCATTTACTTTAGATTATTTATGAAAAGCACAAGTATTCAGTTCCTATGACAACACAATATTTTATGGTGCAAATCATAGTTATATAATACTAGCTGATCCGGAAAACGTTGTTTTGCCATATAAATTATTTCTAGCTGCCCAGCGCTACTTGGTTCGCGTGGCGTCCTACCCTACCCCTACCCTACTCCTACCCTACTACTACACTACTCCTACCCTTCTCCTAGCCTACTCCTACCCTACTCCTAGCCTACTCCTACCCTACTTCTAACTTACTCTTACCCTACTCCTACCCAACTTAACCTACTCCCACCCTACTCCTATGAGTAAATAAAAGTATTAAAAAAGAGTATCCTATATCCGTCTCCTGGTTCTACGCTACCTCCCCACCAATTTTCAGCCAAATCTGTTTAGCCGTTCTTGAGTTACAAATAGTGTAACTAACACGACTTTCTTTTATATATAGATAAGCGAGCCTAGGTACTTAGCACATACTGCAGAAGAAGCCTGATTATTCCTCGTGCACCTAGTAGCTACTAACAATTTGTTTAAGGATTCAGTCTACCTTCGATTTCCTCCTTCATAATTTTATTTAAATGATAGAATATTTGTCTTCTACACACGAGGAAAACTGTCGAAACGAGGACTAGAATACACACTGTTCGGAAAATCTACCAACCGAGGTCTTAAATACACATTGTCTGGAAAAGCTACCTAACCGAGGACTTTTGTGTTAAAGTTAACACACAGGTCCTCGGATAATACAACAAACGTGAAATGAGTGTAAAGAGTCTGTGTATGAGGCGACAGTGGCACCATCTGGTGGATACACAATGTTTGTGTAAGATTATGAAAAATCTTGATCAAACCGAGGTTCAGACAACTTTTTCGTATTAAGTATATAGCAAGACGCAAAATCGCTTGCAGAATGCGAATCTTTGGTCAAGTCAAACCGAGGACCCTCGAAAAGGTCCTCGTTTTGAAAAGGTCCTCGGTCGTGCCTTGTGTATTCATACGCACGTCCTCGGATGGTACTTAAAACAAACACATATACACGAACACTCACGCACACTTATGGCAACACCTCGTTTTTCATAGACTTCTCAATAAATACGTTTTGTACCTAGTTGATAACCCTTTTACATTTAATAATATTACACCTTTGCGGCATGTACTCATTCTTACTTATTCTTCTTATTATTATTTTTTTTGTAAATTTGCAACACTTTGCTTTGTTGCTTAACTTTGTAACGGCTGACAAGACCCCCAGAAGGAATCACTGGCTCTGAAGATACAGGCTTTGTCTAGTTTCGGAGTCAGGGATACTCATACTTTAATTGCCAAAAATAAGCCCTGGCTATATAACAGTACTCAATGATTTTATAATCCAATTATTTTAAGTCACTTCGATGTACACCTTAGAATAAGTACTAAATTGTAAAAAGGGTTGTGAATAAAACTTTTATTATTATTATTATTATTATTATATGATCGACTGCAGTAAACAAAATCAGAAAAATATATGATTTTCTTCAGGATATATGCTAGGTAGACAGTGTGTTGAAAACATAATACAACTAATTTGATACGATAGAAAAAAATCATGAAGATACCTCTAAAAACTTTCTTTTTACAATAAAAACCATTCTAATATACATACTTACAATCATTCTGATTTTTTGTCAGATTATTCTACAAACAACATACTAAAATACCAGTGTTTTAATGTTTTAATACAAACTAGATTTTTTGTAATTAAATAATTGCTACATATTTTGCAATAAATTACCAGCGTTGTGTCATCGCGCTTCTTTTTCTTTTTTTTCTATGCAGTCCGACCTTTCATATATGAGTCCGACAGTGACCGCGCTTTAGGTCATGTAAGCCTCTTAAGTAGAAAAAATATAAAAAACTGGCCAAGTGCTAGTCGGACTCGCACACGAAGGGTTCCGTACCACAAGACAGAAACGCCAAAAAAAACATGTTTGTTGTATGGGAACCCCCCTTAAATATTTATTTTAATTTTATTATTTATTATTAAAGTTAAAATACAACTGAGTATTTTGTGAATATTTCAAGTGCCTACCTGTTGCTATTTTTGATATCGAGCAAAAAAGAGCAAAAAAATCGCGTTTGTTGTATGGGAGCCCCCCTTTAGTATTTGTTGTTATAGCGGCAACGGAAATACATAATTTGTGAAAATTTCAACTGTCTAGCTATCGCGGTTCTTGAGATACAGCCTGGTGAGAGACGGACGGACAGACAGCGAAGTCTTAGTAATAGGGTTCCGTTCTTACCCTTTGGGTACGGAACCCTAAAAACAAAGTTATTTGTGCGATTGCAACCGAAAACATCCGATCCAATCAATAACTGGGGTTTTCACTCAAGCATTATGATAAGTAATGTATATTATTATGAATATAAATATTAACAGAGTACTTTGATACTCTGTTAACATTTATAGTCATCATATTATATCATCATCATCATCATTTCAGCCGAAAGACGTCCACTGCTGAATAGGTCTCATAGGCCTCCCCCAAAGGGGGGGGGGGTTTGCCATAATCGCCACGCTTGGCAGGCGGGTTGGCGATCGCAGTATGGTATGGTGGTGGAATGCATAGAGAACGCTGCTGCCCATTCTCCGGCACGACCCTTAGTCGCCTTTTACGACACCCACGGGAAGTATGGGGTGGTGTTATTCTTTAAGTCCAGCACCACACAGACAATGGGTATTTTAGGGTTCATATTATATATTGTCAAATAATCAAATTCATTTAATAGACATCGATTGCCATTTTCCAAACGATTGTTTGCCAAACGTAAATTTGGCTGTTTCGCTGCTCCTAAAACTTAAGGCCATACAAATTCACTGATTAATTCAGATTAACGTTTACTTTGACCTCAATCACAGGTATCTGGGCTTGAATGTGCTATTACTTTTATTAATGGCATCGGTATTGTCTAGACGGGATTAATAAAGTTAGCCGGTGATCTCATTGAAATGATTGAAGTCACCAATGCTGAGCCGGCTTATGATGTGCAACTTGTTGGAATGTCATTTGCCGCTATAAGGAAAATTAACAGAAGTAGCGTCTTTCGTTTAAAGTCTTATTCACGTTTTTCTGAAACGTGTGTAAGACTCACCGTTTTGAGAGCAGTGGTGATGAAATAATTTACACAAAGTAAAGTGCCTGTCAGGGTTCGAACCTACTACCTACTTCTCGGGAAGTCGCGGCCGTAACCACTAGGCCACCATTGCTCTGTGTTACTCAATAACTGTGCTGTGTAGAAAGCAAATTAATAATAGTTACAGCCAAAACGGACGTAGACGAAAGCATCCATTCTACACTGGAGGTTAATGAGACTATATGGTAACGATGTTCTGTGTTAATTAACGCTAGAGCTTGCCTCTTTGATGGCCGTAGCGCCGACGATAATGAAGGTAGCAGCTCGCCTACATAGAGGTGTAATTTGACACCTTTTTTCCCGTATTTTCCAAACTTTCTACAGTAAAGCAGAGAATTTGTCTGCTGCCCTTATCAACAGAACCTGAGAACGTATAATAATACACACTAACAATAGGAATTGCTTTCGTTTTGACAGTGCAATAGGAATTGCTTTCGTTTTGACAGTGCAATAGGAATTGCTTTCGTTTTGACAGTGCAATAGGAATTGCTTTCGTTTTGACAGTGCAATAGGAATTGCTTTCGTTATGACAGTGCAATAGGAATTGCTTTCGTTTTGACAGTGCAATAGGAATTGCTTTCGTTTTGACAGTGCAATAGGAATTGCTTTCGTTTTGACAGTGCAATAGGAATTGCTTTCGTTTTGTCAGTGCAATAGGAATTGCTTTCGTTTTGACAGTGCAATAGGAATTGCTTTTGTTTTGACAGTGCAATAGGAATTGCTTTCGTTTTGACAGGGCAATAGGAATTGCTTTCGTTTTGACAGTGCAATAGGAATTGCTTACGTTTTGACAGTGCAATAGGAATTGCTTTCGTTATGACAGTGCAATAGGAATTGCTTTCGTTTTGACAGTGCAATAGGAATTGCTTTCGTTTTGACAGTGCAATAGGAATTGCTTTCGTTTTGACAATCAATCAATCAATCAATCATTTATTTTGTTAACATAGGTATGGTTACAGATAGTTTGTTGTCAATATAATTATGACAGTGCAATAGGAATTGCTTTCGTTTTGACAGTGCAATAGGATTTGCTTTCGTTTTGACAGTGCAATAGGAATTGCTTTCGTTATGACAGTGCAATAGGAATTGCTTTCGTTTTGACAGTGCAATAGATATTGCTTTCGTTTTGACAGTGCAATAGGAATTGCTTTCGTTTTGACAGTGCAATAGGAATTGCTTTCGTTTTGACAGTGCAATAGGAATTGCTTTCGTTTTGACAGTGCAATAGGAATTACTTTCGTTTTGACCGTGCAATAGGAATTGCTTTCGTTTTGACAGTGTAAAAGGAATTGCTTTCGTTTTGACAGTGCAATCGGAATTGCTTTCGTTTTGACAGTGCAATAGGAATTGCTTTCGTTTTGACAGTGCAATAGGAATTGCTTTCGTTTTGACAGTGCAATAGGAATTGCTTTCGTTTTGACGGTGCAATAGGAATTGCTTTCGTTTTGACGGTGCAATAGGAATTGCTTTCGTTTTGACAGTGCGATAGGAATTGCTTTCGTTTTGACAGTGCAATAGGAATTGCTTTCGTTTTGACGGTGCAATAGGAATTGCTTTCGTTTTGACGGTGCAATAGGAATTGCTATCGTTTTGACAGTGCGATAGGAATTGCTATCGTTTTGACAGTGCAATAGGAATTGTTTTCGTTTTGTCAGTGCGATAGGAATTGCTTTCGTTTTGACAGTGCAATAGGAAATGCTTTCGTTTTGACAGTGCAATAGGAATTGTTTTCGTTTTGACAGTGCGATAGGAATTGAGTTCGTTTTGACAGTGCAATAGGAATTGCTTTCGTTTTGACAGTGCGATAGGAATTGCTTTCGTTTTGACAGTGCGATAGGAATTGCTTTCGTTTTGACAGTGCGATAGGAATTGCTTTCGTTTTGACAGTGCAATAGGAATTGCTTTCGTTTTGACGGTGCAATAGGAATTGCTTTCGTTTTGACGGTGCAATAGGAATTGCTATCGTTTTGACAGTGCGATAGGAATTGCTATCGTTTTGACAGTGCGATAGGAATTGCTATCGTTTTGACAGTGCAATAGGAATTGCTTTCGTTTTGACAGTGCGATAGGAATTGCTTTCGTTTTGACAGTGCAATAGGAATTGCTTTCGTTTTGACAGTGCAATAGGAATTGCTTTCGTTTTGACAGTGCAATAGGAATTGCTTTCGTTTTGACAGTGCAATAGGAATTGCTTTCGTTTTGACAGTGCAATAGGAATTGCTTTCGTTTTGATAGTGCAATAGGAATTGCTTTCGTTTTGACAGTGCAACAACATTCATTGCGTAATTTAAGTTGTTGAGCAGACAATTTTTTCAACATACGAAGCAATGGATCAGAAGTATCCTTCAAAATTATTCAGATTGTTGTCTTTGATGGCCGTAGCGCCGACGTTAATGAAGGTAGAAGAAGCTCGCCTACATAGTGTAACATTAATTGTTACATGTCTTAATTCTTAATAATATATAATAATAATAATAAAAAAAAACATAAGAAAATTATTTACAATAATATTATTTAAAAAAAAAAACTATTTACAATATTAAAATAAAAAAATAAACTAATAATGAACGCATCAAATCAGACTTCTGGCCAGCTACAGTTTATCACCACGCATGTTTAAACGAGCGACATATTAGGCACCCAGAAACGAATTCCTTTGTTCTCGGCGCGGGGGCAAGGTCCATAGCGGCAGACATTTCCACGTCGCCGCCGGTAGGACGATTCTGGTTGTCGAGGCGAGCGCACGTCAGGCTTTTTCACGGTCCCTAATACGAATTTATATCGTAATCGCGATTAAGTTTTTTTGAAGGCGTCCCTACCGTTCCCTCGACATTTAATACTACGAAAATCAACAATACTGAGTAATACTCGACGTTAAACATATTCTGTGTGTGTGAATTAAACCCCGATTGGGTAAGTGTTGCACAATTATAATTAGCCAGTAGCTTAGCAAACCGTAACGGTTTCTTTCGCTTTGCCTACCTGGTGATCTTTCAATTTGTGTTCTTGCTTATCTTTGTTTCCATTAGACGCTCATTACTGGTTTTCTCTTTGTAGTTCTACCCCACATTTTCAGAATTATATCATTCTTGCATATTATTATTTTATTTCCGTTGTAAATTTCAAATGTTTAAATTAACGGCTAAGTAACCGAAATTATTGTCATCTCCGTATCTGATAGTGAACATCCACAGCAACACATCTACATATTAGTGCTTCCCTATTCAACGTTGCTGTGGGTGCTCGCCGTCTACGGCCAGCGTGTAATGCTTTCGCTTATTGCGCATTACAGGGTTTCACGTACACCTTAATTCCCTGCTTCCCCGTGGTGGACAGTAGCGGGACAACCAGCGAACCTACACCAGCAGTTTGACCTGGCGATCGACGCGCGAGCACTCGTCTCCTGCAGCGGCCAGTGACGTCAGGGGAGTGCTAGACCAGTGAGGAGGTTAATCGCTGTATAGGCCCTTACCCAACTTTGATCGACCCTCGTCTGCCTACCGAGTCATTTCATTAATAATAAATGTTCCAGTTTACTGCCTACCTACTTTTAATTTAATATCCTCCTAGGATTACCTGTGCCTAGGTTAGGTAGGATAAGTAGCGTAGCAGTACTTTAGTACCGGGACAATAGTGTTGTCATATCACACCTTTTAAGGGGCTTACAGGACCTAAACGCAAAAAGAAACTGGCCAAGTGCGAGTCACAAGGCAAAAACGCCGAAAAAAACACGTTTGTTGTATGGGAGAGCCCCCCTTAAATATTTATTTTATTCAGTTTTTAGTATTTGTTGTTATAGCGGCAACAGAAATACATCATCTGTGAAAATTTCAACTGTCTAGCTATCACGGTTCATGAGATACAGCCTGGTGACAGACAGCGAAGTCTTAGTAATAGGGTCCCGTTTTTACCCTTTGGGTACGGAACCCTAAAAAACGCAAATTTTAGAAACAATAAAAGTATATGATCGACTTCAGTAAACAAAAACAGAAAAATATATGATAATATCAGAAAAATATAAATATATATAAGTCCAGGTTTCCTCACGATGTTTTCAGTGATGTCCAAGATTAATTTAGAAACTCACTGCTAGTCATTTAATCATCTGCCGGTTATCGCACTGAACAGGGTTGGTGACCGATAGGTATTGTATTTGGCAAATGTGATGCTTCGATGGTTTGTCATGTGGAAACGCTGATACCTGTGGGTGTTTTTGTATGTCAATGTGTGTGGAAAGGACGAATCAAAGGTGACAAAAGGTATTTATAGCACGAATGCGAGCGAAAACGCCGAATGGGAGGACGTACCCTGACCTCATTGTTAATTGGCTGGGGAGCATAATTACGCATGTGTGGAAAAATGCAAGAATGCCATATAAGAATGTCGTGAAAAGATTGCAATTCGACACTGTGCAGTATAGTTTCCACATCATTCCTTAGCAAAATGGCACGTTATATGCAGTATGGAGCTTGATAAGACCTATCTAAATATTAATAATAATAATAATACCTTTATTTTCAGGCTACTTTGGCCCATAGATGAATACCTTACAGACTAACATATATATTATAATAATACAATGTGTGTTAGTGTATAAACTTAAAACTATGTTAGTAAAACACTTCACTCGAACACTGTCTTTGTGCGATCGTGTGGCACTTGTCCGCGGAAGCGACGGAACATTACCCCTTGCGGCCAAAAGTCCTTTGCCATGACGAGCTGCAGGTAGCATGTAGGTACTCGCACCACGAACGCCTTGAAGTTGACGTTGCGGCGCGATTCAAGCAACTGCACTCTCGGCCTGTACTTGGTCCTTTGGCACACGTACTCCACGATGTCCTCGGCCTTAGTGGTATAGTGTAGGCGGGAAATATACACAGGCGTGTTCGGCTGGGCAGCTCGTACAGGGATGTCGGGCTTGATAGGAACTGTGCCGCAGCGGTTCTTGTTGGTTCTTTGACGGCGCTTCTTCCTCTGCACCGTCACAAAACCATCATCATCAGCATCATCATTAATTATGAGGTTTTTGAAGTCAGATGTCAGTTTGCTTCGTGCAGTATGGAGAATTGTTGCTGCATCTAGATAAGCTAGAAGTAGACCCAAAGTGTTCTAGGAAAGTTACATCGAGTTACAACTTCAATTCGAGTAAGTAACCAGTTCAGCATAGCTATTCACAACCACTCTATAAGCTTCCGTAACGTATCGAACATCAATCAGTGTTATCGTCGGAGTCCTCTAAACGCTGTTCACGAGTCCAAAACCCGAAAATGTTGTCAGCTTTAGGGCTGATTTTTCAATCATCTGATAACTTTATTCGAGGAATAATTTTGAATAATTTTGACAGTTATTTCCACAGATATAGATATACCTAGATAACGCAAGTATCACGAACTGTATGAAAACCAAGCGTGCCATTTTTTGACTACCTACTATGACGTCACAAGCTCGCGCTCTCGCTCACACTTACCCAGCCAGCAGTACAAAGGACTGAGCGCGAAAGGGGCGGCTTACGATTTGTAATCATAAGTTGGTGCAATTTTTGGCACGCGAAGTAGGTATTCTTGCGTTATCTAGGTATATCTATATCTGTGGTTATTTCATACAAAATCTGTCAAACGTCAGTTTTATTCCCCGAATAAAAGTTATCTGGCGATGGAAAAATCAGCCCTAAATCAAATAGACGACGCCGCTATTCTTCCGACAGCTGTCGGGGGAAAGCAAATCAGGTTATCGAAATGTGTAATATTCGATACGATAGCCTTTCGGAGGGTTGTGAATAGCAATGCTGATGGTGTTTATGGTCGTCCCAAAATCGGTTGTCATATCAAAAATACTCAATCTTGATTAACCCGACGTAGCTCGTAGCTCAATGTCAATAACGGCTAGTTTCGTCCGTAGACATTACCAACTACTAATCGTCGAGGTTATAAAGGTCGTGACCCATTTCCCCCCCCAGTTAACGTAAGGGGACGCCAGCGAATGCTATAAACGCATTATTGTAGTCTTCTTTTTTCATTCAAAGTTAGAAATTAGATTTTTACTGTACTGCAGTTAAGGATTAAGGAAATTCAATGATATTGTGATTTGGTGAAGAAAATACAATTTTTCGACTAGTGGGTGTCGGTCTGTCTGGAGCATTGGAGGCCCATTTGGTGGTCGTAGGTTCCAACCCAGGCTAGCGTTACTTTGTGTAAATAATTTCATCACCACTGCTCTAAAACGGTGAAGGAAAACATCGTGAGGAAACCGGCATGTCATAGAACCAAAAATTCGAAGACATGTGACATCTACCAACCCGCACTGGGCCCGCGTGGTGGATTCCAGCACACTCCCACTCACAAAGAGGAAGCCTGTGTCCCAGCAGTGGGAACATTATAGGCTAATAATGGGTGCCCAAAAAACGACTTGGATTATCTTAAATAGATTGGACAAGTTCCTGACTGGCTAATATCAAAATATTGCAGTCACTCTAGATAATCATTATACCTTGACTCTTGTTCTGTTACGCGTCATCTTTGTTTTTACGGTTCCGTACCCAAAGGGTAAAAACGGGACCCTATTACTATTACTAAGGCTCCACTGTCCGTCTGTCTGTCACCAGGCTGTATCTCATGAACCGTGATAGCTAGACAGTTGATATTTTCACAGATGATGTATTTCTGTTGCCGCTATAACAAAAAATAATAAAAATAAAATAAAGTTAAAATTTTAAGGGTGTATAAGAAACGTTTTTTTTCGGCGTTTTATACCTTGTGGTACCGAACCCTTCGTGTGCGAGTCCGACTCTCACTTGGCCCGTTTTTTTTTTCTTTTTCAACTTCTTTGTAATTTTATTTTGTCATTTCCCAGTCTATCCCAGACGAGATTTGTAAGGGGTGCAATCCATTGTTGCGCGTCGAAATTCCGCTTGCGTTGTGTTAGGACCAATTCCCATATTGTACTGATCTCATAATTAACAATTCTCAAAATCACCTTTTCCCAAAATGACTAATATTCTAAATGTCTTTGTTTTTGAATGTCAGAAATAAAACGGTCATAATGGTGTACAGTCAGTAACACTTTATTTGAAAATCTTAAAATTAAATAACGAAACTTACTATTCTCTTTTTCATAGTTGCAATATTTTTTGGAAAATGATCCTACCATCTGGCACCTAGTAGGTATAATCTAAAGCTAAACTGTTACCAACATAATAACTATGAAACAAACTAACCTGTCCCATTATTATGAAATAAGATACCAGGCTCGCATAACCACGTGTAGTCAAAGTCATACAAAACTATGCGAAGGAATGCCGCAGCCAATCAACACCTACATGCAACAAATATCTCCGGATCCTGATGATATCACCGCATTATGCATCATCTCCAAAAATAGTCCTTATGTTATAGCCTATAAGGTCTAGTAAAACACCTCGAAAATGTTTGTTTTTGTGAATTGAATCTTATTTATAGGACATTTAGGTTGGTTTTCGTCTGTGTTTAGAAATAACTTTGAGATAACCTCTTTGGTAAGTTCGACTTTGTTGCGTGAAGGTTAAGGTGGCTTTTGCTATAATAAGTTTAGAAGATTTGTTTATTTGTATTGCTCATCTAAAATAATTGATATCATATATTAGCGTTAAATATAGCGAAATATCGTTCGCGTTGCTGGGCAAACTGATACTTGATTGATGTCATATCAATTGATATTGTTGACTAATTTGTTGTAATATATACTTTATCCGAAAATCAATCTGAAGGATATGACATGATGATAATAACGCTCAGTTTTTTGTCGCACAGATAGACGCATTGGTACATTTGGTACTATTACAAGCCATAAAAATCATCATCATCATCATCATTTTAGCCGAAAGACGTCCACTGCTGGACATAGGCCTCCCCCAATTTTGGGGGGCATTTGCCATAATCGCCACGCTTGGCAGGCGGGTTGGCGATCGCAGTATGGTATGATGGTGTAATGCATAGAGAACGCTGCTGCCCATTCTCCGGTCTCCCTTAGTCGCCTTTTACGACACCCACGGAAAGTATGAAGTGGTGCTATTCTTTAAGTCCGGCACCACACAGATAGCCATAAAAAAAAAAAAAACAACAGACTTCTAAAAAACACAACAAAGTGTAAAATAACTTTAATTTCGGAAGTCGGTGTCTTTCGATCTGTATTTTAGTTTTTTGCCACCTACCAAAAAGGAGGAGGTTCGACTTTATGTACTTACTTATGTTTTTTTTATGTCTGTTTACCGATTTCTCCGTCAATTGTGGACCTATTTTATAAAAAATAATTTTTTGTTTGAAAGGGTATGGTCTCGAGGTGGTCCCATTGTCACCAAGTCAGAATCTGATGAGGGAATCCCATGGAACTCGAGGGAGTACCTCAAATTGTATAGGCAAACCTATAGCGATTTGGGTATTTATTATACATAGTAACTCGTGCATTTGCTCTCGGAAAGCACCATTTGGTGAAGTGGAACTGATGATGAAGACCACAGATGGCCATCGGAACTACTCAATAATAAGTATTTCACGGGTTGCGATTCGATTAGGTACAGACCCAGCACATCAAGCTACTACGGGTCTATGGGTCTTTGTTACCTGAAAATAAATGGTTTATTATTATTATTACTACAATCTGTCAAATTTCTTTAATAGATTTTCAACTTTATCGCTGAAGCATTATGTTCAAGGTTGATTGGGAAAATTTTACAGTTTCGGTTAGCTTGATGTGCTGGCGTCTGTACTTTATGTGTTCGCTATGCAATTTATGTTCGTTACAATGCGTATGGTGAAGTGGAGCCGATAGTGACTTCTCAATCAGCTCCAGTTCTCCTGGTTTCTTACTAGGAGAACTCCTCAACAATTAACGTCCCTGCATCGGGAAAAGCAATATTTTGTAAAAGGTGATGAGCAGCTAACATTAGGCTATTGTCGTCGTTTCAGCCGATAGACGTCCACTGCTGGACATAGGCCTCCCCCAATTTTGGGGGGGGGGGGGGGGTTGCCATAATCGCCACGCTTGGCAGGCGGGTTGGCGATCGCAGTATGGTATGATGGTGGAATAAAAAGAGAACGCTGCTGCCCATTCTCCGGTAAGACCCTTAGTCGCCTTTTACGACACCCACGGGAAGTAAGGGGTGGTGCAATTCTTTAAGTCCGGCACCACACAGACAATCGCTATTGTAACTTAGATAAATTACAAACTGACTTACTAAAAAGTGAAAAATATTTTATTTACAAGAAAATAAAATTACAACTGACTTCCAAACAACACTACTTATATAAATAAAAATCCGCATAAGTACTCAATATTTTAGTTAAATAAATCACTTAAAACTGATGCAGTAACTTGAACTTTATTTATAAAGGGACATTTATATTTGTCCTTATAAAAACCTCGCATTGCGGTTTCCGATAGCTATTTATAGTTTTAATGAAGCTGTGATAATCGTGAATAATTGCGTAGGCTTGCAATTCACTCAAACCGTTATAAATGTTTATACAGGGTTATTGGTAAAACATTAACAACCTCTTAAGAGGTCATTGTACTCATTATTATGAACAACTTTTACTATGGGACCAAACCTGAAATCGCGAAAAAAAATCAGCTGTTCCCTACGTTTTGACGAGATAAACGAACATAAATGTAGGGAACAGCTGATTTTTTTTTCGCGATTTCAGGTTTGGTCTCAAAAGTGTTACTACATCAAAGTTAAATTAAAGGTCTATTCTTTCAACCGAAGAACGAAAACGGATTTTTAGGACCCCATATTATTTGAGGTTCAACAAAAAGAGGCGCAATCATTATATTAGAGTGTTCAATAATACTTTTAGGAGTGCAAAATACATACTGTTCTTAATTCGACTTATTTATTTGCTGGTTTCGTTGTGGGATAAGAATTTTATTGCCCACAATGCCGACATGCCGCTGTCTATCCAACTGATTTATTCTTGGAGCCATCTGTTTCTACATCGGAGTTAAAGTGATGGCTATACCAGAGCCTATATTTAGCCTGCACTTAACATTTAAACATCTTTTAACCGAGTAACGGAAAACGGTGTAAATAGGTATACTTAGTGGAACTTGTAAATGCTTTACCACATTTTACGACATTAAATTGACACTGACACTAGCCATATTCATATTACTGTGTTGTGTCGTGTCGTGAGTGACGCCTTCTGACGCAGTGTTAGCCAATCAAAACTGCCTGCCGGGTCAGCGGGATTGTCCGAAAGGGTTACCGCTGACCCGGAACATAAAGGGCTAAGGAAGGAACACGGGTGGGTTTTAGTCAGTAAGAGTCTGACACTCCCTTCCGCTCCACCCAGAGCGGCAGGAGTCATTTGATGATTTCCAATCCGAAAAAAAAAAAAAAAAAAAAAATCCAATCAAAACTCGATGAGATTTGACGTAGTCCTGCACCCTAATTGCGTAACACACTATTACTATCAATTTGAATCATTTTGAAGCATATTTCTAATCCATTGCTTCATATGTTCAAAAGATGTGTCTGCTCAACAACGCAAATAACGCAATGAATGTTGTTGAACTGTCAAAATGAAACCCATTGCTACTGATAGTGTGTTACGCAATTACCCTGCTGGACCGGTGTGGAACCTAAGATAGGAACACGCTTGTACGATACAATTACATACAAAAAGCAAAGCTTATAGAAATCTCTATTCCTAGATAGCACGTTTCGCCGAAAACTTTGTTGATAGAAAACATTGCTCGTAGATATCTCGGTCCATAGGAAGCACTGTTGACAGAGATCTCTGTTCATAGGATGCTAGAGCGAATGGGAATACAACTTACTTAAAAATAATTATCTAATTGGTTTCTGTCTTCGTAGAGATAGAAGGGTTCATGCTACGCGTGCTGGACAGATTCGTTTGATTGGTGTATCCCGAGTCAGGACACAACACGACACACTCATTTGTCTGTGGCTTAAATATTGTCGTGGCGAGGTCTACTTTATGGACTTACACCATCATTACGTATCTTAAAGAATGAGATCATGAAACAAATAGAGATGTACCCCATTCCTTATAGTTCTAATAATAACCACACACACGCTCACCACACACACACTCACCACACACACACACCCTCATACAAACGCACACACACCGTAACACACACACTAAATACTAACCCTAAAATAAGTTTTAATCAATAGTGCATTCTGTATATTTTTAATTTTCTCTTTTTTTTTTTCCCTTTTCTCTTTGCTTTTATAACTTACCGCATTTGTGTGCGAGTGCATAATCCGATTTGAATGTAACTGCTTCTGAAGGGGTGGAGACGTGGGCCTCAAGTCTGCTATTACAATAGTGTCAGAATGGTCTATCATTGATTTGATAATTGTTGATTTTGACAAGTTTGGTAATCTACTAATATAATGGCGTCATTATGAATTCCCAATGGTCAACCACTGACACTTCTATGCCATTTCTTTCAATGGAGTGTCAGTGGTTGACCGACTGACACTCCATTGAAAGAAATGGCATAGAATGGTAATCTCGTACATAATGAAAAATGAATTACTGACTTACGCGATAATCTGCAAAAAATTTGACAGTTCCTTTGATCAGTGATCTACCATTAGAACGTCATTGTGCAGTCATTGCATTTAATTCGTTACGAGTATCGTCTAATTTCTGTGCCATTGACCGACTAATGATCAACCATTATGAATTTAGCAGATTACGAACTTTTAGCAAAATGACAATGGGATGGTAGTGGGATCGTGTTAGAATGACGAATTTATAAAAATAGCAGACTAGGGCCCCAGGTGTCCTGAAATACAGGCCTTACGCCTAGCTTAGGCACCAGTCTCCCACAATATAATTTAAACTATTATGTATTGTTCTTGATCTTTTGATGTACTTATATATTGTGGTGAGAAATAAAGCATTATCTTATCTTATCTTATCTAATTGAGTTATGTATTAATTTCTTTGATACTCATAATTTATACTGTTTTTCTTATTAAGGAAACTGTGAAATAAAACAAATCTGGAAATATTTAATCAGTTTTTATTTATATTCGTAAAATCAACTTTAAATCTTAACTTTACGCGTACAAATCTTATTCATCGATATGACGATATCCCCATCACTACTGTTTACTGTATATTTAGTTATACATTTATAGCGTGGCGCTCGGCGAGGCATTGCGTTTTGTATACGTTGGCGGCGAAAAGGTTAAAAAGGTGTTCTGTCGTTACAACTACCTTTATAAACGCTAAATAAACATAATTTAATACTGCTTTTGTATTAATGACTCTTTCGGGGCCGAGGGCATTGGATGCCCCCTGCACCCAACCAGACAGAATAGATTAGATAAGCTGAAATAACTACCAATATAAACAGTCCCTATATCAGTCTTAGCTTCCGGAGTAAGGCTAACTTGGATTACTATCCCAACATTAGTGTGACATTAAGTCGTTTTTAGGGTTTTTTAATAACGAGCTTCAGGCCAAGGAAAAATCTTGAAAACAACCGACTTACAAAAAAAAAAAATCGGGCAAGAGCGAGTCGGACTCGCGCACCGAGGGTTCCGTAACATCCGGGTTTATGCATAAGGTTTATGTTTATGAAATTAAATGTTTTTTTTTTATTTTTGAGTTGATTGAATGAATGGTAAATTGCGGTTTACGATTTATGACGTTTTAAAAAAAAACTACTTACTAGATCTCGTTCAAACCAATTTTCGGTGGTAGTTTACATGGTAATGTACATCATATATTTTTTTTAGTTTTATCATTCTCTTATTTTAGAAGTTACAGGGGGGGGGGGGACACACATTTTACCACTTTGGAAGTGTCTCTCGCGCAAACTATTCAGTTTAGAAAAAAATGATATTAGAAACCTCAATATCATTTTTAAAGACCTACCCATAGATACCCCACACGTATGGGTATGATGAAAAAAAAAAATTTGAGTTTCGGTTCTAAGTATGGGGAACCCTAAAATTTATTGTTTTTTTTTCTATTTTTGTGTGAAAATCTTAATGCGGTTCACAGAATACATCTACTTACCAAGTTTCAACAGTATAGTTCTTATAGTTTCGGAGAAAACTGGCTGTGACATACGGACGGACAGACAGACAGACAGACATGACGAATCTATAAGGGTTCCGTTTTTGCCATTTGGCTACGGAACCCTAAAAACGACGGGTTGCACTCCGGGAGTGCCGGCAGAAGTGAAAACTTGAATATTAACGTTGTTTACTGTAACTGTCACCGTCACCGTCATTGTCACCGTTTCCGTCACAGTCACCATCACAGTCACAGTCACCGTCACCGTCACAGTCACCGTCATCGTCATCGTCACCGTCACCGTCATCGTCACAGTCACAGTCACCGTCACCGTCTGTCTGTCTGTCTGTTTGTAATTTGATCCTGTGTACTTGTTTTTAATTTTTGATATTTTGGATTCTTACGAATGTTCGATCAGGTTCACGTCTATATGGGTAATCTATCCGGGTTTAAACCCGGTGCTTTGATAAAAACCCAATTTTGTGGGTGTTTATGGTTGTTTACGGGTGTTTATCAAAAGCACCGGGTTTAAACCCGGTGGATTGCCCACCTATAGCACGTCTCATCTTACGAATCTTACGATCAGGGTTACGTGACCTGACGCGAGTTTAACATTTTTTACCCATTACAAAAAGTGTACAACGCCGCTAAAGAAGTTTTTACTTCAAGAACACTACAAAGTGAAAAATAGCTTTAATTTCGGAAGTCGCTGTCTTTGGTTCTCCTCCTCCTTTATTGAAGTCGGTTAAAAACTAGAGTTCTTGCCAAAGGTGACTTCAAAAAATATAATCATATCAGCTTTTAGAGCAGTGGTGATGAAATTATATAAACCGTCGAACCCAGACAGGCGCTTTACTTTCTGTAAATAATCACCACTGCTCTCAAAACGGTGAAGGAAAACATCGTGAGGAAACGGCATGTCCTAGAACCAAAAATTCGAACACATGTGACATCCAGCATCCCGCACTGGGCCGGCGTGGTTGGATTACGACCATTCGAACTCGCCTCCTCTCACAGAGGAGGCCTGTGACCCAGAAGTGGATATATTATAAGTTGATTATGCTGTTTGAGCTTTGCAACATCCTCTGCTGGATAAAATACGAGTTCGGAGTGAGTCCTCTGGGTTTTCCCAAGGAACGGTTTTAAACCGCGGCATGTCGTCGTCGGGATAATTTAATTTCAATTCTGTGTGTTCCCTTATCATTTGTTATTCATTCGTTTATTTTTGCATTTGATATACACTTCTGGACACATCTATTGGCCCACCTTGTATTTTCAGTTTCGTTTGGTCCTAGCTAAAGTTTTATATTAGGTCGAGCAAAAAGTTTTTATGCAGTTTTGAACCTGGCACATTCACAATTTCATTCAATAGTCTTTTTTTGAATTTCGAACACAGAATTTAAAGATACAAAAGACAATTTGGAGCCTGTTTGTTGATATCAAACAATCGAATACTAAGAAAACTTGGTTTTATTGGTTTACTTGGATTTAATTCTTGAAAAAGTGATTGATATCTTTGGTTTTGCAACAAACATTACTTATTCTTAACATTAAGGTTTATCATAAGGTTTAACATAAGGTTTATATTATTTATCAATAATCTATGGATACTTCACCTGAAGTCGCCGCCCAAGCTGTGGCACTTATTCAGGCCGGACGAAGCCAAAGAAACGTGAGTGCTCAACTTAATTTAAGTCGATCTGCGGTCCGAAATGTTTATCGGAGGTACCTAGAGACTGGCGGCTTTGTTCGTCGCCAAGGAAGGCCACGATCTCGGGTCACAACTGAAAGGCAGGATCGATTCATCGTGACGACCAGCTTGAAAATCGTCACCTTACCTCCATTGAGATACAAAACCAACTTCGCAACTTCCACGGAGTATCTGTGAGCGCTCGAACTGTTCGGAGAAGGTTAAAAGAACGCGATATGGTACCACACAAGCCAGCTAATGGGCCCAAACTAACGCGAGCCCACCGAACAGCGCGCCTTCATTTCGCACGCAGTCATTTAAATTGGACACAGCAAGATTGGCGCCGTGTACTCTTTTCTGATGAGTCTAAAATTGTGTTACATGGCAATGATGGAAGGAAGAAGGTCTACCGACGTAAGGGAGAGCGTTTTGCACAATGCTGCTTTGAAGAGAGGGTTGCTTATGGCATGGCGGTGGCTCATGGACTGTCTAGGGCGGTATATCCGCGAGCGGCAAAACTCAACTTGAGGTTGTTATAGGACCACGGCTGCCAACATTAAATGCTGAAAGGTACATTCGTGAGTGCTTAGAACCTCACGTGATACCATACGCGGACTATGTGGGCCCAAATTTCCTTTTTATGCATGATAATGCAAGAGCCCATGCGGCCGGCATCGTCAGGGAATATCTTCGGGATGTGAACATCACAGTTATGGACTGGCCAGCCAGAAGCCCAGACATGAACTCCATTGAGCACATTTGGGACGAGCTAAAAAGACGTGTTAGGGCTCGTCAGCCAGTTGCCCAGACGATGCAGGAGTTGAAAACTGCCATAGAAGAGGAATGGGAGATGATCCCTCAAAATTTCATAGAGCGGTTGATAAACTCTATGCCTAATCGTATGAGAGCTGTGGTAGATGCCCATGGAGGCAACACGCGTTATTAAATTAAACCTTTATTTGATAAAACATGTTTTTTATTCAAAAATCAATTGCCTTTAACAAGGCGCATATCCGACTTGTTAGGCGTAGCTCCATGTCGTATGGTATTCTGAATTCAAATTTAAAACAATACGATAGAAAAAGATGGATGAGGGGCCCGTGGCTAAATAATTACAGCCGCACAGGTCGATCGATCAGGTTAAGCTACGCTTGCCGCGGTTGGTCTGTGGATGGGTGACCATTTTACATACCGAGACCCCTCCGTGCCTCGGAAAGCACGTTAAGCAGTTGGTCCCGGCTGTCATTCGTGGATCTTTGACAGTCGTTACGGGTAGTCAGAAGCCCGAAAGTCTGACAACCAGTCTTACCAAGGGGTATCGTATTACCCAGTAACTGGGTTGTGGAGGTCAGATAGGCAGTCGCTCCATGTAAAATACTGGTATTCAGCTGCATCCGGTTAGACTGGAAGCCGACCCCAACATAGTTGGGAAAAGGCTAGGCAGATGATGATGACGATAGAAAAAGATGGTAAAATGTATCAGGTTTAAAACTGCATCAACAGTTTTTGTTCAATCTAGCAATCATATTTCGGTAGGGGCCATCGAAACCTAAACTCTAAGGTGGGCCAATAGATGTGTCCAGAAGTGTATTATTTTAATACTGTGACCTTTGTAATTTGTACCTACTCATTCTCTTATATTAATTGCATTGACATTTAATTATAATCTCATATTCTGTGTGAACTTTTTATTTTATTTGCAGTAATACGTATAGTTTTGCTTGAATTAAATTATTTATTTTTAATTGCGTAAAACAAAATTCATTGCATCATTGACGTTGTCGATCAGGTGAATTTTTCAAATAATTATATGAAGCAGTGGATTAGCAATTTCAAAATTCTTTGGATTGTGATCGAAAGCTTGTACGCAAAATAATTATTAAAGTTATTTGACAAACTTTTGCTTAACCCTTAGTCTGCCGGAACGCCTCCTATAACGCCTGGGCCGATTTTTATGATTCACACGTTAATCGATTCCTCTTAGTCCGGCGAGTGTCACTAAAGACATGACGTTAGCGAAAATTCAATATTGAATTTGAAAATATAATAAAAATGGTTTGGGCCCCGCCTGCTTCCAACTTTTATTTAATTTAAAGTGGGCTCGTTTTTAGCTTTCAGTTTTTTTTTTTAACTTAAGTTTTTTACCGCAGTCGGGTTTTTTAATTTTTTTAAATAACTTTTTTTATTTAATCGTCTTATAAACAAAACACGCGCGGTGTCGCTTACGGTAACAGTGGCGCGAGTTCAATTGTTTTTTCCCCATCTCAAAAAATGGCCAACGCGCTTAAAGAAGTTTTCACTTCAAAAACAGGCTTATGAATACTGGGAAGCGTTTGGCTACTCATGTGCTGGGAAAACAGTTTTTAGTTCACGTTCGCACCGACGCTACGTAAAGTTATCTAGGCGGTATTTTATCGCGCATTGGATTTTCAACTGAACTTACTAACTTTTTTTTGAATCGTTGAGCTCCTCAAGTTCTGAGTTGAGCTGCACGATTTTTGACAAATGCGTGAACTGATTGGACAGGTCCGCTCAATCTGTGTGGTTCTTTCCTCAAAAGACCATTTCAGACACCAATCCACATGGTCTTCACACGATTTGACCAAGTATTTGTCTGGACTTTAAAAGAGACTGTGACCTCTGAGTTTGTTTCGGCCTTTCTTAGAATAGTCAGATGGGAAACGCCGACCTCATCTAGTTTAAAAAAATATAATTGTAAAAGTTTTTGTACAAACCTACATACAGAAAATAAATCATTTATCAACTCTCAGCGCTAAGCAGTACGCCAAAAAAAAAAATCGCTCCCATGCGAACCGGGTTAGGGGTCATTCGGCCCACTATGGAACTGGGACCGCGGACCACTTGCCCCTTTTAAAAATTGATAATGGTTAACTGGGCCCACATCTGTTTTGCTTTCAATTAAGCGAAGGGTGGCTTAAAACGGTGTGGAACATAAGATAGAAACACGCTTGTACGATACGACTACATACAGAAAGCACAGCTAATAGAAATCTCTATTCCTAGACAGCACGTTTCGCCGAAAACTTTGTTGATAGACAACATTGTTTGTAGAAATCTCGGTTCATAGGAAGCATTGTTGACAGAGATCTCTGTTCATAGATAGCACTTCTTGCCGTACGTAAACTTTGTTCATAGAAACCACTGTTTCCAGATACCTTAGTTAAAAAGCGCAATGTAGGATGGCAGAGCGAGCGAAGGGCACCCCGAGGTTAGGTTTTGTTAGGTTACTTGAAACCCTTTACACAGAAATAGGAGTCCGAGAAGCGGGGCACCGTCGACATAGGATGCAAGGGCTTACTTAGCAGCTTGCTTAAATATAATGATCTAATTGGTTTCCGCGAACCAAAGGCGCTTTCTGTGAACCAAGGTGAAACAGTGGTTTCTATGAACAGTTTCCAGTAATAAGTGCTATCTATGAACAGAGATCTCTGTCAACATTGCTTCCTAGGAACCGAGATATCTACACTTCGCACCCTTCGCTTGATTGAAAGCAAAACAGATGTGGGCCCAGTTAAGCATTACCAATTATTAAAAGGAGCAACTGGTCCGCGGTCCCAGTTCCATAGTGGGCCGAACGACCCCTAACCCTGCGAACCTGGGCTTACACGGAGTGCCACATACTTAAAATTACACGTGTATAAATATTATGAAGACATTATTTAGTCCCAGACATCCACAAAATAAACACGGCTCATCAAAAAGTCCCTATATTAACTCTATTATCTCTGTTTGCTTCCGCAGGAGCGGCGCGGCGATATGTGCGGGCGCAGATAATATACAACGCCCCCGACATTGCTCTGACTACCGTAAGTTTGTTATTATTACCACTTTTGAACTGCATGCCAGCTGCAACATCGCAGTTTGGATACAGTTGACATAACTAGGTTTCGAAGCAGTTATCCAAACTGCGATGTTGCAGCTGAAATGCAATCCATCTGCTTAGACCCTTAGAGGTAACGTTGAAGACTTGAAGCCTTTTTAGGGTTCTGTACCCAAAGGGTAAAAACGGAACCCTATTACTAAGACTTCACTGTCTGTCCGTCTGTCTGTCTGTCTGTCTGTCACCAGGCTGTATCTCAAGAACCGCGATAGCTAGACTGTTGAAATTTTCACAAAGTACCTATGTATTTCTGTTGCCGCTATAACAACAAATACTAAAAACAAAATAAAATAAATATTGAAGGGGGGCTCCCACACAACAAACGCGATATTTTTGCCCTTTTTTGCTCGATATCAAAAATGGCAACAGGTAGGCACTTGAAATATTCACAAAATACTCAGTCTTATTTTAACTTTAATAATAAATAATAAAATTAAAATAAAATAAATGTTTAAGGGGGCTCCCATACAACAAACATGTTTTTTTCGGCGTTTTTGCCTTGTGGTACGGAACCCTTCGTGTGCGAGTCCAACTCGCACTTGGGCAGTTTTTTTTTCCTGGGTGGAAAATCCTCATGGATGTCCGCCGCCCTAGGGCGATCGGCGGGGTCTGTCAGACTCTTACTGGCTTTAACCACCCCGGTGTTCCATCTCACACCTGCGCCGGGGGTCGCGGGAACGTACGATCCTTCCGACTTGACTGGAAGCCTCATTCAAATGCCTGCAATTACACCGGCGTGATATATGCGTAACACAATAACAATAGCAATGGCTTTGATTTTGACTCATGAGTTCATCAACATTCATTGCGTTATTTACACTGTTGAGCAGACAAATTTTTCGAACATATGAAGCAATGGTTTAGCAATATCCTTCAAATTGATTCAGATTGTGATTGATAGTGTGTTACGCAATTATACTTCATAAAAGATAGCTTGATCTCTGCGACAGCTGTCAGTGAAATCACGCCTATGAAGTACTGAATTTCATAATAGTGCAGACAGTACCTGTCAATGTCATACTTTATGGGCATGCCGACCTAATTAGTGATGGGCGATGAATCATCGTGACCACAAACTATAAACTATCGATATTTTAAATAAAAATTAATTTATCTTTTAATTTTATCTTCCGATTTGATAATATTTGCGAACAAGAGTTTATAATAAATTTACAAAATTATTCTAGCGATTCAGAAACTGATTCAGATTAAGGATTTGGGGTGTACTCCTTTATGAGAATAAATGTATTTTATATTCAAATATTCGCTTAATTTAGTAACGTTTGTAATTAAATTAACCCCAGTTATACGTTACATTAGCATCGATAATAGTAAGAAACGTCGATAATTTCTATCGACATTTTTTTATATCCTGTCAACCCTAGGCAATGTCAGTTTGACATATGTCGCAGAGATCAAGCTATCTTTTATGTAGTATAGGTTGTATACTTGTGGGTCCTATACCAGGTTAAGTTACGCTTGCCGCGGTTGGTCTGTGGATGGGTGACCTTACCGTGACCCCTCCGTGCCTCGGAAAGCACGTTAAGCCGTTGGTCCCGGTTGTCATTCGTGGATCTTTGACAGTCGTTACGGAGAGTCAGAAGCCCTAAAGTCTGACAACCAGTCTTATCAAGGGGTATCGTATTACCCAGTAATTGGGTTGTGGAGGTTAGATAGGCAGTCGCTCCATGTAAAATACTGGTATTCAGCTGCAACCGGTTAGTCTGGAAGCCGAGCCCAACATGGTTGGGAAAAGGCTAGGCAGATGATGACGTGTGGGTCCTGTACTCTGCATCCTGATACACAGCAGCTGCTCAACAATTTCTTTTGACGTCAATATTATAAAGCTAATTTTTGCCAGGTATTAAAATGGCGTCGGTATGGAAACGCCTGCAGCGCGTCAACAAGCGGGCAGCGAAGTTCCAGTACACTGCCTCGTATCATCGCGTGGATCTGGAGACCTCGCCCAAATGGTAAGTGTGTCCAACAGTAGGAATGCGTAATTCAGAAGAGTCTAGCCAAAAAGTGAAGGCCGCAGGAACCCGTTGGATGCGAGAAGCGCAGAACCGGTCGAAGTGGAGGTGCTTGGGGGAGGCCTATGTCCAGCAGTGGACGTCTTTCGGCTGAAATGACTAGCCAAAAATGTCCTTTCTCCTTTCTATTTTTTTAAACGACTACCGGAGTCATGTAACATTATCATAACTGCTTGATTTACTTGTACAGGGTGCCGAGCTTGGATGTAAAGACGCCAGCGTATCAAGCTACTGCAATCCGTCAAATTTCTTTAATAGATTTTCAACGTTATCGCTTAAGCTTAAGGCTCAAGGTTGATTGGGGAAATTTGACAGTTTCAGGTAGCTTGTTGTGCTGGCGTCTGTACACGGGTTTCTAAAGACAGTGGTACCGTCACATTACTATCTATGTGCTATGTTATGGGTTTGGTTTCCGCACTTAATTCTTCAAGTGGACCATTGTGCGTGGGTCATGGCGGCCGTCGGTGGTTATTCCAAACAGCCCCACCGCCCTCCAGAAGTTGATTAAGGGTGACGCCTGTGCACTCAAAGAGCACATGCGCAACGGTTTTAATCAGCCTCCTTGCAAGCCCTGCACAAGGGACTGTCCGTTATGCCTATTGTGTGGAAGTGTTTGTTTAGCGAGCAGTGTCCCCTGATGGTCCCCGTCACCAGGCGCAGGCCGTTCCTGTCCAGGCGAAGTAAATGTCTGGTTAGCTTGCCATCTAATGATGTCATGGCTTCCTTGGACTGCCTGCAGCCCGGTGACGAGGTCCACCAGCTCTCTGCTTGTGTGTGGGTGTGCTTCTGTAGCCACCTGCGTAGTTGTTTGAAGGGGCTGGATACCCTTCTGGCTAGCTCGTCGGCTGCGTTGTTTCCTAGCGATCCACTGTGTCCTTTTATCCATTGTGGTGTCACTGTATTAGTCTCTGACTGCGTATCCGGGCCGACTCCAGTGCGGCATCGATGTCGTAATTTTCACGATGGTCGTAATTGCGTCCTCTATGTAGCAGTTATTCCGCTGTCTTAGGGAACAAGTTAAGCCAAGAACTGTGATCGTAGCCTCGTTATAATGAAATCTCATTATCATTCTGGCCATTTCCAAATACGGTGGAGTCGCCTTCCAATAAAGCCAAGCCCCAGAGTTTTGTATAATTTTGATAAAAAAAGTGAATCCATTAAGAATCCTTGCAATATCTTTCCATCAGTCATTATGACGATATTTTGCGCGAACTTGAACTTCCTACGTCCACAATGCAATGCCTTTTTACATTGACATGACATCATGAAGTCATGATCATTACAATGCTTACCTACTGCGTGTTGACGATCTTAATTTTCTCACGATGGTTTTTGTTTTCTACGCAGTCCCTTACGCACTCTTTACGGCGCAAAAAAAAAAACTTCACAAGAGGGGTCAACAAAATGCTGCGTCATGTGACAAGGGGAGGGGGGACGAGTCATAAGCTACATGAATGAATCTAAAGTATTAGTTCTCTTACCAAAAACTTTAAAATATTACCAGATTTTTACATACAGATTTTTTTTAGAATTGTTGCAAAATATAAAATATAGGTAGGTATGTGACGCCATGAAACGTAATGAGACGTAATTTAACGTCATGGATCGTAATGAGACGTAATTTAACGTCAGAAGCTAGGTGCACGGTTCCAATTGATCGTTTCCTATGAGGAAGAGCCGACCAGGAAATTTTTACTACTTTTACTTATATGGTCACTCTTTTAAAATAATTGGCCTTTACAATGTTAACCTCGTAATCGCGAATAAAAATTCAGCCGTCCCATACAGTTAGGACGAGTACAGAGAGACAGCTCATACATTTTCCGCGACTACGATGTCCCGGTTCAGCAGACGACAACCTCAGGATGAACTCTGTCCTCCCATACCTACTGTAATTTGGAAACATTGTAAAAACCAATTATTTTTAAAAAGAGTAACCGTGGAGTTTCTTGCCGGTGCCTCTCATAGGAAACGACCATTTCGAACCGTGCACCTAGCTTCTGACGTTTCATAAGTGCCCATGTGGGTTTATGTGAAATAAAATATTTTGATTTTGAACTGCGAGATGCAATTCCTAAAAAAAAAAGTCCTTGTCTGTATGCAAACGATGCAAGTTGCAAGTTCGCCTCGTATCGATCTCTGCTATTCGTGGCTTTACTAACTCGACAGCGTTGATTTAAACTTAGATTTTACACCAAAACATAAAGCAGGAATGGTCCAACGTCTGTGGATGTTCTTTTAGTTGAGTATTGGAATGTTTGGTCTTTTATTGGCTTCTGTATTGACACAAACAGTGTTATTTTGAACATACATTGTACGTTACTCATAAGAGTAAATGCGGTTGGAGAGACTTTTGAAAAAGCCTAAGTAAAAAGTCATAGTCGTATTGTCTGTGTGGTGCCGAACTTAAAGAATAGCACCACCCCATACTTCCCGTGGGTGTCGTAAAAGGCGACTAAGGGGCGTTCCGGAGAATGGGCAGCAGCGTTCTCTATGCATTCCACCACCATATCAAACTGCGATCGCCAACCCGCCTGCCAAGCGTGGCGATTATGGCAACCCCCCCCCCTCTTTTTGGGGGAGGCCTATGTCCAGCAGTGGACGTCTTTCGGCTGAAATGATGATGATGAAAAAGTAATAATTCGAGATTTGGCTCTCGCCTATTTCCTCCTCCAATATTGGACCAATTAATAAAATAATTTCATAAACTGAATAAGAAGGATATATACTGCACATGCAGCACTGGCAGGGCTTACATGAATAGGAAGGATATATACTGTGTCCTTATGTTTTTCTTTTTTCATTAATAGTTGTCAAATTTGTACACTAGGCCTCTGTTGACAGCGGTTTAAATCGGCAGTTTGTGAGGGTTCTAGTGCTTATAAAAATAATGTGTCATCAAAAAGAGAAACATAAGGGACATACAAGTAGTTAATATTAATTATTCAATAAAAAATCATTGCTTTATGGTCATTAACCAGGGGCCCAAGCCTGCTATTTTTATAAATTCGTCATTCCAACACGATCCCACCACCATTCCATTGTCATTTTGCTAAAAGTTCGTAATCTGCTAAATTCATAATGGTTGATCATTGGTCGGTCAATGGCACAGAACATAATTATACGATACTTACTCGTAACGATTTAAAAGCAATGACTGCACAATGACGTTCTAATGGTAGGTCACTGATCAAAGGAACTGTCAAAATTTTAGCAGATTACCGTCTAAGTCGGTAATTAATTTTTAATTATGTACCTACGAGATTACCATTCTATGCCATTTCTTTCAATGGAGTGTCAGTGGTTGACTATTGGAAAGTCATAATGACGCCATTATATTAGTAGATTACCAAACTTGTCAAAATCAACAATTATGAAATCAATGATGGACCATTCTGACACTATTGTAATAGCCAATAGGCCCAGAAAGAAAACAGGCGAGAGCGTGTCTATGGTGAAACGACCACCATTTCCTCTTAATTCTGGTTACTTCTCCAACTAATCTGAATATACTTGTGCTAGGAGGGGTTACTATCGTAATGGGTGGGGAATGGCGATCGAACGCAGGACTTTTGGCTTTGAATTGGATTGAATAAGCGGTTTACACTTTGAGTATTAAACCAACTGGAGGCGCCATTGTCAGGCGATCCCCGCTGCCAAAGGTACGAGACCGCCGGTCATAGCGGTTATATACATGTGTGCGTATAGTTTATGCTTGTGTTTGTTTTTTGTTTTGTGTGTGCGCGCGTAACAACGCGATCGAATTGCATTAGTGTATTATTGCGTTCCCTCGTCCCCCGCGATGGAAGTGACAGACTTATTTGGATAGATATTAGTACTCGTGGCGTCTCCGGTTGGTTTAATACTCAAAGGGTTTACATGACCTAAACGCAAAAAACGCAAGTTTTAGTAACAATAAAAGTATATGATCGACTACAGCAAACAAAATCAGAAAAATATATTATTATGATATTCTTCAGGATATATGCTAGGTAGATAGTGTGTTGAAAACATAATGCAACTAATTTGATACTTTAAAAAAAAAATCATTGAGATATCTCTAAAAACTTTCTTTTTACAATAAAAACCATACTAATATACATATAATCATTCTGATTTTTCGTCAGATTATTCTACAAGCAACATACTAATATACTAGTGTTTTAATTTTTTAGTCCAAACAATAGATTGTTTGTTATTAAATAATTGCTTCATACTTTGCAATAAATTAGCAGCGTTGTGTCATCGCGCTTCTCTTTCTTTTCTATGCAGTCCGACAGTGACCGCGCTTTAGGTCATGTACAATGCGTTTCAAATAAGAATAGGATCGACTTAGCGCCATGTTGTGACGTCATAGCTGTCAAATCGAATAAATTGGGTAGGGTGAGCAAAACAAGATATTTTTTAATAACATTAATTATTTACGAATCATGAATGAAGAATTTTTAATCTGAATTTAGTTATTCAATTCCGCTCATGTCTGCATCACTGTTTGAGTGGTTATCGTCAACAAATACCAACAATAACAAATTTAACAGGAAACAATCACGTAACATACAGAATTAACGAAAGAAACAGTAACACTCCACAAGCACTCAGTCTCACGAAGAAGCACACCACAGAGCATGTCACACCCAACAACGAAAAGATGGCGGCTGGCATCTTCTTTACTTTCTAGTGAATTGTTGTCAACAATGAAAATAAGAAAGAAAGTAGCATAATTTAAAAAAAAACTAATAATGACTAATTTTTTGATGTTTTTTTCACTTCGATCTATCTAAGACTCGGTTAAACAAAAAAAAAGTTATTGATACGCAAATAAGTTTTCTTTGCAAACCGTACTTTTCAATCAACATTTGACAGATAGAGGTCATTGACGTTCCTATTCTTATTTGAATCGCATTGTAAGCCCCTTAATCATCGTCAACTTTTTCGAAAATATCTTCTTCTCTATAACTTTGCATGAATCGTGCCCTCATGTTGTATTGCTAATTTGCCATGATAATACAAAACGGTTTTTTGCCCAGTTTTCTGCCCAAAATAAACTCTTTTTTTTTCACACTGCTGGTCAAAGGCGTCCATTTTTGGCCATTTAAATCTTAAACACTAAATTATACTTCTTTATTGTTTTCAGGAAACCGAATAAGCTGAGTGTCGTGTGGACCAGACGGTCGCGGCGAGTGATCACAGACCCCTTGGAATGGGAGCCCTCGTTGAAAGACCCGCTCAAGTAAGTTATTGTAATTAAGAAAACTTTGTAACAAAAACAAAAAAAAAAACACTACAAAGTGAAAGTGAAAAATAACTTTAATTTCGGAAGTCGGTGTCTTTGGATCTGTATTTTAGTTTTTTGCCACCGACTTCCGAAATTAAAGTTATTTTTCACTTTGTAGTGTTTTTTTTGGAAGACGTTTTTATTTTGTTAAAATGTTTTTATTTCTCGCTTTTTAGTGGATCTGTTTATAATGTATCTAGGTTAAAATAGCCTAATGTCAACTTACTCATCGCCTTTTACAAAATATTGCTTTTCCCGATGCAGGGACGTTAATTGTTGAGGAGTTCTCCTAGTATTCCACCATCAACTCCGTTTCACCATTCGCATTATGACGAGCATACATTGCTTAGAAACCATATTAAAGTAATCGAATCGCAACCCGTTAAATACTTATTATTGAGTAGTTGCGGTGGCCATCTGTGGTCTTCTTCATCAGTTCCACTTCACAAAATGGTGGTTTCCGAGAGCAAATGTACGAGTTACTATAAAAAATGCCCGAATCGCTATAGGTGTGCCTATAATATTTGAGGAGTACCCTCAATTCCTCATGGATCCCATCATCACAACTGGATTTTGATAAAAATGGGACCAATCTGGAAGTATATCCTTGTAAATAAAATAAGAATTTTCTAAATTGGTTTATAAATGACGGCGTACTAACTGTACTAAGGTAACAAACATAAAAAAAATACAACCGAATTGAGAACCTCCTCCTTTTTTTGAAGTCGGTTAAAAACTAGCTTATGCCCCCGTCTTCGTCCGCGTGAAATTTCCTATCATCATAAATTAATTTTGTTTTTATTTGCAGAGGGTCAGTAATTTACACGGTGCCCGAGAACCGTACGGTGGCGGTGACGCTGTTCAAAGACTCTCGCACAAACGAGCTGGAAGATAAGGACTGGACCTTTGTGTTGGAGGATGTAAGTAGATACTATACAGGGTTATTGGTAAAACATTAACAACCTCTTAGGAGGTCATTGTAATCGTCATTATGAACAACTTTTACTATAGGACCAAACCGGAAATCGCGAAAAAAAATCAGCTGTTCCCTACATTTATGTTCGTATAACTCGTCAGAATTTAGGGAACAGCAGATTTTTTTTTTTTTGCGATTTCAGGTTTGGTTTTTCATAATTTAAGGGGCTTACAGGACCTAAACACAACAAACGCAAGTTTTAGAAGCAATCTAAATATATAAAACTCAATGGTGACTGACTGACATAGTGATCTATCAACGCACAGCCCAACCACTGGAGGAATCGGGCTGAAATTTGGCATGCAGGTAGATGTTATGACGTAGGCATCCGCTAAGAATGGATTTTGATAAATTCTACCCCCAAGGGGATAAAATAGGGGATGAAAGTTTGTATGAAACTTTGTCAATTTTAAACCGATCGGGCTGAGACTTCGCATGCATACAGCTACTATGACTTAGGCATCCAATCCAACTAAAAAATTAAAACAATAGTGTTTTAATTTTTTAGTCCAAACAATAGATTTTTTGTAAATAAATAATTGCTTCATATTTTGCAATAAATTACCAGCGTTGTGTCATCGCGCTTCTCTTTTTTTTCTATGCAGTCCGACAGTGACCGCGCTTTAGGTCATGTAAGCTACTCAACCATAACTTTCTTCCCCCCAGGTATCAGTAACCGGCAAACGCCGCCGTCTCGCCGTGTGCTCCATCAACATGCGGAAGTACGCCAGCCTCGAGCCTTCACAACGGACCCTAGTCCTGCCCCTGGACCCTGTCACCCAGAAGATAGTCGCCGCCTCCATCCAGCTGACGCTACACACAGTACTGTTGAGGGAGGGACAAGCCACGTAAGTCGTCTTCATAGCTTAGTGGATCTTCTCAACGTTGACTTCTCCTATTGAATGGACAAATATATATATTGGTTGTTCCACAAATCCCCATTGAGAATCCCCAACAATGGGGATTTGCGGTCAAAACGAGTTGAGGACAGTCATTTATAAAATGTATAACAGTTTTACAGTCGTTAGTAAAATCACAGATTTTTACAATTTCTAACTAACTAATACAGTTTTACAGTCATTAATAAAATCACAGATTTTTACAATGGCGCCGATTCCCTTGTTCACAAACTAAACTAAATTTAAGTTCAGTGCATGTTTTTCTCTCTATTTCATTAAGAAAAGGACAGAAGATAAATATTAGTTTAGTCCTGTCGAATTAGTCAGCGCCTGACGTAAATTGACGTATTTTTAGTAGCCCATTTTTTAATCACGTCTAAACTTGTCTATGGAGTATCTTAATTTGACAGGACTAAACTAATATTTTCTTATTTTCTATTTATCTTCTGTCCTTTTCTTAATGAAATAGAAAGAGAAAGATGCACTGAACTTAAATTTAGTTTAGTTTGTGAACAAGGGAATCGGCGCCAATTTCTAACTAACTACCTAATAAAATTACAGTCATTAATAAAATCACAGATTTTTACAATTTCTAACCAACTACCTAATAAAATTACAGTTTTACACTCATTAATAAAATCACAGATTTTACAATTTCTTGCTACAAAATTCCTAATAAATTTACAGTTTTACAGTCCTTAATTAAATCACAGATTTTTACAATTTCTTACTACCTAATAAAATCGCAGATTTTTACACACACTTTCACACTTTATCCGACCCGGTTATCAAACATAGAAAACCATGTTCAGCAGTCGCGCTAACCTACTGTAATTTTAATATGAGATGTTCTGTATAACAGTGACGATGACATGCAGTCCCTGGCGTCGCTGCTGTCTGTGAACAACAACTCGGATATCGCCGTGCTTGAAGACCTGGACGAGGACGACTATACGCTGTCTGATAATTCTACAAGACAGGTAAATCCATATTAATATTATAAATGTGAAAGTAACTCTGTCTGTCTGTATGTTACCTTTTCACGCCTAAACCACTAAACGGATTTCAATAAAATTTGGCAGAGAGATAGTTTGCATCCCGGGGAAGGACATAGGATAATTTTTATCGAAATACTGATAGAATTATTATCAAAATAATACTTTAAGTAAATACTACTGCCATTGCTTAAGTACTAACTGGCAGCTAAGATTAATTCCAACATGAATTTATAACAATAAATTGCTGAGTCATATGATTCACGACTATGTGTGTTTTAATAGGTTATGGGCCCAGCACGCTTCTTCCACTGCGAACTTAAAATAATTAAAATAAAAAAAATTAAAACATACATTTAAAACTTGCGGGCGAAGCCGCAGGTGGAAGCTAGTAATAAAAAAGTGTAAAATGCGAAAGTGTGTCTGTCTGTCTGTTACCTCTTCACGTTGAACCGATAAGATGAAATTTGGTATAAAGATAGATTGAGTCCCGGGAAAGGACATAGGTTAGTTTTTTAACCCGATATTCCCACGGGATCAACACTTATGCGGGTGGAACCGCGGGGCGCTGCTAGTATTTTATAATTATGTTGTGAAGTTTATCACACTAATATTATAAAGGCGAAAGTTTGTGAGTGTGTGTGTGTGAGTTAATGTTTGTTACTTCTTCACGCTCAAACGGCTGGTCCAATTTTGATAAAATTTTGTATGGAGGTAGCTGATAACCTGGATTAACATATAGGCTACTTTTTATCCCGATATTCCCACGGGATCGAAACTTACGCGGGTGATAGCGCGGTTTGCTGCTAGTGTACCATATTTGTTACCCCACAGATGCTGGACCTGCGCCAACAGATGGAGGAGATGACCCACAGCCTCACCAACAGCGACATGGCGGCCACCCCCAACTCCGTGCAGAGCCTCAACTTCGACACGTCGCGCACGCCCACCGCGCCGCTGTCGCCCGAGCCGCACGAGCCGTCCACGCCCGTCCCGCACGACGGGCAACCCAACGACAACGACATCTTCGAACCCATGACGAGATCTAGGCCAGAAATGCTAAGTAATCTAACCAAAATGGCGATGAAACCCGAGCCGAAGTTTTTCTCGACTCCAAAACAGAATAATTCTAGTGTTGAAACTAAGGGGGAGTTGAAAAGTGTTGTGTTCAAACCAAAGATGGTTGCGATGAGGAATCTAAAGGTCAGTGGTAAAACATCTCCTTGTAATGTAAAGGCTGCAATACACATGACGTAGTAGCACATAAGCATGCTAGTTTCGAGCAGATGCTACTTAGTAGCATACAATTAGCACGTATATACGAAACTAGCGTGCTTGTGAATAAACATATACAACGCCACATGCGTCATACTGACGTCACGCAAAATCCTGCATCTCGCAAGCAGAGTTTACCGCGCAACTAGCATAGATACAACGGCCCGACATGAATCATCGGGCAGTTGCCCGCCAGACACAACACCCGTCTGATCGGAGGATCCTCCCTTTTCTATAGAGTATGAGTGAACTTTACACCCTGTTCCTCATACCTCTATAAGCACGCTATTTAATCGCAAGCCGGTCTATTTTTATTAGCTCCAAAGCAAGTCTGAACGTGTTCTGTCCGAACATACTAGGTACTTGATTTGTTTGCGTAGTCACGTATGGCTCGATGACCACAATACAAAAACAATTTTAATTAATTCATCATCAAAGAATTTAATTAATTCCGCAAAGAAACGCTCATTTTAAATGCTCAATAATGAGCATGTGTATCTCAGATGTGCTAGAGAAAAGTATGCCCATAATAACTATGGTTCTCAGGTCTGTGTTTACATGAGCAAATGTAAATACTCAGAGAGGATGCTGTAAATGATGAGCATACTACCTAGTAACAAACAAGCATGCTTTTCTAGAAGCATGCTTTACACTGTTCTCACATATAGAAGCAACAAAAATAATGTACCCAGGATTTTGTAATGTCTTGATTTAAAAGAGTGTCCATGGAGTTTCTTGCCCGTTCTTCTCCATAGAGATCTACGTTTTGGAATGGGCAACTAGCTTCAACTTTCTGACTAACTGACAGACTGTTTAATTTTGACAATTCAAAAGTGCCTGTACAAGGTTTAATTGAAATAAATGCTTTGAGTTTGAGTAGCATGTGTCTTTCAGGCTTAAAAGAAACGAGCGAATGCTCATTGGTATCACTGTACCAAATTTTTTTTGTGTAATCAGAGATACAGGACTCTTTCGATGGTCTAGAATGTCAAGAACATCAATTGTACCACCACTTCTGACAAAAACTCCCGAGTTTTTATTTCCCCGCCACTCTGTATAGTCGGTCTCGTAATTGCTTTACCACCTTAAACAAAATGTCACTTACACGTCATAAAACGACAAGATATATTTATCTTTGTGGCAGTTATCCATACTAATATTATAAATGCGAAAGTGTGTCTGTCTGTCTGTTACCTCTCCACGCTTAAACCGCTGAACAGATTTAGATAAAATTTTGGTATAGAGATAGTTTGAATCCCGGGAACGGACATAGGATAGTTTTTATTCCGATATTCCTGCGGCATCGAAACGTATGCGGCGCACACGTAGTTATAACATTAGTAGAGTGTCTATTTACTGGAAGTTTTAGTCAAAAGTGGTTCTTGCGAAATCATCATCTGCCTAGCCTTTTTCCAACTATGTTGGGGTCGGCTTCTAGTCTAACCGGATGCAGCTGAATACCAGTATTTTACATGGAGCAACTGCCTATCTCTCTGTCTCTCTATCTATATCTATCTCTTCTTGCGAAATCTGGGTACACAATCCTTCCCAACCTCCACCACCCACCACCTCTGCCGAACCCTTCAGGATTGCAAGCGTGATGTTCTGTTATGTTACAGCCGTTGGAGTTGAAAACGAATTTGAACAGTATCAACTTGGACCGCAATGAAAATGAGAAGGATGAGGACAGTGACAAGACACCTACTGCGGGGGATATGGAGAAATTGTTTCCTGGCAAGTTTGATAAGGATAAGACTCCGGTAAGTGATAGGATAGATACTCTTTTTCCGGCCTGTGGCTGAAAACCAGCGCTGGGCCTTTGTTTGTAGCATTATGCTGAGCGATAGCCGGTTTGCGTGGATGTGACGCATTCTTTCCCCCAATATGTTATTTTTTACCGACTTCAAAAAAAAGGTGGTTAGCTCAAGAAATTAACTCAGAATAAAATTATGAAATAACTTTAATTACGGAAGTCGGTGGCAAAAAAACTAAAACTAAAAAATACAGATCCCAAGACACCAACTTCCGAAATTAAAGTTATTTCATAATTTTGAGTTAATTTCTTTTTGAATGCGATTTAATTTTTTTTAATTACTTATTTTTGTTTGTGTTCTTTTATGCGCCATTTTTGTATTTACAGGATTATAATCATTAGAATCATTAATACATCTTTCTTACCGAATTTCGATGTTCCGATTTTCAAAAGGCGGAATTTCATAATACCTAAGAATTATAATGTCTATTAATAAAAATCACGAAATTTATTTTACCGAAAGTCATAAATGGGATTTGTTTGTGTTCCGATTTTTATATTTTCGAAGAATCGAAATAATCGAGCTAAAATCGAGCTTACAATTGGACTTGGAGCTTACAATTGGAAGCTCGATTTTAGCTAGTATTACTACACTATTGTATTAGGTAAGCCTGTGATGATAGTGTAGGTATGTGTTTAAAAATAAATAAATTAATTTAAAAAAAGAGTGAGCGAAGGGCACCACGAGGTTAGGTTTGGTTAGGTTACTTTAAACCCGTTACACAGAAATAGGGGCCCCCCGAAGCGGGACTCCGGTGACATAGGATGCAAGAGCGAACGAATGACAATACAAATACCTTTACCGTGCATCGAAGTCAAGTTGAATCGCAGTGAAGATCTAACGCGATAATGCGCATCGCAATTTTTTAGCATCGTATTAGCATTTATCGATATTTTGTGCGTCGAAATTCCGTATTCTACTCGTATATTTGTCTTGCTATTCAGTTTTACAAGGCGTTTTTATTTCGGAATTCTAATTAATCGGAATTTTGTTTCGAATTATCATTAATTCGGACTTTTGTTATTCGATCTCTTGGAACTTGGTATTTTGAGAATAGTAATTATAAACGTTAGGAATATTGTAATTTTGGAATTATAAAAATAGGATGAATGATAAATCGGAGTTGTTTTATTAGGAGTTTTGAACCATTCGGAATTATGAAAATCGGTATTTTGAAATTCGTGTTTATGACTGTCGGAATAAAGTTTTTCGTATTTATGTAGTGTAGTACACCCCTTTCTAAGTTAGATTTGAACCATAAGAACAAATCTCGTATGGAAAAGTGCTTATGGAACAAATCTAACTAAGGGCTGATTTTTCCATCGCCAGATAAATTTTATTGGAGGAATAAAATTGACGTTTGACAGTTTTTGTATGAAATAACTGTCAAAATTTCAAAATTATTCCTTGAATAAAGTTATCAGTTGATTGAAAAATCAGCCCTTAAGGAGATATATTAATGATTCTAATGACTATAATTCTGTAAACACATATTATAGTCGCGAATCATATTTTGATCAAGATACAACCTGACACTGACCTGCAAATCGCAAAAAACGTAAGAAAATCTATTCACCATAAAGAACTTCATAAAAATAAAAAATGTTTTATATTTATGTCTGTGTATGTGTGTCTGTGTGGTGCCGGACTTAAAGAATAGCACCACCCCATACTTCCCGTGGGTGTCGTAAAAGGCGACTAAAGGGTCGTACCGGAGAATGGGCAGCAGCGTTCTCTATGCATTCAACCAACCAGCCAACCAGCCAACCCGCTTGCCAAGCGTGGTGATTATGGCAAACCCCCCCTTATGGGGGAGGCCTATGTCCAGCAGTGGACGTCTTTCGGCTGAAATGATGATGATGATGATTTATGTCCATACAGTAAAATAGAGATATGACATAACTTGTACAATGCGTTTCAAATAAGAATAGGATTGACTTAAAAATAAGAAAGAAAGTAGCGTAATTTAAAAAAAACTAATTATGACAATTTTTTTATGTTTTTTCACTTTGATTTATCTAAGACTCGGTTAAACAAAAAAAAAAGTAATTGATACGCAAATAAGTTATCTTTGCAAACCGTACTTTTCAATCAACATTTGACAGATAGAGGTCATTGACGTTCCTATTCTTATTTGAATCGCATTGTATGTTCTTTATTGAACAGTTTTACTCTTCATAAATGCGCTTATTTGTCCGGGATTAAGGAAATTTTGATGTTGCTGATGTATTTTCTTATTTCAGGTACAAGACCTCTTAGAATGGTGTCAATGCGTAACTCGCGAGTACAAATCCTGTCGCGTAACCAATCTTACTACAAGCTTCCGTTCAGGACTCGCCTTCTGCGCCATCATACACCGGTTCCGACCTGACCTCATGTGAGTACAAAATAATTATACAATATGTAACATAATTAACGCAAGCCCTCATACACCCCAATTAGAGTATTGAGTTAAAAGCATAATACAATGAAAATTGAGTCTTATTGCTTTGAAATAAGATTTAATTTTCTTTGGCTCAATCGGCTGGCGTTATGGCAAAATACATAATTTTTGAAAAAAAAATATCTTTAAAAGTTACTGGGGCCCGTGGCTAAATAATAACAGCGGCACAGGTCGATCGATCAGGTTAAGCTACGCTTGCCGCGGTTGGTCTGTGGATGGGTGACCATCTTTACATACCGAGACCCCTCCGTGCCTCGGAAAGCACCTTAAGCCGTTGGTCCCGGCTGTCATTCGTGGATCTTTGACAGTCGTTACGGGTAGTCAGAAGCCAGAAAGTCTGACAACCAGTCTTACCAAGGGGTATCGTATTACCTAGTAACTGGGTTGTGGAGGTCAGATAGGCAGTCGCTCCATGTAAAATACTGGTATTCAGCTGCATCCGGTTAGACTGGAAGCCGACCCCAACATAGTTGGGAAAAGGCTAGGCAGATGATGATGATGATCTTTAAAAGTTACTGAAATCGATTCAGTAGTCAATAATGAACAAACTGCTTTCAGGCCTTGCGTTTATCCTGTTACACTTTGTATAGTTGAAATATAAAACAAGTTATTAAACATTTTCTAAATCTAGTCTAAATGTCATTTCAGCAACAGTTAATGTCAAACATATAGGGAAATTAGAGGTACTTTAGACAGATTGAGAATGAAATCAGACTATGAACATTCTTAAAATTACGAGAATTGCCCCTCAGGTATTTTCAGAACCTCACGGGTGTGAACCAAGGTGAGATTCTGTTGATTATTCGGAGAAAGTAAAGAAAAACACAGTTCCGTACCACAAGGCGAAAACGCAGAAAAAAAACCACGTTTGTTGTATGGGAGCCCCCCTTAAATATTTATTTTATTCTGTTTTTAGTATTTGTTGTTATAGCGGCAACAAAAATACATCATTGTGAAAATTTCAACTGTCTTGCTATCGCGGTTCTTGAGATACAGCCTGGTGACAGACTGAAGGACGGACAGACAGCGCTCTGTCAGAGCCGACATAAAGTTTGAATCGAGCTGTAACATGTAACACTATTTGGTGTAAGGACGTTTTAAGAATTATCTTTCTGGTTCTGAAACCCAATTCAGTTGAAACTAAAAAAAATACATCATTGTGAAAATTTCAACTGTCTTGCTATCGCGGTTCTTGAGATACAGCCTGGTGACAGACTGAAGGACGGACAGACAGCGCTCTGTCAGAGCCGACATAAAGTTTGAATCGAGCTGTAACATGTAACACTATTTGGTGTAAGGACGTTTTAAGAATTATCTTTCTGGTTCTGAAACCCAATTCAGTTGAAACTAAAAATAGAGGGGGCCTACGACGAATTAGGATAAGTTTTAAAGTTAAAAGTCAGCTGTTGTTGTGAAATTGATACCCACCCGCTATTATTTTAACCATGCAACCACTACATAAGTAGATAAGTAGGGTAGGTAGGTCGTGGGTCTGTAGTGGTATTTACAACGCCACATGCGAACTACTTGTCATACTGACGTCAGCCACAATCCTGCATCTCGCAAGCAGAGTTTACCGCGCAACTAGCATATACAGGGTTATTGGTAAAACATTAACAACCTCTTAAGAGGTCATTGTACTCATCATTATGAACAACTTTTACTATGGGACCAAACCTGAAATCGCGAAAAAAAAATCAGCTGTTCCCTACATTTATGTTCGTATAACTCGTCAAAATGTAGGGAACAGCTGATTTTTTTTTGCAATTTCCATAGTAAAAGTTGTTCATAATGATGAGTACAATGACCTCTTAAGAGGTTGTTAATGTTTTACCAATAACCCTGTATATTACAAGGGCCCGACATGAATCATCGGGCAGTTGCCCGCCAGACACAACACCCGTCTGGTCGGAGGATCCTCCCTTCTCTATGGAGGGTGAGTGAACTTTACAACCTGTTCCTCATACCTCTATAGGTTCGACCCCAGACCCCTTTACCACAGTATAAAGATCATACAGTATGGTAACTCGGCCGTAACCTTGAAATAAATGCCTACAGCCGCGCGGTACTTAAACATGCGATAGGGCTGCCCGCCTCCAGCATTTTAATTACATTTGCCTACTTTGTGTTTCCATTTAGTTTTGTTATTGTATTTTACTGTATGTACATATATAATAAAATATACTTTTTTTATATATTATAAACAAATAAAATACTTTGTGAATTATAAAAATGCTTGTTGAAGTGTTTAATAAAAATGCGTGTTGTTTTTTGATTGGTAGATTTAATTAAAAAATCATGTTTATGTTTGAATAACAAATCTTATAAATTTGCGACCGAAAAATATTTGCGCCTCGACTGAGACGTACGAAATGCTTTATTATTTTTTAAAGTATAAAAAATCCGCATTCTAATTTAAAGCTTAATTAAAAATTGTTTTGGGAAACATGGACAAGGTGCAGAAAAAGGAATATCTTTTACTTGGTTATAGATACCTGAGGGGCCCGTGGCTAAATAATAACAGCCGCACAGGTCGATCGATCAGGTTAAGCTACGCTTGCCGCGGTTGGTCTGTGGATGGGTGACCACCTTTACATAGCGTGACCCCTCCGTGCCTCGGAAAGCACGTTAAGCCGTTGGTCCCGGCTGTCATTCGTGGATCTTTGACAGTCGTTACGGGTAGTCAGAAGCCCGAAAGTCTGACAACCAGTCTTACCAAGGGGTATCGTATTACCCACTAACTGGGTTGTGGAGGTCAGATAGTCAGTCGCTCCATGTAAAACACTGGTATTCAGCTGCATCCGGTTAGACTGGAAGCCGACCCCAACATAGTTGGGAAAAGGCTAGGCAGATGATGGTTATAGATACCTGCAGCTACTTTACAATTTATATGTTTGGTTCTACAAATTAATCTTAGTGTAGTCCGTATATCTTAATCATAGTATAATCTTATTGTAGCACAATATAGCCTACACGTCATATTAAATATGTACTTAAACTTATTTTTAGTGAAAAAATCGGGCGGTTAATGTTAAAAAAACAACATACCGTCCGTTCGTCACTGCGCTGCGGTACAGTCACAACTGTCTGCATGCCGAGCGCATGCCGAGGTCGAGGCGCGTAGGTATAGCTCGCGTTTCGTCCGTTTGTATGAAGTCGAAATACTGTATAATCTTTATACTGTGCCTTTACTTTGTGTCATTTATTTCATCACCACTGCTCTATAAACGGTGAAGGACAACATCGTGAGGAAGCCGGGATCTCCTAGAAGTTCGAAGTCATGTGACATCTACCAACCAGCACTGGGCCTGGTTAGTGGCCCACTCCTCTCACAGTGAGGTGGCCTGAGTCCCAACAGTGGGAACATTATAGGCTGATTATGAACCACTGCACTTTTTGTCTGCAGATTTACTAATTCAGATACAAATGCAGATTTTAAATCTTCGTCATACCAACAAAGGTACATTTCTGATCTTTGGAAAATTATAGAATAGTTTGTCAGACTTCTGATTAGACTAGAATGAATTTAGATAAAAATGCTATATAAATTCTACTCTTTAGTAACTTGGTTGGTTGGTTGGTTAGTGGTTTGGTTGGTTAATTGGTTGGTTGGTTGGTAGGTGGTGTTGGTTTGTTGTGGTAGTTTCAACAGAGGTACGTTTCTGATCTTTGGAAAATTATAGAATAGTTTGTCAGGCTTCTGATTAGACTAGAATCAATTTAGATAAAAATGCTACATTAATTCTACTCTTTAGTAACTTGGTTGGTTAGTGGTTTGGTTGGTTAATTGGTTGGTTGTTTGGTAGGTAGGTGATGGTGTTGGTTTGTTGTGGTAGTTTGTTGGTCCTGTATAGGTACTGAAAATGTATTTGTTTTTTTATTAGAGTTGTAAGTGACTGTACTGTTGGTGTGCTTAATAAACTAGCTGCGCCCCGTGGTTTCACCCGCTGAGTCTCGATCCCGTCGGAATATCGGGATAAAAAGTATCCAGTTCATGGTCTACACACGTGCTAAACTTCATCCAAAGCCGTTCAGCCGTTCTATCATAAAGGCAATTGCTTCCTGTCAGGCGTTTTCGACGTCAAGAGCAGGCCCATTCAGCAATAAAAAACAATTTAGCGTAACAACCAAACATAGAACAAATCAAATCTCTTCTCTTTATAATATTAGTTTAGATAAATAAATAACTTTGTTGAGTAACATATTTGTAACCTCTTGGCTTCCCGAACATAAATAAAAACTTTTTTCCAAAAAAACAACAAACGAATTCCAAAAAAAAACACTAGGTGCAAACTGAAAAATAACTTTAATTTCGGAAGTCGGTGTCAAAAACGATAATGCGGAACAAACGACGGCGAATTCCGAAATTAAAGTTATTTTTCACTTTGCAGTGTTTTTTTGGAAGACGGTTGTTTTTTTTTGTAAATTTTTTTCTTATGTTCGGGAAGCCAAGAGGTTACAAATATGTTACTCAACAAAGTTATTTATTTAAGTTAGTTATTTGTGTTTTTTTTTTGGAAAATAGGTTTTATTTCTCACTTTTCAGTTGTACCTACCCCACACAAATTCATTTAAAACTACTTGCAATATAAATATCAGTGACAGGAAGTTATTAAAACATCATCAATATAAACTAAGTAAAAAAGTCGTACTATTGAAGCTAACTCACAAACTACCCAAGCAACGTTATATGGGACCACCCCTGAAGCATACCTTAACTTAGAAAATCCGTCTTTATATGACGGAGTTATGTCCGAACATACATAATCATAAAAACAATATACAGGGTGAATTTTTCAAGTGGGCGTGGATGGCCAAATTCGAAACTATAAGGAATAGCGAAAAGTACTCAAAAGGAATCGCGGCCCGATTTTGATGAAAACAAAAACTGCATCATTGGAATTTTAAAAAATCAATATTTCTAGCCCAGTTTAAAGTCACTTCTTTAAATAATCATTTATTGCAATGAGTAAAACACACACGTGTACAAAAATTATAAAAAAATGGCGTCGCGACTGAGAGTCGCGGAGGATCGCTGATACACGTCCGTATCCGCTCGCAATCGGTGTACTCTCTTCCTCCGCCGCCCGCGCTGGCTAGAAATATTGATTTTTCAAAATTCCAATGATGCAGTTCATCGGGTTCGATTCCTGAATCGAACCCGATGATTTTGAAAAAAAAAACACTATATTATTACACCACTCGATAGTGTCCCTAATAAGGATCAAATTCTGGGAAGCAATAACATACCGCAAACTTAACTCCTCATAGTTTTGGATTTGGCCATCCACGCACACTTGGAAAATTCACCCTGTATATAAACATCCGAATTGAAGTCCTCCTTTTTTGAAGTCGGCTAATAAAACAGATTTAATTGTATCTTTCCAGTGACTTCTCCGGTCTACAACCTGACGAGGCAGAGAAGAATCTCCGCGTGGCGTTAGAAGCTAGTTCTAAGTTGGGCATCTCGCAAGTACTGACAGCAGCCGATGTGTGTTCGCGACAGATTCCTGACAGATTAGCGGTAAGTTATCACATGTAATGTCATCATCATCTGCCAAGTCTTCCCCACTATGTTGTGGTCGGCTTCCAGTCTAACCAGATGCTCTAACCAGTAGCTTCCAAATATAACATTCGATATCAATTGGCGTCCTTTGTCGTTAACATTTTTGACGTGTGGACGTCCATGGTTATAAAAAGTACTCTTATAACATCTTTTTTTTCCAGATAATGACATATCTCTTCCAATTGAGGGCACATTTCACTGGCAACGAATTACAAGTAGAACAATTAGGTAAGTGGCGAGAATTACCATTTTGCCTCATTATTTATAAGCGACAAGTCTGAATTTTTTTTTTTTTTGAAAATTGAAATTCTTCAAATTTTGAAAAATATCACAATACCCAATATAATTTACTAGCTGCGCCCCGCGGTTTCACCCGCATAAGTGTTGATGCCGTGGGAATATCGAGATAAAAACTATCCTATGTCCCCGGAATGCAATCTATCTCTCTGCCAAATTTTATCGAAATCCGTTCAGTGGTTTAGGCGTGAAAAGGTAACATACAGACAGGCAGAGTTGCTTTCGAATTTATAATATTACTATGGATTTATAATACAACTCAAAACTGAAACTCAAAGCATTTATTTCAAACTAGCCGACCGCCGCGGCGATCTTCTTCCGCCTCAGAATCAAAACACAAAATGTATGAGAAAATGAATTCCCTTCATTCTTTTTCTATTCGTGAATTTTTCCCGTGTTTTAATAGTTTTTTTTATTTATTTTTCTTCTTACATAAACCATTACAGGATTATAATATTATATATATTATCCAGTTATTCTGCTATTCGGGGCGGAGACAAATCCAAAAAATCAATGATCATAAAAATCGGTCCAGACGTTCTTCAGTTATAGACGGTGTAACTAACCCGACTTTGTTTTATGTAACGCTCATTTGGAGGAACATCGACGTAACTGCTACTTTACTTTTTAGGGTTCCGTACCCAAAGGGTAAAAACGGGACCCTATTACTAAGAATCCACTGTCCGTCTGTCACCAGGCTGTATCTCATGAACCGTGACAGCTAGGCAGTTGAAATTATCACAGATGATGTATTTCTGTTGCCGCTATAACAACAAATACTAAAAACAGAATAAGATAAATATTTAAGGGGGGCTCCCATAAAACAAACGTGTTTTTTCGGCGTTTTTGCCTTGTGGTACGGAATTCTTCGTGTGCGAGTCCGACTCGCCGGCCAGTTTTTTATTTATTTTTTTACGTCTTTGTTTCTCCTAACGTAAATACGCTTTCTAAGAGCTTTGTCATATTTAACTAATTTTAGGGAAAAATACATTGACGTCGATGCTTCTCCAAATGACCGATATATGTATATGTCGGCGCGTGAAGCCGTTGGCGCTGTTTGTTTTCGAAGTTTCGAGCTGTCAGAACACGATGACCGATGTCACTCGGTTTTGACGTTTAAGTTGGTTTAAGCAATAGAGCTTAGTTCGGAAATCGCCTCATTCGGATACGAAGCGAATCGCTTGAGTGAGCTCGCGACTGGGCTGGCAACACTGGTTTTGGTATTAATTAGTTTGGCAACACTGGTTTTGGAGGGAACTGAGAAAAGTCAGATTACAGAACGACAAAAATGAGACACACATCCTTCCCCGGAGTTTCCCGGGATGGGAGGAGTTTTATGATGGAAATTGGAAAAGAGGAGCAGTGAGAACTCCGCTAGAAGAGAGAGGTTCCTTGAGGGACAGTCAACGGAGGTCAATTTGGTTAGCCAGCCCGGTAACGATCTCGCTGCGTATCTGGATGTGTCGTGTACCTACAGTGTGTGATGATTAGCGAGTGTGATTCAATTGTTCGTAAACTATAATCTGATTTAAAGTGCAAACGGTTATTCTATTGCGCAATAGCCAACTCTACCCATAGTGCGCCCACGGTATTTAAAATATGGCTGATGATGACGAGACACTATACCTTCTCCGTCATTTAGATAAACAAAGTACAGGCACTTTTGAATTGTCAAAGGGTCGTTGTATTATCGAAATGTTCTTGTTTTCAGGTAACGACGAGACTGAATCCTCGTACTTAGTGGGCCGTCACGACACGGACGGCTCCATCCCTCAGGAGCTGTTCAGCAGGGAGATCAGCATGAGACGCTCGCGGAACACGATCGACCGGCCACGACCTGGGTAAGTCAAACCACCATTTTTGCACTTAGCTGTAATACTGCGCGCGCGCGTGTGCGTAAAGAACGCTCTTAGTGATAAGACCGCCTCTTGTGTCACCATTTGTAAAATGTCTGTGTTTATGTCTGTAATTTTAATGGTGTACAGACGGCAGCACATGAAGCTACCCGCAACTATCAAATTTTGTAAAACAAAGAAATAGATACGGCCCACATGATTATTTTTTGGCACACACGCAAGAAAGTAGGCGTAACACTTTTGTACTATCTTATGGTACACATGCTCAAAAGGGGCGGGCACTAGACAGTATAGATACAGTCACTGAATGCACACATGCAAATCTGCGCTGCGTAACACACTATCAATCACAATCTGAATCATTTTTAAAGGTATTGCTAATTCATTACTTCATATGTTCGAAAAATGTGTCTACTCAACAACGTAAAGAACGCAATGAATATTGTTGAACTGACAAAACCCGTTGCTACTGATTGTATATATGCAATTAAATTTTTGGTCAGTTTGATCGGATAGAGGCGACATGTGCCACGCCTCCATGACATATCCCTCGATACCCGTGGTCCTGTCTATGTGTTAAATTAATGTCGCCATTGTAGCGGCACGTTGTGTATACAGGGTTATTGGTAAAACATTAACAACTCAAACTCAAACTCAAACCATTTATTTCAATTAAACCATTAACAGGCACTTTTGAATTGTCAAGAAGTCGGTCAGTCAGAAAATATGAAGCTAGTTGCCCATTCCAAAGCGTAGGTACCTATGGAGAAGAATGGGCAAGAAACTCCATAGACACTCTTTTTAAATTACATTTTACAAAAATATTTGTTAAGTACTTCATTACTTTTGAATTTATGATTATATAATGTGAGAACGATGTAAAAAATAAAAACCGGGCAAGAGCGAGTCGGACTCGCGTACCGAGGGTTCCGTAACATCCGGGTTTATGCATAAGGTTTATGTTTATGAAATTCAATGTTTTTTTTTATTTTTGAGTGATTGAATGAATGGTAAATTGCGGTTTACGATTTATGACGTATTAAAAAAAAACTATTTACTAGATCTCGTTGAAACCAATTTTCGTTGGTAGTTTACATGGTACATCATTTTTTTTTTTAGTTTTATCATTCTCTTATTTTAGAAGTTACAGGGGGGTGGGGACACACATTTTACCACTTTGGAAGTGTCTCTCGCGCAAACTATTCAGTTTAGAAAAAAATGATATTAGAAACCTCAATATCATTTTTGAAGACCTACCCATAGATACCCCACACGTATGGGTTTGATGAACAGTATAGTACTTATAGTTTCGGAGAAAAGTGACTGTGACATACGGACGGACAGGCAGACAGACAACGGACAGACAGACAGACAGACAGACATGACGAATCTATAAGGGTTCCGTTTTTGCCATTTGGCTACGGAACCCTAAAAAAGACGACTGCGTTCTCCTCAGACTCCTCGACCCGTAACGACTGTCAAAGACCCACGAATGACAGCCGGGACCAACGGCTTAACGTGCTTTCCGAGGCACGGAGGGGTCACGGTATGTAAAGATGGTCACCCATCCACAGACCAACCGTGGCAAGCGTAGCTTAACCTGATCGATCGACCGAAATCGAAAAATACAGGGTTATTGGTAAAACATTAACAACCTCTTAAGAGGTCATTGTACCCATCTTTATGAACAACTTTTACTATGGGACCTAACCTGAAATCGCGAAAAAAAATCAGCTGTTCCCTACGTTTATGTTCGTTTAACTTGTCAAAATGTAGGGAACAGCTGATATTTTTTTCGCGATTTCTGGTTTGGTCCCATAGTAAAAGTTGTTTATAATGATGAGTACAATGACCTCTTGAGAGGTTGTTAATGTTTTACCAATAACCCTGTAGATATCACAGCGGGCCCTATCAGAATACCAGCGCTGTGACATTTATTTTTTAAATGTCGCAGCATCATGCTGAGATAGGAGCCTTTTGGCCTCCTATAGGACTTTCTGTTTTATTTTCCTTTGTTACTTTTTCTTTTGTTATATAACTTAGATTTTTATTTGACTGTGTTTAGTTTAGTTTGTGATCTTCCTGTACGAGTCACAATAAATACTTTATCTTTTTCTTTCTTTCTTTATATTAAAACACACGTACTCGTGAATCAAATGACTAAGCAATTTATTGTTATAAATTCATGTTAGCATTAATCACAACTGCCAGTTAGTACATAAGCAATGGCAGTAGTATTTACTAAACTATTATTTTGATATTAATTCTAACAATAGATACACGTCTGCTTAACCCTTCGGGGACTACAATTGCGATGATGTTATGTGATCATTTCTTGTTCCAGTTCCCAAGACTCGCAAGAATCCCGTCACTCCAACGACCGCACAACTCCAGACAAGCCTCAATCTCCGGCCCCCATGAAAGATGTCCGCGATATGTTCCTCCAGCAATCCAAGACCATCCTCGGCAAGATGCTGTCCCCGGCCAGAGACCTCAGGGAGAAACCCACTGCCAAGTGGTTCGCTGACCCCTTGAAAGTTAACGAGGTAAGTTATTAATTGCTCCTCCAACAATCTAAGACTCATCATCATCTGCCTGCCTTTTCCCAACTATGTTGGGGTCGGCTTCCAGTCTTAACCGGGTGCAGCTGAATGCCAGTATTTTACATGGAGCGACTGCCTATCTGACCCCCACAACCCAGTTACTGGGTATTACGATACCCCATGGTAAGACTGGTTGTCAGACTTTCGGGCTACTGACGACCCGTAACGACTGTCAAAGATCAAAGATCTACGAATTACAGCCGGGACCAACGGCTTACCGTGTTTTCTGAGGCACGGAGGGGTCACGGTATGTAAAGATGGTCACCCATCCACAGACCAACCGCGGCAAGCGTAGCTTAACCTGATCGATCGACCTGTGCGGCTGTTATTATTTAGCCACAGGCCCAATGGCAACAATCTGATAATATTCCCATGAAACGCTTTGGAAAAAGTATTATTTAAATTTCTTTGTTATTGGGTACCTAAGTACAAAAAAACTGGCCAAGTGCGAGTCGGACTCGCACACGAAGGGTTCCGTACCACAAGGCAAAAACGCCGAAAAAAACATGTTTGTTGTATGGGAGCCCCCCTTAAATATTTATTTTATTTTAATTTTATTATTTATTATTAACGTTAAAATATAACTGAGTATTTTGTGAATATTTCAAGTGCCTACCTGTTGCCATTTTTGACATCGAGCAAAAAAGGGCAAAAAAATCGCGTTTGTTGTATGTGAGCCCCCTTAAATATTTATTTTATTTTGTTTTTAGTATTTGTTGTTATAGCGGCAACAGAAATACATACTTTGTGAAAATATCAACAGTCTAGCTATCGCGGTTCTTGAGATACAACCTGGTGACAGACAGACGGACAGACAGCGAAGTCTTAGTAATAGGGTTCCGTTTTTACCCTTTGGGTACGGAACCCTAAAAAGACGGTGGCACTCGGGGAGTGCCGACAGACGTGAAAACAAATCACAAACAGAATACTTTGCCATCACTCACTGGCATATCGGATACTTATACATTAAAACCGAGTACACCCCGAGGACAGCCGAACACATACCGAAGCGGGTATTTTTTTAATCGTCTTATAAACAAAACACGCGCGGTGTCGCTTACGGTAACAGTGGCGCGAGTTCAATGGTATTTTTCCCATCTCAAAGAATGCCCAAAAAAAGAAGTTTTCACTTCAAAAATTTTCTTCTCAAGTTTTGAAAACATCATCAAAAACTATTTTTATCTCCATTCCAGCCACCGCCCGCCAGGCCGGAGAAGCTGATGACTCGCAAGGAGTTAACAGATCCCTTTGGTTCTGATGATGAAGAGGAACAGCAAGAGACTCCAGCACCTCCTGCGCAGAACAACCAGAACAATGATATAGGTAACCTTATTAATCAGGTATTACCTTAGTAGTACTTAAAAAGGAATTTTAGGTGCCCAGACATTAAAATAAGTACTCTGATAATAGCCATCTATTAAAATACCCATATCCAGTTATCGACAATTCATCATCATCATCATTTCAGCCGATAGACGTCCACTGCTGGACATAGGCCTCCCCCAATTTTGAGGGGGGTTTGCCATAATCGCCACGCTTGCCAGGCGGGTTGGCGATCGCAGTATGGTATGGTGGTGGAATGCATAGAGAACGCTGCTGCCCATTCTCCGGTCTCCCTTAGTCGCCTTTTACGATACCCACGGGAAGTATGGGGTGGTGCTATTCTTTAAGTCCGGCACCACACAGACAGTCCGGCACCACACAGACAACCCATATCCAGTTATCTACAATTAACAGTATGAAAAATACCTTTATTCTTTATTACAGTAAAACCACAACCGGACTCGAAACCGGAACCGGTCTTGGACCCGCTATCTCAACCGGAACCGGACAGTCGGCTGTCAATTATACAACCTAAGCCAACCACGCCGGAGCTGCCTAAACCAACGCCGGTAAGAGAAGTGCTGTGTTTGAGTGGATGGCTTGTGTTTGTAGTTCGTAGTGTGAGTGTAGTGGCGTTGTGAGGTTGTAGCCAGGAAATACGTATAGTAGAACTAGCACGCCCCGCGGTTTTACCCGCATAAGTCTTGAACCCGTGGGAATATTGAGATAAAAAGTATCCTATGTCCTTTCCCGGGACTCAAACTATCTCTATACCAGATTTCATCGAAATCGGTTGAGCGGTTTAAGCGTGAAGAGGTGACAGACGGACAGACACACTTTCGCATTGATAATATTAGTATGGTTTATAATGCCCTTTGAATTCTAGATTATTCTAGATTCTAGTTCACTTATGAACGTCAAAATTTACAAGAAAATAAAATTAATTCTAGTCGCCCAAAAGTTCGTTTTGTATGGAGAAGAATGGGCAAGAAAGTCCATTGTAAGTAATTAAATGCTATCAAATCATCGATCATCTTGATGTTCACGAGTTTGATAGTGACTTCAATACAAACGATCAATTTTTTTAGTTAATTTATTGTTACAGAAATGTTTCCGTTGATAAAAATATTAAGTATTTGTAAAAACAGTCCTATTGACTACACCTAATATTTTAATACTAGCTGCGCCCCGCGGTTTCACCCGCGTAAGTGTCGATCCCGTGGGAATATCGGGATAAAAAGTTAGCTTATATGTTAATCCAGGGTGTCAGCTACCTTCATACATTTTTTATCAAAATTGGTCCAACCGTTTGAGTGTGAAGAAGTAACAAACACTTAAACACACGGACACTCACAAACTTTTGCCTTTATAATATTAGTGTGATTTTTCACCCTGGCTACGACCTCACACGCTGTTTATTGGATCCGACATGTCATATACAAATACTTCAAAGATAGACAACTGTATCTAAACATTATACATACCTACGTGTGATTGACTGACTTACAAATAAAGTTGTAATTAGTTCTTCAAGTTGTCATTTAGAATATAGAAATATTTAGATGACTTTTAACAATTATAGATAATTAGTGTTTTTTTTTTGTCATACTAATAAGCTCAGTAGCGAAATCATACATTTTAGAAGACTAATTTATAGAAGAGATTGAACTTTTTTTAAAAGAAATAAGTATTACCATTTTTAAAGGAAATATATAAAAATATTGTTGTATACGTGTAACGTTAAATGCGCAATTACCTCTTAAAAGGTCATTGTACTCATCATTATAAACAACTTTTACTATGGAACCAAACTTTAAATCGCAAAAAAAATCAGCTGTTTAGTACATTTTGACGAGTTATGCGAGCATAAATGTAGGGAACAACTGTTTTTTTTTTTTTTCGCGATTTCAGTTTTGGTCCCATAATAAAAGTTGTTCATAATGATGAGGACAATGACCCCTTAAGAGGTTTTGCGCATTTAACGTTACACCTTGTATAAGTAACTTATTAATTGAAATGACGAATAATTTATAGTTAAAGTATATCTTAGTGAAAATCTTTAAGCACGTAAAGTATGGTCAGTAAAACATTCTGTTCTGTTGGGTTTTGTTGACAAAAAATGTCGTTTTTTTGTTTGTGTCCGTCCAATTTTGGGATAATTTTATAACTGCAGATAAAAAAAAAATAATTATACCTTTGTATAAAAGCGAGTGCGATATAAATGCCAGGGTTTAGTAATCTGCCAGTTAATTCATTACTGTCATTATCGTGTAACTTGGTACGGTTAGCAAAGTAAATAAAAATATTTATGTAGTTGGTTTCATCCCATAAATTATTGAAATTCACTCTGATCCGATAAGTTACATTAAAAAATAATGTGATAAAACAAACTCCTTATACCTTTTAATTTATGTTGCCGACCGTACAATTAAAAAAAATACCCGTCATTTCTTTCCATTGCTCATCGACACCGCTTTCCTGCCTGTGTTTGACGCTTCTGATTGGACGACGCTATGTAACCCCGCTTCGCTGATTGGTCGATCACGTCATCGCTCTCGATTCCCATTGGCCAGCAATTGTTATCACGTCATGACGAGTTGAAAGAGCGAGCGAGACAGTTGCTCGAAGCTACGAAAAAGGAGGCGAGGGAAAAGGACAGAAAGATGCGACAGAACGAGAAGGAGAGAGAAGAGAAAGAGAATGGACATAGGAATGGAGATGTAAGTCCTAAGGTATGAGTTTTTATTGCTAAACCGTTTTTCATGTCATGGTTAACGAAATAGTGCGTAGAATAGAGTAGAGCATACGTTACTTATTGAAAAATGTCCTGTGATTTGTAAAATTTCATGAAATCTTTGTTGACTGTTGTACTTGTTGTGTTGTAATCATAAAAATTAAGATGAGATTTGCCAGTGGAACAGGCTTTCTAAACTACTAGTGAAAAATATTTCAATTATATGTTTCAGTAAATTGAGATATTTTTTTTGCGAACAGTAATGTATAAATTCTAAATGCTCAAAAAATTGCAAAGTAATAAGCGCGTAAAAACAAAAAAAAATTACATGGGTTTTTAAAATATACTGTAACAATAGAAATTGATTCAAAGTCAAAGCATTATCAAATAGGCACTTTTGAACGTCAAAAATTACAATAAAATAGAATTGATTCTAATCGCCCATTCTAAAAGGTAGTTTTCGTATGGAGAAGAAGATTGTTCAATACAGAAGATTTTTAGTTTAGTTTAGTCCTGTCAAATTAATCAGCGCCTGACGTAGATTGACGTCATTTTAGTAGGCAAGTTTTTAATCACGTCTAAACTTGTATGGAGTAGTGTCAGGCGCTGATCAATTTGACAGGACTAAACTAATATTTATCTTCTGTCCTTCTCTTAATGAAATAGAATGAAAAAGATGCAATGAACTTAAATTTAGTTTAATTTGTGAACAAGGGAATCGGAACCAATATAATTCTAATACCTAGCTAAAAGATAATATATCTATGAACTAAATAAAAATACACAGACCTCTGAAGAGTGGTTATAAACGGACAGACAGACATTAAAGTTTATTATATTTGTTAAGTTCACTCTTTATCTCGCTCGCGGACTGTGTGAGAGCGAGACAGAGTGCGGTGCTGGGCGGAAGGCAGCGCCAATAGTTTAGGTTTTTGCTTTTTACGGTGAAAATAAAGGTAATTAAAAAACGGAATAACATAAGACCTGCTTTATAGTCAGTTCAGTTAGTATGCAAAGTTTCATGATCTAATTTGAAGTATTTTAATACCAGCGGTTTATTGTTCGGTTTGGAGGTAACTTTGGATTTTTTTTTTTTCTAGCGACATTCTCGCTCCTTTAAGGAATCGTGTTTTCGTCTGACATAGTACTTAACCATTAATCCTCAACTTTAGCATATACAGAGCGTTAGGTTAAACGAGGGACATACTTTGAGGGGAGTTAGTACTCATGAAAATGAGCAACTTTTACTATGGGGCCGAACATGAAATCGCAAAAAAAAACAGCTGTTCAGTACATTTTGACGAGTTATGCGAACATAAATGTAGGAAACGGCTGATTTTTTTCCGCGATTTCAGGGTTATTCCCATAATAAAAGTTGTTCATTTTCATGAGTACTAACTCCCCTCAAAGTATGTCCCTCGTTTAACCTAACGCTCTGTATTTATTTCAAAATTAATGCTGCGGTATTTTCGACATAACGGAGGATCATGCTAAGCCATTTGAGGTAGGCTCTTAACCGCTTGTGTGCCGTAATTACAGACACAATTAAAAAGCCATTGTGTCTCGCGTAGATCTACGTTCCGGCAGACTAAGGGTTAAAGAAGAAAGAATAAATATTGTATTGCACATATGTTCTGCGCAAGCACTCGATGTTAAAGCCTATTTGTATCCATTTAATGTAGGAAAATAACTAATTATAATATTGTATTTCATCCTAGCCCATGACAGAGGAAGAAAGACAGGCGATGCTACGGGAGAGAGCGAGAAAGCTAATTGCTGATGCGAGAGCCGGTATTGTTAGGTAAGTTATTAATTATTTTTGAATTGATTCATCTTCATCATCTGCCTAGCCTTTTCCCAACTATGTTGGGGTCGGCTTCCAGTCTAATCGGATGCAGCTGAATACCAGTATTTTGCATGGAGCGACTGCCTATCTGACCTCCACAACCCAGTTACTGGGTTATTTTTGAATTGATTGTACCCCAGTAAAGGCAAAATGTACGCAAGGACTCCAAAACTTGAATCAATACAATTTTATGTGCTAAGTAATCCAAATGATTTTCGATGATTAAAAAGCTGCTCAAGTGCGAGTCGGACTCGCACACGAAGGGTTCCGTACCACAAGGCAAAAACGCCGGAAAAAACACTTATTTTTTTGGAAGCTCCCCTTAAATATTTATTTTATTCTGTGTTTAGTATTTGTTGTTATAGCGGCAACAGAAATACATCATCTGTGAAAATTTCAACTGTCTAGCTATCACGGTTCATGAGATACAGCCTGGTGACAGACAGACAGACGGACAGTGGAGTTAGTAATAGGGTTCCGTTTTATACTCTTTGGGTACGGAACCCTAAAAATAAACGCTAATAAGTTCCAGTGCTTTTTAGCGTGTTGAGTTTTTTAATTAAATTTTAATTTTTTTGCCGTGTAGATTTACGCATCCCAAAAACTGTTTTTACCATCTCAATCTTAAATGAGATTGCTCACGTCATTAAGTAAACTTTATGTAGAACCTGTATAAGTGTCCATCCCGTGGGAATGTCGGGATAAAAATTACCCTATGTGTTAATCCTGGTTATAAACTATCTGTGAGCCAAATTTCGTCCAAATATAAATACTTAGGTAGGTTATTACATAAATATCAAATAATTATAAATTTTTCCACTATTCAAATAATTAACAATCCAAATTATAATTTAAAAAATTAAAATATCCTACTAAACAGTGTCATCAACTCGTCATCCTAACTAATATTATAAACTATCTGCGCCCCGCGGTTTCACCCGCGTAAGTGTCGATCCCGTGGGAATATCGGAATAATAGTAGCCTATATGTTAATCCAGGGTGTCAGCTACCTCCATACAAAATTTTATCAAAATTGGTCCAGCTGGTTGAGCGTGAAGAAGTAACAAACATATAAACACACACACACACACACCCACACACACACACACGCACCCCCCCCCCCCACACACACACACGCACCCCCCCCCTCCACACACACACATACACACACACTCACAAACTTTCGCCTTTATAATATTAGTGTGATGCGAAAGTAAGTTTGTTTGTTTGTTACCCTTTCACGCCTAAACCACTGAACCGATCATCCTGAAATTTTGCATATACGTTGTCAGGTGTACAGAAACGGACATAGGGTACCTTTCATCCCGAAAAAAAGTGCTGTTCCCGAGGAAAACAACAATAACGTTATTATTATAATAGATGGCGCCACATGTCTTTCGACCGGGATTGACACTTATGTTGGTGAAATCACGGGACGCTGCTAGTAGATAATAAAATTAGTCAATGAAATGTCAAAGTACTTAATTATAATAGGAATACAAAAATTAGATTAATTTATCATTCAAAAATTAGATTAATTTATCATTCAAAAATTAGATTAATTTTTTATTCAAAAATTAGATTAATTTATCATTAAAAAATTTGATTAATTTATCAGTCAAAAATTAGATTAATTTATCATTCAAAAATTAGATTAATTTATCATTCAAAAATTAGATTAATTTATCATTCAAAAATTAGATTAATTTTTTATTCAAAAATTAGATTAATTTATCATTAAAAAATTTGATTAATTTATCAGTCAAAAATTCGTCAGCGCTACTATACTAACCGTCTCTACGTCTTGCGTTGCTGGAATTCAGCTGTATTCGGTCAGAGTAGAAGCCAACCCCAACATGGTTGGGAAAAGGCAGGCACATTGTGGTGTCGTGCATGACATTGTACATATTTTGTAATATTTTCTTTATCCACAGTCCGACATCACCTCTGTCGCCATCGCGCAACTCTCGCGGCGGCACCGTCGAGATAATCAGCAAGCAATCTGTCATGGACGAGATCGTTGCAGGTTAGTTGTAAACATGATAAATGATTTATTTTCTGTAAGTAGGCTTGTACAAACACTTTTACACGTCAATATATTTTTAAACTAGATGAGGTCAGCGTTTCCTATCTGACTATTCTGAGAAGAAAGGCCGAAGCAAACTCATATTATCGCATTCTGCAACTGTACAATAAAAACCTACAAGAGGGCCGAAGCCTGCCGGGTCAGCGGGATTGTCTGAAAGGGTTACCTCTGGCCCGGAACATGAAGGGCTAAGGAAGGAACACGGGTGGGTTTTAGTCAGTAAGAGTCTGACACTCCCTTCCGCTCTACCCAGAGCGGGAGACCCCTCCCGCTCTGGGTGGAGCGGAAGGGAGTGATATATTTGATAATTTCACACCCTCAAAAAAAATAAGCTGGCCAAGTGCGAGTCGGACTCGCACACGAAGGGTTCCGTACCACAAGGCAAAAACGCCGGAAAAAACACGTTTGTTGTATAGGAGCCCCCGTTAAATATTTATTTTATTCTGGTTTTAGTATTTGTTATTATAGGGGCTATAGAAATACACCCTCTGTGAAAATTTCAACTGTCTAGCTATCACGGTTCATGAGATACAGCCCGGTGACAGACAGACAGACGGACAGTGGAGCCTTAGTAATAGGTTCCCGTTTTTACCCTTTGGGGTTAGGGTTTTTTACCCTTTGGGTACGGAAGTACCCAAAGGGTAAAAAACCCCAACAAGAACTCCTTAGACTTCGAAATATTAGACCAATCTTCACACATCTTAATTTGTCCTACAGCGGGTGGTGTAGAACAGCTGGACGCGTTACTTGGCAGAACGGACTCCCTTCCATCCAGTCCTGGCTCCAGGAAGAGTTCTGTTAGTCCTGATAGATCTGGTAAGTGAAATAACATTATTTTGCTATCGTGGTCTTAATATTCTAAAAGATAAATCGGTGGTAGTACGGTCAGCATCAAAAGTCGATTAACACTTCAGTTTTTTTAATCTCAGTTATTGAGCAATTAGTTCAAAATTGCAGCAGAAGTACAGTCAACAAAAGAGATACGTATGCAGGATCGTCGGATATAGTTGAAGTTAAGTAAGAAACCGGTGGATGTTTTCGAATAAAATTTTATTTTATTAATAGAATACAAAAATCTCATTTATCAAATTAAATTTCAGTCGACAACATCCATCGGTTTCTTACTAAACTTCAACTATATCCGACGATCCTGCATACTTGTTGACTGTACAATGCAATTTTGAACAAATATTTTGCTCAATAACTGAGATTAAAAAAACTGAAGTGTTAATCGACTTTTGTTGCTGACTGTACATACGAAATCTCATGGTAAATAATACTCTAAAATGGAAAGGTTTCGAAGGAGAAATGAAAGGTTTTTGCCCAGAAGTTTGTTTGTAGTTGGACACAAAACATGACAAGAAATAATAGTCTTGTGCAAAGGGATGCAGTTTATTGCTGAAAAGAAATAAGCAGTAAATAAAAATGAAAAAACAGTGATCTGAACTGCTTTAAACAGTTCCTTAAGAACCTAACGTTTAAAACAATATTTTTTACTGATCTTTCGGACCAGTAAAAATACAGTTAAAGCTTGAAGCAAAATGTAACCGTCATGACAGTAAACTTTAATGTTTTAAGTAGCTAAAAGGTCACAAAATTAACTGTTTCATTCATTTGGTGCTATCGTTGAAACCATTGAAATTTAAGTAATGGTGGTTTTCTTTTTTTTTCAGTAATTAGTATGTTCAATCATTAAAAGTTACTGTTTTGTCGTTTACTGTTTTACAAACATTTCTTCTTACTGTATAAAGTCATTCGGCCTTATTACAAAGCAAGATTTATCTTTAGACCCAGGTTTAAACCATCCAGCCATTTTTAAATTTCGAACTATAATCCGACGAAGCTAAAGTTCTTATTACAAAAACTGACGTTAAACCCGAGTCTAAGTTGTCAATTTTGCATTAAGAAATTTACGTTTGTCAGAATAAAGTTCAAAATAGAGTAACTGGCTCGAAGCTTTAGGCTAGGTCTAAAATTAGATCTCGTTTTCTAATAAGACGGAGTAAGTCTTAGTAAAATCGCTTTAATGTGGTGTAGTAAGAAATTATTTTTTTTTCTGTGTTTGTGCTATAAAACCTAGTTACAAGTTTATCTAGCAGCAATTTATCTTTAAAGTCAAACTGAAAGTTTTAAAAATAGGGACTGTGTTTGATGGAGGGTCATACCGTACCCGGTAAATGGCAAGTCTTGTTCCATATGAAATACCTATTGAGAAATGCCAAATGCTATTTGCATGTAATCTCAACAAAGGAATATACAAAGTGTTAAAAAATTAACCCGACAAACTTTAAGAAGTGTTTTAGACCATCGAACTGAACAACTTTCACTATGGGACCAACTCTGAAATTACGAAAAAAAAATCCGCTGTTTCAATTTTGGTCAAGTAGGTATTGAACTTTTGTATTAAACAGCAGATTTTTTTCCGTGATTTCAGAGTTGGTCCCACAGTGAAAGTTATTCAGTTCGATGGTGTAAAGCACCTCTTATGAGTAAACTAGTCGCAAGCTCGAAGTCTCTGGTGGTCATGGCCAAAAAGCACGCTGTCTCACCTGACTTCGTGTCTGACAGTGCTAGTATCAGTAATGAGCAGTTAGACGCTAGTCTACACGCACAACGTCTAGTTCTCACGCACAGAAACACCGTTCCGAACTGATAGGCGCGTAAAAAAATTCGAAAAGTGCTTTGGAAAATCGAGTTTTATGAAAAAACCACTGCATAAATCAATTATAAATAAAGTTTATTGAGCTCTTCGATAACTGAGCTTTGTCGGTACGGACTTGGATTTGAAGATTTTACAGTTATTTATTACTTATTTACACCCAAAGTTACGTTAAAAATAGCAAGAAAAACGAATCTTTGTTGGCTCATAACTTTTTAATGGTTTTTTATTTTACTATACTGTTTCCGTACAGACACAATAATAATTCAAAACGATAATATCATGTTTAACTTAGGATGCACAATGTCAAACAGTGGAGTAATACTCTCCCGAAATTTGTATGGAAAAAATATCAATACACTGATGCCATAGAAGAACGGGATAGACTTCAACTTATTGTGGACGGGTTCAGCCAGTGTAGCACAGAGTATGAACAAGCTCTTAGTCAAAAACATACATTACAACAACAGCTACATGAGGCGCAAAGTCAAATAACACAACTTGAGACGACCAATCTTAACATCACCGCCTCGCTGAACCAAAGTCTGTTCAATGAATTGATGCCTATTGCCCCGTCAATGGTTTCTGCCATAAATCCCACATACACTATTGATTTGACAGCTGATGATGAATCAAAATCATATAATTCAGTGAGGGTAGTAACCAGTAAAAATAAACTTAAAAAATACATTAAAATTAATAAATACATTGTCAAAACACAAAAAATGGTAAAAAGACAAAAGTTCTTTATCAAAAACGTTAAATTGAATAGAGAAAGGTTGAATTTACTCAAACAATTAGACATGTATTCTTATAATTTGGAGCAGAGTACTAGGAAGTACAAAATTGACACAGAGACCTTGCAATCTGAACTTGACCATCTACAGGAGAAACTTAGTTCAATGACCAACAAATATAATACCTCTGAAGACCTAATGAGGGAATATGTGTTAGCAATGAATGAGCTAGTAAACTCACAAAAAAACAACTGTGAGCATTGTCAGACACCATCTAATGTGCTTACACCGGACCATTCATTGTCAATTTGCAATACCACCTTACTGCAGCCCTGTGTTGATTTGGTAATTCCTTCTATTAATAGTTCGTATAAACATTGTAAACAAACTTTAAATAATGATATTGTATTATTTTGTGATGAGATTGGTAAGGACTTAGGTCACTTGTTGACAGATGAATCCAGGACACTCAATAGTAAATTACTGTATGCCTGGTTGTTCTTTGTTTCATATTATGAAAGAAATTATTAAATGTAACTTTACCCAGGATACAACTTTATTAATTTTTATGGGTAATAGGGGAAATCTAAACAAAGGAGAACTGCTCCAGTATCATAGAACTTTATGCAACCTTAGTTTAAGAAAAGTTGTGTTGTTTACATTTCCTTATAGTAACAGTTTGCCACAGGAAGAAAATAGCTTAAGATTTGAATTGAATATGACATTACATAACTTGACATTTAATAATAACATGTTCCATTTAGTTGATATTAACAATTATGTTAGTAATAATTTTTATTTGACAAAAGATAGATATAACATTGTTATGTACTATCTTTCTGACTATTATAAAAGACAGATAGCTGTGTCGCTATCTTATTTTTTTTCTATTACAGCCAAAAATTTGGCTAAACAACTTGCTTCTTTTGAGCAATGCAACAATATTATAAATACTTCTGCCAATAATTTGGTCACTATTAATGACATTGTTAATAATTTAAATTAGAAATTAAGACAATAGAGGCAACCTCTAGCTATAATAGTAAAAATAACTCAAAAAAAAAAGTTAAACTCAGTAAATAGTATCAACCTAGTGCATCAAAATATTCAAGGATTTATGAACAAAGATTTAGAAGTAGAATTATTTATGAATTTTAATAGTATTGACATTCTTTGTATAACAGAACATTGGCTGAAAAGCCACCAGTTCTTGTTCAATTTTAATAATCACCAGGTTGGTAGTTCGTTTAGCAGAATAAATGCTATACACGGTGGCTCATTAATTTTAGTAAGTAACCAGCTCAAATTTAAAGATCGTAAAGATATTGTGAGCCTATCTATTGAGCGTACAGTTGAAATTGCCTGTATAGAATTGGAGCACTCTATTGTATTAAGCGTGTATAGACCCCCTTCAGGATTGTATGACTGCTTTGAAAAAGTAATGGATGAAGTGTTACACAGGATTTGTAACTCAAACAAGTCCGTTATCATTTGTGGTGATTTTAATGTCAATTTATTAGAAAACTCAGGTTCTTGTAGTAAAATTTTAAGTCTGTTTCAGTCCTACAATCTTCTAAACCTATTTTTGGAGCCAACAAGAATAACCCCTACTAGTGCCACATGCCTAGATAATATTTATACAGACATTATACCAAGCCACAAAGAAATTATAACTTTACTAGATTCTGATCATTGCGGGCAAAGGATAACTATTCAAAACCTAAACAAAAAAGTGGCTAAAAAGGATATCACTGTTAACCCCAAAACTGCAAGTCGCTTGGAGGCTTTTAAAGGTAAACTCATTAATAAACTACCAGTTTTATCTAATCATGCTGATCCTAATCAACTTTATGATATTTTTTTTAATGTATACTGTAAACAATTTGATTCCACCTTTATTCCCAAGACTATCTCAGTTAATAGCAATGCATCGTTCAGTGATTGGGCTACCATTGGTATTCATAAAAGTAGAACACGGCTTTATGAATTGTACAATGAAAGGACTTATATTAACACTGATGAATTTAATTTGTATGTTAGAAATTATTCAAAATTATTTAAAAAAGTTTGTTATATGGCCAAATCACGCTATTTGGGTTCAAAGATTAAAAACAGCAGTAATGTAATTAAAACGACTTGGAATATTATTAATAGTGAAACGGGAAGATCTAGTAACCGAAATACTGACTACAGCCTGTCTATTAATGACAACATAATAAAATCAGACTCACAAGTCGCCGAGGCATTTGAAAATTTCTTTTCAGATATTCCCGTTTCAACTACTAAATCACTAAACTCATCACCTTCTGTTGCTGAGTCTTTGCTTAAGAAAAATGTTAATGGTTGCGATTCGGAATTTAATTTTGAATATATTACCTGTAGAGATATAATTAAAACCTTTCACACTTTAAATGTAAAAAAGACTGCAGATCTGTGGGGTAATTCTGTAGAAGTAGCTAAGTCTATTATTGACATTGTGGCACCTACTCTAGCTCTTATCTTTAATAGTTGTATTGACAATGGGGAGTTTCCTGACCTTATGAAAAATAGTAAAATAATACCTTTGTTTAAATCAGGTAGTACATCAGACCCCACAAATTATAGACCTATTTCTGTACTACCTACCTTTAGTAAAATTTTTGAGAAATTAATTTTAGACCAAATGCAAAGATTTTTTAATAAACATAAATTATTACATAGCAAACAGTTCGGTTTTACAAGGGGTCGTTCAACTACTGATGCCGGTGTTGAACTTTTAGGACATATTTATAATGCATGGGAAGATAAATGCGATGCCTTGGGCATCTTTTGTGATTTGTCCAAGGCATTCGATTGCGTTCTTCACGAAACGTTAATCAGGAAACTCCGCCACTACGGGATCCGAAACACTGCTCTGGATCTTCTTACTTCATACTTGAGTAAAAGGATTCAGAGCGTTGACGTTAATGGAAAAAGATCACCCGGATCTATAGTAACAATGGGAGTCCCACAGGGCTCAATTCTTGGTCCTTTCTTGTTTCTTATTTATATTAATGACTTGCCGTACCTCATAAAGGATAATCATGATATAGTGTTGTTTGCAGATGACACTTCTCTTTTGTTTAAACTTAAACGTCAGCAGTTGGTTACTGACGACGTAAATAGCGCGATCTCGAAAGTAGTCCACTGGTTCAATGTTAATAATTTGCTTTTAAACGAGAAAAAAACCAAATGCATTAAGTTTACGCTACCCCACGTTAGGCAGGTGAAAACTAATGTGTTGATAAAGGGCGAGGAATTGAATCCTGAAGACAACACAGTATTCTTGGGCATAACTTTGGATGCTAAGCTTCAGTGGGGTCCACATATAGATAAATTGTCAAAAAAGCTAAGTTCCGCAGCATATGCTGTTAGAAAAATTCGTAATTTAACTGATATAGAGACTGCCCGTTTAGTGTACTTTAGCTATTTTCATAGTGTAATGTCGTACGGTATTCTATTGTGGGTAAATGCCGCCGATATTCAGACTATCTTTGTTTTACAGAAGCGAGCTGTTCGATCAATTTATAAATTAAGTCCGAGACACTCTCTCAGAGACAAATTTAAAGAGATTAATGTAATGACTGTGCCTTCTCAGTATATTTATGAAAATCTTTTATACGCCCATAAAAACATAAAATTGTTTAAAAAATACAGTGATATCCATAATATAAATACTAGAAATAAACACAAATTTGTTGTACCTACAACAAGGCTCAAAAAAATAGGTGGCTCGTTCAGATGCCAATGTATACGCTTTTATAATAAGCTACCAAGCGACGTTCAAGATCTAAGCCTCAATAAATTCAAATCATTCATTAAACGTAAGTTGTGCCAGAAAGCCTTTTATACCGTTAAAGATTATATTGAGGACAAAAAGGCTTGGGATTGAGCTGCTTCAAATTTCTGCATTTTGAATGACTTTTTTTTTTTATATACACATTGACATTAATGATTTTTTTATAAACAATGACATTTGCTTACTTTGTAAAGTATTATATATATATATATATATTTTTTTACATTGTGGGCGTGATTTGTGAATGTGAAGACGATGTGGGTCATTTTATTAATTTCTTATGTTTTATTTTTCTCTCTGTTCTATTACTTGTTTTTTTTTTCTCTCATGGTCTGGCAGTTTGAGTAATTTATGTGGCCTACCCAAATGTCCTTTCTTTGGTATTGTTCGTCGAATCGTTGAGCTCCTTAAGTCTTGAGTTGAGCTGCACGATTTCTGACAAATGCGTGCACTGACTGGACAGGTCCTCTCAATCTGTGTGGTTCTTTCCTCAAAAGTCCATCTCAGACATCGATCTACATGGTCTTCATATAACCTGACCAAGATTATGTCTGGACTTTAAAAGAGACTGTGACCTCTGAGTTTGTTTCGGCCTTTCTTCTCAGAGTAGTCAGATAGGAAACGCCGACCTCATCTAGTTTTAAAAAAACATGATTGACGTGTAAAAGTGTTTGTACAAACCAACTTACAAAAATAAAATCATTTATCATTTATCGACTAGTGGCACCTTAAAGTTTGTGAGGTTAATTTTTTAACACCTTATACAACCAAAGAATACTTCGTGTAGGAGTAAGCCTTCCTGCCTGAACGCGTTCAATATAACCTACAGTTTTGGGGCGTATCATTCGCCGTGTTGCTACTATACGAAGTATTATGTCTTATACTCATAATTAAATATCGAGGGGCCCGTGGCTAAATAATAACAGCCGCACAGGTCGATCGATCAGGTTAAGCTACGCTTGCCGCGGTTGGTCTGTGAATTCATCTTTACATACCGTGACCCCTCCGCGCCTCGGAAAGCCGGCTGTCATTCGTGGATCTTTGACAATCGTTACGGGTAGTCGGAAGCCCGAAAGTCTGACAACCAGTCTTACCAAGGGGTATCGTATTACCCAGTAACTGGGTTGTGGAGGTCAGATAGGCAGTCGCTCCATGTAAAATACTGGTATTCAGCTGCATCCGGTTAGACTGGAAGCCGACCCCAACATAGTTGGAAAAAAGCTAGGCAGGAATGACTTATAATTAAATATTATTAACACATTTATCTTTATTTTGTCAACAGAAGGCCGCCACAGTGAAGACACGAAGAGCATAAAGTCTCTAACACTAAGCATGGAGCGACGATCTCCGCTGCACTCGTTCTCAGCGCTCGTTGATAAGCTATCTGATAACGACGCGGTACCGGAGGAGGTACGTATTATAATAACATAGAGGGCCCTAACTTGTATGTTTAGGTAAGTACATGTTGATCTGTCAAAATCATTTTGGCACATTTTAGCAGATTTTATTTTGACAGATTGATGCGTACTACCCTTACGAACCCCATACGTACCCCATACTTCCCGTGGGTGTCGTAAAAGGCGACTAAGGGTCGTACCGGAGAATGGGCAGCAGCGTTCTCTATGCATTCCACCACCATACTATACTGCGATCGCCAACCCGCCTGCCAAGCGTGGCGATTATGGCAACCCCCCCCCCCCCCTTTTGGGGGAGGCCTATGTCCAGCAGTGGACGTCTTTCGGCTGAAATGATGATGATGATGATGATGCGTAAGGCTGCCAGAGCGGAGCGAGGCTGCGGATCGGAGAAACGGAGAAATATTAACCAATAGGATTGCACAAAATCTCCGCTCCTCTTCAGTGGAAACCCTATTGGCAATCCTATTGGTTAATATTTCTCCGGGCTCCACCAGAGATGAGCGAGGCTGCGGAGCGAGGTATGTGTGTAAATCTAACCAATACCAACGCTAACTTAGTCCAAGATGTAAAAAAGATGCGATGTTATTGGTTGGTTTCAGACACATCCCTCGCTACGCATCCTCACTCACCTCTGGTGGAAAGGCAGCCTTAGTCTACGCCGAGTGAGCTCACATTATTAAATAGCTATCCTATGACAATTAAGTGTAGTCACTGCGTCATTGTGTATCAGAGGTGTCAAAGCGAACCTGAAACGCGACTATGTTTTGACGCAATAGGGCGAATATAAAGATTTAAATCTTTACCCCTGTTTACACTGACAGCCGCCGTTTCATTCTGAAATAATGAACTCCTCGTTAAACTATTTACTTTGGACATTATATTGTTATTGCGGGGTTATAAAAATATTGTAAATGCCTGTAGGCACCTAAGAGTATAAGAATTAGAATTCCAACTTCTCTAAACATCTTTATTTTTTTGTACGAATCCTGCCATGATTCTTTGTCCACTAACATCTTCAGAATACCATTAGGACTTGACCGCGTTCTCGGCAATAACGACACCGTTTTTCTCGTCATGATAGTGTGGAAGTCGTCAAAATGTCATTGTCTGCTGCGTTCCAAGACTTTCTTGTTTTCTTTTGCTATAGTTTTATCAATTTTTTAATCTCCAGGGTAGAGAGACCGGCTCGTACATCCAGAGCGAGCTGGAAGCGTTGGAGAAGGAGCAATGCGCCATCGACGAGCGAGCCGCCGCGCTGGAGAAGCAGCTGCGGCGGGTCATGGAGTGTGCCGACAATACTGAGGTAACGTCACGTAACATTACGGTTGTATCCCCCAGGGTTGGGCAGGGGTGCAGCTCACTCTCTGCTCGATACAGGTCGAGATTACAACACAAATCGTCGCTCGCATGATTAAAAGTCCTCTCATTTTTTACCCGACTGCGCGACGCAAAGGAGTGGTAATGTGTTCATCAGCCTATGTTTATATCTTCCTTTGAAACACTATACAGACTAAACGCCTGGGCCGATTTTTATGATTCACACGTTAATCGATTCCTCTTAGTCCGGCGAGTGTCACTAAAGACATGACGTTAGTGAAAATTCAATATGGCGACTACTGGACGCCATATTATTATTATTTTTTTTTCATAACGTATCGAGTCAAAATAAAGGGTTTTAAAAGGTGATTACAAAAATATATAAAACATATATACTTAAAAGCAATTCGAAGTGACAAATCGCAAAAAAACGCCTACCAAGAACTAAATCGTCTGCGAAATCTTTCTTTGTAACTAAAAAGCTGGAAATAAAAAAGTTATTTAAAAAAATCAAAAAACCCGACTGCGGTAAAAAACTTAGGTAAGTTAAAAGAAACTGAAAAGCTAAAAACAAGCCCATTTTAAATTAAATAAAAGTTGGAAGCAGGCGGGACCCATTTGAATTTGAAAATACAATAATTATCCGATTTGAGTCAGGACAACTACACTCTTCTATTCGTGTTTCTATACATTTTGTTGCCTTTCAAAATGGTTATATTTTGAGATACAAATAACATAGAGATACGACGGTTTATAGTGTAAAGTGTAAAGAATCACGAATAGAAAAATGTAGTTGTCCTAACTCAAATCGGCTAAAAAATGAGATAGGATTTTTAGTTATGCGAGCGATGATAAGATAAATGATTTTATTTTTGTAAGTTGATTTGCACAAACACCTTTACACGTCGATCATATTTTAAAAACTAGATGAGGTCGGCGTTTCCTATCTGACTAGTCTGAGAAGAAAGACCGAAACAAACTCAGAGGTCACAGGTCTCTTTTAAAGTTCAGACATAATCTTGATTAGATCATAATATGAAGAATACAAAACAGAAACACAAAGTTACTGGTAGATACAGTATGTTACTTATCACATAAACTCGAACTTTAAAACACAATAAAAAACTAGCGTAACTATAATTAAACATAGGACTATACAGGGTTATTGGTGAAACATAAACAACCTCTTAACAGGTCATTGTACTCGTTATTATGAACAACTTTTACAACGGGACCAAACAAGAAATCGCAAAAAAAATCAGCTGTTCCCTACATTTTGACGAGTTATACGAACACAAATGTAGGGAACAGCTGATTTTTTTTTCGCGATTTTAGGTTTGGTCCCGTTGTAAAAGTTGTTCATAATGATGAGTACAATGACCTCTTAAGAGGTTGTTAATGTTTTACAAATAACCCTGTAGACTAAACCGATTTTGATGGGAACGCCTGAGCGATTTGACCACTCGCTCGCTGTGGTGTTGCACGGGTACTGAGTGTAGTAGTAGTAGTAGTAGACAAGGTGAGCGACGCGGCGCCGCGCGAACTGCGAAGGCCCCCGCGCATGCGCACAAAGCAAGCATGGAATGTACCTTTGAGCACCCCGCAAGGTTGCCATGTCGCTTTGCGCGTTATTAGGATCTTAAAAACGAACATTTTTGTATTTAAATGAAGCGAATTAGTTGCCTACACCCTCATCATTTCGACGGCGAAGTGCCAATACCTCCTAACTGACAAAGTCAAAAATTTACACAAACTGACACAACAAAATTTAAAAAAACGCTCAAAAATAGACACTTTGCGTTGGTTTAGTCGGGAGGTACGTATTTCAACATTTTTATTGAATGCTGTTGCAACTAAAAATACACTTAGGCTATTTCAATAAAACGCGAATAACGCTTTTAAAGTCAAAACAATAAAAAAAGTGAATTTCTCAAGGAATCCCACTTAGGAGGTATTGGCACTTCGCCGTCGATTTGTAAGTAAGTTCGTTCAAGTAACAAGGGGTAGGTAAACTTGGATGAAAGACAGACCAATGCCGAAAGTAATTTAGTAAACTTTAACAGTCCTCCCCATTTTACAGAGAAAGTGGAAGAGACTGGTCCTACCCTGTGTTCAAGCCCCAACCGACCCGGTAACCTAATCCTCTCCTACCATTTGAGAGCGTTTACACCGTTTCGCATTTCATACACACTTTCAAGCCCTTGTTTTTAGATAGATAAAACGTTTATTCAGTGCAACAAAAGACACAATACAGGTATTAAACACATTAAAAACAGGTGAAAGAAAAAAAAAACAAAGATTAAAAAGATAAATTGACCCATAGACACCTAGCTCATATACATACATCTATAACGGTCGATCACTACTGGGCGGCCGCTTTTTCGAAATGTCTTATTTAAAAAACGAAGAACTGGAAATCTCTGTTTCTATGGCAAATTTAAAATCGGTCTAATTTGGCTGTAACACTATTTTTTGAAAATGTTCTGAAGTAACTTTTTAGACCTGCTTATGCGTATGAAGTTTCATTAAAATCGGTTCTTTCATTTCGAAAAACAAGGGCTTGAAAGTTTGTATAAAATGCCATACGGCGTAAACGCTCTTAAACATGACGTCAGGGACATGGAAGCGCAACCAGTTACCATGAGTATGAGCACATGATTCTGAACCTGAACCTGTTCAAATTTTTCGTCGGTTTTATTTAAAAAAAAAAAAACCGTCCAGGAGCGAGTCGGACTTGCGCACCGAGGGTTCCGTACCATCAGATGTTTTTAAATTTTTATCGGCGAGGCCTATACTCGTCAGAGAATTTTAACACTGCGGTGTAGAATATTGCAGTTTTAGGTCAGCGCCATCTCTTGCCAGCTAGTGGAACTAATGTAACTTTTGTTGATGATTTCTGAAAAAGTGTGCTATTTAGAGACATCGTTTTATTTTTCCTGTAATCTTTACATTAACTTCGATCACATAGAATTATTTCAGATTTTTCTCTATGTGAACTTTAATATTTTTCATCAAAAGTCGAAACCTATGCGGCCTAAGAGAAAATATTTTTTTTATGAATGTACAAACAGCACTCTTTCATAAGAAACCCCACATGCCCTAGTGGCCCCACTTGAAATTTTTCAGATCCCCTTTCAGTCAAGAAATGTATATTTATTTTCTTTCTTTTTTATTTGCAAAATAGTTGGGCAAACGTCATCTAAAACTATTCCAAATTTCAAGTTGATAACATTTGTAGTTCATGGGATATCCAGCTGTGATAGACAGACAGACTCGCACCATAAGGGTTCCTTTTTACCATTTTGGTACGGAACCTTAAAACTGGTTGCTACTGATTTTTTTTTTTTTTGATAACCGACGAAAATTTACTACGCTAGTGTTTAGAATCATGCGCTGAATCTATGGTAAACGCTTGCGCATCGATGCCCCTCCCCTCCCAGGTATACCTGTAGAAGTAGATCCTATTCCTAGAAATCAAAACTTCACAGATTACGTTTGTGAGGTTTCGCAAATTACTAGTGGATACGAGGTTTAAGTGGTCTCGTGGTCTGTGTGGTGCCGGACTTAAAGAATACCACCACCCCTTACTTCCCGTGGGTGTCGTAAAAGGCGACTAAGGGTCGTACCGGAGAATGGGCAGCAGCGTTCTCTATGTATTCCACCATCGTGCCAAGCGTGGCGATTATGGCAAACCCTCCCAAAATTGGGGGAGGCCTATGTCCAGCAGTGGACGTCTATCGGCTGAAACGACGACGACGACGACGAGGTTTAAGCCGGATTTACATTACTGTGATGTGTCGCTTTCTGACGCAGTTATAGCCAATCAAAACTTCTTGTGATTTGACGTAGTCCTGTACAGAATCGTTTGATTGGTGTATTCTGCATCACGACACAACACAACACAGTAATGTAAAGCCTCGTATTCATGGTAAACATTTGTTTAGCAACATGGTTGCATAAACATGTTGCCGAGTTGCTGTCAACATATTGCGGGCAACACTTGTGTTGCGGAGTTGATCACGCAGTGTTGCAGAGTTGACGCCCGGCGAGCGAAAACATCAGTTTATCAACAAATGTTGACGTGTGTGGACGTGTTTGCAACTGTTTATTAACATGGCGGTAATGTGCAATACATTAGATACAGAACACAACAACATTACTTCCTCGGGCAACATTTTTATGCAGACTGGGGTGTGGACAAGACATATTGGTATAAACAAAGTTTCCAGCAGCATTCTCGCCGTTCATCAACAACGGTTGATCAACTGTTGCTAAACAAATGTTTACCATGAGTACGAGGCTTTAATCCGGCTTAAAGCTTGATTTTGAAGTTGCAGGAAACAATGCTGCACAAAAATGTTGCTCAACTTTGTTTCCAATAAATACGTGTCTTTCAACATGTCAAAAGTCACGATTAGTAATTTTATTTATTATTATTATAAGCCTGTGCTGTCAAACTGCAGGTCTAAGCCTCCCTTCCCTTTTTCCACTTTTTCCAGCCTCCTGCGATTGTGGGCCAATCCTTTAAGGGGCTTACAGGACCTAAACGCAAAAAACGCAAATTTTAGAAACAATAAAAGTATAATTATGATCGACTACAGTAAACAAAATCAGAAAAATATATGATATTCTTTAGGATATTATGCTAGGTTAAAAAAAAAATCAAGAAGATACCTCTAAAGACTTAATAAAAACCATACTATTATACATACAATCATTCTGATTTTTTGTCAGATTATTCTACAAGCAACATACTAAAACACTACTGTTTTAATTATTTAGTCCGAACAATAGATTTTTTGTAATTAAATAATTGCTTCATATTTTGCAATAAATTACCAGCGTTATGTCATCGCACTTCTCTTTCTTTTCTATGCAGTCTGACAGTGACCGTGCTTTAGGTCATGTAAGCCCCTTAAGATTAGTAAGCAAAACTTATATATAATACTTTTTGTCGTTAGTTTTATAATAATGTAATTTGTTCCTTAACAGGAGGAAGACAGACTGATGTCTCAGTGGTTCAACCTAGTGAATAAGAAAAACGCGCTCCTAAGAAGACAGATGCAGTTGAATATATTGTGAGTATAATTATATTTACAGATTCGTCGTCGTTTCAGCCGATAGACGTCCACTGCTGGACATAGGCCTCCCCCAATCTGGGGGGGGTTTGCCATAATCGCCACGCTTGGCAGGCGGGTTGGCGATCGCAGTATGGTATGATGGTGGAATAAATAGAGAACGCTGCTGCCCATTCTCCGGTAAGACCCTTAGTCGCCTTTTACGACACCCACGGGAAGTAGGGGGTGGTGCAATTCTTTAAGTCCGGCACCACACAGACAAAAACAAAAAAATTAACAGATTAGTGATAGTGTATTAGCACCACCCCATACCATATCCCGTGGGTGTCGTAAAAGGCGACTAAGGGTCGTACCGGAGAATGGGCAGCAGCGTTCTCTATGCATTCCACCACCATACCATACTGCGATCGCCAACCCGCCTGTCAAGCGTGGCGATTATGGCAAACTCCCCCTTTTGGGGGAGGCCTATGTTGTCCAGCAGTGGACGTCTTTCGGCTGAAATGATGATGATGATAGTGTATTAATCACACTAATATTATAAAGGCGAAAGTTTGTGAGTGTGTGTGTGTGTTTATATGTTTGTTACTTCTTCACGCTCAAACGGCTGGACCAATTTTGATAAAATTATGTATGGAGGTAGCTGACACTCTGGATTAACATATAGGCTACTTTTTATCCCGATATTCCCACAGGGTGGACACTTATGCAGGCAAAACCGCGGGGCGCAGCTAGTAAATTATATTGGGTATTGTGATATTTTACAAAATGTGATGAATTGGAGTTTACAAAAAAAAAAAAAAAACTAAAACCCGACTACTGAAAAGGATGAAACAAGAAAGTGCCTTCCCGTGGTCGCATGCTATCCTATGTCCTTTCCAGGGATGCAATCTATCTCGCTGTCAAATTTTGTCGAAATCCGTTCAGTGGTTTAGGCGTGAAAAGGTAACATACAGACAGAGTTACTTTAGAATTTATAATATTAGATGGATAATAATATACTATTGTTATGGATAATATATAATATTATTATGGATAATGGATAATATATTATATTATTATGGATAAATAATACATAATATTATTATGGATAATAATATACGTAATTTTTTCACAGAGAGCAAGAAGAAGACCTCAGCCGTCGTTGCGAGCTGTTGGCTCGGGAACTAAGACTGTCGCTAGGAGTCGACGAGTGGCGTAAGACGCCCGGACAGAAGCGCAGGGAGAGGCTTCTGTTACAGGTAAATCATACATTTGATCGCGACGTTAGGTCGTTGTGGAGGAAAATTAAAGTCGAGTGGACTATACAGGGCGTCCCACGGCTATGCCACATGGAGGGAAAGTACCTTGAATATTGTAGATGGAACATTTTACTGAAAGAAGACATTATTTTAATTAAAAGAACAATTTAAACTGTATTTAGCCACGGGCCCCCCGCCCGTGGCTAAATACTGTTTAAATTGTTTAAGGTATTTTTGGATGATCACGCCTGTTTTCCTCGAGGGGTTAGGCAGAGGTGTACCTACTACATACATACCCCCACCTTTCGCCACTTATATGTAATTCCCTTGTAATAGGGGCGAGCCATCGGGGAAGACGAACGTGGTATTATGTTATGTGTTTTTGGATGATCAATAAGATATATGTTTTTACTTTACAGGAACTGTTGTCAGCTGTAAACGAAAGAGACAGATTAGTACAAGAAATGGATGAGCAGGAAAGAGCGTAAGTCGAATTTTCACCCTGCGTTTTTAGGGTTCCGTACCCAAAGGGTAAAAACGGGACCCTATTACTAAGACTTCGCTGTCTGTCCGTCTGTCCGTCTGTCCGTCTGTCAGTCTGTCTGTCTGTCACCAGGCTGTATCTCAAGAACCGCGATAGCTAGACAGTTGAAATTTTCACAGATGATGTATTTCTGTTGCCGCTATAACAACAAATACTAAAAACAAAATAAAATAAATATTTAAGGGGGGCTCCCATACAACAAACGCGATTTTTTTGCCCTTTTTTGCTCGATATCAAAAATGGTAATAGGTAGGCCCTTGAAATATTCACAAAATACTCAGTTGTATTTTAACTTTAATAATAAATAATAAAATTAAAATAAAATAAATATTTAAGGGTGGCTCCCATACAACAAACATGTTTTTTTCGGCGTTTTAGCCTTGTGGTACGGAACCCTTCGTGTGCGAGTCCGACTCGCACTTGGCCAGTTTTTAGTCTATAACCAGATTTTAGAACTAAAATGAATATCCGGCTACTATCCTTTATCTGACAGGCTTAATTTTACTATCCAGTCGAACACAGAATAATAGGTCAATATTCGACCCGATGCCAGATATTAGGTCAATATCCGACCCGCTGTCGGATAGTAGGTTAATATCCGGTCCGCTGTCGGATAGTAGGCTAATATTCGGCCCCATAGTAGATCTGTTATGCGGCGGATATACTTCTGCTTTCAATATATCAATTATTGGTATTTTAATATACTATTTTCGTCCAACAGGATAGCAGATGACGACGAAATAGAACGAAACCTATCCCAGGTGGAGATCCAGAGAAAGAACAACTGTATCCTACAGTGAACACGCTGTATACGTACACAGGATGTACACAATACTAACAACATGGCTTTATACCAGTGGACTGCTGTTTTGTGTGTCAATTTTAATAACGTTTGTCATTTTACAGTTTATTTTGAATTAATGAAAACAGTATTAATGAATTTATCGCACTCTTGTGTTAAAAGACAATGAATGAAATTGGCGTCTTTTTGTTTTTTCGCAGCCATCAACCAAAACTTTCTAGTACATAATTGTGTAACAAACGAAACTTATTTGACATGCATGTCTTCATACTCTATAGAAAAGGGAGGATCCTCCGCCCAGACGGGTGTTGTGTCTAGCGGAAACTGCCCGATGATTCATGTCGGGCCGTTGTATCTATTCTAGTTGCGCGGTAAACTCTGCTTGCGAGATGCAGGATTTTGCGTGACATCAGTACGGCTCGTTGTTCGCATGTGGCGTTGAAGATACCGCTACAGAGTCAAAAATTGCTTACAAAGCTAATAAATACATACAAACTTCTAACTCTTATATCTCATTTAGACTGAGTTTAGAGTTATGCATGTCATATAAGTTTCGTTTGTACTAGAAAAATAAGATTTGGTTGGTGGCTGCGAGAAAACAAAAGACGCCATCTTCCATACTAAAATCGCCATTGTCCTTTCGAAAATGTAAGACTGACTACGTCACATAATAAAATAATTTTATTAGTTACATTGCTGGAAGGATCTTTTGCTGAGCAGTGGTAGCTCAGTGGTAACGTCCGCGACTTACGAGTTGTAAGTCGTAGGTTCGAACCGAAGCAAGCACTTGACTTTGTGTGAATTATTTCTACACCACTGCTCTCAAAACGGTGAAGGAAAACATCGTGAGGAAACCGGCATGTCCTAGAAGCAAAAATTCGAAGACATTTGACATCTACCAACCCGCACTGGGCCCGCGTGGTGGATTATGGCCCACTCCCACTCACAGAGGGGAGGCCGGTGTCCCAGCAGTGGGAACAGTATAGGCTGATTAACCTTAAAGGCTTTGTCACACTGGATGCGTTCTGCGGTCTGCGGTCAGGTCAAAGTGAAGTGTTGTTCATACGTGATGCGGGCTGTGTTCACTTTGACCTGACCGCAGACCGCAGAACGCATCCAGTGTGACATATCCTTTAGCGCTATATTTATGATGTGATGGTTGTGATTGGTAATAACTATAACCAATCATAAAAGTTGACATGAAATTTGAAATTAGTTTAAATTGAATAGGTTTTCAGAAACAGCAGTAAAAAGAAATTTATTATGTAAAAACACAGTCCACTAGTACAAAAACATGGACCTCTTAACACTATTTATTTATTAATTGTAAAAGTTTTATTTTTTAATTCATCATCATGCGACTTTTAATCGCAACATACATACGCTCGCGTCCTACCCCTTAAATGTTAGAAAATCGGGTAAAGTATAGTTTTATTTACATTTGACCGCCCTTTAGAGGTATCGAGACTTGAAAGGATAAAGGAATTTTGTGAATGATGAAAAAAAAATAATGTCAGAATTACAATTTTACATTTCCAATAAAATAATAATAACAATTAAATTATTGCATAAATTATTATAATTCTGAAAAGTCGTCATTGGCATAATAATGTTAGTTAAATTTATGAGTTGGATAGGTTGCGTACACACTTGCGATTTGTTGCGGCGATTAATCGCAATAATTGTTGCGGTTTTTTGTGAAATGCATGGCACTGAAATGCATTGTAATGTTTAATTATTAGAACAGAAATGAACAAGATTGTTTGAAAGTCACGCGAGTTATTGAAATTGTATTTGGTTATTTAGAATTTCGAACGTTACTGCGATTAGTCGTCGTCGTGTGCTCGTAACTTAATAAGGATATGTTTTGGCCTCAGTCGTGCGACGGATAATACTCAAAATATTGTTTCCTATATATTTTTTATATCTACGAGTATTTTAGCATTTCTCACTGTATAGTTTATTTTTGGTTCTGAACTAGGAAAGACGTCCGATTAACATACGCTGCGATAAGTCGTGCCGCAATCGGAAGTCGTAGAAATGCTATCAATTTATATTAACATAAAAGTAACTTTGATCAATACCTGAACTGGTAATCAGAGTTTTAAGTCAACTAAAACAGTTGCGACTAAGAATCGCAGCGTATGTCGAGGCTTACGATGTAACGCACGTTTGGAACCGAACCTTAGGATAGCGTTAACATATTTTATGGCTTAATTTTATTCTGGTATAGGTTTACCAAAGAATATTTTTTTTAATACCTAACACCCCCCTTTTTTTAGATAGAATGGTGATATTTAAGTACAATTTGCCATAGTCAATGGATTTCTGTAATTCTATGGTTAAAAGTTTATTTTATATTTTTTTAAGTAGACATTTTTTTGAAGCGATCAATTTTTTTTATTTAATGTAAATATAATTTTTTTATTTATTGTACAATCCATTAAAGTCTTGCCTTGATTGTTATTTCAGTATTTTTTTTTTATTGGGAAGCGACTCCAAAAATGTTAAAAGGCTAGACTTAACGCTGCGACAAGTCGCAATTTCCGTTATTACCATAGATCGGAATAGGTAGAGCTATTTTATGTACTTGCCATAGGTTAGAATAATACGGATATTCCCTTTTAGTTACGAAGTTAAGTTTATTTTCGAAGTTACTGTTGGTAAAGAATTGAATTCTAGTGGCGCAGAAAAAGACAAAAAGTTATTTCAAAAAATATAAAAACCCGACTGCGGTAAAAAACTTAAGTTAAAAAAAAACTGAAAATTTAAAAACAAGCCCATTTTAAATTAAATAAAAGTTGGAAGCAGGCGGGACCCATTTGAATTTGAAAATATAATAAAAATGATATGGGTCCCGCCTGCTTCCAACTTTTATTTAATTTAAAATGGGCTTGTTTTTAAATTTTCAGTTTTTTCTTAACTTAAGTTTTTTACCGCAGTCGGGTTTTTATATTTTTTGAAATAACTTTTTTTATTTCCAGCTTTTTAGTTTACAAATGTGAAAGATTTCGCAGACGATTTAGTTCTTAGTAGGTGTTTTTTACAATTTGTCACTTCGAATTGCTTTTAAGTATATATGTTGTATATATTTTTGTAATCACCTTTTAAAACCCTTTATTTTGATACCCCACTCGAAAGGATTTAAAAAAAAAAATTAAAAAATATTTAATATGGCGTCCAGTAGTCGCCATATTGAATTTTCACTAACGTCATGTCTTTAGTGACACTCGCCGGACTAAGAGGAATCGATTAACGTGTGAATCATAAAAATCGGCCCAGGCGTTTGGTCTGTATAGTGCTTCAAAGGAACATACATACATACATAGGCTGATGAACACATTACCACTCTTTTGCGTCGCGCAGTCGGGTAAAAAACAGGTGCTTCACTCTAGCGACAATAAAATCCCGTAAAAATCCCGTAGTATCAGTCGGGATCCCGTGGAATATCCATATTAACATCAATGTTTGCGGTCAATGAACCTAAATAGCTCTACCTATTCCGATCACTGGTTATATCCATAATAAATTAAGGCTGGGATGATGACTATATGTCATCATCCCAGCCTTAATTTATTATGGATCGGTTTATCAGCCAAACCCGAGGGGCAATTCCAGTATTTTTAAGAACGTTCGAATTCTAAATTGTCAAAAATACCTCAAATTTTCCGACATGTTTGACAAGTTTTTGATATTGATTGTCGCTGAGATGAGACTGATTGATTTGATAAGACTTTGAACGTTTCAATTACGGAAATTGACCTGCTAAAGTTTCCGTAGATTATTGTCGGACTTGCGACTTGTCGCACGTGTGTGTCGAGCCTAATCGGCCGGTGCTAAATTGAACCACGTGATCAGTCTTCACAATTTGTGCAATTTTTACTAAACGACGTACTGTTTGTCTTATTATTAAATATTAAATAAATAATGTAAATATTTCATGTCGAATGTTCTAAAGTTCTGTTCGCTGTCATAAACATCTATACCTACTAATATTATAAATAGGTAACATTTGGTTTGTGACTTTGTAATCACTGGAACTCATCATCTGCCTAGCCGTTTCCCAACTATGTTGGGGTCGGCTTCCAGTCTAACCGGATGCAGCTGAATACCAGTATTTTACATGGAGCGACTGCCTCTCTGACCTCCTCAACCCAAAATCACCAGTCGTATTAGAAAAATTCTATTTTCGAGGAAGGCTTAAAAAAAACTGGCCAAGTGTGCGTCGGACTCGCACACGACCTTGTGGTACGGAACCCTTTTCCGTACCACAAGGCGGAAACGCCGAAAAAAACACGTTTGTTTTATGGGAGGCCCACTTAAATATTCATTTTATATTGTTTTTAATATTTGTTGTTATAGCGGCAACAGAAATACATAATTTGTGAAAATTTCAACTGTCTAGCTATCGCAGTTCTTGAGATACAGCCTGGTGACAGACAGACGGACGGACGGACAGACAGCGAAGTCTTAGTAATAGGGTCCCGTTTTTACCCTTTGGGTACGGAACCCTAATGAAGTGATAGCTCGGGCAGGAGATGCAATGCACGGGTTGGGGGTAAAAGAAATTTACGCAGACGAAGTCGCGGGCATAAGCTACTAGTTAAATAATTGAATACTTAGTTGAAATCTTTTTCTTAATTTTTATTGTAAATGTTGTTGATCTCAAACAATGAGAGGTTTTTCTTTTCAGTATTAAAAAAAAAACATAGTTTCCAAGAACCCTGAAGATGGCGTTGAACTGACTACGTTACTAGGTGCCAAAGTCAAAACGCTTGAAAAAAAAACATTGCGTCACGTCATATACGCTCGTTGAGTGACAGTTTCGTTTGCTTTCGTTTTACGATCTCAAAATTACATGCAAGTGAATTAATAAAAAAATTATGCGACTTCCGTTCCTTGCAGTAACTTACCAAGTTCAGCGCCATCTATCCAGCGACTAGGGAAGCGTTAAAAAAAAAGAAAAAGAAAATCCCTCATTAGTCAATGTGCAAAGTTAACACCTAATTATAATCTGCAAAGTTGTACTTACGAGTTATTTCTGGGACTTTGCCAATATTAATGGAAATAATCTGTTGCAAGACTAAGAAGTTAACCAAAGTCAAATTACAACCACAGTCATCTTTTTATTTATTTATATGGTAGTGGTAATCCTTTTGATATACTATAATATAATATAATCATGTTAGGATACTTTCCTCTAAAATTTTAAACTTTTTGGGCTTCTAATGATGCACACTTTTTTTCAATAAATGATCTTCTAGAAACTTTCGTGCGACAGAAAAAAACATATTTCTTTGTTAAGTTCCTACAAAGAATTATAGAACAGAACTCTAGAACAACCAACAGCAACTCTTAAACGTAAGTTATACGATATTCGCAAACTAAGGCTTCGAGGTAATCAGATGTATGTACACTTTACTGCGTAGAAATTACAAATTTGTGTAAATCCAGGATCTTTAGTGTGATGTCACCTTTACGTGTATGGACTGGATTTGTGTTAAAAAAAAATGGGTTTGAATTTGTAATTAGGGGCGTTATAGGGACTCAACGAACTACGCCCCTGATGTGGTTGAACTGTCAGTATTTTATAACGTAGCTAGGATCGATACAAATAAAAAAAAATACAACTAATTTGGTGCACAAAAAAATTTGGAATATTTATTATGTTAAGACATCGATACGATATCTCTGCGTAGTTTCGCTAACTAGTTTAATTTGACTGCTGTATGTTAACCTACGACTTACTCTATTCACTAAGGAGTAGGTGGGTACCCATCCAAAATATTCATGAAAGAGACCAGCTTTCAGAGTAAAGAATAAAGTCTACAATTTTGGGTGACATTTTCCTTTTTTTTTTTCATTTTTGTCACTTTAGCGTCACTTAATGATGTCATAATCCAAAGAAAAGATCTCATTATTTAAAAAAAATTGTTGGACTGATTTGACCTTTCCGATTTTGCTCTCCAATCATTGGTTATCTAATAAATATGTTGGTTTCACAGATATAGGTAGACCTAGATAACGCAAATATCACGATCTGTATGAAAACCAAGCGTACCATTTTTTGTGAGTACCTACTATGACGTCACAAGCACTATTTAGTGATGGGAGAATCCCCCCTCCCCCCACCCGCGGGGCCTAGCGCCAGCGTGAGCGCTCACCCAGCCAGCAGTACACATGACTGAGCGCGAAAGTGGCGACTTACGATTTTTGTACGTAAGCTGGGCACGCGTTATCTTAGTGTATCTCTTTATCTGTGGTTTAGTGTTTTAATCAGCTAGTGAAATTCCATTATACCTTCTTTATGAAGCGTATAGAAACAACGGGAAAGAGTCGTTTGTCTATCTAATTAGTATTTTTAAGGACCGAATATTCCAGAATTTCGCAGAAAATAACATATGAATCCAGTCCGACACGAGAGCAAAATCAACGTAACGTTTTACCGTGGTAGGTTATTTGTGTGTTTCTATATTACAATGCGCGGGTTACACACATTTGACACTGCAATTAATAACAGACTGTTTCCATATCCAATGAACCCTACAATTATTGACTGAAAGTGCTTATTTTTTGAGGATGGGAAATCATCAAATGACTCCTCCCGCTCTGGGTGGAGCGGAAGGGAGTATCAGATTCTTACTGACTAAAACCCACCCGTGTTCCTTCCTTAGCCCTTTATGTTCCGGGCCAGCGGTAACCCCCGCTGACCCGGCAGGTAACCCCGCTGACCCGGCAGGTAATCCCGCTGACCCGTCAGACAATCCCGCTGACCCGGCAGTACTGAAAGTGCTTAGGGCTTATAGTGTTACTAACTGTTGCTGCTAGCCTGCATCACCCCACTGCTGGGCAAAGTCTCGCCCAATGACTTCCAGCTCTTTCGATCCAGGGCTAGAGTGGACCACTAGTCGTTTGTTTTCTCCAGATCGTCCAAAATAACCCTGGCACAGCTAGAAGGTGTCGCGGCACACCCCGTAGAAGATGGCTTATATTGAAAGATAGAGGGTTGGTGGAGATGGGAAGCCTGGTGACTTCAAAAGTATAGTGGTCCCTCTACGGGGCTCTATATGAGGTGTCAGCCCGCTGGCGTGGGCTCTATATGAGGTGTCAGCCCGCTGGCGTGGGCTCTATATGAGGTGTCAGCCCGTTGGCGTGGGCTCCCGGTGTCGTCAGAGTGACAAGCTCCATCCTACCCTCTTGCAGAGTATTCATCCGAAGCTCCATGTTCTGCAGCCTCTGTTGTTGATCTTGTCGGTACATGAGGGTGCTGCTTAACATTGTCATTATTTCTGGCTGAGCCATTGAGGACTGGGTGGGAGGGGCTGAAGGTAATGAGTTTGCGTCTTCGTCGGTGTAATCAGGAGGTGGAGCAGGGGTGGTGTGCCTGGCAGCCTTTTTTAGCTTTGGATTCTTGTCGTCGGTTCTTTTTGACTTCCCTCGGGTCCCCCCTGATGGTCCTGCAGGTGTGTTTCCATGCTCCATCTCCTGACACCCTCTGATGCAACACCTCCCGTTCACCGTTATGATGGTGATGTAAACTGGTATTCACAATTCTTCCTAAACTGATCTAAAGTTACGAAATCTTGTTCTTGTTTTACTAGCTACATTTTTGGAGATGATTCATAATTTATGCGAATGGATGCGCTGGCGAAATATATTATTAAAATATCAGTATTACCGAAAACTTGCTTGGACTGTGAACCCTGGGGTTTTATTCAGCAATCGTTATTTTCTAGAATCCGTGTAAAATCCGGGTTCGAACGACTGATACCTTGAATATTAAATGTGATTTTCAAACCATAATACCTTTTCAGACAAGAAATAGTTTTAAATGTGTGTAATCAACGCGAACGACATAGAGTAGCTATGACACGGTAGTCAGTGCAAGTATTTGTAAGCCACGCCATAATTGTCTGTATTCGATAATGAAGCTACTATTATACATATGGACCGTAATAAAATAAAGTGATATTGTAAAATGGATTTGTGTTTTATTTACAACTAGCTGAGCCACCCACAATAGTTCTGGAGTGGCGACCGTGCACCGGAAGATATAGCGTTGGAAGGCCACATGGTGGACGAAGGCTGCAGGCTGCGAGAAGCACAGAACCGGTTGAACTGGCGGTGCTTGCGGGAGGGCTATGTCCAGCAGTGGACGTCTTTCGGCTGTAATGATGATGATGACTCGCTCACGACACCACAATTTATTTATTATTAAATTGAATCTGCTCTCTAGCCATTTCCCAACTTTACTGGAGTCGGCTACCTGTCTAACCCAATGCAGCTGAATACCACTATTTTACATGGAGCGACTGTCTATCTGTACCTCTACCATGAGTTGTTATCGAAAACTTACTCGCTAGCGTCAAACTCGCTAGCGTATTAACGTGGATCGAATAGATTTCGATAAAACTCATGGTGCAAGCAGCACCATGAGTTTTACGGAGTTTACGCAGGCGCTAAGGTAAACTCGATAGACCTTGTCGTATGTAACGTCACTTCCTTAAGTTTTATTTCTTTCTTTCTCAGTAATAAGGAGAGAGAACGGCATATATTATGCTCAAAATATAGTGCTATCGCCTATGCTTAAAATGTTATGATAGGCAATAATCCGACTAAATAGAATGGTTGGCGGTTAGTGAACTTCTTAAGGTATTTAGTGGTTGTTGAATTTTTATTCCTTAGGGGAAGCCCGGGCAAGACGAATATGTTAAGGGGTAATGCAAATAAAACCACAATCTAATAATCAATAGAACTCTTTGTACTTTTAATTTGTACTATGTTTAATCGTCTTTGAAAAATAATCATTAAAATTCAAAAACTTAAACAATTTCTATAATAATTTTGAGCATTAACAAAAGGTATCAATTATCGGTTTTGCCCGGTGGGGTCGGGCAAAAAGGATAAGTAGAACTAGCTTAGATCAGTGTTCGCATTCATCACAGAAGTAGCTGCCAACTCCTACATAATAAAGTGCAGTCTTTATGCGCCCAAATGCACTGATTACACTGAATCCAATCTTTCGCTAGTGGTTCAGTGTATTTGTCAGCGCACACTAAACCGTAAAAATCTGGTTTCGGATTTTTGTTTTGTTATTTGACTGAGGATATTTTAGTTTTAGTTTTTCTGGGGCCTGCTAACTCAGAAATGGCATATGTAATGGTAGTGGTAACTAATACTTATAATATGCTTGCTCTGAGCAAAACGGAATACCTAACCGTTTTGCCCATATCCATTTTGCCCAACACTCTAATATTAGAAACAAGTGAAAACTTGAATTGTTTTTAGTAGGTAAACAAAAAGTAACGATCACAAATAATACCTAAATAAACGTGCAATTGAATATAAAATACATCTTTATAGACAACTGATGACTAATACAAAAAGTTTGTGTGCAAACCTTTACAAAAATCGTAACAAAACAACGATAATCCTTTTTTTTCCCTTCCACAACAGATGCACTCGCGTATTGTTTGGGTTGAACTGCCATGGCATTACCGATCGTATGTGTCACGACTAGAGAAAATGTTAATAGCGCTATCTATTATATGTTTATGGAAAAATTAGTTATTCTTCTTACCCGCACTATGCTTCTTGCCCGGGCTTCCCCTATATGTCACTGTTGTGTCATCGAGTGTCGTTTTCAATTTGTAATTTTGTATTTGTTGACATTGTGTTCACGGCGTTTTTTAATAAAATTCAGTTAAATAAGTTTACAAAATGACAATAATACAATGAGGACCAGTATGGCACAATTTTTAGAAACTGCCTGTCGCTTCTGCGCTAAGAATCGCCGGTTCATTTGTCGCATGGAGCAAAAAGTTGTGTGATCCAATCTTCCAAAGCAAGGTACCTAATTGTTCCGGGTCTGGATGTTTGTGCATGTGATATTTGTGTTTGTAAATGCACCCACGATACAGGGGAAATACTAGTGTCCAATGTTTAAAGAGAAAAATGTGTAGTTAGTAGGTAATAACTATGTGTTTTTATGTCAATTTTTGTGTTCCTTATTTTGTTAAATATGCTGTATGTTTCCCATATAATAATAAAATAAATGAAAAGCTTGTTGTAAAATGTCTTTTATTTAAATTTAAGTTAATATTCATCACAGAAAGCCTCCTAGAAAGCTGCGAAATGTCCCTGGTAAGCTAGAATTTCATTTTCTTGTAATTTTGGCTTGAAATTCACGTTCTTTACGTTGTTGGTCTTCAAATTCAGCGGCCACAACATATTCCATGCTAAATAAGCTCTTCCAGACATTATTTTGACTCAAAATACTCAAAAACGTATATAATTTCAATGTAAACATATGTTTCACGCGTCAAAATGCTAGTGAGTGACGTAACTACTATCGTAAGCGTATTTTTCGATAGCGCCTGTCAAATTATTAACTCATGGTGCCGTTTTGTATGGCGACAGCTGAAAAACGTTAGTGACTATCGAATAGATTACGTTAGGTTTCTTACCTATCGAAATCTATAGTACTCATGGTACGAATTTTAATTCTTTCGGTGACCGCTAGGGGCGCTGTACAATATTTCATATATATTATTTACGTAGACGATAGCGAGTTTTGGCTGTGCAAACTCATGGTAGAGCTACTGAGCTCCACAATCTGGGTATACCAAAGACTACAATATAATGCGGTGGGGTATACGATACCCCTTAGTAAGATTGTAAGTCTTGGACAACCCGTAACGACTGTCAAAGATCTACGAATGACAACCGGAACTAACGGCTTGAAGTGCTTTCCGAGGCACGGAGGGGTGTCGGTAGGTATTAAATTTAACTAATAGTATAACTAGGACAGCACTAGTTAGGAATAAATCATTCAGTGGTGTGACAAACGAGAAAAAAAATCCTGTTTGTCATACTGGTGTGATAATCTGGTGTGACTACGAGTCGGCAATGGTAAAGATTATACTTGCTAAAACCTAGTCAGAGAACGAGTTATTCCGTTTATCCACGCTAAGGTGTATACGCGGAAACGTATGTCCAATAAGCATCCACCCGAGGCCTAGTTGGATAAACGGTATAAATTACTTATTTATTTATTTATTTATTTAACTTATGTTACCGGCCAAACCCGATTTTAGGATGAACTAGTTTTATTTATTTATTATTTATTTATTTATCGTCCTGCTGGAACGCCATACAGCAATTACACCAACGGAGCAAAAATTTACTTCATGTGCTTATCCATTCTGTGCGCGGTGGACATCGAACGGGCGGCGCGATGGAAAACGCGTTTTGCCTAGGCCAAACCAGTTCATTCGCTCGCTCTTGCATCCTATGTCGACGGTGTACTGGTTTGGCCTAGGCGAAACTAGTTCATCCTAAAATCGGGTTTGGCCGGTAACATTCATAGGTGGATTCTCGGACATGAATTTCCGCGTATCCACCCTAAAGTGGATACCTTAGGGTGGATAAACGGAATAAGAATTACCGGAGAGACCATTTATTCATGAATCAAAGTAAAATCACGTTACCCTAAAAACTGCGTCGTTGATCAGTCGCAAGAGCTACTGTAACTACCTACTGCTAAACATGAGGTCCCAAGAAGGGCAAAGGGTTATTCGGTTTTTCTGGCTGGAATTTCTAAGTACCTAAAGTGTATTTCAAATAAACTTGCGATAAATGTCATTCAACCACCCTGTACCAAAAAGTCCAAATAACTTACGATAGATATCGTTCGTCATACAAAACTGTCGCTAACATTGCATCGGTTGAGTTTCATAATTCCAAACACGGAGTAAGTCAATGTTTTGATCGTGTTACCGACACTGCCCATACATTTTTTTCGTATGGTTTGGAAATATTGGGATACATTAGTAGAAGGAGGTGAACAAACTTTATCGCAAGTTTATTTGAAATGAACTTTAGTCTGGATTTGTGCCCAGCAGCTAATTACATGGGATTCATGAATAAACGGCGAAATCTGGGTGCACTATACAAAGACACCTATCTACATTTGCTTAATCCTTCGGCAAGGGATGTTATGATATTGTTTAGCACATCGCAGAGAGACAGAGCAATGTTGCCCTATTAATTTAGGACAAGACAAGAGAATTCCGAGGGGACGGCGCGTACGCAGTCCCCACTATCAAAAATTACGCATCCGAGTTATCCACATTAGGGATAATCGCAGGGGTCAACCCAACCGCAGTGCAATGGGAAGGCCTCGCCCTGGGGGAACCGCCTTAGTGATCACGGTATCCCCTATGCCAGGTAAGTATGAATTCTTTATAGAAACGCGCGAGGGTCATTCAACAGCGAAGAATCTTGACACCGCGATTCAGAAACGTGACGTAAATGTAAAGCGCCATCTAGTGAATGGAAACGGTACAAAACCACGATTCCCCTCATGCCATAATTTTGGTACGTGACATACCTCTTTTGCTGTTTCTATTTATTTACCCAATTACTGCTTTATTAGTTATACATCTATTGCGCTAAACTTTTGCTTTATCAAAACTCTTGTTTATGCTTTCTATTGTCACCTTCGCTTTTTAATAACGTGCTTCTGTTGTGGAAGCCGGCCCCAACATGCCTCCCACCAATGACCATTTAATAAATAAGTACATAAAATACATATACATAGGTATTTGCCGTCATGGAGGTCGAGGTCGTCATGGTGTCGAGGGTTTTTTAAATTTAAATTTTTATTTCGTGCTTTTGGTAGGGACTCCTTTATTTTTTGTATTTCATTTCTTTTATTTTCTTGCGTTTTAAGATTCAGATAAATTGGTGATTAATCAGGTTTTTTATCCGTCAAAAAATTATTATTAATTTATAGTTGAACAATATTTTTTAAGACTAAACAGACTTTTTTGTTTTATTATATTCTTTTTCTAGTTCTTCCTTAGTTATTCAACTTTCGTACAAGTATTTCATAGCTATCTTAGATATTTCAGATCTAGTTTATAAAATGGGACTGCGACACTATCTGATGTAGAAATACCTACGCTTTTTAAGCAGGATAATTCCATTCGTAATAAAAATAGTCAAACTCAGTGGTTGTAGGTACCAGTCATCACTCCACTTTCCTCAACATTCTAGAGCATTGATCGGACAAAAAAATATTATTTTTTTGTCCGATTTGATTTGAGTTTGACTATTTTTATTACGAATGGAATTATCCTGCTTAAAAAGCGTAGGTATTTCTACATCAGATAGTGTCGCAGTCCCATTTTATAAACTAGATCTGAAATATCTAAGATATCTAATAGCTATGAAATACTTGTACGAAAGTTGAATAACTAAGGAATAACTAGAAAAAGAATATAAAAACAAAAAAGTCTGTTTAGTCTTAAAAAATATTGTTCAACTATAAATTAATAATAATTTTTTGACGGATAAAAAACCTGATTAAACACCAATTTATCTGAATCTTAAATGCAAGAAAATAAAAGAAATGAAATACAAAAAATAAAGGAGTCCCTACCAAAAGCACGAAATAAAAATTTAAATTAAAAAATTTAAAAAACCCTCGACACCATGACGACCTCGACCTCCATGACGGCAAATACCTATGTATATGTATTTTATGTACTTATTTATTAAATGGTCATTGGTGGGAGGCATGCTGGGGCCGGCTTCCACAACAGAAGCACGTTATTAAGGCCAGGATATTCGAGCGCAGTAGGCATTTAGCGTTACCTCCCTCCGCGCGTGGCAAGTTCCGCGAACGCGCAATTCGAATGAACTGGCTGACCCCGCTGCTGCCACGGTAATTTCATCTAACAGTATTGTGACTCGGGCCTATTCTTGAAATATAGGGCTGCTCGCCTACAGTATTTTAATTTCATCATCCTACTTTAGTTTCTTTCTAGTTTTGTGATTGTAAATATTATATTTTTTTAATATTATGTATAAAATTTATGTTAAAATATTTCTGGTGTTTAGTTTTTAGGGAAATATAAATATAGCAACATAATTAATTTTATTACCTACCAAAATTTTCTTTTTAGGGTTCCGTACCAAAATGGTAAAACGGAACCCTTATGGTGAGACTCAGTCTGTCTGTCTGTCTGTCTGTCACAGCTGGACATGTCAAGAACTACTAATGCATCAACTTGAAATTTGGAATAGTTTTAGATGACGTTTGCTCAACTATTTTGCAAATAAGAAAGAAATAAAAATATATGTACGTTTTTTGCAACAGGGCCTGAAAGGAAGTCTGAAGAATTCGAAGTGGGGCTACTAGAGCACGTGGGGTATCATATGAAAGAAAACAGTTTGCACATTCTCAAACATTTATTCTTTTTTTTGGGCCGCATTGTTTTCGACTTTTGATGTAAAATGCAAAAAAAAACCTTTCCCGCCCTTATCTCCGAAGTTTGCAAACAGAAAAATTTGAAATTATTTTATGTGATAGAAGTTTATGTAAAGAATACAGGAAAAATAAAACGAAGTCTCTAAATAGCACACTTGTTCAGAAATTATCAATAAAAGTTATATTAGTTTCACTATCGGTCAAGAGATGGCGCTGACATAAAACTGCAATATTATACACCGCAGTGCACAATGTTAAAATTCTCTGATGAATATAGGCCTCGTCGATGAAAATTTAAAAACATATGATGGTACGGAACCCTCGTTGCGCGAGTCCGCAGTCCGGTGCGCAGTTTTTTAATTGCTACCTAATCTTTTCTTTCATGACTGTTATATCGCTTCCGCACTACCCTTATGAATGATCCGTTTTGTCGAATTTTTGTCTGATAATAAACTACTGAAGGGATTTTGATGGAAGTTTCGATATTCTGTAGCTTTGGTTTTCATCCATCACATAGGGTATGTTTAATAACTAATTTATAGTCCACGCGTACGAAGTCGCGGGCATAAGCTAGTTATTTATTATTAGTTATATACTTTGGACTAAATAAATTCTGATAAAACTCATTACAATACAATGCACAGGATAATAAATTCTTTATTAGAAATAAGAAATACTAAAATACTGCTCTGTCAAAGACGTACCGAGATCAAATAATACACAAAATGTTAGTTAGGTATTCATCCAAATTTATTTTATCCCCTTCAAAGTATGATCCTTCAGAAACGACACACTTACACCAACGAATAACCAAATCATAAAAACATTTTTTAAACGCTTTTTCCGGAATTGAGCTTAGTTTACGCCGCGAATTCTCCTTCGTTCGCTAAAATTCGTTCACAGTGATGGCCTTGTGCGAAGGCGCAATATCGTGGTGCAAGATCCAACAGTTTTCTTTCCACAAATCTGGCCTTTTTTTCGAATTTACTCTCTCAAAAGCCGCATATCGCTCAAATAATATAATATATTTTATTTAACGTTTGACCTTCCGGTATGAATTCCGAGTGTACAATACCGCGATAGTCAAAGAAAACAGTCAACATGACTGACTTTTGATCGACTTTGGCCGTGGCGTGGTTTTTTCGGTTTCAGTTCAGTTGGAAGGCGCCACTCCGAAGCTTGTTGACTAGTTTGCATGTCAAACTCGTCTCGTCACCAGTAACAATGCGTTTCATGAATGTTGGGTCGGAGTTGACTCGTTCTAGTATGTCTTCAGCGACTCATAAGCGATTGAGTTTTTGGATCACGTTCTCCAGCTCCATCTCCACTGGTGCTTTCCGTTGCTTCAGAGTGTCTGAAAGATAGATCAATGCTAAAAAAAAAACCTACTATAGACGCATTCGCAAGCTTATCCTATTACTAAGTTTTATAAGTAATTAGGTAGGTACCTATGTAATGTATATTATAATAAAAAGATCATCTATAAATTGAGCCATCGTGAGAGGCCTGGCAGATGTGAAACATCGAAATTATTTTAGACGAGCTTGCCCCGCTGTTTTACCCGCGTAATTCAATTTCCCGCAGGAAGTCAGTCAGTAAGTCGGTAAGTCAGTCGGTAAGTCGATCGGTAAGTCGAGTAGTAAGTCAGTCGTTAAATCAGGAGGTAACAAATATCTACGTACACTCTACTATCAACAACATCAACAACCTTGCATTATTATTATAATTTATAGAATAGATACAGTAGGCACGGTAATATTATCTATACAGTATACTATCTTCATACAAACGGTCGGAACGCGAGTTATACCTACGCGCCTAGAGTCCGGTTTACACTCGGTAAACAAACAGTCTCGAATGCTCCGCAGTGATGAACGGACGCCGGACGGTGTGATCGTTTTGTAAGCAGTAAGCGTGCTATTTGTGACAAATATTCATTGAAATAATTAATACAAGTACTTACTTAATAATATGGTAAAGAGCAATTATAGACTATATTGTGCTGTTTTTGGTTGCTTGAATTCGTCAATAAGTTTTTTTTTTAATTAAATCTACTAATAAAAAAAAACAAAAATATGTATTGTTTTTGAACTCTTCCTATTTCATTCACAACGAATTTCATATTTTTAAATAAAAAATATAATATTTTACCTATACAATCACAAAACTAGAATGAAGCTGGCAGGTTGATGAAATTAAAATACCGTAGGCGGGCAGCCCTATTGCGTGTTTACGCGCGGCTGTAGGTCTGTAATTATTTCTAGAAGAGGGCCGAGTCACAATACTGTATAGATAATAGTGTGTACATGTCTGTCGCTCACGTAGTAGTAGCTATTGCGCCTGAGCGAGAAGCAAATACTGCCGTCGCGTCGGTCGTCATTCTAAATCCCATTCTCTAACTAAAAAAATCGAGTTGTAGATTATGTAGTTACTGTTCGCCTGTGCATTTTTAGGGTTCCGTTGCCGTATGTCATAGCCACTTTTTTCCGAAACTATAAGAACTATACTGTTTAAACTTGGTAAGTAGATGTATTCTGTGAACCGCATTAAGATTTTCACACAAAAATAGAAAAAAAAACAATAAATTTTGGGGGATCCCCATACTTAGAACTGAAACTCAATTTTTTTTTTCATCAAACTCATACGTGTATCTATGGATAGGTCTTCAAAAATGATATTGAGGTATCTAATATATTTTTTTCTAAACTGAATAGTTTGCGCCAGAGACACTTCCAAAGTGGTAAAATGTCCCCCCCCCTGTAACTTCTAAAATAAGAAAATGATAAAACTAAAAAAATATATGATGTTAAGTTCCACCGAAAATTGGTTTGACGAGATCTACTAAGTTGTTTTTTTTTTAATACGTCATAAATCGTATACCGCAATTTACCTTTCATTCAATCAACTCAAATATAAAAATACATTTAATTTCATAAACATAAACCTTACGCATAAACCCGGATGTTACGGAACCCTTGGTACGCGAGTCCGACTCGCTCTTGCCCGGTTTTTTTTTTAAATACGCCTTTAGATCTTGGTATCGATGAACTGCAAAGATAAAAAGTTTTATTAGCAAAAATTATCTTTGTTGTAGTTGTGCTACTGTTTTGTCTATAAACTGAAATATTAAAAACTAAAATATCAACTAGTTTATATTTACTTTGATATTACTACTTATACTTAATTTTATTGTAAATTTATGGTACGCCAGCACATTAAGCTACTACAATCTGTCAAATTTCTTTAATAGATTTTCAACTTTAACGCTAAAGCATAAGGTTCAAAGTTGATTGGAAAAAATTGACAGTTTCTGATATCTTGATGTGCTGGCGTCTATACCTACCTGCTACTGCTAGTACTGTGACGAAAGCAAGTAGGTACCTAATTACATAAACAACTACAATATTGTTCTGTCCCGTCGACTTTTACAAATAGGTAAGTTGTCATAAATACGTAGAAAAATAATAATCAAACTTACTTTATTTTTTTTAAGCTCCCGCAGTTCAATGCTGGACATTTTTTCTTCCTTCTGTTTTTATTCCCCATAATTTAATCTTAATTATCACTATATAATATACCTACTACAACATAAACTAATCATCATCTGCCTAGCCTTTTCCCAACTATGTTGGGGTCGGCTTCCAGTCTAACCGGATGCAGCTGAATACCAGTATTTTACATGGAGCGACTGCCTATCTGACCTCCACAACCCAGTTACTGGGTAATACGATACCCCTTGGTAAGACTGGTTGTCAGACTTTCGGGCTTCTGACTACCCGTAACGACTGTCAAAGATCCACAAATGACAGCCGGGACCAACGGCTTAACGTGCTTTCCGAGGCACGGAGGAGTCTCGGTATGTAAAGATGGTCACCCATCCACAGACCAACCGCGGCAAGCGTAGCTTAACCTGATCGATCGACCTGTGCGGCTGTTATTATTTAGCCACGGGCCCCTCAACAACATAAACTAATATCTAGTTTAATTATTAATACTAGAACCTACAACAATATTTACAGACTGATTTTTAAAACGAATACACAAACACGGTAAATAACAATACTGCATTATATTTCAGTCTGTGAACGTATATTTCGATCGATTAGCGGGGGAACGCAGCGAGCCAGGAAAAGCGACACAGGTCCTACCTCGGTGACGCCTGGCAGGCTACTGAAGCGATGAGCGCGGGCCGCCTTGTTATATTATATCTTGTTAAAACAATACAATTCTGTTTTGAGAAAAATTACCCGTAGAATTTTCTTCTATACATCATTGCCTATTTTTTGACATATTTTTTGTAAGTAAAAGTTTGATCTACTTCAAGTAAAACTTAAAAAACGATCAAAAACTTCCTTGTTTTCGATTTGTTTGCGATTTTTTATGATCGAGTGAAGTTGTAAATATCGTGTTTTGAACCGTAGAATAATCAAGAGTGTTAATTGAACTGCAACATATATTTTTTTCAGATTAAAACAAAGAATATTTGTTTGTTTAATGTTGAATCAAAAATAGGTCAATTTTGAGAGTCCTGGCCTTAAAAAGCGAAGGTGACAATAGAAAGCATAAACAAGAGTTTTGATAAAGCAAAAGTTTAGCGCAATAGATGTATAACTAATAAAGCAGTAATTGGGTATATATAGAAACAGCAAAACAGGTATGTCACGTACCAAAATTATGGCATGAGGGGAATCGTGGTTTTGTACCGTTTCCATTCACTAGATGGCGCTTTACATTTACGTCACGTTTCTGAATCGCGGTGTCAAGATTCTCCGCTGTTGAATGACCCTCGCGCGTTTCTGTAAAGAATTCATACTTACCTGGCATAGGGGATACCGTGATCACTAAGGCGGTTCCCCCAGGGCGAGGCCTTCCCATTGCACTGCGGTTGGGTTGACCCCTGCGATTATCCCTAATGTGGATAACTCGGATGCGTAATTTTTGATAGTGGGGACTGCGTACGCGCCGTCCCCTCGGAATTCTCTTGTCTTGTCCTAAATTAATAGGGCAACATTGCTCTGTCTCTCTGCGATGTGCAGCAGCTTGCTACACTTCGCACTTGGCAACTGACTGCTTCGCAGACTTGCCGAAAACGAGTCTTAAAGCAGCAGCAGTGCTAGATAGTGTTGTGCGTAGCTGTATTATTGTTATTGACATAATGATTTGTCTCTAACTTTGCGTTTGTAATGGCCCCAGAATAGTACCGACATTGTTTCAACCATGTTTTTAGGGTTCCGTAGCCAAATGGCAAAAACGGAAGCCTTATAGATCCGTCATGTCTGTCTGTCTGCCTGTCTGTCCGTCTGTCTGTCTGTCCGTCCGTGTGTCACAGCCACTTTTCTCTGAAACTATAAGAACTATACTGTTGAAACTTGGTAAGTAGATGTATTCTGCGAACCGCATTAAGATTTTCACACAAAAATAGAAAAAAAACAGTAAATTTTAGGGTTCCCCATACTTAGAACCGAAACTCAAAATTTTTTTTTCCATCTAACCCGTACGTGTGGGCTATCTATGGGTAGGTCTTCAAAAATGATATTGAGGTTTCCAATATCATTTTTTTCTAAACTGAATAGTTTGCGCGAGAGACACTTCCAAAGTGGTAAAATGTGTCCCCCCCCCCTGTAACTTCTAAAATAAGAGAATGATAAAACAAAAAAAAATATATGATGTACATACATTACCATGTAAACTACCACCGAAAATTGGTTTGAACGAGATCTAGTTAGTAGTTTTTTTTTTTAATACGTCATAAATCGTAAACCGCAATTTACCATTTATTCAATCAACTCAAATATCAAATTAAAAAAAAAAAATTCATTTCATAAACATAAACCTTATGCATAAACCCGGATGTTATGGAACTCTCGGTGCGCGAGTCCGACTCGCTCTTGCCCGGTTTTTTTTTGTTAACTATTTTGCTGATATTTATTAGTTTCTACAATTTTGAACACCAAATAGCCTTCACAACTTCTAAGGTGTAAAAAATAAACAAAAACAATGGCTACAACATCGTTCTGCCCCTGTTTTACATGTCATATAGAATCATTGTGTAGAATATCAAATATCAATCATTGTGTAATTGATGTATCTAAACGTGGATTAGTTTAGTGGTCTCTGTGTAAATAGGTACTCCATGTCGTTAGTGCAGACCACACACATTAAGGTATACTTGTGCACGGTATATTTGGATTTTCACAAGTAAGTATGTATGAAGTGTAGATAAATATTGTGTCTCGTTCAGTGTCTTTCAAATTACCGACATTAATATGTCGGTAATCTGTGTTTCTTCTACTTTCATCGAAATTTATTACTGATACTATTTCTGACAAAATGCAGCGACAGCACCATCTAGTAGCATGCTTGTAAACTAAGCTACAAACAAGTTGAGTCAAAGCAGTTTAGTTACCACTACTGCTGCATGCGTGAATTAATAGAAGTTCCACTTGTACTGATCAGATGGCGCTTTCGTGAAACGGTACAGTTCTTCTTTTTTCCGTTAGCTAAATTATTTAGTTCGTTTCGGAAACAAGAAAATTTTACCTATGTAATTAGAATTTGAATGTAAACATGCTATTTTGAGACAACAACAAAATTAGCTTGGTAGTTTTATTAGATGAGATCTAGCGGAACTAACATCAAGAAATTAGGCACTATTGATGTAAAATTCACCCAACTAGGAAAATGTAATGTTCAGCATTCCTACATCAGACCTGTGAATTTATGAGCCGAACGAAGGTTAAAACCGGTTTAGACTTATTGTGCTCTTTGGATGTGAGAACCATGGCTACAAAACTTGTGCTATTTATTCTGTTGTATGGCGTCGTTAATGCTTGCCTGACATTTCGATAACCGTTGACAGATTTTTAGTACGTAGCTAAAGCGCCTAACAGTCAGTTTATCGAACGAAAATTATCGCAAAACTAATTGATGTGTAGCGACCGGTGTACCTACGACAAACTTAAAGGCACAAGCCTATGTTAACATCAAGGACACCGTATTCTACAATAACATGTAAAACAGTAGCAAAATATCTATGTTCTGTCTTCGTTTATTGTTTAAAAACTTAAAAAGTTGTAAAGAATATCGGTTTTCAAAATTGTCAAAACTCAAAAGAATTTGAGCACAAAACATGACTGAAACTATGTGGGTACTAAACTAGGGCCATTACAAACGCAAAGTTCGAGACATAATATCGACGATAAATCAGGTCATGTTGATGAATAACAATAATACAACTCTCTATGACATGTTTTTGACATTGTGTAGCACTAGCAAGTTGCTGCACATCCCAGAGAGTCAGAGCGACGTTGCCCTCTAGGACAAGACAAGAGAATTCCGAGGGGACGGCGCGTACGCAGTCCCCACTATCAAAAATTACGCATCCGAGTTATCCACATTAGGGATAATCGCAGGGGTCAACCCAACCGCAGTGCAATGGGAAGGCCTCGCCCTGGGGGAACCGCCTTAGTGATCACGGTATCCCCTATGCCAGGTAAGTATGAATTCTTTACAGAAACGCGCGAGGGTCGTTCAACAGCGGAGAATCTTGACACCGCGATTCAGAAACGTGACGTAAATGTAAAGCGCCATCTAGTGAGTAGAAACTGTACAAAACCACGATTCCACTCAAGGCATTTTTTTGTTACATAACGCTTTGTTACCTACTTGAAGTTATTATTATAGATCGGATAATCAGATGGATAATTTATGTAAAGTTGAAGTGTAGGTTATAATTATTATGGAATACACTTTTATATCGAAACAATCCCGTAATTCCGGGATGGACCGTATTTTTACTGACTATAAAATCTATTTACGTATTGTGTTAGGTAGTTAGCTGACAAACTGGCATAGTAAACAACGTCAGGATAAATTAACAGACTATATTTCGAATAATTAATGTAACCTATTAAAACAAATGATTGTGCTTAGTGAAATTTGATTAACTTTCCTTCTCTCCACATAGCAAAAAATTAACTTAAGTTATGCATCTGAATAGATGCGATCTCGGAATCCTGTTTTTTTTTTTTAATTTACATAAACTTGATTTTTTTTAATTATTAAAAAAAAATCAAATTTTCTGTTGTTTTTCACTGGAAGCCAAAAGGCAGATGATGATCATTTTCGCAATATATGGACGATAAAAATGAAACTTCAAAAATGAAATTAAAATCGTCTTTATTGATTATTCGTTGTACAAGCAACTATAATTAATAAACATTGTATAATCAACTTATAACAATTAATATTTTGTTAATAACAAATAAATTGTACTGGAAGATTGTTTCCATAAATACTTATATCTTACATTATAATAATCACTTCGGTTTTTCAAATTTTACAACATTTTTTACTCATTCTTTTGGTTTGTATCCATCGTAGAAATAACAGAAAAGAAATGGGTACCTACAACTTCGTCTGGAGTTACAAAGGTAAGGTGCATAGGGTTTATCACTCTCAGTTACATGTGCCATCGTATCGTGTTGTTTACTAACACTTAGTTATAAGAACAATGTTAGGTACTAATCCTATATGAGTCTTCGCTCGAATTAAAGTTTTTGAATTTGAATTTATACCCTTAGATAAACTTAAAACCGGAAGATACAGTACGCTCTAACAACGTAATCATTAAACGGCTCGGTGCACAACTAATATATGCGAAGAAACTCTCACATCTATGATCACAGTTACCGATAAACAAGTCTAAAGACTTTAAGTTTATATACCCAAGGTTATATTCATGACTCGAAATAGAGAATATTCCGTAGAATTTAAATGTTTCCCAATACTGTAAAATAAGCTTTGGTTTCCTAAGAAAGCGGTGAACGGTCACACAATAACGAATGTCCAAATACGGAGCGATTTTCACACCTTAAGATTGCAGTAAATGTTGCCAATGTAGAAATCAATGGCCTTCAAGTCCTTATTGTAACTATATTATTAGATTCGATATAATTTCTGTAAGCAAAATAGTATTTCACTTGATACTATGCCCCACCTCTTGCCTTGTCATACTATCTGTGCACTAACACCTGTACTATGAAAAACCTTTGCGATAACGCTGTTGAAGGAGCCGAATTCTGGTCGAAGCTTACCTATTTAAAACAAACAAATGGAGTCACTGATACGACGAAGAAGACAACTTGATAATTCCAAGCCACAATGGGAGGTAGTCGCAGGATCATTTGTCTGTTATTTTTACAATGCATACAAACAAAAGTCAGGCATCATAAACGCTTTACCGAAAATCACAACACTAATGGCCATGCCGATTAACAATATACTTGGAAGTCAAATGAAATTACATCTTTTTGCGGGTAGTTTGAACATTAAAACTGGAGACGGCAGAGAACAGCCATTTACTGGCCTTCTGTTGACAATTACCTATGAACGAGCATAGTGAAGCTCTATTGCAACTCTATGGACACTTAGGTTTTACTACTGTGAACTTGAGGTAGTCTTGCTTAAAACGTTTCCGATATCAAACACATAGGTAAGTGCACATTTTCAAGTTGGTTTTGAAATTTATGTCAAGTCTTCATAATTTACCTTCAGTAGGTAAGTACGGTTACTCTGTCATTTCCAGCCTACATGCTCTCGACCTCAAAGTCTGAATTATTTATATGTAGGTAGATATTATCCTCAAAATAACTTGAAAGTTGAATAGCATTAATTATTTGGAAAATTGTCAAAAAACTACAGTTCATCGCATTATTAGCGGTTACTTTGCTAAAAAATCTTGTTAATTGTGATCGCTACGTTAGAAATATCAGTTTGGTCATATACAAAAGTTTCTTAGAGCTTAATACTTTACATACAACGACATAATATAGAGGAAATGGTAGGTACAGAGTTAGACATAACGCTATAGAAGTCAACTTCTTTAAACATTGTAGATTTTGCTAAAGGCTTTTAAACAGAATAATCCTCGTGGAATAAGGATGATCGAAGCATTTGTCTCCTGTCCAAACCTGTATTTTTAATTTTCTTCCTCCTTGATAAATTATATGTGTATACATTCACAGTTAAATAAATAAAAATCATCATACCTGATGATTTTTTTTTTGTTAGGTATTACTATACCTAACAATCAAAGCCACGATGGAGCACAATCATACGATGAATATATAAATTAATAAGGCCTCGGATAAGGCTCAAAAAATAAATTCCTCTATATCATGTCGCTTCATTTAAGTGTATAATATTAATAATACTATTTATAGAAGCACTTGGGGCCCGTAATCATATACAATAACGTTAAATCTATGAGTAAAAGTTAAAAATGACCGTGCGGTCGGAAAACTTCGTATGGAAGTCGAGGTTGTTCGGAGAAAACCATTAATTTTAACGGTTAAAATTCTGACCAGCAGATAATTTTAAAATGTATACATACATATATTCTTTCGCTTTTTAAAACATATATATTTTACATAACAATTTGGAACATTTTTCGCATTTAAACTACGTATTTTAAATTTTAAAGACAAATTCTATTCATATTTCCAAAATTTCGAATCGTCTACCCTATTTTTATTTACAATTTTAGAATGAGAATTTGATGCGTCGTGTTGGCAGTACTGACACTCTTAATGCATAAATAGATATATATTTCAATTATGAAACTGTTGTGTCCTTTTTTTACAATCCTTTTTACAATTACTTAATTGTGATTTCATTGATATATTTACAGAATATACTGTAAAAAGTCAGAAGTCAAGAAAGGGTCGGTTTTATCTACACTGCAGTACTTATAATTACAGAAAGTAATCATTTCATTTACTTACTTATTTCAGAGAATGCTATTAATAAGATCTAAGAAGAAGTACTTCTTTCTAGCTCTTAAAGAACGTGCTCAAATTCCATTTGCCTTATAATTTTAGTAAAGATAAAACCAATCTTTATGGACATAATGCTCGTATTAGTTAGAAGCGAGCGTTACGCTCGAGTATGGTTGTTGGTCGTCACAGGAGGCGCTGCCTCTGCTTCTGCGGCGGCCGCTTCTCGTTTTAGCTTGCGGTATTTACCTGAAATTAGAATATGATTATCTTTTAATACTTAAAATATCTAAACGTGGCCTTCATAATAAGTTTTACTTAAATTAGTACTGTCTTGAAATCTATTGACCGCACTAAGTCCCATATGGGCGCCAGTTTTGTTGGGCTCTATTGGGCGCCATTATATTAATATTTTTTATTTACATTTCCAAATAGTCATAAATATAGGCATCACTTGCTCCAATCTTAACCCAGTCTGAGTAAGTGTGAATGAGAAAAAATCAACTTTATGTAAGTCTTAGTCTTAGCTGGGCGCCAAATTATGTGGCAGTTAGTCCCATATTGGGCGCCAAATGATGTAGCAATTAGTCCCACTTTAGGTGCCAATTTATAATTGGGAATTTGGGATAAAGGATACTATTGTATACTTATACTGGTCGATGAAACCACGAAGGAATGCTTTTCCAAGTTTACACAAAGAGAATTTGATAGAGTAGAGATACAATGCGCATTTGCTCGTTTGGTCTAAACCCACCTGTATGTTTTAAAATGGAGTACGCTGCACAATATTTACAGAAACTCTCTGAATAATCTGGACTGAGAAAAACTATTGTTCACCAGAACCCTATGTCAATCTAGTTGCCCAACATAAGCCTAAATAAGTGGAAGGTAAACTTACGCGAAGTCTTGACCATGATGACACCCCACCAGATGGACCAGCCCCAGCCAACCAGGCAGAACAGCACTGTGAACAACTGCCCGGCGCCGACCAGCAAGTTTATCACGAACGAGCCTGTTTCAAAATACATATTAATGTTATAGTAATAATTTATAAATAATTGGACTCTCGACGTAGTTAGGCAGACTGCCAAGAAGTGTCAGGAGATGACTGAAAATGGTAGTGGTAAAACTGTTTGACATAGGTAGGCTTTTTTTGTTAACATACGTTAAAGCTAGTCTGGTAGTTTAATATTTATTGTTACGCAGTTTGGCTATTGTATTCAATTAAATCGTATTCATAACAATTTACATAGTGTTTAAACCATACTTCATTAAAAAAAATACTAGATATATAGAGATAGAATAATGATACATAAAAACAACAAAATTATTTAATGTCGACTCACTAATAAATAATTAAAAATGATTTATTTTAGATACAAGTATACTCAATTGGAATTACTGACTACCAATGTTAAAGACTGTGTTAGAAAAGACTCACCTATCCTATGTTTAGCTCCGTCGTGGACTCCAAATCTGGGAATGCCGAAGCATAAGCAGAACAGGCCGCTCAATATGCTACCTGTAGATGCAATAGTTACAAATTAATATTTGTCCCAATTGGGCGCCACTTTTATAGCTACCATTGGGGTAGGTACCGTGCCAATTTATTCAAACAGGTAAATTCAAAGGTATTAAAGGTAAAGTTCGTATATCATAATTTTTACTTTCCCGCACGAGATACCTCTCGTACGAGGTTTACTTTAAAAATGTCTTAATTTTGTCAATTCATTCAACTGCAAAGGTAGGAAGAAGCTCCTTCCTACCAAGGCGTTGGTAATTTGAAACATTTTTATTTTTTTAATATTTTCAATCTCAACTCACCAAGTCCGGGCACAACAATGTTGCAAAGTAGACAGAAGTAGGCGAGTACTATCGGCAGTATGGGGATAGCACCGCGCATAACACTCGTATGCTCAACCAGGGATGTGTCCAGTTTCTTACGGGTATCCTGTGGACATTAAACATGGCTATGTAAGTATAAGTCTACGAGTTCAACTATCAATTTCCGCTTCGAGAAACGCTATAAGTGTATATATTAAGTTAGTTTTTTTTACTACTACCTACATGGAATACTCGGGCAGTCACAGGTAATAAGTATTTCATTAACGTTTATATCGTAGTAGCAGTAAGTTCATCCGAAATATCGGATATCTTAGCGATAAGATCGCCCATTGTGTCACCCTTTGTCTATATCAGGGGTGTCAAACTCAATTTTGCAGAGGGCCATATATTAGATTTAGAATGTGTATGCGGGCCAGGTTCAAATTAAAATACTAAAACATACTAAATTATTTTAACATCTTTATTTATTTAGTTATATATAGTTGTTACAAATCATACCAAAAGTAAGAAAGAGGGTGAGGGAGGGGCGCAGTACCTATGCGTTAGCTGCACGGACGAAATAGAAGACGACTTCGCGCGCGCACGAGAGAGAGAAAAGCATAACTAACACTCTCTTACTCGTCTTGTCAGGCGCTACCCGCGCTACTCTTGAAATTACTTTTAAGTAAAGCGCGCGTATTTTTAAATCTGCGTAGAGGCATTGAGTGCAGTCTAATTAAATATCTAAAAAAAAGATTCATTATCTGTGATATATTGTGATCGCGGGCCGTATCGAAATGGCCCGAGGGCCGGATTCGGCCCGCGGGCCGTATCTTTGACATGACTGGTCTATATATTAATGTCTTTTATTTATATGGTGTACATAATAAAGAGTAATCTGAAATATTACTATTAATATCCTTTATTTCATCGTATGTACATATAAATTATATTTTTAAATATTAGAATATAAAAACATAAAAACATTTAAAAATATAAAAAATAGTAGCCCACCGGTATCGGGAACAGGGTCCAAGCTACCGGCGGTCAGGGCTCCAGAGAGAGAAACCTCCTGACAATGCGAGCCGTGTCCAAAAGTACTGCTTTCTGGATCAAGCCCTTGATCCAGCTGCCCAACGAGAGCCTCCTCAGGTGTTGGTCGAGGCTCTTGGCTATTAGCCCATTGGCTGTCACGACTATCGGCACAATGATCGCTGAGTCCACATCCCACATGTCGACAACCTCGCGAGCCAAGTCAAGATACTTGATTTGTTTATCTTTCTCGGCTTTCACGAGGTTCTCATCATGCGGGATGGTTATGTCAACAATCATTGCGCGCCGCTCTGATCGATCCACCACCACTATATCAGGCTTATTGGCAACAATAGTCCTGTCAGTGATGATGGATCGATCCCAATATAATGAGATATTACCATTTTCGAGAACTGGGTCGGGCACATACCTGTAGTATGGCACCTCCGATTCCACAAGGCTGTATTTCAGAGCAAGTTGCTGATGGATTATCCTGGCTACAAGGTTGTGTCTATGCAAGTACTCTCCGTTAGCTAGACGAGAACACCCGGAGATAATATGCCTGATTGATTCTCCCGGCCGGTGGCATGCCCGACAGATGTCAACCGTGCCGTCTTTCACAATAAATCTCCGGTAATTGTTCGTCATCATCACTTCGTCCATAATTGCACAGACAAAACCTTCGGTTTCTCCAAAGAGATCACCGAAACGCAGCCAGGCTACGGACGCTAGTAAATCGACATCGGGTCCATGTAGGGCCCGGAAAAAGCGTCCGTGAAGCTCCTTACTCTGCCATACCTCCATGCGATCATTAGTGTCAAGCACTACTGGCTTGCGCCAGTTCTCTTTAGCCAAGGAGAGCGGGGTGAGGCCCTTGTCCACGGCGACTACATCTCGATGCATCCCCACGTCGGTTTCTAGGAAATATTCCCTGAGACTGCATATCTCGCGATTGTGGAGGGTCTTAGCGTTTAAAAACCCTCGACCTCCACACTTTCGCGGGATATACAGCCTCATTACCGATGATCGTGGGTGATGCATTCGATTTGCAGTTAGCAGCGTACGGACCCTCCTATCCAGGGCGTCGAGTTCGGTTTGAGTCCATTTGAGTATGCCGAAAGAGTACATCAAAACCGGCATGACCCAACCGTTGAAGGCGCGCACCTTGTTTCCGCCTGATAGAAGACTATTAGTAGTTTTATTAGTACTTTTTTCAGGCGGCCAAAGAAGCGCTCTTTCAACGATTGCTTCATGTCAGTAACATTGATGCCTAACGCTTCCGACATACCCAAATACTTATAGGTTTCGGATGCGGAGAGGGCTCTAAGGTTTGTGGAATCCGAGAGTTGGGTTCCCACGGATTCAACAATCTCCCCTCGCTTTACATGCATGACCGCACATTTGTCCACACCAAATTCCATCCTGATGGCGCTACTGAAAGTTTGAGTTACTTTCAGTAGCTCCATCAGTTGCAAATTGTTGGGGGCAAAGAGTTTTAGGTCATCCATGTAGAGGAGGTGCGATATAACCTGACCACCTCTCCTCAGCCGATAGCCTAGACCTGAATCCTCCAGCAGTGTGCTTAGAGGATTCAAGGCTAAGCAGAACCAAAGCGGACTCAAACTATCACCCTGAAATATGCCTCGCTCGATCCTTATCGGTTCGCTATTCCTCTGAATATTTCGACATCCTGGATAGCGAAGGACAGTCCTCCATTGCCCCATACACGACATCAGGAAGGTGCGCAGAGTTGCATCAATTTTGTACAACTCCAACACCCTCATGAGCCATGTATGTGGCACCGAGTCATAGGCCTTCTTATAATCTATCCAACATGTCGACAGATCCTTTCGGGAACGACGAACCTGTTGGCTAATGGCCATATCAATGAGGAGTAGCTCCTTAGTACCACGGGACCCGTTCTTACATCCATTTTGAGAGACAGACATGATGGAGTTAGTGTTTATATGTTTGTCAATTTTAGCTCTCAAAATGGATGTAAGAACTTTATAGACCGTCGGTAAACACGTGATCGGTCTATAATTTTTGGGTTCCGTGGTGCTACCTGATTTATGGAGCAGATGGGTAATTCCTGTCGTTAGGAACTGGGGTAGCGAACCAGACTCCAAAGCAGTCTGGAACTGAGATGCCAAGCGAGCGTGCGACCTTAAAAACCATTTTATCCAAAAGTTATGCAGCCCGTCCGGCCCTGGAGACTTCCAGTTAGGCAACGGACGGACTGCACGAGCTACATCTTGGGGGCAGATGGTGACAGCCCCCATTTCTGGTATTGGGTCGCAGGCTCGCTCGACTTCCCGAGCCCAATCACCTTCGGTGTGACTGACAGGCACCGACCAGATATTGCGCCAGAAGGAACACATGGCTTCATCATCTGGCAGACACGTGTCAGCCACACTTTGGTCCGGTCGCTCCCAGCTCCTATAAACCCATCTTTCATCACTCTGGAAGGTGCGATTCTGAGTGTATCGCTCTACTCGCCGCTTATACCGACGAATACGGTTCGCCCATGCATACACTTTCTGCTTCAGGAAGTCGATGCGCTCCGTGACACAAGACATATAGTCTTGAGGACTGATATCAGTCCCCAAGAATGCCCGTCTCACAAAGCGCATCACTCTAGGGCGAGTATTGCCCTCCCTGAAGCAGATTAGTTTGCCAATGAGCGCTCTGGCCCCACCAATACGGCGTTCAATTCTGCACTGCCAAGCTGGTATGGCTGGTTTCGGTCGTGTAGCTCTAGAGTCATTGGCAAATTTGACGTGAGCTACACGACATACCGCTACAGCCGCGCAGTACAGAATCGAATGAGTATCGGTGAGGTCTTCGCAGTCATCAAAATAGTTTGACAACTGCGAATCCAGAGCCGCCACCAGCGCCCTATTTTTGTTATGCATGGGCAAACGAGGTAAGCGTGGCCTATGTTTGGCCTATGTTATTCTATTAATATTATTATTACTATTATTATTATTATTATATTACTTATTTTATTATTATTCTGACTTATGTTTCAGGACACTTTATTGCAGGCTGCAGAGACCATGCGGCTGAAGCTTCGAGAAAAACGACTGATTTTCATATCCGGCCAAAAAGCTAACCTTCGCTTTTTTTGGCACAGGCTAGACCAGACAGTTAAAGAATATATTCCTAGGTTTAGAATAATAAATACTTGTAGGTGAATAGTTAAAATGTCGTGTAGTGACCTTCCTCGGCTTTCACAGGTTAGATTTGGAGCGTGTGTTAACCGACTTGTCATGGTGGTGACATGGAAAATGACGACATAACAGCGACGTTAGCTCAATGACCGTTGTGTATAAATGCCATTTTTTTAAATGTATTTTGACCTAATTTTATGGAGCCTTACAACAAAGGTACTAATGTGAATATTTCCCGATGGGGATAATAGAATTCCAAGAAATAGACATAGAGCAATCTATCATACTATTACGTTGATAGCTGTATCATATCATAGTCAAAAATAGTTATTAAATGGAAAATGGTTATTAGTGGCAATGGCCAAAGCCGCTTAATAAATATTTTAGACTTAACGCTAATCTTTCAAAATAGTACCTGGATATAAACTTTTAAATAACGCTAAAAGTAGCGTAGCATGTAGACGAAATGTTTTAACACGAAGACTTTAAAAATAATCTATAAATCACCCTTAATTTTAACACAAAGAATTTAAACTTAATTTTGCATTTCAATAGTCTGATCAAAATTGCTTCAACTGATCAAAACATAAATACCTCCGCATCTTCTTCTATATCCACATCCTTCTTCATAAAATCCTTCGTAATCATAATTCTAGAGGCTTTTCGCGACGGCATTGGCGACGGGTTAGGGGTTCCTCGAGGGGAAATTTGTATAGAAGGACGGGGCGAAGGCATCGGAGTCACAGCTAATTTATTACCGGTAGCCATCGTCATCAGAGGGTAGTTCGGATTCTTCGAATATATCTCACGTGGAAGACTGTACAAGTAGTTCTGCAGATGCGGTGTTAGGTATAGATTCGGCATTTGTCTTAAGCTGCTTATTTTTGCGTTTACTCTGTTTACGTAACGGGTTTTGAAATTATACATTGATACTTAGTTCTTTTGCACTCATGGTCACTGCAATCATTGGAGTTAATCGATACGGAAACAATAAATAAATATTATTTGCAGGTATTAATTTTCACATGTGGTTTTTTTTGTAATTCCCGAATCCCGAAAATCCGATACTTGAATCTTTGGAGCAATCATAAAATCTAATTCGGAGTAACACGTAATACGAATGCGTTTCGGTTAACAGTCGAATGGACACTGCCATTAAAAAAACGCTAATCATACATTTAATTTAGCCATCGATTATTATTCGTCCCTATTGTTAGACAACCGACCTTGTTTACACTAACCCATTTCATATAAATAGCATCTACTTACTAAGTTACTTTTAATTATATATGGCGAACAGATTAAAATTATAGCTAAGAAAAGTCTACACGCGAAGAAATTAAATGTATTTTTTAAACATATTGTTCTACTGCTCTTAGCACGCTACAAATATGTGCTTTTTATTATTATTAACGAGGGACATTAAGTTTCTTGAGTAATAATAGACTTTTAATTTATGAACTAACGTGGTACCATGTTGGGCGCCAATAACACATTGTTGGCGCCCGACATGGGACCTTCATCTTGGCTATTACTATAATGAATTATTCTTGTCTATTGTAATTTGATATATGTTTGCGCAAACACTACTAGCATGTAGGTTTTAGCTTAAATAAATAGTACCAAAATAGACTCAAGTCAGTCTCTTTTCTATAATGTAGGTAGTTAGGACGGGAGAGTCTTGTAAGTTTACTTAAATTGAGAATGAATTATTTTGGATCATCAAGTGTGATTATTTTATAATGTCAAATTCAGAGAAGTTGCAGTGACTCATTTGTTGTGAAATAATAATTACAGTCTGAAACAACTGACCATGAGTAACATCAGTCCCATTTACATACAAAACATCACGCGACATCCTTTCCCATTCAAATTACCTTATGATTTTCATGAAACACCTACAATTAAAGGAAAAACAAAGTTTTAATAAGTGACTAGGTTCAGACCTTGAGTCACATTTCTCAGACACGCGTGCCGAAGACGCGATAACAACGGTCAGAGTAAAATATTTTGTTTGTGTTTGTGGTTTGTGTGGGTCATAGAAAGGCTTCGTTTTGGGTCATTTGTATGGAATTACAAGGGTCTGTGAACTGTCGAACATGTGTTACGAAACCGCAACAAAGTGACCCTGTTTTCTTGGTTTGGTAGAATTATTCAGAGAAGCGAACTAAAATAAACAGAGCTACATATGGTGTCGTGTACGGGTGGCGGTGGTGGGTGAGTGTATCCTGAATGGGGAACCTAGGTAATATTAATTACGTAAAGCAAATGCCCCTAAGTCCTGCCAGGTAAGTACTGTTTTCCCACCTTGAACCAGCGCGTCTTTATGGGTTGACTCAGCGGCACCACCCGTTTTCAGGCACTCACTATGGGGATTTGGGTAGACTCTTGCCTAATGTATAAGATAAAAAAATAATATTAAACTAAACGCACCTCAGGAGGAAGAGTAGGTGACATGCTCTTGTTCTTAGAGAACATGCTCGTGCGTCTGCTGGAAGACTGCTCCGAGCTGCGCCGGCACATGCCACGCAACCACGTGCACAGGCGGTTGTTGCAGCAACTGTTACAATAGAATATTTTTGTTTGTGAAATATGACTTGTTTGATCAGTAAGTATATAATGATCAGCGTCACTAGGCATGATTTGAATGACCTGAAATAAGTATTATCGAATTTAACCCTTATTATTTTGCGCCAACTGTCTCGCAAACCGCAATAGTTCGTTGACTCAATTAATTGAAGTTAGGTTAACGCTCAGCATACTAACGTCTGTCGAGTCTAAAGTAGGTACATAATAAAGTCTGCATTAGTATAAACACGAAAAGAGAGAGCTAACAGAACTCCGATTTAAAAGAGTGCCATTCTTCTCCATAGGAATCTACTACGCTTTGTAATGCTTCATCAGCTTCATCCTTCTTCTTCAGCTTCATCCTTTTGACTGACTAACTCCTTGACAATTCAAAGTGCCTGTAATTGGTTTAATTGAAATAAATATTATCATTTTGTGCCCAATGCCGTGGAGATCATGGGTGCTTGGGGCACTGAGGCCAGGAAGCTCATTAGTGAGATAGGGCACAAGCTCCGTGACAAAACGGGTGACTCCCTCTCCGGCTCGTTCTTGGTGCAAAGGTTAGCCATTGCCATCCAACGTGGCAATGCAGCAAGCGTTTTGGGCACCTTTTCGTCGGGAACAGTTAGGGGCGGGTTATTTGACTAGGTTGACGTGTTGTTCTTGTTGCGACTGTTATTATTATTATTATATTAATAATTAACGCAATTTTTACCAAAACAAATTAAAGACAAATAAATGCTTGAGTTTGAGTTTACCAAGCAGTGTTCCCTGCAGACTGTGCATCATATCAATACATTTAGCTGGACATAATATATTATATAGACTCACCTGGTAGGAGGTCTGTCACTCAAAATGCTGTCCCTCCTCTCAATCGACCTCTTCTTCCGTCCGCAGCAGCCGACCTCCTCCTCAGGTGCCGGAGACATGGACTCCGCAACGTTGCGGGGCATGGAGCTGGTGTCCGCAACGCGTCGCCGTCGCCCGCAACAGCCGCAGAACACGTTGCGCAGCGTACGCTTTGGTTTCGTTTCGTTTTCGTATTCTATTGAGGCCTGAGACAATGAATTTTGTTATTGTGATTCATTTATCGATACTTTCATAACAATACTCTAAATGCGAAAGTAATTCTGTCTGTATGTTACAAATTTAGCACATGGATAGACCATGCCCTAGGTTAGTTAGGATAATTTTGATCCTGCTAGTATGGTCTTCTGGGATAATTTCCGTCATCTACCCACGCGGGCTAAGCCGCGGGAAATACTAATTTACAATAATTAAAAGTAGTAAACACGCTGCTCAAACTGCAGAAGAATTGTTCATCGTTATTGTCATAGAACTTTTCAAACCAGAATGAAATCGGCAGTTCAATGAAAATAAAATTGCCATTCGAATTTTATTTTGCTACAAATATTACTTCTATTTTGCCATGTGACTTAATTATTATTATTCATTTATTTCAGAATCAAAAAATATTCCATACAATGTTAGTAAATTATACTTATAACTATGTTAGTATATCATTATTGAATGTCAACATTATTAATTTATACATTATTACACTAAAAACACATACACTATTTACACTATTTTACATTAAAAAGGACCCCTCCAGATCCGTGAACGGTATTTCAGTGCCTCACAACCGGACAATCAACCCTTTCCAATATGGTATTCAGAAGGCTGTTGGTGCTGCCCCGCACGCGGCGCATCAGGGAGGCAACTCTTTTCCTTACTATAGCCCTAAATCAGTCAGTGCTAGCCTTAGCAAACATACCTGATGCACTGCAAAAGCGAGGAAACCCCAACAGCATCCTAAAACCATTATTGTACAAGACCCGCAGGGCATTGAAAGATCTACGCGTATAGCGGACTCACAGGCTGCAGGTATAAAATGTCTGGCAGCATGCTTTAAAAAGCGCAATTTTAACAACTTTTGTGCACCGTGCAAACCTGCGCGCCAGCATATTGCATCTCACTGCCAACGCCCTACGTTCCCGCTCAATATCTAAATCATCTGAGAGGTCTTCGGTGACCCAGTGCCCCAGGTACTTAAATTTGGTGACAATTTGGCATTCCTCCAAGCCTGACCGGTGGAACGGTTTTCGGAATCTCACTACCCGCCTTGAAAATAAGTATAATAATTATGCTTTAATAAAAAAGCTATATCAAAAAATTAGAACTAAAATTCTTATATCAAAATTACTAAATTAGCACTCAAATAAGATTTGAATTGGTTTAGTAAAGCGACTGTTAGTCTAAATAAATTAATGAACATACCCTCAGGCAAAAGTGTTGAGTTGTTCGGTTGAAAATATTCTACCAAACAAATGTATCAAACATTAATGTACTCACTTTACCAGCAGCCGTTTCCATATCCCTAATCTCTTGTTCAGCCTTTTCTTCATCTACCTTCTTCTTAAAACAATTCAGTTTACTCATCATCCCTTTCTTTCCTTCCTTCATTTCATCTTCCTTTCTCACTTCATTGTCTTTCGCTCCATCTTCTTCCGATTCTTCTCCTTTGGTGCAGCAAGCACAGCATTTTGACTTGCATTTCTTCATCAGCCTTTGGCAGAAGTTCGGTTCTTTTGGCTTGTCTTCTGTAGATTCTGTCGGGTCGGAAGTTTCTTTTACTTCTTCTGGAGGGGTCTCTTTTGCTTCTTTCTTGGTCCTTGCTGGAGGCTTAGGGGTGGTGCTTGTGCTTTGTGGGAACCTGAGAATTAAAGATTGTGTATTAGCTTTTGTTTTAGTAACTTTTTTATTGCTTTTTATTTCCCCAGGTTTTATTTTAAGTACGTTGGGTTTGGCTACCAGTCTTACCATATGAAGCGCAATGTCAGTACCTATTTTACGTGTGTTTTTATCATACTAGGCATGATTAAATAAGTCCTCTAAGGACACTGTCCTCCCAAACCTTATGATAACACTGTAATTTGAGAACATTGTTTAGTAACGGTCAATTATTTTTAAAAGAGTAACCGTGGAATTTGCTGTCGGCTCTTCGCCATAGAAAACGACCTATTGGAACCGTGCACCTAGCTTCTGACGTTTCATAAGTGCCCATGTAGGTTTACGTGAAATAAAATATTTTGATTTTGAAGTCTAAACCTAATCGAAATAAATTATTATTAAGACATTTCGATCAGTGAGCATTGCTTGATACTTCATTTCGTTTAGCAATGCAAATGCCGTTACAAGCTTATGAAATACTTTGTCATGGTTTTCAGTCCAGAGTTTAAGACCTTGACATTTAATAGTTTCTTTAAAAGATAAATTAGTTTGTGTTTATAATGTTCTAGTTACCGTAGTTGCTATCCTTCTAGAAATTAGTTTAAGACTAACTGTTTATATTTGCAAGTTTACAATACATTTAAAGCTATGGGGTTCTTTCTTTGTTTATAGAACGTTGGTTAATGTGCGGGGACCTATATATTTATAAAAGCGACATTTGTGACAGGCGAGAATCTGAACAACCCGACAATTTTGTAAGTTTCTTTCATAGTTTTTTGCTTTGTTATACAGCACCTGTCATGAAAATCTTTTCAATTGTGATATTTTTCAGCGTATATGTCGCACCGTCAGTTTTATTGAAACCGATCAAGTGCGAGTCGGTTTCGCACACTGAGGGTTGCGTACAAATTTGTAGGTATGTAACTACAAATTTACGGTTTTCGGATTTTTTCCTTTACTTGTGCTACATGACCTTGTCTCTTGCCAAAATTCATGATTCTAGGTCAACAGGAAGTCCAAGGGTTCAGCTACTATTAGATTCACCTTTATAACTGTATTCGTCTTTGGATCCCAATGTCGTTTCTGTGAAGATGCGGATGTTGTGGCTGGCGTGGCCCAACTTAGAACACGCCTAAGTTTATCAATGACCTGCAGTAATACGCTACATTGAGAGTGCATTGCCTTAGCCACTAAATCATGGAATGGCTACAGTGGCTATTAGGCTCAAACATGTCGCTTTATGTCTGTGTGGTGCCGGACTTAAAGTCTGTGTGGTGCCGGACTTAAAGAATACCACCACCCCTTACTTCCCGTGGGTGTCGTAAAAGGCGACTAAGGATCGTACCGGAGAATGGGCAGCAGCGTTCTCTATGTATTCCACCATCATACCATACTGCGATCGCCAACCCGCCTGCCAAGCGTGGCGATTATGACAAACCCTCCCAAAATTGGGGGAGGCCTATGTCCAGCAGTGGACGTCTATCGGCTGAAACGACGATGTCGCTTTATCAAACAAAGCGACAGTGCCTAATTTTTTGCAAAATTTTCAAGGCATTTCATGCTTATTAAGGGCGTTTTGTTTTTCTCAGTGCGAATTACCTTTGCAGCATTGGTAGGCCTGGTATTAGAGGTAAAAATCTAGAATTTAGAAAAGTAATATGTTAATCAAATTATTTTGAAGATGGTAAATCAAGGAAAGAGATCTCAAAAGAAAGAGAAAAAAGAAAGAAAAAAAAGAAAAAGAGAAAGATCTTTGAAGATCTGAGAGAGAAAAGATCTCTGTGCAAGAAAAAAAAAATGAATTGAATTGAAGAAGTTGTGTTATGGATTGAATAAACAAGTATTACAATTCTCCATTGAGTTCATGAGGGAGATCTGACGAATAAATGATGATTATTATCTCTTTTATTACATTTACGTAATATTAATCATGTTTTTGAATATTTTTATGAAAAAACGTTTAAAAATAAAACTAAATAGTAGCCCAGGAAGATGGTCCAAGCACATTATTATTTGGCAAATAAATAGTTTTTTTTCACAAAAAATCCCGTAAACATATTTTTTACTTGGACTTTGGAATCTTTCTTCCATTGAAACCAATTATAATTCTTATAATGCATAAAAAGGGCTAGGGAACATTTATCATACAACAAAATAACCCCTTTTGCCCCCATCAGATAGAAATTATAATTTTTATAACTCTGTTATTACGGTTTTGTCCACCGGAAGTGGAGGCCTTGTTTCATGTGCCTATTTCCGGTGGCCTATGACGGGTAAATACGGCCACGTGCCAACTTGACACATTGCTCTAGTACCTACCGAATACAATTATTTTAACATGCAATAAATAATTTATAGAATTAAAAGGAGATTTTAACTCTATCACTTAACTATATTAAGCCTATTGAATTTATTCTGAAGAAAAATAGTTCACAAAACGAATATATACTTAACCTCTTTTTTTGAGTGCGTCGGTTAAATAAAATAGCTTTAATTTAATTAAAATTAACAAAAATTACCATGAAACAAATGCCAAACGTAGGAATTACGGTCAAATATATAACCTATAATCAAATGATCTCAATATTTACCTATTTTCATCGCCATACCGTTTCGGTAGTAGTTCATTTGGCAAAATATACACAGTCCTGTTATGTATCATTATTAAAACAAGATCAAAACACTACCAATATACAAAAAACCCGAAATATATTTATAATCATAAACAAATTTTCGTTACATGGAAGCACAGTTACAAAAAATCACTTTCTAAACCAAAACCGAAACGCCACACATCCATTCATAATTCAAAATTTTCGCGCCAAAAGGAAGCACAGACACTGTTATTGTTTTGAGGCAAAGGCAACAAGATTTACTGCCACATCTTCATATTGTTTATGATAATTTTCGCGCCATTTGTTGTGTTTCGAGGGCGGGCGTGGCGTTCAACGCTCGAGGGCAAACTAGGAGGTGGAACCATTTCTTAAGGGCTGCTTCAGTATCGAATGCCAAGAATTACGTGTCGGTGGTAGCGTGTACAGGCGTAATGAGCCTTGGCCAGAAAGAATGTTAGAAAGTGGACCTTTGTAGAAACGTAGTTGACATTTTTTATTTACGTTTTATTAGAGCTTTTTCTTTCATAAATGCTTATTTGTAACTAATAAATAATATTGAAGTCTTCTTTGACAGGGGCATTGGTGGTTCCAATTTCATATTGCCTACAAGGTATTTTTTTTAATGAAACTTTACGAACTAGGTCATGAACCAATAGGTCCTGACTTCCCAACCTATGATCAAGAGAAAAAGTTCAAAGAGTTAGAAGCAACAAAGGTTGAGTCATAAGTCCATAACCACTAACTCACTTCTAAAAAAACCATAGGTGTACATTACAGAAAAATAAAACACAGGTACTTCCCTACACACAAAACACCCTTGTGCCTCGTCCTGGACTCGAATCTAATCCCTCGAACAACATTTCAGACTGAAACCCTTTTACAAACTATGCAGAAAGACTCCATTAGAAAAACATAAGTCCGAATCACTGCATTAACGTCATCGCATGCAAGATCCAAGATGGCGACCATCAAATACACACTGCTCAAATAGAAAAGAGATTGTATCTTTAATTTACAATTTTACGAGTTCTTTTATACTGGAAAATTATGACTTTATTTATTTTATTGCTTCTCAAAGTATTGTGTGCACTCGTGTTGTAGGTCGTTCGTTGACCCTATGCGAAGGCTTCGGATAGATAGAAGCCTAGACTGTAACTTGTATTAATAGATTACAATAGAACTGGGCCGGTTTAATAGAGTCATCATTCTCTAGCCCTTGTAGCGATATCTGCAACGCCACATGAGAATAACGCGTCATACTGACGTCACGCAAAATCCTGCATCTCGCAAGCAGAGTTTACCGCGCAACTAGCATAGATACATCGGGCAGTTGCCCGCCAGACACAACACCCGTCTAGTCAGAGGATCCTCCCTTTTCTACGGAGGATAAGTGAAATGTACACCCTGTTCCTCATACCTCTATACCCTCAACCCAATTTATTTCAGATCGGCGCGATACATTCCTCATTCCATACTTCTCTATTAGTCGTCATCTACGTAGTCACCCCCTTTCTAACCATATCTTCTTTCACACAGTCCATCCATCGTTTCTTTGGTTTTCCCCTACGTTTGTAGCCATCCGGAGGGAACTGTGTTGGAGTTCCTAGGTTCGGTGGGAAATGACCGGATTTACTGGCAAGTCTGTGAAGGTTGGTCCTAAGTTGTACTTCAGAATATAGAAGGGTTAAAGGTATGCAGTTAAGATGTAGGGGAAACCATCAACGGCCACTTAATCTCATCATAGTACAGACGCCAGCACGTCAAGCTACTAAAATTTGTCAAATTTCTTTAATAGATTTTCAAGTTTATTGCTAAGGCTTAAGGTTCAAAGTTGATTGGGAAAATTTTACAGTTTCGGGTAGCTTGATAGGTTGGTGTCTGAACCTAAGATACCTTTTGCAATTGATAGATGATAAACGATTTTGTTTCTGTAAGTAGGTTTTTACTGTCGTCGTCGTTTCAGCCGATAGACGTCCAGTTTTTACTGTATTACCCAGTAACTGGGTTGTGGAGGTCAGACAGGCAGTCGTTCCATGTAAAATACTGTTATTCAGCTGCATTCGGTCAGACGGGAAGCCGACCCCAACATAGTTGGGAAAAGGCTAGGCAGATGATGAAGTAGGTTTGTACCTACAAACACTTTTTAACGACAATCATATTTTTTTTAAACTAGATGAGGTCGGTGTTTCCTATCTGACTACTCTGAGAAGAAAAGCCGAAACTAACTCAGAGGCTACAGTCTCGAACTTTTAATGTCCAGATATAATCTTGGTCAGATCATGTGAAGACCATGTAGATTGGTGTCTGAAATGGTGTTTTGAGGAAAGACCAGTTGTCCTTAGTGTCTAGTGAACATCACAATACCCAATGGACGCCGTAACACTTTTAATTTTAAGGTTCCGTGCCAAAATGGTAAAACGGAACCCTTATGGTGAGACTCAGTTTGTCTGCCTGTCTGTCACAGCTGGATATCTCAAGAACTACTAATGCTATCAACTTGAAATTTCGAACAGTTTTAGATGACGTTTGTCCAACTATTTTGCAAATAAGAAAAAAGTAAAAATATATGTAACTATATTTTTTGCAACAGGGACTGAAAGGGGGTCTGAAAAATTCGAAGTAGGGTTACTAGGGCATGTGGGGTATCATACGAAAGACCGTAGTTTGCACATTCTCAAACATTTTTTTAGGCCGTAAAAATGTAAAAAAAATACCGTTCCCCGTTCGAAGTTTGCAAAGAGAAAAATCTGAAATTATTCTATATGATAGAAGTTTATGTAAAGTTTACAGGAAAAATAAAACGAAGTCTCTAAATAGCACACTTTTCAGAAATCATCAAAAAAAGTTACATTAGTTCCACTGTCGGTCAAGAGATGGCGCTGACATAAAACTGCAATATTCTACACCGCAGTGCACTGTGTTAAAATTCTGAGACGAATATAGGCCTCGCCGATGAAAATTTAAAAACATATGATGGTACGGAACCCTCGGTGCGCGAGTCCGACTGGCTCTTGCCCGGTTTTTTTGTATGCATGGCAACATTTTTGTTAGAGATGCGAGCAGAATCTATCCTCTGGAGCAGAAGCGTTCAGACTATCGAAGAAGACACTGTAGCTCTGTAAAGTGACCGCAAGTCTAGCCACGACATTATATCGATGACGCTTCAACTGGTCATCGTTAGCCACTGCTAGCCAGGTTTTAATAATATCATGAGTCAGCATTTTCTTCGTCACGAGTGGTCAAGAAGTGACGTCACTGAAACGGTCAATTCAAAAGGTGTTTTTAGAATTTACATATAGAAAACCGAAACCTGGTTTACACTTAATGACTGGACAGGAGGTCTGCGCCATCATCATCATCTGCCTAGCCTTTTCCCAACTATGTTGGGGTCGGCTTCCAGTCTGACCGGATGCAGCTGAATACCAGTATTTTACATGGAGCGACTGCCTATCTGACCTCCACAACCCAGTTAATGGGTAATACGATACCTCTTGGTAAGACTGGTTGTCAGACTTTCAGGCTTTTGACTACCCGTAACGACTGTCAAAGATCCACAAATGACAGCCGGGACCAACGGCTTAACGTGCGTGCAGGAGGTCTGCGCCCTCAGCACGAAATCCATAGCTTCAGCCGAAGGTACGGGCGATTCTTATCACCTACGGGCACGAGATTAGTTTTGGACCCGAATTAAGAATGAATGACAACACGATTTGACAGTTGTGACCGATTTTGCCCGACCGAAAAGTTTCTCCTGGGTATAAAGCAAGGGTCAAACAACCTTCCTTTGTTTCCAGTAATTACGTTTATCTTAGTAGGTAATTATCTACACGTTCAAGATACTTAGGTAAAGAGTTCAATGGACCTTATGTACTACAACAAAAGGGAGATTTTTCCCATAATTTCAATTTCGTTGTATTAGGTATTGTAAATTATCTCGTGTGGCGATCGTGGGTAAATCACAGTAAGTACCTACTTGCGCTATCGTTAAGTTTGAGACTTTCATTGTGATCCCTTCATTGGTCTAGTGATCGAAAGTGTTACTGCTGAGCTCGAAGTCCTGGGTTCGAATTCTTTCTTTTTTTTTTTAAATTGAAATGGGTTTGCTCTTGACTCTAGTCTAGGTCAGAGGTGACAGAGACAAAGTCGACGATGGAGTGAGCTTACCCAGAAGAAGCCTGTTCACTCTTACTTTGAACAGATTCGGGTTATATGCGCTCGGAAACACAGACGCAGGTAAAGAGTTCCACTCTTTTGCTGTGCGCATTATATAAGACATTTGAAAACGCTTAGTGCGAATTGGTGGAATAGCAACTAGGCAGGGATGATAACTTGCTGTGCCTCTGGATGACCGAAGGAAGAAGGGGGCCGGTGGAATGAGATCGTGGAGTTCTTGGGCACACTCACCGAAGTACAATCTGTAGAAGACCGACAAGCAGGCAACCTTGCGGCGATGAGCCAAGCTGTGAAGCTTGGCATCCACCAGTTCTACGTCGCCAATGAGCCTCTTAGCTCTGCGTTCCACCGAGTCAAGCGCGGCAAGTTGGTATTTCGCTGAGCCATCCCAAAGGTGGCTACAATACTCCATGCAGGATCGAATTCAAGGTCGGACAAATTGTTAAACGCGTCGACACGTCGCCGCTCGTGTATGCGGCAGTTGCCGTTGACGCGTCGACAGCTGCTTTCGTTGGCGCACTTATGTACAGACGCCAGCACATGCAAGCTACTACAATCTGTCGAATTCCTTTAATAGATTTTCAACTTTATCGCTAAAGCATAAGGTTCAAAGTTGATTGGGAAAATTTGACAGTTTCGGGTAGCTTGATGTGCTGGCGTCTGTACATACGAAACGTATTTTATATAAGTTCTTTTGTTATTTTTATAATAAGATAAGAACTAAAATGTTTCACGCCTCGTTTAATGACTAAATTCCATACAATCGCCATTTCCTTCTTCAAATAAATATTATGTTCATGGCTATAAAACATTTTGTTATGCACACTAATGATAGAAGTTGTAGATAGTCTAATTTGTAGGAAATTGTAAAATGATAGGTAACATAACATTGTTATGTATTTCAGAGTTATACATACGATGTCTTTCCTTATATGCCCCTACAGTCTGACCGTCGAGTCGAGGAAATGCGTTCCTGACATCCGTCAGTGCGACAAAATTAGTAGGTAATAAGGATCAAATTCCCCAAACACGTATTCGTTTGTATGAAACTGACAGGCGTCGAGACCGCATTCTCTCGTCTCGGCCGTATTGTAGGTACATGTTAACCACGGCAGCGAATAGCTATTCTTTTGGGGTATTCCTCGAAACGCACCAAAAGAGGTACTTTTGGTGCGTTTCGAGGAATTTCGAATTCCTCGAAAAAACAAAATTCATCAAATTATAACTTATTATAATTTTATTCCTTGAAATGCATCAACGATGAAACACAGAGAAGAGCATGAAGGATTCGTAATAAATTATATCAATAGTCGTTTCATTTGGTGCGTTTCGAGGAATACCCCATTCTTTCTGTCTCGTGTTTGTCTGTATTGATAAGATAGAACAATATGAGTTATGCTACAATTAAGGACAGCAGGGTCCTCATATATACCTTTTGTATATTATTATAAAGAGGTTTTTTGTAAGAGGTAATCTCTGGAAGTAGGTACTGCGTCAATTAAAAAAAAAATGTGTTGTGTTATTATGTTGCAGCCACCAAAATAGTGACTGAAGTAAAAAAGTTAGATAAGAACATTTTCGAAAAATAGTGTTACAGCCAAATTATACCGATTTTAATTTTTCCATATAAACAGAGATTTCCAGTTATCTTTTTTTCAAATAAGACATTTGGAAAATGTTCTCTACTAACTTTTTAGACCTTTGTATCTTGCTTATGCGTATGAAGTTTCATTAAAATCGATTCATTAATTTCGAAAAATAAGGGCTTGAAAGTTTGTATGAAATGCCGTACGGCGTAAACGCTCTTAAATAGCTTTAAAATACAAGCCACCCCGCAGTATAAAGCACCTACTGAAATAATTATTCAAGCGGTTATAATAAAGCTATTCCAGAAGTAAAAAGACATTAAATTAAAGTTTTGTATTCATTGATGAGTTTTCAAAGAAAGAGCTAATGATATTAATGAACAAAGGCGCTATTGTATACCGTACAATGTGAAAAGCTTGAGTTTATTAACAAAACAATGCTTTGGGTTGGGGTCGTAAGTTGTATGACTCGGTTCACGAATAGGGGAATGTAATACCTAGTCGAATTTTCTATGTGTGTGTCTGACAAATGATTTATTTTCTGTAAGTAGGTTTGTACAAACACTTTTACACGTCAATCACATTTTTTTAAACTAAATGGGGTCGGCGTTTCTTATCTGTCTATTCTGAGAAGAAAGGCCGAAACAAACTCAGAGGTCACAGTCTCTTTTAAAGTCCAGACAAAATCTTGGTCAGATTGTGTGAAGACCATGTAGATTTGTGTCTGAAATGGTCTTTTGAGGAAAGAGCCACACAGATTGAGCGGACCTGTCCAGTCCGTGCACGCATTTGTCAAAAATCGTGCAGCTCAACTCAGAACTTGAGGAGCTCAACGATTCGACGAACAATACCAAAGAAAGGACATTTGGGTAGGCCGCGTAAATTACTCAAACTGCCAGATCATGATTTAAACTAACTAAGAAGGAAAACAGAAAAAAAGACTGAGATTTAGATAGGCAGTAGCTCTTAGTATAGGTAATACTAGTATTCAGCTACATCCAGTTAGACTGTAAACCAACCCTAATTAAGTTGGGAAAAGGCTAGGCAGATTGATTTTATGTGTCTGATATTAAATATCTAACTAAAGGCTGATTTTTCCAACGCCAGATAATTTTATTCGAGGAATAAATTTGAATTTTTGACAGTTCTTCCATACAAAATCTGTCAAACGTCAATTATATTTCTCGAATAATAATTATCTGTCGATTGAAAAATCAGCCCTTCGCTAGATACAGATGGGGTGGAATAATCACGCAAAGAGAAAATCGATTTAGAAGAAAAATATTGGTCGCTTTATAGATGCCGCAGAGGGATTGTAGAATCCACTGTTTTATAAAACCGCTACTTAGTTGTTTTACAAAATAACTCCGTTATGTAAAACAACTGAAAAACGTTCGGCGGTTTTCCATAATTACTGAACTTGAACACGCAGAACTGCATAAAAGTTTTGCATTTATCAATGCATCGGGTCAACGATTAGCGGTTTTGTAAAATAGCGTGAAATGAAACGTCAGATTGTAGATTTTAGTTCTAAATTTTGTCGCTCGTGGCTCTGTGTGTCGTAACAACAATAATGGCGTCCGAAACAGAAATAAATATAACGAATAATAAGAGTAAACATTACCAACTCAAATGAAACCAGTGATTTTATGGACAATATTATTTGAAAGTTATCAGAGTTTTATGAAAGACGCTCATTGTGGCTGCAAATATGCCATTCTGCATAAAGTACGTCTAAACGTCGGTAGCAGTTTTGTAGAACGTAGCGCAATGACAATTCAGCTGAAAGTTGTTCGGTAGTTTTACATAACGGAGCCGTTTTGTATTCTTTATTTAGCTAAAGAGTTTATAGAGGTATGAGGAACAGGGTATAAAGTTCACTCAACCTCCATAGAAAAGGGAGGATCCTCCGACCAGACGGGTGTTGTGTCAGGCAGGCAACTGCCCGATGATTCATGTCGGGCTGTTGTATCTATGCTAGTTGCGCGGTAAACTCTGGTTGCGAGATGCAGGATTTTGCGTGACGTCAGTATGACGCGTTGTTCGCAAGTTTGTTTGAACGCGCTAATCTCTGAAACTACCGGTCGGATTTGAAAACTTCTTTTTGCATTTGATAGTCTAATTCTTTAGGAAGGCTATAGACTACTCAACATCACGCTAAGACCCCTAGGAGATGAGCAAAAAAAAAGTCAGAAAGAACGCTGAGCGAAAACAAAATAATAGCGCGGGCAGGAGTGGGTCGGGAGAACAAAAACTTCACGCGGACAAAGTCGCGGGCCGAAGCTAGTACACTATCAATCAATTTTAATTCCCAATCGAAGTACGTTTTTAGCTCTAACTATGACAAGCCCAAATTTTTGTGCCGCGTCACCTAGTCAATAGGGCTGACAAAACTTAATATGGCGGATTTTTACGCAACGGAAATTAAGTTAATATAGGTTAAAGTAATTCTTGGTAATCGAGAGCGCGGCAACCTTGGTTGTTGAACTGGGTGGTCGTGGGTGGGTTGACTTAGGTGGAAATGGGAGAGATTAGTGGGTGTTAGAAAAGAATTATAAGAAGTTTAGTAAACCAATGAATCTACTTAATCAAGAAAGATTTTTGATAATACATTATTCATCATCATCTGCCTAGCCTTTTCCCAACTAAGTTGGGGTCGGCTTCCGGTCTAACCGGATGCAGCTGAATACCAGTATTTTACATGGAGCGACTGCCTATCTGACCTCTACAACCTAGTTTTGGGTAATACGATACCCCTTGGTAAGACTGGTTGTCAGACTTTAGGGCTTCTTACTACCCTTAACGACTGTCAAAGATCCACGAATGACAGCCGGGACCAACGGCTTAACGTGCTTTCCGAGGCACGGAGGGGTCACGGTATGTAAAGATGGTCACCCATCCACACACCAACCGCGGCAAGCGTAGCTTAACCTGATCGATCGACCTGTGCGGCTGTTATTATTTATTTACTTGTTTATTATTTGTAACTGCCCCGTTAGTCTCGTGGTGACAAGCGCGACTGCTGACCCGGGTCCTGGGTTCGATTCCAGGGTCAGGCAAAGTGTTATTGAGTTTTTCCATTAGGAATTTCTTAGTAACAGCCCGGAGTTTGGTAGTTGGCGGTGTGATGCCCCCGTGCCTCGGAAAGCACGTTAAGCCGTTGGTCCTGCGCCTGATCTCTCTCCGGTCGTGTCGGTTTGCCGTCCCATCGGACTATGAGAGTCAAGGAAGAGGGAGTGCACCTGTGTCTGCGCCTACGCTCGTGCACTATAATATCTATTTGATTGGCCGCCGTGGCCGAAATACGGTCTGGAAGACTTTTATTTATTGCTAGCTGCACCCCGCGGTTTCACCCGCGTAAATGTCGATCCCGTAGGAATATCGAGATAAAAAGTAGCCTATATATTAATCCAGGGTGTCAGCTACCTCCATACCAAATTTTATCAAAATTGGTCCAGCCGTTTGAGCGTGAAGAAGTAACAAACATATAAACACACACACACGCAAACATATAAACTTTTCCTTTATAATATTAGTGTGATAGTGTGATTATTATTATTTGGTAAGACACAGTAGCAGCTAATTAGCTGATGCGTGTGTATCGTATAGCTTGGAGATACTTAAGCTGTCCAGTCGATTCTTGAAGCAGTTCAGTGTGGGAACCCTTATTACATTTCAGTTCAGTGTGGGAACCCTTATTTCATTTCGGTTCAGTGTGGGAACCCTTATTACATTTCAGTTCAGTGTGGGAGCCCTCATTACATTTCAGTTCAGTGTGGGAGCCCTTATTACATTTCAGTTCAGTGTGGGAACCCTTATTACATTTCAGTTCAGTGTGGAAGCCCTCACTACATTTCAGTTCAGTGTGGGAACCCTTATTACATTTCAGTTCAGTGTGGAAGCCCTCACTACATTTCAGTTCAGTGTGGGAGCCCTCAATACATTTCAGTTCAGTGTGGGGGTCCTCACTACATTTTCCGGGAGGGTATTCTATGCTGTTATAACTCGGTTAGACAAGAGTAGCTTCAAAGGCTATTTCTTTGATGAATTTTCCCATAACTTTAGGGAATACCCACGCAAATGTTGGTTGGCATTCAGAATGTAAAGGTTTACCTTACTTTAAGGTAATTGGAAACCTACGTAAAGGCGTTTTCATGAATTACCTGTAAAACCATGACTGATCCGACTGCGAATTTCGTATCGGCATTTTTTTGAGTATTTTCCACCATCTTTGCAGTCGTCTGCAAGTAGGAACCTATTTTCCTTTTGCGTTTCATAAATTGCAACTGCTGGTTTTCTTAGGGTTCCGTACCAAAATGGTAAAACGGAACCCTTATGGTGAGACAGTCTGTCTGTCTGTCAAAGCTGGATATCTCAAGAACTACTAATGCTATTGACTTGAAATTTGGAACAGTTTTAGATGACGTTTGCCCAATTATTTTGCAAATAAGAAAGATATAAAAATATATGTTTATTTTTTGCAACAGGGACTGAAAGTGGGTCTGAAAAATTCGAAGTGGGGCTACTAGGGCATGTGGGGTATCATACGAAAGAGCGCAGTTTGCAATTTCTCAAACATTTTTTTTAGATCGCATAGTATTCGACTTTTGATGAAAAAATTGTTATATGCAAATATTACAGGAAAAATAAAACGAAGTCTCTAAATAGCACACTATTTCAGAAATCATCAACAAAAGTTACATTAGTTCCACTATCGGTCAAGAGATAGCGCTGACATAAAACTGCAATATTCTAAACCATAGTGCACAGTGTTAAAATTCTTTGACGAATAGTAGAGACGCCTCGTCGATGAAAATTTACCGGGTTTGTGCGCGGGTCCGACTCGCTCTTGCCCTGTTTTTTTTAAATTTAGTTCGCAATAAACGTTTTGACTTTGACTTTAACTTACTTTTTAATCTGTCTACTATATAGTGGGCACTGAAAATAACTGAACGCTGTTACATTAACAGTTATCCCAAGGTTTATTGTCAATCTACAGTAACCAATTCTGTTGCAATTACTAAATATATCAATGGTTCATCTTATACAAACTCAGTTAAAAGCTGAAACAATGCCAAAAAAACTGGCCAAGTGCGAGTCGGACTCGCACACGAAGGGTTCCGTACCACAAGGCAAAAACGCCGAAAAAAACACGTTTGTTTTATGTTTTTAGTATTTGCTGTTATAGCGACAATAGAAATACATCATCTGTGAAAATTACAACTATCTAGCTATCACGGTTCATGAGATACAGCCTGGTGACAGACAGACAGACTGACGGACGAGTCTTAGTAATAGATTTTGGGTGCGGAACCCTAAAAAAAAAAACATTAAAAACACAATCATTTGTCGTTTAGCCCGAAAACTTGACCCCATTTTGTCGCTCTAACCCCCAAAAAACTTATCTCCCCAAAATAAATAAAAGTAAGTGCAAGCAATACATTTCTCTATCCGCTGCAGCCCTACCTGCCCCGTATGCTAATCAGCTGGTGGTCACGCCACGCGGTCGATACCACCCTCGTTACCGCATACTGGCCACTTGGTGGTTAGACCACTGCTGGGCCAACTTAGACATGCGTGTGACTGATACTACGTTGATTATATATCAAATAGGAATGTTGTGAGAAAAATAAGTTTTTGTTCCAAAATATTTAACCGACGAAAAAACGGAGGAAGTTCTCAAGTCGACGCGTATATGTATATTTTTTTTATGTATGACTGTTTTATGTATGACGCATAACTTTTTACAGGTTTGAAAGGGTATACTCTCGAGGTTGGTCCCATTGTCATCAAGTTGGAATCTGATGAGAGGATTCCATGGAAATATTGGCAAACTCATAGTGATATGGGTATTTTTTAAAGTAACTTGAGCATTTGCTCTCGGAAATCATCATTTGGTAAAGCGGAGCTGATGATGAAGACCACAGATGGCCATTTGAACTACTCAATGATAAATATTTCACGGGTTGCGATTCGATTACATTATCATGGTTGCTAAGCAATTTTTGCTCCTCACATGCGAATGGTGAAATGGAGCTGATGGTGGAATACCAGGAGAACTCCTCAACAATTAACGTCCCTGCATCGGGAAAAGCAATATTTTGTAAAAGGCGATGATCAAGTTGACACTATGCCATTGTAACTTAGATCGATTATAAGCAGACCCACTAAAAAGCGAGAAATAAAAACTTTTTAACAAAAAAATTAAACCGCCGAAAAAACTGAAAAGCAAAAAATAATAAACCTTTTTAACTAAGTAAGTACATACCAAATTTTTAAAATTCTTAAACTAATGTAAGTATTGTCTGTGTGGTGCCGGACTTAAAGAATAGCACCACCCCTTACTTCCCGTGGGTGTCGTAAAAGGCGACAAAGGATCGTACCGGAGAATGGGCAGCAGCGTTCTCTATGTATTCCACCATCATACCATACTGCGATCGCCAACCCGCTTGCCAAGCGTGGCGATTATGGCAAACCCTCCCAAAATTGGGGGAGGCCTATGTCCAGCAGTGGACGTCTATCGGCTGAAACGACGAATGTAAGTATACCAAAGTAGTTTTTGAGTCGGCGCCAAACAAGCAAATTAATTAATTACGTAAAGCGTGATGCGCGGCAGCGGTGCCGACTCAAAATTACTATTACTTACATTAGTTTAAGAACTTAGTTATTAACACTTTACGGGACACTTAATGCCCCTCGACGTAATAACTTTTTTTTTTTTTGCGGATGGGAAATCATCAAATGACTCCTCCCGCTCTGGGTGGAGCGGAAGGGAGTGTCAGACTCTTACTGACTAAAACCCACCCGTGTTCCTTCCTTAGCCCTTTATGTTCCGGGCCAGCGGTAACCTTTTCGGACAATCCCGCTGACCCGGCAGGCTTCGGCCCTAAGGGGGCCCCTCCTCGATGCTGACATCTCTTTGAGGCCCGCGTGGAACACGTACGCGCCGTCCGGCACGGGCCTGGTTCTGATCGGACGGTGAGCTACCCATTACTCTCCGCCCGCAGGCCCGCGCCTACGGTGGCCGGGAGTCGTCACGCGGCTCCCGACGCCCGGAGCGTCTCCCGCGGCGGCTGGGACGGGAGGCTCTCTCCTTGAGCCATCCCACCACCTCCTTCGCTAGCATGACTGCTTCGCAGAAGGAGGTGACTGCCTCCCAGACGTAATAACATTATAACTCCTATTGCGTCTCGATCATTGTCCTTCAATGTGTTAAGGTTAAATAATTAAAAAACCCCCGACACAAAAAAATACCTAATAAAATTAAATGTAAGTAATTGGAAAAAAATCTAATAATTTAAAAACCCCCAACTTAAAGAATCCAGGTAACGAGACTAAAACAGATAAATTCATATGGCAGTCGGGGGACCTCTTAGAATAGAAGGTGTTCCACAGAACGGTCCCCCGACTTCCATATGAATTTATCTGTTTTAGTCTCGTTACCTAGATTCTTTAAGTTGGGGGTTTTTAAATTATTTGATTTTTTTCCAATTACTTACATTTAATTTTATTAGGTATTTTTTTTGTGTCGGGGGTTTTTTAAATTTTTAATTTAATTTTTTATTTCATGCTTTTTGTAGGTACTCCTTAATTTTTGTATTTCATTTCTATTATTTTCTTGCGTTTTAAGATTCAGGTAATTTGGTGTTTAATCAGGTTTTTTATTCGTCAAAAAATAATTATTAATGTATAGGTAGTTGAAGAATAATTTTTAAGACTAAACAGATTTTTTTTGTTTTATTATATCCTTTTTCTAGTTCTTCCTTTAGTTATTCAACTTTCGTACGCGTATTTCGTAGCTATTAGATATCTTAGGTATTTCAGATCTAGTTTATAAAATGGGACTGCGACACTATCTTATGTAGAAATACCTACGCTTTTTAAGTATGATAATTCCATTCGTAATAAAAATAGTCAAACTTAGTGGTCGTAGGTACGAGTCATCACTCCACTTTCCTCATCATTCTAGAGCATTAATAAGACAAAAAAAAATTTTCAAGTTTTTAGTTTTCATTTCGTTAGTTAATATTTCTCATTCCCTTTCAATATAGTACACATTGTTCTACTTGTCAAGCCCTTGCATTTGATACCTATATTGAAGGAGTTGTGAAGAAAAAATATAATTCGCCATTTTGTGGTGGCGGCCATCTTGGATTTGAAATTTGTAATAGCGTATAGTATTCTACTAGTCAAGCACTTTCATTTGATACCCATAATGAGGGAGTTGTGAAAAAAAAATTTAATCGCCATTTTGTGGTGGCGGCCATCTTGGATTTGAAATTTACCATAGTGTATTGTATTCTACTATTCAAGCCCTTTTATTTGATACCCATATTAAGGGAGTTGTGAAAAATTATGTAGTCCGCCATTTTGTGGCGGCGGCCATCTTGGACCGATTTTTATCAAACATAGCTAAGAACACTCCCGACTAATTCACCTTTCAAACAAAAAAAACAAAATCAAAATCGGTTCATCCGTTCGGGAGCTACGATGCCACAGACAGACACACACACACACACACACACACACACACACACACACACACACACAGACACGTCAAACTTATAACACCCGTCGTTTTTGCGTCGGGGGTTAAAAAAGGTTTATTATTTTTTGCTTTTCAGTTTTATAGATGAAAATTTTAAATCCTTCCCTATCCTAATGGCACGTCTTCCCTACCATTATGGTGCCACTCAGACTACGCCTTGATTATACAATGCTCTCTGTGGCACCATGAAACATGAGGTTACAGGCGCTAGTATTTTGGGGTTCGTTCGATTAATCGAGTCTGGTCAAACAACGCTGGGATCAGTGCATTTCATTCATTCATTCAGAATTTCATAGATGTCAATTTTATTAAGTTCATCATGAGTCCATGAGAGAGATGTAGACACTACATTTCTATCAAAAATCATGTGATTGATTGGTGAAGTAATTTTTTTTTATTTGAAATGTTTTGCTCTTGATTCTAGTCTAAGTCAGAGGTGACAGAGACAAAGTCGACGATGGAGCCATGAATCGGTTTTTGGGATTCAATTACTTAGTTTGACTTTCAACCGACTTTGGAGCATTTGGGATATGCTTGGATTATTCCTTAATTGAGACGAAAATTCGCTTATGGCCAATTCGTATAATTTGCGGACCGTTATTGGTTAAAAAAGTGCTGTATCTTTACCATTAATGAAGACCCCATAGCTTTGCATAGTAGACCCTCCCATATGGAAGTAGCTATCACTGGTAAAATTTGCTCAAGAATCTATTTAGGTATATGCTCAGTTTGGCATTAAAAATGCTACCATTGGTAAGCAACACGATTCGTTTTTGTTTATAGGAACCGAGCATTAGTCTATATTCCTTCCTTGAGTTTTTTCTGTGATATACAGGGTTATTGAAAAAACTGGCCAAGTGCGAGTCGGACTCGCACACGAAGGGTTCCGTACCACAATGCAAAAACGCCGGAAAAAACATGTTTGTTGTATGGGGGGCTCCCTTAAATATTTATTTTATTTTAATTTTATTATTTATTATTAAAGTTAAAGTACAACTGAGTGTTTTGTGAATATTTCAAGTGCCTACCTGTTGCCATTTTTGATATCGAGCAAAAAAGGGCAAAAAAATTGCGTTTGTTGTATGGGAGCCCCCCTTAAATATTTATTTTATTCAGTTTTTAGTATTTGTTGTTATAGCGGCAACAGAAATACATCATCTGTGAAAATTTCAACTGTCTAGCTACCACGGTTCATGAGATACAGCCTGGTGACAGACAGACAGACAGACGGACAGACGGACAGACAGCGAAGTCTTAGTAATAGGGTCCCGTTTTTACCCTTTGGGTACGGAACCCTAAAAACACAAACTACCTCTTAGGAGGTCATTGTACTCATCATTATGAACAACTTTTACTATGGGACCAAACCTGAATCGAAAAAAAAAATCAGCTGTTCCCGACATTTATGTTTGTATAACTCGTCAAAATGTGGGAAACAAGCCATTTTTTTTTCGCGATTTCAGGGATTTTCAATTTCTTAATACTTATTGCATAGGTATCCGACTCGGGTAGACTGTTGAAATAAAAAAAATGTTATGTATAAGAACCTTGTTATCCAATAGTTTTATCTTTATCTTCCACTAACCCTGTATTTATACTTGTTGGTAAAGATTTAGAATCTAGAACATAAATTATATCTATATTCTGTCTCAAAAATAATAACTGCCATAAAAATATTTTAAAATTTAATCAGAACTTCTTGTGATTAAAATAGCACGAAATAATTAAAAAGCTAGGCAAGGACTTGATCGTTGGCTTCGCTCCGTTAAATTAATTATTTGTCGAATTCTTAGAGTTGATATAAGAGAGGTTCTGTCTTCAAAGCAAGAGTGAACCCGCACAGACATCTTCTGGGCACGATCGTTCCATCATAGATCTTATCCATCGCTTTCTATCAGGCGTGATCGAGGTCTAGACCGTCCAGACCAGGGTTAATGGATGAACACCAAAGGAAAGACCGTTCTAAGGATTTCAATAATACGTTTATCTATATATTGGAAGGTGTGTTTACTAATATTACGTGAGGCCCATTCAGCAATAAAAATATACTTAATCGGGAAAAGGCTAGGCGGATAAGTTAAAAGGAAATAACAAAGTACTGCGTCAAGTATTATGCTTCTATCAATAAACGGATGCAATATTCTTTATTTTGGACCCAAGAGGATGCGATATAACAGCTCGTCGACTGAGGAAACTTTCACTAACGGATGCCCAACTAGCAGAATGAAAACATTGTCATATGCTCGTAATATCCGCAAGCGTAAATGAAAATAAGTTGATTGATATGCAGACCATAATACACTGGGGTTTTACATATATCACTCATATACTTAATGAGTATAATGAAAGCACATTGTGAAGAATCTCTGAGGGATTAGTTACCTTTCATTTCTTTTCGTACGAGTGCATAATGCATATTAATCAGCCTATTATGTTCCCAGTGCTGGGCCACAAGCCTCCTCTCTTCGAGCGGGAGTGGGCCGCACTCCACCACGTGGGCCCAGTCCGGGTTGGTAGATGTCACATGTCTTTTGCCACGGCACCTTGTCGTACCAACGCGGGTGAACGGGCGCCTCTCCATAGACTAGCGAAAATTGACAATAAACATTTTGGGAATTTGGATGTATTCACTTTAGATCGCCACAAATTTAAGAAATATTTAGTGAATAGTCTACAATTGCGTGATGTTTAGTGTCTTTTCGTTTTGTTTGTTTTCGTAATAATTGTATTTAGTACTATTTGTTTTAGTTAAAATAAGTACAGTCTCTTTATTCTCTTACTGTCTTCTTCTTTCTGTTTCTGTAACTTGTAATCTTGTGTCTTCACTGTATCATTAACCTAGGTAATCTGTAGAAACGTTGTGGATTGTACATTTACCCACTCCCAATGTAATCTTAGATGTAATATATAATGTACAATTGTTTGTTTTCCCTAACAAAATAAATAAATAAACTCATAAAGTCCCCCCATTACCACGGGCCACCACTGCTTACCCACTGGGCCACCACGTACGAGTATTATTCTACAGACGCCAGCTCATCAAGCTACTACAATCTATCAAATTTCTTTAATAGATTTTCAACTTTATCGCTAAAGCATAAGGTTCCAAGTTGATTGGGAAAATTTGACAGTTTCGGGTAGCTTGATGTGCTGGCGTCTGTACAAATAGTAATTACAAAATGAATTTAAATACGACATAGTGTTCATTTTTCTGCCTGTGTCTGGGCTTGATTGCCTTTCAAGAGAAAGGGACTGTGTCTGCCTTCTCGCTTCTTTTCAAAGTCAAAAGATTTGCCTAAGGCTTTCAGTAGTATTGCAACTCAATATCAAACTGTTCCTATGTGTCAACATTTTGAAAACATTCGGATCTCTCGAACAGATTATATTGCTTTTTTACCGACTTCAAAAAAAGGAGGTTGTCAATTCGACACGTATGTATGTAATATTATTGGAATTGCATTATATTCACATATTATGACAATCTAAGGCTTCCAAACAAATATACCAAAGGAGTTGTCCGCTTTTTGTATGGACGCTGGTTTTTTATTCCGAGAAAAATCTAACCAGAATCAAACTACATCCAAATAAAAGCTACTAAAATATGGAACTTGGAACCACTGAAATAATATTTTTAGAGCCCTCCATTTAAGAGAAAAATTATAAATTATTTAATGTTAGTACATGTATATTATTTGTTGATGGCAACCCAAATGAAACCTCCCACACACTTTGAAAATGTCATAATGACAGATAGATTCCATTCATATGTCAAACAAATATGTCTGATACGTCACACTTTCGTTCGTGCCTTTGTGTTATCCAATGATAACGTATTTTAATTTGTGCTTTGCTTTCTTTGATTTAACTGACTTGGCCTTTTCACAACGGATTCTTCTTCTTTGCACATGATTAGGATACCGATAGCTTACGAACCTTCAACCCTGACGACTTTGCTTTTTCTTAACGGTTATTTGATATTGCACGCGATTAGGACTTTGGATTTAAAACCCCGTATGTAAGTACTGTTCTTTATTTATATTTAGCTCATTAGGGGTTTTATTTGCACAACCTTTGCCTGTTTTACGACCTCTGATAGTCTGCAAAAATTAACTTTCATTTCTATCTTCAGATTATGGCTCTCTGTATAAATTGCAATATAGCAGTACATGCTATAAATCAGCACTATGAATATAACGCGTTAACATGAGCCCAGAGATAGTCACAATAATTGAAGAATGGATGCTCAAGAGGTAATGTATTCTTTAACTTACATTATAAGTTTTTTTTTAATAATGTGTAACCAGGCTTAATAGCTTATGTTAAAAAAGATTAAATAGCACTACTTTGCTCAAAGAAGATGCAGAAAAACGATTCGGTGTTCTTAAAAAAATATTATTTTGTTTTAGGTAACAGATGGAGATCGCATTTGCCAAGAATGCATCAACCTTTTACTAATAGAACTGAATAACAGAAACCAGCACAATATAGGTGACCAACAGCTGGGTTATCAATCAGTATGTGCATGTTGTGGCGTTTCTATCTCAAGAAGAACAGGCAGGCGCGCTCGTCCCTTACCTGTTGATCATCCTGAGCAGGCTTATATAGCTGGCATCATCAACCCCCGTCAGGTTAATATGTAAATTAAATAGTAAATTGCACATAGTACATTATTGTATCTCTGATTAGTGGAACACACAATAAATTAAAACTTAATTTCAGATCCCTGCTAATGCTTGAGCATGTAATAGGAAGCGGTGCTCATGTGATGACAATAGTCTGGTATCTTGGATGCGCTCGGCATCAAAACAATATATTTTAATAAGAGAAGATATTGAAAATGAAGAAAGTTAATAAATGAATATTCAAAACCAAAAAACGTTTTATTTCATAACAAAACTACATACATAAAAAATACATAGTAACACTTGCATCCAATTAGCATATTTATTGTCGAAACGCTTTTCTCTCGATTCCAAATCATTAAAAAGGAATTTCAATCAGTAGATACTATTATCATTTATTCCTGCTAAGCCATCCCTGTGGAGTATGCTGAAACATGCACTTCTTGATAACCGAGGTCTTGGTAAAATATTGCAACTTGCACATGAACATTCGAAGTATAGCCATAATCATGTAGAATGCGCTTTAGTTCTAAAATAATTATGCTACACATTCACTGAAAACATTTCTTGCTAGCTTCTGCCCGCGACTTCGTTCGAGTTACGATTACATCATTTTCGCTTAGTGTTCTGACCTTTTTCTTATTACGTTACTCGGCTTTTGAGGGTCGTAGCATGATGATAATGTTTTCGATTGCCCTTATCCTTCCTCAAGAATTAGGCTATCAAATTCAAAAAGAATTATTTAAATCCGACTGGTAGTTCCAGAGATTAGCGCGTTCAAACAACTTTTCAGCTTTATCATTAGTATAGATTATATTACAGAGGTAAATAAATAATCTTTGTTATAAATAATATTTGTTTCGTTCACATTGTTATACTCCATAATAATATATTATATTGTAGTCTGTGATAAACTCGCAAATCAAACAATAATTGGACGTAGTGAAGCAGAAAGGACTCAACCCACAAAAACTTATTTTTGAGTTATCGAGATTTTAAGTTTAGGTGTGTATTGCTGCAATGATGTTGTATCTGGAATTATTTGAAATATTGCCACCTATGGGATAATATACTAACATTTTCATAAGTCAAGTTGTATTACAAAGACTAACGCTTTTTTCTGCATGTCATTTTTTTTGTTGAGTCCTTTCTGCTTAACTACGTCCAATTTATTATTGTATTCTGTGTTGTCAGTATAATGTCAGTAATGGCAGTACCATGTGTCAATACTGTCAATTTTGACAACTTTATAATTTTTTAGGGTGCGTTCACTGTATTATCCGAGATAATTAGAAAGGTTCGTTCGTTTTAGGAGCAAATTCACACTAAAATAAAAAAATATTTTTCTCAAAATTGGAGGGTTTTAAAAATCTGTGAAATAGTTAGAACCACTTATTTTTGGGATGTCTATCCAAATATATTTAACTTATCCTGGTTAGAATTATTAAATAATAAAAAACCATTTCTGGACATCTCCTTTTATAGACGTAGTATGTATGTATGTATGTTTGTCCACGCATTTCTCCGCAACTATTAATCGGATCGTGACCATTTTTTTTTTATTGGCTCACATTTACTTCAACTTAGGGAACAGTGCAAGTTTCATCAAAATCTATTTAGTCATTTTCAAGATGTGGACTAATACGTGTAAATCTGACGGCCTGGCTTATTGATACGAGCATCTCAAAACCTTGGTCAAATTCTAGTGCAAAAACTAAATATTACGAAAGGAGGTCAGCAAAAGCCCATACAACTTTGCCCAAACATGTACCTCGAGGTACACGTGCACCAAATCGTAGAGAAAAAATAGAGGAATTCGAAAATAATTGTGTTTTTAACCATAAATAATTTAAAACTACATAATAAATTATTTAAAGTTTTAATAACCTGTAACACAATTAAATCATGTGGCAACTTTGCATGTACGAGTCGTGTTCTGTGGACATCACATTATTTCGTGGGTAAATGTTATTCCGTTCGTTTCTGCATAGACTAATATATAAATGTTTCTGCGTTTCGGGATACTCGTCTGTGTTGTGTATTTTGTTTAATAACTTGGCTTTTCTTTCTGGTACCTATTCCGTTTGTCACCTCACGATTTGGTTCCTGTCCTGACGGATTGGGTATTCATAATGGACATTACGATTTGGATACTCAGGTTTTTGGTTTGAGCGTCGCGTAAGTATCCTGTTCACGTTTTATCATTATGAAGAGAATAAAATACTTAAGATTTTAACAAATCTATTGCTTTCAGGCTAGTGCTTACAAACATGAGGTGTGTTTCTTGTCAAGGAGTACAGGATGATAACATACAGTCTTACAATATCTCCCATGTAATATATCTAACAAGACCGGCAAGGCACATCACCAAGATAGTGATAGCCAACATATTGCTGTGATTGAAAGCCAACCATCAAATGAAACATCAAATTGTGTATGGTGTCAACAATCCCTTGCTGGTATCCATACGTATTCTTTGCCTCAAAGACCTGAAAGAGATTAAATAGCATTTCTAATATTACCTATTAATATGAATAGATGAAGAGCACATTTTCATAGCATTGATGCAGGTGTAACACTTTTGGAAGAGTTCTCGATGATGACAATGTCAGACTTAATTTTGTTTGCACTGGGAACTTATCAAATTAAGCAGGCCCGGTCATATTATGGGGAACACATTAGAGAAAATGGATTTTTTTTAATTGAAATCTGTGATGCCGAGCAAATCCATATACCAATTAAAAGTGCACAGGAAGTAAAACTAATAAGGGGACGAATAAAATCAAAACATACAGGGTCTAAAATATATTATACCTACATTTTATTAAATATGGCTCATACCAATTGGGAGCACAGAATCCACAGCTACTACTGTAGTTTCATTGTTGGCAAATGAACAGTGGATTGCTGTGCTCACATTATGACAATAATTTGGTATATGGGTTGGGTTCGGCATCAAGAAAATATAACAGCGCCTGCCACTTTCCTTGATAATATTTTAGTGAGAGATGAAATTGAAAATGAAAAACGCTAATAAAAAAAACAAAAATATTTATTGTTTTATTCCATACAACTAACTCGATAAGTCTATTTATTCCAATGTTATTGGTAGATATTACTGGAAAGATGACTTCCAGGCTTTAATTGATTCGAGTGCCGCTCGGGCTCCAGGGCCCGATAACAATAGGAAATGCTTTTGAATTCCATGAAGTGGGCTACTCAGTATCGAATCTCAAATTCAACTTCCACCCCTTATGCACATCACAATAAAGGCAGAGTAAGCATAAAAAAGGGTGTTTTATGTAAATATTCGATGTTTCTTGGCCTAATGTTTTATTTATTTCAAGAAATCAAGATGAAGTCAATAAAAGGCTTTATTTAAATGCGACTTCTATTCACTGAAACTTGATGATCTGGCGTATGTTAAGCTTGCTTGAAACCCTTGTATGTCGACGCTAAGGAACTCATTTATTTATCGAGTTTGTTAATCGCTCTGATAGACTTCTAACACTGCTTCTAATATTATGTACTAGTCATCAACATTCACAGCTTGTATTCAGCTACTTTTGGGTATAAGCATCCTTTCTTATGGTAGGTAGGTACATAACGTTGCCTAACGATAATCGAATAGACAATGAGAGTTATTATTTAATTTAGATTGAATTATAATATAAAAACATTTGACATGAAACAAAAACAACAGCAGCTGAAGCCGACAGCATACCACTGTCAAACTGTCAACTTCACTTAGTAGTACTTTTTGATAGACTGAAACGTCAACTTGACAGTTTTTTCTTTTATTAGGTAAGGTAATGGACCAAGGTAGTATAATTGTGCCTAAAATGGCGAGCTTTTTATTACGATAAAAGTTATTTTATTCTCGTCCCCGGGTAACCATAAGAAAAATATATAAATGCAACATTATTCAGTGTAATCTAGTGTATTTTTTGCCACTAAGTGTACCTCGGTACTTCGTTTGGGCAGATTGTGGTGACATCCTTTGAGTTAATTTCTTTTTGAAATCGGTCTAATTTTTTAAAATTTTTTTTTTGTGTTATGCTGTTGAGATTAAAATACCAACAACCTACATAGTTTGGGCTTCGTCGTATAAGGATATAAAGAAACTGAGCAATAAAATAATGTTGGCCAATCCGAATTTAAATTTCATGCAAAACACTGATTTTACTTAGGAAAGGGCAGTAGTTACGGTACGGTAGTCAGAAGCCCGAAAGCCTGACAACCAGTCTTTCCAAGGGCTGTCGTAGTACCCAGTAATTGGGTTGTGAATGTCAGATAAGCAGTCGCTTCACGTAAAATACTGGTATTCAGCTGCATCCGGTTAGACTGGAAGCCAACTTCAACATAGTTAGGAATAGGCTTCTAGGCAGATGATGTCTTAGGTAAGATTGGAAGTCGTTCCCAAACAATGGCTAGGACGTAGACAAGACGAAGTAAAAGAAATAAAAACTCACCCGCCATTACTTTGAGCAGATCTATCAGACCCGTTCCCGTCCGCCATCTTCTTTTGCACAGTTATCTTATCAACACCCGGAGTGGACACATTCGAACTTTGCACCTCTACATCACCTTCACCTTTCACTAGAGTTTCATTCACTTTCTCAGCAATACTTGTTCCACCATTTTTCTTTTTTTCATTCACTACTGTAACTATTGGTTCTATATCTTTTTTCAATTCTTCCATCTTTTTCGGGATTTCTTTGAGCTTATCTTTCTTCTCTGTGATTTCATTTGGCTGTTCAACTGGAGTGATTATGCTGTCGACGATTTTCGTAACTTCGGAACGTATCTCTTCGGTCATCTTCTCGTTTTGTTTGACAACTTGGTCTTTGATGTCAGTTAGTTTGTTTGCTGCTTCGTCTTTTAATTCTTTTGCATCGGCTTTTGCTTTATCAGCTGCTTCTTTTACGATATTTTTGAGTTCTCTAGATTTTGCTGACGCTGTCAGTATATTTTCTGTAGATACTTCAGGCTCTTTTAAAATCGCTTCTATCTTTTGTTTTGCTCGTTCTACTTGAGGGTTGTTGTAGGGTGGTTGTAGAAGTCTTAGTTTCATTTGATCTTCTGTAAATATAGGCTTCATTTCATGATTATTCTTGATATGCCTCGGCGGAGGTTTTCTCTCTTCAACTTTTTCTTCTACAACTTCTTTATGTTCAGCTCGTTTGTGTGGTTTTGGTGGAGTTGGTTCTTTTTCATGATTCACCTTTTCATGCTTTTCAGCTGAATCTTCTTTACCTACTAGAGATTCTTTTGAACTCAGCCTTTCAAAAATACCCTTCTCTCTAGCCTTTTCGAAAGCAGCTGGTAGTTGGTTGGTAACTGTAGATACAAGTTCTAGAGGTTGCGAAGTTATTGCAGCGGTTGTCATCGAAATAATGTTTTTCTTAGTCATTATAACGAGCGATTCACCTTTTTCGTTCGTGGCCTTATCGTATTGCGTCTCGTTGTCTTGTTTTATTACATTGTCTGAATCAGTCATCGAATCTGTACTCCTTGTACTTTTCACTTTACCTTTATCTTCACCTTTTCCTTTTGGAGTTTTCTTAGGATCTTTCACTGAATCTTTCCTAGTACCAACTTCGTTTATCTTACTTGTTGATTGCGCTTTTTCGTTCATGTCTTTCCTACTGTTATTTTTCTTTAGCGGCGGTTTCTCTGCCAAATTCTTCGTACTCGGTATCCTTACAAGGCTTTTCATACTGTTTGTACGACTCACTGGCTTTTTAGGTTCTGGTTTACTAGTCACTATAGGTTTCAGAGTAGTTCTTGTACTTGCTGCTCTGCTCACCGGTTTTGTTGTGCCGTTAGTTATAGGTTTTGTTACCGGTTTGGTTTTACGTTTATCGGGGCTGGGGTCTCTGCTAACAGTCCTGCTAGGCTGTCTAGAGTTCAATCTAGATGTAGCAGGTGTGTTACCAGCAGTTTTCACTGTTTTTCTTGGCATCGGTGTAGGTTTTAAGCTCGTTCTTGCCGAACTTGGTTTTAAGTCATCTGTAGGACTTTTGTTTGGAGTGCCAACTATGGGAGACAGTCTTTTAGCATTGATAGTTCTGTTTGAAGGGGGTGGGCCTCCTCTTCCAGGAAAGATTGGAGGTTTGCCTCTAATGTGTGCCGGTGAAATATCCAAGTTTTGAGTACTTTTGCTCGCTCTTTTATCATGGACCTGACTCCCAATCCTGATGGTCTCATGAATACTGCTTGTACTACTGGAAATAAACCTTTGATTTTTATTCAAGTTGTTTTCAAAAGGTCTTCGAGACATTGATGGTTTTGTGCTAGTTCTCGTTGGAGAAACAGAGTTTTGTCGTTTAGGAATCTTAGAATGTTTTGGCGACCCATTGTTGGATTGAGGTTGGGATTTCGAGACAGAGCGAACTCGGGATCTGTGTGTAACAGGCTTACTGCTACCATCATTAGGGCTTACAAACTCCTTGCTACTGGCTGGAATGTTCTCGACATGTATAATCGCTGACGGAGAGTTATCTCTCGATTTCAAATTGATTTTACTTGGAGAGTTGCTTCTAGAAGTGGTCCTTGATGCAACCAGACTTTTAGACCCAGATTTAGATTTATCTAAGACTCCCATTTCTTTAAGAATCGCTTCTTCTTCCTCAATTCTTCTCCTCTCAGCTTCAGCCTCATGTTTTTCTCTATTCAGCTCACTGGCTCCTCTTATTACTTCAATGTTTTCTTTGAGGAAGTTTCTAGGAGAGTGTGGTCTGGGTAGACTGTGTATGGGCAGCGGTAACGTGGCTGTCTGAGCCATGTTGTCTATCCTGGATAAGGAGTTCGTTCTTCTTCTGGGAGGTGAGCTTGATCTGGAGTTGGCTGCCGAAGTCTTTGGAGTATTGTGACGGGAAGTCTCTTCGCGGAAACCACGACCTGGAGAAGACAATAACATAATATTACAAATATTTTCTATATTGAGACATATTTTGTTTTTAAACCTAAACTTATGTTCAAGTCAGCTTCAATAATTAATATCTCTTGAGTCTACATTGTGAATGTAAGTAATGTCATTGAAATAATGTAATATATGTAATTTTTAGTCGCCTTTTACAATTAAGAAACAAAAAAAAAAGTACTTATGGGAGCTGCGTCACTTACACTGTTAAATATTTTTTTTTGTAAATACTACAGATTAAATTTTCATTATGACTCTTCACATCGAATGTATTCTGGATTTATTTTTTTATAAATTAGAAGCATTTGCATTGCTTTAAAGTTATCTACAAAACTAAAAATCGTTAAAACTTCTCTAAAAATCTTCTAGATATATTAAAAGTGAAAACAGAAAATTACTTTGTGGTTACTAATTTTTACAGAACAGTCTATTTGACGGAACCTTTAGAATCATAACAGGCGACAAAACGATGATGTAAAAGAAATTTGAGAAAACGACTGCTATACCTCTAAAAGGCGAGACCCTGCGTGTCCTGATGTCCACCGGCAGGGACCTGGGGCTGGTCGGCCGCGACACCGGCGCCTCCGCGAGGATTGCGAAGGAGGACTCTTTCTTCCTCTTCGATGTGGATACCGCGCTGTGGAACAAAGGAATTTCATTAGAAAGTGTTATTTTTATAATAGTAGAAGTTTTTAATGGGAAATTTTGTAAAATAGTAGTCCAAGGGCATCAGGACTATTACAGAGGGCAACATATCAAGGTCCTAAGGAGCAACAATAATTTTCACACATCAAATTGTAATGTTTCGGCTAAAACGCTTAATTCAATATTGTACTATGTTTTTTTGGACTAACAGATAATTGGTGTAATTAAATTAAAAAAATGTTTAATAAATAAAAACTTTTTACAAAAAAAAAAACAACCGACTTCCAAAAATTACGCTACAAATTGAAAAATAACTTCAATTTCGGAAGTCGGTGTCTTTGGTTCCGCATTTTCGTTTATTGACACCGACTTCCGAAATTAAAGTTATTTTTCAATTTGTAGTGTTTTTTTTGGAAGTCGGTTTTTTTTTTTTGTAAAAAGTTTTTATTTATCACTTTTTAGTGGGTCCGTTTGTAATTTATTTAAGTTACAATAGCCTAATGTCAACTGCTCATCACTTGTTACAAAATATTGCTTTTCCCGATCTTGGGACGTTAATTGTTGAGGAGTTCTCCTGGTAAGAACCAGGAGAACTCCTCAACAACCACTCACCATACGCTTTGTGACGAGCATAAATTGCTTAGCAACCTTAATAAAGTAATCGAATCGCAACCCGCGAAATATTTGTCATTGAGTAGTTCCAATGGCCATCTGTGGTCTTCTTCATCAGCTCCACTTTACCAAATGATGATTTCCGAGAGCAAATGCTCAAGTTATTTAAAAAAATACCCAAATCGTTATAGCTTTGCCTATAAAATTTGAGGATTTCCCTCGATTTCCATGGGATCCTCTCATCAGATTCCAACTTGATGATAATGGGACCACCTCGAGAGTATACCCTTTCAAACTAAAAAAGAATTTTGAAAATCGGTCCACAATTGGCGGAGTAATCGCGTAACAAACACACAAAAAAAAAACCTCCTTCTTTGAAGTCGGTTAAAAAAAGGGCCATTTCGATACATATCGTTATTTGAGATCACCTTTTAAGCAAGGAATTGCTTGTGCTAAGAGAAAAAATATAATTAAGAAATTGAATATAACAATTTCTAAACTATACCTTCAGTGAACAAGGTGGATAGCAAGCACCTTATTACCATTTATGAATTATCATCTCCCATATATTTACTAAGGTAATCATTGTTGCATTAAATCTTCGTCTAATAGTACTTTTTTTTTTCGTTCTCAGGGGGAAACCTTTAAAAGGCGCCTGGTCTTTGGGGATAAAATCTTTCTTTTCTTTCTTACTTTTCTTTAAAAAAAAAAAAAAAAAAAAATCAGGGAGTTAATTTTTACTTCACTTAAACCACCCCGGTGGTCACCACTTGCGCATGGAAGGGGCACCGTTACCTCTCAAAGACCAATCCGGAGTATAGTATATTATATATTTAGTATAGTATATAATTATAATATAGGTAGTATCATAGTACCTAGACTAGAGAAATTCAAATTATTATTTTTTATTTTAAGACTGGTATAGTAAGAGTTGAGTAGATATAATATTATTAAATACTAGCAGCGCCCCGTGTTTTCACCCGCATAAGTGAAAAGCAAAGACACGTGGCGCTATCTATTATCATAATAACGTTATTGTCGTTTTCCTCGGGAACAGCAGTTTTTTCGGGATGAAAGGTACCCTATGTCCGTTTCTGTACACCTGACAACGTATATGCAACATTTCAGGATGATCGGTTCAGTGGTTTAGGCGTGAAAAGGTAACAAACAAACAAACTTACTTTCGCATTAATAATATTCAAATTCAAATATTTTATTTCAGATTTACATCCATATATTGTTAGTAGTAGTATAACTTAGCCTAATCACACTAATATTATAAAGGCGAAAGTTTGTGAATGTGTGTGTGAGTGTGTGTGTGTGTTTATATGTTTGTTACTTCTTCACGCTTAAACGGCTGGAGCAATTTTGATAAAATTTGGTATGGAGGTAGCTGACACCGTGGATTAACATATAGGCTACTTTTTATCCCGATATTCCCATGAGATGCAACCGCGGGGCGCAGCTAGTGGATCATATTAGTTACAATAAAAAAAATACACATAAACCTACATGGGCACTTATATAATCGGTCGTTTCCTATAGAGAAGAGCCGGCAAGAGAAGGCGTGTCTCATTCTAACAATATAATGACGAAACAACTTAAGTATAAAAACAAGCTGAAAATCAAGAAAACAGCTACATTTGTGTAACGCCGACCTTGTGTTTACGTCAACACAACTGGACCGATAATAATGTGGTTTTTGCAATTTTACTTATTTAGGGTTCCGTAGCTAAACCGAGTGCAATTGAAACCTCTATTGGGATCACTGCGTTTTCCATTCATAAAAAATTTATAATTATAATTTGTTCTATTTCACACGTGTGGGAAGTGCATGACGTTTTTGAATTTTATATAAATTCTCAAAATTTTGCTCTTGCAGTTTTTTTTGCCAGGTGAAGTCAAAATTAAGGGTTAATAAACTAGAGACCTATTAAGTAATTATTTCGAGAAGGTTTTCTTCTTTCTTCTGAAATTTGCAAAATGGATTAAAAATACGATAAAAAATGTAGAATGCCGCTGCTCTTACATCAGTCAGTCATTCACAATAGTTAGGTACTTAGCAAGCAAGCATTAAGCGCGTAAGCATTTTGTTTTGAGATTTCAGAACTCAGAAGGTCAATTCCTGATAATTAAAACGTTCAAAAACTAGTCGCAATCTTGTCTCAGCGACAATCAATATCATAAACTTGTCAAAAAATGCAGGGAAATTACTGGTACTTTTGGCAGATTGATACTGCGATCAGACTGTCAATGTTATTTTTTTTATTTGAAATGGGTTTGCTCTTGACTCTAGTCTAGGTCAGAGGTGACCTTACCCAGAAGAAGCCTGTTCACTCTTACTTTGAAGAAATTCGGGTTGTATGCGCACGGAAACACAGACGCAGGTAGAGAGATCCACTCTTTTGCTGTGCGCATTATAAAGGACATTTGAAAACGTTTAGTGCGAATTGGTGGAATATCAACTAGGTAGGGATGGTAACTTGCAGTGCGTCTTGATGTCCGAAGGTAGAAGGGGGCCGGTGAAATGAGGTCGTGGAGTTCTTGGGCACACTCACCGAAGTACAATCTGTAGAAGACCGACAAGCAGGCAACCTTGCGGCGATGATGAGCCAAGCTGTGAAGCTTGGCATCCACCAGTTCTACGTCGCCAATGAGCCTCTTAGCTCTGCGTTCCACCGAGTCAAGCGCGGCAAGTTGGTATTTCGCTGAGCCATCCCAAAGGTGGCTGCAATACTCCATGCAGGATCGGACTTGCGCTTTGTAAAGGGTTAAAAGCTGTCCAGGCGAAAAGTATCGCCTCACCCTATTTAGGATGCCCAGCTTCTTGGCCGCAGTTTGGGCTTTGTACTCGATGGTAGCGCTGAAGTTGAGACTAGATGTCAACTCCATGCCTAGGACCTCGAGCTGATCTGTTACAGGAACAGATGTACCCCGAAAAGTAGGAGTCTGGTCAATGTTCTTAAAATTATGAGAATGGCCCCTCAGGTGTGAGGTGTTTTTCAATTCAAAAATATTAACGTCTATTTTGTGATACGGAACCCTTGTCAAACGAATCAAACCACACCTTCACAATTTTTTGTTACTAGTGCATCATTTACGATTATTTAATCGCCGATCGACATGACCACCGTTTGGTTATTAACGAACTGAACCAGTTAATATGTTAGTTAATTACGGTTTTATACAGTTCGCCCACTTTATCGGCATTACAAAATTGTAATGTGTGAATATATTACAGTTGCTGAAGAGGTGTGGAAGTGTGTTACGAAAGGAATTTAATTTTTCGGATGTTTATTGTGTAAATAGTGTGGAAATGTAAAACTAAAAGCTATTTAAATACTAGCTGTTGCCTGGGAGTTCGTCTGTGTGTATTTGTATTTCATTATTTTTATAAACAAGATTCCAGGATGAAAGAAACTTCTGTCGTTCTCCAGGTCCAAGGCTAATTATCTGACAAATTTCGTTGCGACCGGCTCATTGTTGTATAACAGACAATTATTTTCGCATTAATGAGGTAAAGGAACGCGCGCGAACGCCGAACGAAGCGCATGCAAATAGTAGAAGCTCCGTTATTATTATTTCCTTAAAATTGTAAACATTAAAATTGACAGTTTATACTTACTCCAATCGACAGTAAAAAGTGCAAGTGACCAATAAATCGTATTAAAATGAACAAATAACCAACAGTGCGTGACAAATAATCAAAAAACTATCAAGAAAGTGAGCAAATTGTATAAAAAAACGTGTCGTGAACGTGAACCACAGTGAGTCATCAGTTGAGTGCGCGGAGCGATTCGCTACCATATATGGTCACAAACACAGAATACTAATTAACCAATTACTCGGCTGTACAAATGGACCAATAATTTCGACCATGTTCGCAAGAAGCTGTTTGGCGTAAAGGTTTAGACATCAACACCGCAAGCATTAGTTTGCAGGTTCAAACCACGGCTGCACTAACTGTTCTTTTTGTGATAGTTATTTTGTATTCTTTGTTGTCTGACTACATCACAATATTTTTCGAGCATCTAAACTTTAAAAAATACTATTTTACTATTTTAAATACTTTTTTTTTTTTCTGCATCATTCTGATCATCATACCATATTAAGCATTATGAATTCCTTTGAAATTGAAGTAGAAAATATCACTATCAGAAAGCCACGACGGGCAAATTCACTAGATTATCTCTTCTCAAATAACTCTACTTTGCTCGATACCACTATGATGAGCCTACCAAACACGTCTTCGAATGAAAGTGATATTATAACCAATCTTAATGATACAATAAAACGATTAACAATGGAACTACAATCAGCACATCAGGAAATTGAAAACCTGAACAGCGAAAACTTCCGACTTAAAATGGATCTAGGCGAAGGGCAGAAAGTTATAGATACGTATAAGAAAATTATCTCGTCTGACAGGAAAACTATGACACCTACAACCTCACGTAGACGTAGCATCATCAGGACGGAGAGTACATCTACACACTCTACACCCCTCAAGGCAAAAAACGTTGACTCAATAACCCATGCACTTAATACTCCTGAACCACCAATAGTAAAGGGCTACTTGTCGAACAAGCCCACGACAACTCTAGACCAAAATAAAAGTCCGAACGTATCCACCAATAAGTGCCCTCCCAATCTAACTCACGATACTCGTCACGATACTCGAAACGATCAAGGTAATAGTATAATTCCCTCCGCAAAACTAGAAATAGTAAAAGAACAAAGCCAGGACTTAATCACACCAAGGATATTAATCTTAGGTGACCAACAAGTTCGAGGATTTGCTCAGGAAATAGCAACACAGAGAAGTAGTAATATATGGACCAATAATAATATCTACTCCGTATCGGGAACATCAAAACCATATGCAACGTGTACACAGGTCTTATACAACTTCGACGAGACAATAAAAAATATGACAAGTGATGACATTATTGTATTAGGTATTGGAAGTAACGACAGTAATCCATACTTATTATTAACAGAGTTATGTTCTTTACTCCATAAAGTGAAAAATAACAAAGTATTTGTCCTAAATGTCCTAAATAATCACTACTTAAATACTGACCTTTTAAATAACAACATTAAACTGTTTGTGAAAAATTACCCAAACTGCAAATTTATTGATACATCTGATGTTATGGTAAGCACCAATAACTATAATTTTGTATCGAAGAGCTTTATGTGTTCTAAGTTAAATATAGAAATTGACAATATTCTCTTTCAAAAATTAGTAGCTACACAACTTAAGTTAAGATATGCCAACAACGAAACACAATATAAAAGTAATACCAATATTTCAACAAAAAATACTGTATGCAAAAAAGGAACTATCCCATATTATTTTACAAAACAGATTAAAGCCTCTAATCAAGTTCCTAACCCTATACATAACCATGATAACACAAGTCAACCGCTGTTTTTTCGAGGCAAGACGTAGGTGCTCTCTTTTGCATCAAAATATAGCGGGTATTTTAAACAAAAAAGACCTTCTGGAAACATCAATAATTGAATTAGAAAAAAATGACATGAGTATTGACATTATATGTTTATGTGAAACTTTTATACGAAAAGGAGCAGAAGCCAACCTCACTCTAAAAAATTATAAACTCGTTTCAGCGTACTCCAGGCCGCACCAGCGTAGAGGTGGAACCTGCATATTGGTAAAAAGAGACCTTGAATGCAAACCTATAAATAATTTAATTGAACCTAAATTGTACTATTTTGAATACTGCGGAATTGAGGTAACGACTTTAAAGCTTTATATAATATGCATTTACCGCACACCTAATTCAAATATTACGCTGTTCTTAGAAAACTTAAACCTTCTTTTAAGAAACCTATTAAAGAAAAATAATAAAACCGTTATATTATGTGGAGACTGGAATTTAGATGTAATAAAAGCGGACAAGCATTTTAAAGAATTAGAATCTCTTCTAAAAAACTTCAATATAACTAATCACATTACCAAGCCAACAAGAAAACTCTCCTGCATTGACTTAATTGCTAGCAATATACCAAAAGCTATGCCCCAAATACATTATCTTGCATTATCTGACCACGAAACTGGACAAACTATAACTTTTGATGCAAAGGTAGATACAAAAAATATAAAAAAATCATATTGGTTTGAACAAAGACGCGACTTTAGTCAAGAAAACATCAGAAAGTTTGTAAACTGCCTCTCATCACTGTCCTTTTCAGAAATATATGAAACGGAAGACACGGACACTGCATTTAATTACTTTCATGACATTTTTATTTTATTTTATAATCTGTGCTTTCCTATAAGAAAGGTTAAAATTACTATCAAGCCCATAAAACATAAATGGATGACTAAGGGTATAAAAAAATGTTGTGTAAATAAGCGTCGTCTATACCTAAAATATCGTCTATCTACAGCAAATAAAAAACAACACAAAAATGCCTACAGCAAATATACCTCGGCCCTAAAACGTTGTATGTACCAAGCGCAAAAGGTAGAAAACACACGTTATCTGTCCCAATCACGTAACAGATGTAAAGCTGCCTGGAAAATAATCAAAAGTAACAGTAGCGACACAAAAAATACTCAGGACATAAACGAAATTAAATTAGACAAACAAACTTACACACAACCAGAAACGATAGCTGACATTTTTAATAATTTTTTTATTGACATGACGAATAAGACTATTGACCCGTATCCTGACTACACGCCACCGATAGCTCACCTTCCAAATACTATTTTTCTGACCCCAACCAATGAGAGTACTGTTTTCAAAACAATAAATTCTTTAAAATCGACTAACTCCACAGGCTATGATGACATTAACACCACCATCCTCAAATTATGCTCAAAATTTCTGTCATCGCATATTAGCCATATGATTAACCAATCATTTACTCAAGGCGTATTCCCCTCGCGTTTAAAGCTCTCCGTTGTTAAACCAATCCACAAGAAGGGTGACAACAATGACATGAACAATTATCGTCCCATAACGCTTATACCAATAATTTCAAAAGTTTTTGAAAAGGTTATGCATGAAAAACTTTACAGCTTCTTATCAAAATATGACATTCTAAATGAAGAACAATTTGGTTTTAGGAAAAATAAATCTACCACATTGGCTTGCTTTGCTTTAATAAAATTAATAACCAAAAGTCTTAATGATAAAATACCAATTACCTCTATTTTCTTAGATATGTCCAAGGCTTTCGATTTCGTCAACCATAAATTGCTTCTTCTCAAATTAGATCGATACGGCATTAGAGGAAAAGCATTGAAATGGCTCGAAAGTTACCTCACCCATCGACAACAATGTGTCGAGATCTCGAGACAAGCAGGGCATCAAAAAATCGTCTGTAGATCTGCCTATCGGGAAAATAACTGTGGTGTTCCTCAAGGAACCATAGTGGGGCCACTTCTATTCTTGCTGTATGTTAATGACTTAGCTAGTGTAACCTCCCACAACTGCATATTATATGCTGACGACACGACCCTCAGCATTCAAAACGACAATTATGACGAAGGTGAATACCAGATTGAAATAAACGAGACACTAAATAAAATTATCACTTGGCTCAATCAAAACAATCTCCATATTAATTTGAGCAAAACCAAAATGATACAGTTCCAAACCTATAACAGTAAACGTCCACAGTTAAAAATACAACACGATAATGACGCAATTGAAGAAGTTGAGAGTACCAAATTCCTAGGGATAACAATAGACAAACACTGTAACTGGAAAGCTCATATTGATGAACTCTGCACAAAGGTAGATAGATTCGTATTCGTTCTATACAGATTAACACGTGTAGCTAGTGTCGATGCGGCACTATGTGCATATCATGGCTATGTCTCGTCAATTTTGCGTTACGGCATTATAATATGGGGTAATTCTGTAGAACTTAACAGAGTGTTTCGAGCTCAAAAGAAATGTATTCGGTCGATATGTGGAGCTCACCCACTGGACAGTTGTGTTCCATTATTCAAAAAATTAAAAATATTACCACTCCCAGCACTATATATTTTTGAAATTTGTATTTTTGTGTACCAAAATAGGCATGAATTTAATCTGCATAATGATCTTGTATCTAGACCTAGCCGCAAAGTCCACATGCTTCGTGTACCTAGACGAAATAATAAATTATTTTCTAATAACGTATTTTGTATGGCGACCAAAGTTTATAATAAACTACCAGACTGTTTTAAAACACTTAACTTTAGGACATTTAAATCTAAATTATTCAATTATCTCCTATGTAAATGCTATTACTCGACTAATGATTTTATGAATGAAATGAACAGTTGACTTAAATATTAGAATAATTATACCTATTCTGTTCTTATTATCGCTTTGACTTAATTTAATCTTTTTGACATTACTATTCCTAATATTTGACTAATTTCCAATTTGAATGTTATTCTAATTTATTTAATTCAATGTTAATCTAACAAAATTACCAAAACCCTAAGATATGTATTTGTACGCCGGAAACGGCAGAATATTATGAACTTTTAAAAATATGTAACAACTCTGTAACAATATTCTGACAAATAAATAAATGATTATGATTATGATTATGATTATGAAAAAAGGTATTTAAAAAAATTAAACCGGCTTCAAAAATAAATTAACACAAAATTATGAAATAACTTTAATTTCGGAAGTCGGTGTCTTGGGATCTGTATTTTAGTATTAGTTTTTTGTTTGTTGCGGAGAAATGCGTGGACAAACATACATACTATATACATACAATACATCTGTAAAATTTTGTATATTTGTTTGGAAGCCCTAATAGATTGTCATAAATGTGAATATAATGCAGTTCCAAAAATATTACATACAAACGTGTCGAATTGATAACCTCCTTTTTTTTTGAAGTCGGTAAAAATAATGGACGGATGGATGATTGAGACTCTTTTTGTGAAAAATGTGGCTACCTGAACAGCTCTAGGCCGCTCCAGCAAGTGACCATATTTCACCACGCGATCCCAGAGCGCGTCGGGTCTCACATACATGTCATTGAATTTTTACTTCTGGGTAGGCAGGTATCCTCTTGCGTTTTATTTTCAGCTAAAAGTTTTGATCCCGTGGGAATATCGGGATAAAAAGTAGCCTATTTGTTAATCCAGGGTGTCAGCTACCTCCACACAAAATTTTATCAAAATTGATCCAGCCAGTTGAGCGAGAAGAAGTAACAAACAAAACACACACAATCACAAACTTTCGCCTTTATAATATTAGTGTGAAGTAGAGTTCCACCTTCATAGGTGTCTACCTATGAAGGTGGAACACTACTTCATTTTTCTATCAAGCAACAGTTAAATGCAAAGTATTTTCATGGGATTGGCAACGCTTTTCCATAATTATGTTATGACTGGTGAGCCAAACGATCTGTTTTCGGATAGGAATGGAGACTGCTAGATTTAGTGGTCACAATCGTAACACACTCACGCACTCACAAACTTTCGCCTTTATAATATCAGTGTGATTTGCAGGTCAGTATCAGGTTGTATCATCATCATCATTTCAGCCGAAAGACGTCCACTGCTGGACATGGGCCTCTCCCAAAAGGGGGAGGGTTTGCCATAATCGCCACGCTTGGCAGGCGGGTTGGCGATCGCAGTATGGTATGGTGGTGGAATGCATAGAGAACGCTGCTGCCCATTCTCCGGTTAGACCCTTAGTCGCCTTTTACGACACCCACGGGAAGTATGGGGTGGTGCTATTCTTTAAGTCCGGCACCACACAGACAGGTTGTATGCTGATCAGAATATGATTCGTGACGTACCTAACAAGTAAAGTACATCTGCTTGGGTTCAAGCACACATCTAAGACTCATCATCTGCCTAGCCTTTTCCCAACTATGTTGGGGTCGGCTTCCAGTCTAAGCGGATGCAGCTGAATACTATTTTACATGGAGCGAATGCCTATCTGACCTCCACAACCCAGTTACTGGGTAATACGATAACCCTTGGTAAGACACATCCTAAGACTCGCAGACAGGCACCACGCGAGGTGACGTTGCGATATGATTTTGGTGGAACTACCTATATGTATACAGCCGTGTCACGCCTGTGTATGGGAGTCTCAAGACGGGATCGTTACTGAGGCACTCCAATTCTTTCAGAACGCGTTGTGCCTTAGATCCTGGATAAAGCTATCTTATCTTCGATCCCTTATCGTCCTATCCCCTAGCTAGGTTACCCCGTCACGGCCGAGGTGCGTCACAAAGTGGTGCGACACGAGCATATTGTTCTAGTACGCAACTATACTTTCCCCGGATACGCACCGCTTGTTAGGGACGGGTGAAGTTATGAGAGGTAGCGGGAGCAGGTATACTACAGCAAATACATACGTAACTTCACGCCAATATATCCCGAATGGTTAGGCAGAGGTGCACCCACATTTTTAGTTTATTTTCTTTATTTAGGCAACCAACAGCGATACAGATAGTTTGTTACAGAGTATGTGTATCACAGTAGGTATATACAATACCTACTGTGATACAATACAATAGAATTGCTATGGCGTCTCAACTCACATTGTGTGTTTTTCTACGTGCGTATTGCAATAGCTATAAGCAATTTCCAGAAGTGGTGACCGCGTATAGGCAAGCGTAGTGTGGAACGCCCCCCAGTTAGATGGACGGACGACCTTAAGAAGGTGACTGGATGCGGAAGGCGGAGGACAGAATGTTGTGGCGCAGCCTGGGAGAGGTCTACGTCCAGCAGTGGACTGCGATAGGAGTTGATTGATTGAAGCAATTTCATATCTACGTTTCCCTGGCTTTTCTGTCTTCAAAACAAGTTTATCTATTGATAACATCCCATTATCCTGTTATGCAAATAAATGAGTAAGATTTTTTTTTATGTCAGAGCTTGATCCGAATTTACTGCCGTCAGATATTTGCCAAACATTCGCGAAATCGATTGCTTGATGAGATCTCTTTTTAACACGCTTTTATTAGGTCGACCTGTATGTAACTAACTATGTAATGGAATCTAAGGTAACTAATTTAACCATCTTCCAAGGGTCGTAGTGTAATGAAAATTGGCAGCTGCATGTAGTACTGATGACAATACAATAATATGGTACTGTCGAACTGATCTGATGATGGAGCCGGAAGATATGAACTGGAACTTCATGATGGAAAATCGTGTCATAGCTGTTTTGGATTTCTTAGAAAAGTCTTGTAATGAACTTTGACCACGATTAGGTTTCAAGATCTGATGTTGAAGCCGGAAGATAGGCACTGGCATTCCATGATAGAATATCGTATCATAGTCGTGTTTGCACGCGTGTTTTTCTAGTGTTTTTAAACTATTAATTTATTTTCATTCACCCTTCACAAATCGCTGGGCGTTCATCCCATGTCCTCCACTCTACACACAATGTGTAAACACAGTGGTTGCCGGGGTAATTACACGGTGCGTATGCGCCGATGTGTTTCACGCACTGTGCACCCTTGAGTATAATAGCACCCACTACGCGGCCCGGATCGGAGTGACAATAAAAATATATGCTTATGTCCGTTAGCTTAAAAATGGTAATATGACTTGACAAGACAATGCAAGACAAAGTGTGTTTCATAATTCATAGTGATTGGGTTTTCTATGATATTATACCTAAAGGAAAGATACGCTAAGTTCATACTGAGCGACGTTCTGTATTGTTGCGTTGTTATTACAAAGTACTTACTGCGATAGATAATACGGAACGTACGACACAGAACGAGATAGCTATCGGTAGTGTGTTGCTCGCTGCTATTAGCGGACTACTTGAAACTACAACAATTGTCTGCAACAATTTGCGCGCGCTAGTGCCATATCTACCTCCTTAATAATTAATATCATTGGCTATACCTAGGCCGTTTGAAACCAGCATGGAACCAAGATTTGATCACGATATTTCTTACCTAACTAGGTTAGCCCGAGTAAGAAACGTTCTCGAAAAGCGTTGTTTTCCCGTACATTAAGTTTCACTATCAATTGTATAGTAAACCGCGCCGTACCATCACGCTGACGCTGTTTGTGGTCGGCAGACAATTTGCGGTGGAGGAAAGTTGTGAGATGTAGCTGATGTATGTCTAGGAGTTACTGAAAGTTAATTGTTTAATGTACGCAGAGAGTTTTGAAAAGATACAAACACATCTACAAACACCTAGATCCGAAACAAAGTAGCTACGGGATATAATGTGCGTGAACTTAGCAGATTATTCCCCCCAGAACATGAAATATAACTTGTTATATACAGCTTCATGTTTGGGAGCGAAAATCGTTAACCGTATGCTGGCATGGAGACTTACTAACCCCTGCCAGGGCACTATTATTGTATCTCCAGTAGTCTTTCCGTATTACCCTCTCTATTGTCTCTGCTTCTCGCTCAATCCATCCAAAGGTTGTCTTTACTCGCAAAAGATAGCTTTAAAAATAGCCTTTGTAAAATTACCACATTTATATCTGTAATATTTAAAAAATAGTATTCTATATTATATCTGTCTATCTTGATGATATTGAGTAGTAGTTATTTTGCCAAAAAATCACAAAATAAGAACGAATACGCATAAACAAAATATTTGATCATAGAGCAAAGGGGTGTCCATAGATTTTCTTGTCCGTTTTTCTCCATAGAGATAAACCAACCAGCTTCAACTCTCTGACTACAGACTATTTAGGTAATTTTGACAATTCAAAAGTGCCTGTGCAAGGTTTAATTGAAATAAATGTTTTGAGTTTGAGTTTGTATTATTTTTTGACAATTCACAAGTGCCTGTAAATGGTTAAATTGAAATCGTTTGAGTTTAAACAGAGGGCCTAAAAAGGCCACTTTGGAGAATCATAAAAGGATAACATGATGAATCGTAATATGACGAAGACAGTCCGTGTTTTTCTTTTTTTCGCTGCAATACGTAGGTATAATCAAAGAGATTGGGATTGGATTTGGATCGGATTGATTGGTATTTTAGCACAGACAAAAAAAGTAACTGAAAAATGCTTCACTGATGGGATTTGATATGATTAACTGTCCATTATGTTATCATTTTATGATTCTGCCAAAGTGGTCTTTTTAGGCCAACAGACTGTACATTATCCTTATCTCCCTCTGCAGTTAGGTACTTCCAGTTTTCAGCCAACATTAAATTAACAAGCTGCCATTAAAAATCCATCTACCATGCAGGGTAAAGAATTTTGTAATTATTAATTAATCCTTTGACCTTTTATCGTAGCGATAATTTAGAACAGACTTTTTTTACCTTAAGCTAGAAAATGGGTAGTCAAATCTGCTATTAAGTGATTCCTGATTGCAAATAATTGGCCTTATGTAAAAAACCCGACAAGAAACTCTATGGTTATGATAAACGATTAGTCCGGTCATTGATCCGATCATAATACCCCATATTTGGTGAAGCCCATGTGTAGCCGTGGACAGCGGCCGGCTGTGTAGGTGGTTGTCATTTTTCTTACAAGAACCAACATTATTTAATAACAAATATGGCTAGAGCAAGCGGGCTGTTTGATACAAAAAAAAAACCGCTTAAAACGTTCCAAAGTTCAATGTAAATAATTGGGTTTTTCCTCCTCCTCCGCGGAGATTCCTTGAAAACGGTCAAAAAGTTGGTTTTTATCTCTTATACCGTAAATAATTTTGACCAAAAAAAAATTATATTTTCAAGTCTTATTTTAATACAGTGATGGAACTCAAATCATTATTAAACATTCATTAATGTATCAAAAAAATTTTCAAATACACCTCTTGATTGTCTTTAAAAGCAGTTTATCCAGTTTAAAAATATGCCATTAAATTTCTAATACCAAACTGCATTTAGTGATGGATTCACTTCAGCCGAAAGACGTCCACTGCTGGACATAGGCCTCCCCTAAAACGGGGGGTTTGCCATAATCGCCACGCTTGGCAGGCGGGTTGGCGATCGCAGTATGGTATGGTGGTGGAATGCATAGAGAACGCTGCTGCCCATTCTCCGGTACGCCCCTTAGTCGCCTTTTACGACACCCACGGGAAGTATGGGGTGGTGGTATTCTCTAAGTCCGGCACCACACAGACAACAGTGATGGATTATTTATTATTAAATAGTTTTTGTAAATAGATAATTTCTTCATATTTTACAACAAATTACCAGTTTTGTGTCATCGCGCTTCTCATTCTTTTCTATGCAGTCCGACAGTGACAGCGCTTCAGGTCATGGAAGCCCCTTAACTTAAGGCGACTGGCACACTGCACCGCATTACTTAGCGGGGTGTGTGAAACGGAGCCAAATTCCTCGCACGGAAGCGCGTTCTAATTGAATTTGTATGTAAAAAAACTGGCCAAGTGCGAGTCGGACTCGCACACGAAGCCAAAAAGCACGAAGGCACAAGGCAAAAACGTCGAAAAAACATGTTTGTTGTATGGGAGCCCCCCTTAAATATTTATTTTATTTTAATTTTATTATTTACAATACAATTGAGTATTTTGTGAATATTTCAAGTGCCTACCTGTTGCCATTTTTGATATCGAGCAAAAAAGGGCAAAAAAATCGCGTTTGTTGTATGGGAGCCCCCCTTAAATATTGATTTTATTTTGTTTTTAGTATTTGTTGTTATAGCGGCAACAGAAATACATACTTTGTGAAAGTTTCAACTGTCTAGCTATCGCGGTTCTTGAGATACAGCCTGGTGACAGACAGACGGACAGACGGAGAGACAGCGAAGTCTTAGTAATAGGGTTCCGTTTTACTTTTTACCCTTTGGGTACGGAACCCTAAAAATCACGCGCGGTGGCACGTTATCTGCGTCCCGCTGCGTGATGCGTGCGCCACGTTTATAAATCAAGGGGGTCATGTAACATGTTTAAAAAAATAAATAAGCTAAACGGAGTCGACATTTACCATCTTATGTAGCCAGATACTGGACAGTTCCAAATATTAGAGGCTCTCAGACGTTCAAGTTTCTGACTACATACTCGTAACGACAACGACAACCGACACCAACCGACTTATTACAAAACGAGATCTAATTTTAGACCTAGCCTAAACCTTCCAGCCAGTTATTCTATTTTGAACTTTATTCCTGCAAACGTAAAGTTCTTAATGCAAAATTGACAACTTAGACTCGGGTTTAACGTTAGTTTTTACCCGACTGCGTCAGAAGGAGGGTTATGTTTTTCGAGTGTATGTATGTATGTATGTATATTTCTTTGGCACGCTCTGTAGCCTAAACGGCTTGATCGATTTCAGCTTGAGAAATGTCGTTAGATTCGTCTTAATTGTGAAAGTGACACTGGGTATATCAAAATTGAAAAAAAAAAATTAAAATAGCCGATTTTTGCGCAATATTATGCCTTCAAAAATTTTTTTTTCTGAAAACCTATCGAGTGGGGTATCAAAATAAAGGGTTTTAAAAGGTGATTACAAAAATATATACAACTTATACGGTTAAAAGTAATTCGAAGTGAAAAATCGTAAAAAACACGTACCAAGAACTAAATCGTCTGCGAAATCTTTCACATTTATTTTGTAAACTAAAAAGCTGGAAATAAAAAAAGGTTAAAAGTTGAAAGCAGGCGGGACCCATATCATTTGTATTATATTTTCAAATTCAAATAGGTCCCGCCTGCTTCCAACTTTTATTTAATTTAAAATGGGCTTGTTTTTAGCTTTTCAGTTTCGCAGTCGGGTTTTTTATTTTTTAAATTACTTTTTATATTTCCGGCTTTTTAGTTTACAAATGTGAAAGATTTCGCAAACGAAACTTTTTTTTTACATGTAGCGATTGCCTATCTGTGCTGCTGGGGAGTTTGTGGCGCCAGTTCTTGTTCCCAGAGAAAGCACTAGGAAGTGGCAAAGAGCGGGCGTTTTGGGGGACAGTCTTATGTAATTTTGACGTTCGAAAAGTGCTGATTCTCAGCCTAATTTGAATAAATGACTTTTGAACCCGGTTACTAGGTAATACCCCTTGGTAAGAAAAAAATAAATATATCTTATCTGTGCAATAGCACTTCAATCAACTAAAAAGTGAACATCGAAGGCCAACTATCAACTAATCACTACAACCCACGTTGAGACATCCCATACTAATTAGACACGCCTTACCTAACTGCAATTTACTTGAACAGAACAATAGAATCAGAGTTCCGTAGGTGAACAGTGGGATGCAGCGAGGTTCCGTACAGTTTCGCAACCTGCGCGTGAGTCACAGAGGTAGATGACATTGTAGGTATAGGCGTTAGGCTGTCTGTATGTGGGTGGAAAAGAGAATGGAAGTGACTTTTTATTTTGTCTGTGGTTTTTGACGTTGTTGATTGGGTTAGACCACAGACTTATATTTGGGGTTTGACCGTATTGGTAAGTTGAGATTACTTAGTTATTTTTTTGTTATTAGTTAGTTGGTATTTTAATGTGATATCTCCAATTCTGCTACTAGGATTTCGGAAAATCGAATTGAGTTATAAAATGCTTTCGAAACAAGAATCTGTAGATAAATATTTATCCGCAGTTCTATCCCTAGGGCTTTAAAATATTGGCCCCGTTTGGTTTAGAACTTAGAAGTCTTTAGTTTTGCCACTGTGCTTTACGACCTGCATTTAGCTTTATTTGACTAAATAATAATAATAATAATAACCCCGCCGCCGTATCTCTACGTTGACGCCGTGGTGGGGCTTGCGCGCTCCGAACTCTAGGCCTATGCCGGAAGAGTTTACTTTGCTGGAATAGGTCTAAGGTGAGGAGCCAGACCAAGAGAGATACAGAAATCCGCAGGGCAGCATGTGGCGAACTGTTGGGCAGTAGCGACCCCACGGACCCTATCTTCAGGGAGAAGTCTTGTTCCTCACCTCTGGCTTGCCTTTATTGGCCGGCTGGAGTGAACAATGACGATGAACAGAGCTCCCACCTCATTCTTGCCTTTATTGGCCGGCTTGAGTGGAGATTCGCAAGAGCAAACGTGCTCGGAGGAAGGAAGTATTCCAGTAAGATGCTGGTAGGGATCTTGACCGTACTTCCGGGATTGTCCTGATAGCCGTGGAATACCTCTCCACTCCTCATAAGCACCTCAGGACATGTTGCCCGCTTGTTGCTACGTCACTATGTGCTAGCGACCGTTTCCGGGGGCCCATTGTTGAGTGTGCAAGTCACCCCCTGCCATTTATCCGTGTATATATAAAACATTGATCAGGCAGGGGTCGTAGTTATTCCATAGTTCTTGGTAACCAGTCCACTTTAGCCACCCAAACCCATAGTCCAACTTTTTATTTTTCCATATCCTGCAATAGTCCTACACCAACCGGGGGTTATCCTTGGGTGCACTTGCATAGCGCATACAGGGATAATCGTCGGTTGGTGCCGCATTTCATTAAAATTTCCTAAGGGGCCTCTGCGAGTTGCATTTGGCCCCTCGTACGCCTTCCAAAGGACCGGGACCCAATCGTTCCGAGAAAAAAGAAGAATAATAATAATAATAATAAGCCCCCTAAACAACCACACGTCCTGATTGACCATCTAATCACGTGGGGGGCGGACACACGAATGAGAAATTACTGGCGTGGCTAACGTGGCTCTGGAAACCCATTCAAAATGGAGACACGATCGAAAAGTAAACGTATAGGGCCGCTGCCCGGGGGCGATCGCCGGGGCGCACCTGGAGCTGACGCTGGGTGTCTCAGCATGCGAACCGTCAGCGGTGAGGAGTTGAACAGGCGGGCTCCCACCGACAAAGATACTACAGCCGAAATCATTGACGATGGTGACAGACTGACGGACATGACAAACACCCCTGTAGAACCGTATAGTCCAAGCACAGTATCTTACACACCTTCTAGACCATCATCACCATCTATACCATCGTCACCCACACTATTATCACCTCCAATTAGAAGTTTAAATTTAATTCCACCCACTCCGACCTTGAATGTTGCGCGGGAGGTTAGTTCCTTTTTACCCGCGTCCACCAAGGCTGGAAAAGCAAGAGTTCGCATGAGATGGAGCAAAGAAGTTAACCAATTTATCATGCGAACTTACTTTTATATCACTAAATTAGAGACCGACATGACCACATACAGACAACAATTGCATGAACTTTTTACCCGACAATATCCTGAAATAACCGTCTCAGAACAAAGGATCTCAGATCAGAGAAGAGCCATAGTTAGAAATAAACTTTTATCTCGAGAAATAATAGAACAATTAAAAGAAGAAACACGAATACAATTACAAGAAGCAGAAAATAATACAGATGGTAACGCTATTCCACTATCACAAAATACAAACGAAATTGCTGAACAATCACACCCACAACCATGCTCCCAAGTACAATCTTATACACAGTCTCAATCATACAACCAATCGCAAGCTTACACGCAAACGTCACACACGTCCACACAAATTGAATCTATAAACCTAACCCTGGAAAATGATATTGAGACCTTAACCTTTGCTGATCAAAATCTAACAACAGATATATATATTCAAGAAATACATGACAAATTCAGAACAACCCTAGCACAATACTCTGGGATGGACCCCGCAGTTCGACCAAAACTACCTAAACTTCGATATAGTCCTTGTCTTTTCCGGTTAGTTAACTTATTTAATGAAAACATACTTACTCAATTTATTTCCGATGACACACAACTTATAGATATACACACACTTATATATTGCACAGCGGTAGTCGTATCTGAAGAGCTTAACTTTAAAATCACGCAACACACAGGAAATTCAAGATCAAAACAGAATATCAAACCAGCATGGCAACAGAGGTTAGAAAAAGACATAGAAAAATTAAGAGCAGATTGTGGTAGGCTAACACAATACATTAACAACATCAGGTCAAATAAAGTAATAAGGAGAGTTGAGGCTATATTTAGGAGTAGTGTCACGCACACCAGACACGAAAATAACAACAGAAAACCTGAAGAGTTCTTAGACACCTTAAAACAAAAACTAGCTCTTAAAGTTCATAGGCTCAGAAGATATAAAAAAGCACAACAGCGCAAAAACGATAATGTCATATTTGCCACTAATGAAAAAATGTTTTATAGAAACCTACACAAACCAAAAACCAATACAAATGATGACAATAACACAGTCGCACCTGACCAACCTACAAAAGAGCAATTAGAAACATATTGGTCTAGCATTTGGGAAGAACAAGAACAACATAACGACAAAGCAACGTGGATAACAGAAGAAGAAATAAAATGGAGGGCAATAGAGGAAATGGAATTTGTAGAGATTACAGAGGCCGATATTACACAACTAACAGGCAGATTACATAATTGGAAATCTCCTGGGATAGATAAAATACACAATTTTTGGTACAAAAAGTTAACTTCATTACACAAACCCATAGCTAAAAACTTAACAGAAATAATATTAGGTCGACAAAATATACCAGATTTTATTGCAACAGGTATAACATACATGTTGCCTAAAACTATTAATTCACCACAACCTTCCCAATATAGACCAATCACATGTCTACCCACGATATACAAAATATTAACATCAGCAATAACAACGAAAATTAACTCACACATTGAACACCACAACATAATGGCAGAGGAGCAGAAGGGATGCAGGCAGGGCCATATGGGATGCAAAGAGCAGTTAATTATTGATTCTACTATCCATAAACATGCCACTACAAAGAATAGAAATCTTCATTGTACCTATATCGATTATAAAAAAGCTTTCGACAGCGTTCCACATTCCTGGTTAATAAAAACACTAGAAATTTATAGGATAAACTCAAAAATCATAGATTTCCTACGAAATATAATGCCACTGTGGAAAACCACACTTCAAATAAATTCCAATCACAATAATGTTACAACGCGACAAATATCCATCAAAAAGGGTATCTATCAAGGTGATTCACTAAGTCCCCTGTGGTTCTGTCTCGCACTAAATCCTCTGTCTCATCTGCTGCAGCGCTGTCAGGTCGGATATTGTCTCAAACACACTGCAGAACAAACAACAGTCTCACATCTCATTTACATGGATGATATTAAACTATATGCGCAAACCGAAAAAGATATGAAGAAACTAGTAGAAGTTACAGCAGAGTTTAGCCTAGATATAAACATGCAATTTGGTCTGGATAAATGTAAGACACTTCATATCATACGTGGCAAGATACGACCCGGTGACTATGTTGTAAATAACACAGACACCATAACAGCAATGGAACCGACCGACTTGTATAAATATTTAGGGTACACACAACTAAAGGGACTAGATCATGTTAGGATTAAAGAAACACTTACTGCAGAGTACAAAAGGAGACTTAACACCATATGTAAAACACAACTTTCTAGTAAAAATCTCATCAAGGCTTTAAATACATTTGCCATCCCCATATTAACATACTCATTCGGTGTTATTAAATGGACATAAACAGACACAGAACAATTAGAACGAATCACACGCACCACTCTTACAAAACATAACAACTTACACCCTAAATCTGCAACAGAAAGACTTACTATCAAAAGACAACACGGAGGGAGAGGCCTAATAGACATCCAGCACCTTTGGCAGAAACAAGTCTTTCGACTTAAAACATTCTTTTACTCAAAATCCCGCACTAGTAACATTCATAAAGCCATAGTCCAAAATGATTTCAACTACACCCCACTTAACTTAAGTGAACAGCTAGATACTCCACAAATTACTAGCGATGACCCGCAGATACAAAAAATTGAGAATTGGAAGAAAAAGGTACTGCATGGCCGACATCCCCATGACCTAGAACAATCCCATGTAAACAAAGTAGCCTCAAATAAGTTTCTTAAAATAGGTAATTTATTCCCAGAAACTGAAGGATTTATAATTGCGATACAGGACCAGATTATTAACACTAAAAACTATAGAAAATTTATTATCAAAGATCCTTCAGTAACAAATGATAAATGTCGCAAGTGTCACAGCCAACCAGAAACAATTCAGCACATAACAGGAGCATGCACAACTCTCACGCAGACAGACTACACACACAGGCACAATCAGGTGGCGACTATAATTCACCAAAAACTAGGACTCAAATACACACTCATACAAAACACAAACACTCCCTACTACAATTACACACCACAAACAATCTTAGAAAACGACACACATAAACTTTACTACGACCGCGCCATTCTCACCGACAGGACAATTCACTACAATAGACCGGATATAACCCTACAGGATAAAATAAATAAAGTAACTTACCTTATAGATATTGCTGTTCCCAACACACACAACATTCAGAAGACAATATCTGAAAAAATTAGTAAATACGCAGAACTCAAAGATGAAATAACTAGAATATGGCGCCAACAAAAAGTTTATGTAGTCCCTATAGTACTCTCCACAACAGGCGTCATCCCAAATTACCTTCTCCATAGCCTTAAATTACTAAACCTAAAAGAAACCCTGTATATCACCCTACAAAAAGCTGCAATTTTAAATACATGTCGCATTGTCAGAAAGTTCATGCAAATAGATGAAAACGAAATAGGTCCTCATCACAACACATCTATAACATAATTCACCACAAGCTGCATTTACTTGGCTTCGGTCCGTAAATGTTGCAAAAACCAGCCAAAGAGCTGAGAAGAGGAAACACTCCAAATAAATAATAATAATAACCCCGCCGCCGTATCTCTACGTTGACGCCGTGGTGGGGCTTGCGCGCTCCGAACTCTAGGCCTATGCCGGAAGAGTTTACTTTGCTGGAACAGGTCTAAGGTGAGGAGCCAGACCAAGAGAGATACATAAATCCGCAGGGCAGCATGTGGCGAGCTGTTGGGCAGTAGCGACCCCACGGACCCTATCTTCAGGGAGAAGTCTTGTTCCTCACCTCTGGCTTGCCTTTATTGGCCGGCTGGAGTGAACAATGACGAGGAACAGAGCTCCCACCTCATTCTTGCCTTTATTGGCCGGCTTGAGTGGAGATTCGCAAGAGCAAACGTGCTCGGTGGAAGGAAGTATTCCAGTAAGATGCTGGTAGGGATCTTGACCGTACTTCCGGGATTGTCCTGATAGCCGTGGAATACCTCTCCACTCCTCATAAGCACCTCAGGACATGTTGCCCCCTTGTTGCTACGTCACTATGTGCTAGCGACCGTTTCCGGGGGCCCATTGTTGAGTGTGTAAGTCACCCCCTGCCATTTTATCCGTGTATATATAAAACATTGATCAGGCAGGGGTCATAGTTATTCCATAGTTCTTGGTAACCAGTCCACTTTAGCCACCCAAACCCATAGTCCAACTTTTTATTTTTCCATATCCTGCAATAGTCCTACACCAACCGGGGGTTATCCTTGGGTGCACTTGCATAGCGCATACAGGGATAATCGTCGGTTGGTGCCGCATTTCATTCAAATTTCCTAAGGGGCCTCTGCGAGTTGGCTTCGGCCCCTCGTACGCCTTCCAAAGGACCGGGACCCAATGGTTCCGAGATATATAAATAAATAATAATAATAATAATAATAATAATAATCATTTTATTTGCTTGAAACATGGTGGTACAGATCTTAAAATACAATAGGTAGGTACATGGTTCTTCATGTTCCGCCTTATAATCAGCATGCAAATTTTAAGACAGGCAAATATTTTTTCAAAACCAAACATTACATTTTAACAAACAATTTTTTTATAATATGTAAATAAAATGATGTCAATACATTAAATTACAACTGTTAAAAATAAATTAAATCCCAATATAATGCAAATATAATGTCAATAAAATAAATTACAATTGTCTAAAATAAATGGAATTATAATGAATTGCCAATAAACTAAATTATAATAGTCAATTAGATTAAATCACAAATGTCAAAAATAAATTAAATTAAAATATAATGTCAATAAATTAAATTTAAAATGTCTATAATAAATAGAATTAAAATGAAATGCCAATAAAATAATTTAATTGTCAATAACATTAAATTACAAATGTCAGAAATGATTTAAATTAAAATAAAACACAATAAATTAAATTAGAAATGTCAAAAATAAGGAAAAGATAATACATATTAACACAATTCATTAGGTAAGTATATTAATTCCGAGATAGATTCTTATTCTTATGGTTATAATTAAAAAAATCATTAAGGCTGTAAAAACATTTTTTTTTAAATAAAGCTACTTATATTGTAACGATGATTGATATGCTCCGTGTCTCGGAGAGTAAGTAAAGGGTTCTTGCGACTTATCTCTCCCCCGTCGAGTCGGCTTTCTGTCCCATGCATGTCCTATTGGACAGAATGACGGAATACAGACTGCACCTGTCTCTTAAGATACAGGTATACCCTAGTTTCAGAGACAGGGTAACGAAAATTGTCAACAGATATACCATCAACATGTTCTACCATATATTATAATAACATACTTTGTATACCTTGCTTGTTACTAGTATAAGTTTTGTTTTTCTCACCATCTGTACTTTTTTGATCAATAAACAATTATTATTATTTTTTTATTTTTTTGTTATTTATCTCGGAACCTTGGGGTCCCGGTCCTTTGGAAGGCGTACGAGGGGCCGAAGTCAACTCGCAGAGGCCCCTTAGGAAATTTTAAAAAAAAATTAAAAAAATTTTTTTTTTTTAAAATGATTTTGATTTTTTTTTTTTTTTTTTGAATGAAATGCGGCACCAACCGACGATTATCCCTGTATGCGCTATGCAAGTGCACCCAAGGATAACCCCCGGTTGGTGTAGAACTATTGCAGGATATGGAAATATAAAAAGTTGGACTATGGGTTTGGGTGGCTAAAGTGGACTGGTTACCAAGAACTATGGAATAACTATGACCCCAGCCTGATCAATGTTTTATATACACACGGATAAAATGCCAGGGGGTGACTTGCACACTCAATAATGGGCCCCCGGAAACGGTCGCTAGCATTATTATTATTATTTGCGCGCACATTTTAGCCCCATAATATCTTCTGCGAACTTGGCTAGTCTCTGTTAAAATAGGTCGCCGTGACCGAAAAAGGTAAAGAACATTATTGTAACTTGTTTAAATCTTATTGGCAGTAGGTATTAATATTCACAAACATTCAGCACATGGCCAGTAATATATTAGCATTGCAACACTCACTTTGATTTCATGTAGGTGTCGCTTATTGACGAGATGCATCTCCGTGAAGGTCGCACTGTCTATCAGATATACCTATTGTTAGGTGTAGGTGGAACCTGTCAAATTGTTAGGTATCTGGCGCATCTTTGTGATGCTATGAACATCTCACATCCACACAAAGATTTTGACATAACCTAGCGACAAATCAGCCGTCAAACGCGGCGAGGCTTCGGCGACCAAAATCGTTGCGCGTGTATACTCAGTGTCAGAGAAATGGCACCCCGCAAGACTTAAAGATTATGTTATGGAATATCAGCTGATCTATTTTCTATGAGCAGTGGTAGCCCAGTGGTAAAAGCTTCGACTAAGGAGTTGTAGGTCGTGGGTTCGAACCCAGACAGGCGTTTTACTTTGTGTAAACAATTTCACCACTACTGCTCTCAAAACGGTGAAGGAAAACATCGTGAGGAAACCGGCATGTCCTGGAACCAAGAATTCGATGACATGTGACATCTAACAACACGAGCTGAGGAGGCCTGTGTCCCAGCAGTGGGAACATAGGCTGATTATGCTCATCATCTGGCTGCCTTTTCCCAACTTTGTTGGGGTCGGTTTCCAGTCTAACCGGATGCAGCTGAGTGCCAGTATTTTACATGGAGCGACTGCCTATCTGACCTCCACAACCCAGTTACAGGGTAATACGAAACCCCTTGGTAAGACTGGGTTGTCAGTTTTCGGACTTCTGACGACCCGTAACGACTATCAAAGGTCCACGAATGACAGCCGGGACCAACGGCTTAACGTGCTCTCCGAGGCACGGAAACCCATCAGGTCACCCATCCACGGACAAACCGCGCCAAGCGTAGCTTAACCTGATCGATCGACCCGTGCGGCTTTTATTACTGAGACACAAACTGATTATGCTATTCTGTAAAAATCATCTAGCATCAGGTGGAGTAACAGCTTTCCATGGTTGGAAGTGAAAGCACGTGGGACGCCGTCGCCTCCTTCTGCGAGGAAGTGATGGTTGCGAAGGAGGCGGCGGAAAGGGAGAGGGAGGATACAACGTCCCTTCCAATCCGTGACGCATCAGGCGCCGGAGGACTCGAAACGATCTCCGGCCACCTTAGGGGGAGGCCTGCAGGAACAGACTTGGGGAGTTTGTTGCCTGGTGCCATATTATGACAGTTTAATGCCATTATAATTCCAGTGTAAGACAGAGACGCAGCTATACATGACCGGTAGACCGGAATCATGATGTCATTAATACTTCGTAATACAGCCCCTGAACAGTGAAAGGCCCGAGACGCGCGCCTCACTCTAGAGGAATGGTGGCCGTATGCGGCCGCTGAGGGTGACGGGGTCCGCCATGGATTCATGGGGTCCAATACCGGCCGGGGGAGCGTGACGAAATGCGCAAGCACTCCAGCACCCCGGCTAAAGGTTGCAGTTAGACACCGTGTGATTTTAGTCAGTAAGAGTCTGACAGACCCCTCCACCCGCCCCAGGGTGCTGAACATCCGTGAGGATTTCCAAATGAAAAAAAAAACCGGCCAAGTGCGTGTCGGGCCACGCACAGTGTAGGGTTCCGTAGTAGCCCGTTATCACAATGTAGTACGATTCTGTTGTTCTATAGTCTGAACATAAAAAAATTAAAATAAAAAAAATAAAAATTTTCATATTTTGTGTTCAATGCAAGTCTTTACCCGTTATAAACAAGCAACTACTTCATCTTAGTCACTTTAAAGGATTAATGCTAAGGATTTTGTATTTGGTACAAAATTATCCAACAGCCAAGTTCAACGACTATTACCGCTAAACTAATAAAGTTATCTTAACCGCTATACTTTTCCTTTAAAGTTCATGAAATGCACTATCATCGTGAATTTTTCCAGATTTTTCAAGCCAGCAGTTTAGGTTTTAGAGGGGGGGGGATGCCCTACTGAACCAAAAATTTGCACTTTAATGTTTAATATTTCGTAAATGGAGCATTACATCGAAAAATAATTTTAGCAACCCCGAAGTCATTTTAGAAGACCTATTCAACGATACCCCACACGATGGGGTACACGACGAAAAAAATATTCATCCCCACTTCACGTGTAGGGGAGCTACCCTAAAAAAAAATATTTTCCAAAATTTTATTTTACCACTTGTCGGCGTGATATACATATGTGCATATTGGTACCAAATTTCAGCTTTCTAGTGCTAACGGTCACAGAGATTAAGCGAGGACGGGCAGACAGACGGACGGACAGACAGACATGGCGAAACTATAAGGGTTCCTAGTTAACTACGGAACCCTAAAAAGGTGGAGTGACAGCTCACTTCAAGCTCGCTTCACCTAAGTTTTTACGATGAGATCTTTAGAGAATAGACTGGCCGTTTATATCACAATGCTTATTAACCAGCTGCCTATCATTTCCTTAGACGTAACTGAAACCTGTCCAAGTCATTCATTTAACATAATATAATCAAAGAATCTAACCTGCCAGGATGTCACGGTTGATCAGCTACAAATCGCGCCAATCATTCAATTACACAGACGTTCTACTAATTTGTGTTTGTTTTGTTTTTTTTGTTGTTTGTGACTAGCAGATTTGCTGATCATCTTTCAGCAACCGAGTGTTAGGAGCTTGAATATTTAAATAATTACGGACTTGTTATAATAATAATTATTTATCTAGGTCAGAGGTGACAGAGACAAAGTCGGCGATGGAGTGAGCTTACCCAGAAGAAACCTGTTCACTCTTACTTTGAAGAGATTCGGGTTGTATGCGCTCGGAAACACAGACGCAGGTAGAGAGTCTCACTCTTTTGCTGTGCGCATTATATAGGACATTTGATAACGCTTAGTGCGAATTGGTGGAATAGCAACTAGACATTCTGTCCACTGCTGCACACTTACATAGGTACTAATATTACAACTGAGCAAAGGAAGTCTGTCTATGTATCTGTTACCTTTTCACGCCTAAACACACCGCACACGGGAATACCCATGACTTGGCTTAAGCCAAGACTTGGCTTGGCTGAAGTCGGTGACAAAATACGAAAATGCGGAACCAACGACACCGATTTCCGAATTTAAAGTTATTTTTCACTTTGTAGTGGTTTTTTTGTAAGTCGGTTGTTTTTTTTTTTTGGAAAAAAGTTTTTTTTTATAAACTCTTCTAACCCCTACAGAAAAACAGGCGTGATGTTTTGTCATAAATTTGTTTTTAAATCATTTAAATTCTTTTGACATTATTTTTTCTCCCTCAATTAACGCTATAAATAACTGTCACTTTGTACCCTTCACACCCCTGCTCACCCCTCTAGATTACAGCCGTGATACAAGCATATTTGAGCACACACTGATCGAGTTACGTACACTCAGAATTGTGGCTCACATTCCGCTTTCTAACCAACGCGTAATTTACTTAATTAACTAAACATAAATGAACGAAATGTTAGAAACGGTCAAGTGGGAGTCGGGCGGTGGGATGTGTTATAAAAAAACAATAATATTGGGCTGCTGTTATTGTTTTTAAGAAAACGCAAATGCTAAGTGTTTGTGGTGATCACTCACTTATCATTTACGTCAAGCATCGAAACTTCAGACAAATTATTTCACGAAGTTTTGCTTGACTTACTTGACATAATGTCCTATGCGCCCTAGATAGGGAAGAGTGAGTTATCAGTAGCTATCCAACGCGTTCAATTATTTCTAATTAAGTAGGTACAATTATTTGGATATTGAATTTTTTGAGAAAAAAGTAGCATTTAAATATAAGATCTAGGTGGCTGAGATTTACTTTATATACCTATTATTCTTATGTGTTCAAATAGATGGGTTTCGTTACCAATATTATTAAAAATGTTTTAATGTTAATTTTAACAAATTAATGTGTTAAAGTTACATTTAATATGTTTAAATATTTGTATGCCAATCCATGGCGAAACATGTAAGAGCATAACTTTATTTATAAGACCATAATGTACCATGCTTCAAAGCAAATAAATATACTCTATTCTATTCAATTCTTGGGCTAAAATTTCCAACACCTCGCGTCCACTTAAAAAAATATATACATACTATCTCAGTAGCTAACTCTTCATTTGGAAACCGTATATCGTTATTAGAGTAGAATATACATTATATATACTAATATTATGTAAGTAAATAACCACTAATACCTAATTAATTAATAAAATATCATAACATAACAAAAAATATTCACAAACTCATCGGAAAACTCGTCACTCGTCGGAAAATTCATCCGCATCGTTGTCGACTGGAATGTACCGAAGAGAATGGCGGCATTACCACGTTGTATGGCAATGCTTAGCCGCTTAGTACCTGGTCAAGGTAAAAGCCAGCCCCTGGCTCACGGGAAGTGTCAACTACCCGTCTCAAAATGTCCCCTTGAGCAATTGGACCGCGGCCCGCGGGTTTCAACCCCAAACGGCTCGAAAATATACCAATAAGGTAATTATGAAGAGGTATTTGTATGTAGGGGGACCTTCGGAACTACCTATTGATCCTGCGAAAATTCTGTCACTAATGAGAATTGCAGAGTGCCAAGGAAATTTCACGCAGACGATGTCGCGGGCACAAGCTAATTTTCAATAAAGTAAAAATAATAAATGTTCGTTACCTACTAAACTAAATTTAGATAATTATTGGTTTTCAGTATTTTTCTATGGATTCCTAAAATCTGGTTAACGGGTGCCACGACTAACAGAACGTTGTTTCTTTAGAAAAAATGTTACATACATATTTCGTATAAGTGTCTACTTTTATAGCCCGCTGATTGCTTGTTTACAACCACTCTCCGGTATGCGGTGAGTTATCAGAATTATAGGAAATAATAATCTTTCTATCATTTCCTATCATTCTGATAACTCACCGGGTTCGGGAAAACAAGAGGTTTCAGAAGCTAGTACCTACATAAAAATTATATCAAGCAGTGAAGTAAGTTCATCATTCCAAGATTTCGAGATGATTGTAGAACCTATGCTGTTTTTTTTACCATCACAAACAAGGAACAATCACGTTCTTTAGTGTAATCGTATCGCATCTAATGACAGCATGTGACAGTTGGTTTCCCGCGCAAATTGACAGTTGTTGAACAGTAATGGCGGACGGCAGCCATAATGAGGTTTAATAATTAATCTGCGAGATTTTAACTAGTTATTAGTGGTCGAGGCATTGGCCTAGCTGTGGGGTATAGCACTGGTAGGTTGTCAACCCGCTACCTATGAAAGAGTTCCTATAAATATAACAGAAACGTTGAAAAGCTGCAGTTGTACCTACCTAATGACTTTCCACCAAACTTCACCAGAGAAAGAATGGGCTCGCCTTATAGAACTTTTAGTGTCATGTGAGTAGGACCACAAAGGGATTTTAAGTGGAGAGGCTGGGCAGAGTCCTTTTGTCTCCTCATAATAACTTCTGCGATCGTGAATTATGTAGGTAATATCGAAAGTTTCTTGAAAAAATGCTTGATTCCTTGCTTCCTTGTTTTATTAAGCGAAAACGAAACATGAAACGTAGAATTTTAAGTAAGGATCGTAGCAGGTGGTATTCTTTAATTTCTGCCTCTGTATACCTAGGTACAGTGTTTTCGAGTCAGTAAGTTTTTAATTCGTTATAGTGAACAAAATAATAGAAGAGTAGACGAATCAATCAAATGTATGTTTTGAAACTGAATATACAATGTTGAGACGACAATACAACAATAAATGAAAACACTGACAATAATAATGCATAAGAGTATTTTGGAACTACTTATCAAATCAATCCTAACATCGAAATTAAATAAAACTAAAAAACCCGACTGCGGTAAAAATGTTAAGTTAAAAAAAAACCGGAAAAGCTAAAAACAAGCCCATTTTAAAATAAATAAAAGTTGAAAGCAGGCGGGACAAATTTTACATAAGAAGGTAATTACCTCCTAACAATACCTATGTATTGTAGATTATAGCAACATTATCTTACTGCAACATTTTACATGACATACCTAATGAATTACTTTATTAAACACCAATATTATTACAAGCGAGTGATCTACATAATAAACACATTGCAATATTACAATATCACGTGTTCCAAATGACAATCTATCACATTTTAGGCTGCTTTTCCACCAGAGATGAGCTATGCAGCGAGGATGTGAAAGCTAATCTACTTATTTATTTTATTTATTTATTTATTTATCCTCCTGCTGGAACGCCATACAGGAATTACACCAACGGAGCAAAAAATTACTTCATGTGCTTATCCATCCTGTGCGCGGTGGACATCGAACGGGCGGCGCGATGGAACACGCATGCTCACACAGCGTCAACTCCACAGTTCCATTGGTACTCCATCCAAATTCTTCCACATTCTTTGCGATTTTTGAGACTGAATTAATTTTTCAAAATAAATAAGTAAATATTTTTTGTAAAAACGGAAAATTTTGATGTGTCGTCCTGCCTGACAGTTGACAGGTTTTGGAAACGAAACTATGTGACCGTTTCCAGTAAAGCTAAGCTGTGTAGCAGAGCGAGTAAGATGTGCTATGAAGATGCGCCGCAGCGAAGTAGATGTGCGAGGAAGATGTGCAGCTCAAGCTATGCGATGCCTTGACAGTAGGGAAGGCACAGGGACTACTCTGCACTGCACATAGCTACACCACTCGCGCATCCATAGCTCCCATCCATAGCACGCATCCTTCCATAAAAAAAATCGTAGCTTAGTTGAACCCACAGACATAGATAGACCTAGATAACGATCTGTATGAACACCAAGCGTGCCATTATTGACTACCTATTATGACGTCACAAGCTCTACATAACAAAGTGAAGCCCTGACTGCCCTGCCCGCTAGGTAACAACACCAGGAGCCAGTGTCTTCTCCCAATCAGTAGGTTCTGGATTTTATGCATTATACCAACATTGTTTGTATTTACGACAAACAAAATAAAAATAGCTAAATAGTAGTAAATTAAAATAGCTCTATTTAGTGACTCACTGTCGCTCATTTAGCCAGCAGTACACAGTACTGAGCGCGAAAGTGGCGGCTTACGATTTTTGTACGTAAGCTGGTGCGCTTTTTGGCACGCGAAGTAGTTGCTCTTGCGTTATCTAGGTGTCTGTGGTTGAACCCGTTTCCACCAATGCTAATGCTATGTGGACCAATATATATGATTGCTGCATATCAAATGCGTCCATAGCAACGTAGCATAGTATATCTCTGATGGAAAAGCAGCCTTATTCTTGTCCGTAAGTTGTCTGTAGTGACGAAACATACACAACCGAGTGATGAAAGAAAATCGATACAGTCGTTTTTTGTTTATTTTAAAAAGCAACCAATACCTAATATTGCAATGGTTTTGTAAAAAGTTAAACGATTTGACACATAACTTTGTTTGTAATAGATAACTCGTAAGAGTTATTATTAAACTTTTTTTTTAAATAACAATAATCAACGCGACCGTTTTGAATTACATAAGTATTGATGTCGATATATTTACTTATGCAAATATTATTTGTAAGTATGTAAGTAGCACACGATGTGCACGAAGTCATTTATCCGAAGATTTCTTAATCAAAGCGATAAACATCACGCCATATTCCGCGAAGGTACGAGCCTTTACCGCCGTTTTAGCGCAACCGACAAAAACAAATTTTACAGGAGAAGGTTTTTTTTAAATATTTTTAAAAAGAAATGTGCTAGTAAATTGAAATTTTACATATATAATTATATGTAAATGTCTGAAAATCATTAATATATGTAAAATTGCAATTTACTAGCACATTTCTTTTTAAAAATATTTAACTTGAATTGAAATTTTACATATATAATTATATGTAAATGTCTGAAAATCATTAATATATGTAAAATTTCAATTTACTAGCACATTTCTTTTTAAAAATATTTAAAAAAAACCTTCTCCTGTAAAATTTGTTTTTTGTCGGTTGCGCTAAAACGGCGGTAAAGGCTCGGTATAAGCACAGAGTGTAGGGTGTATACCAACGTGAATGTAGGTGTATCCAGGTACTACTTACACCCACAAGACATAAACAGCCTATAATGTTCCCACTGCTGGGACACAGGCATCCTGTCTTCGAGAGAGAGTGGGCCCAGTGCAGGCTGGTGGATGTCACACGTCTTCGAATTCTTGGTTCTAGGACATGCCGGTTTCTCACGATGTTTTCCTTCACCGTTTTGAGAGCAGTGGTGATGAAATAGAAAGTAAAGCGCCTATCTGGGTTCGAACCTATGACCTAACCCTATCTAAGTGACTGGGCCACCCTGCTTCCCCGACATAGCCCCTTGCAAAAGTTGAAAATCGAGACGAAATCGTGTTTTTTGTTTTTTTTTGAGATGTTTTACACTTTTGTTGATATTCAAATCTGAGGAAGAAAATTATGGTGCCTGTAGAATGTATCCAAAATTAAGAAGGAAAAAGTTTTTCGAATCTCCTTAAAATTTTCACAGTTAATTGAAAAAGTGTCACGTAAATAACAACAACAACATACTCTATTCTATACATAGACACCTCTATTGTAAAATTTAATCGAACTAACTTCCGTATCAATTACTGAAACGATGACTGAATTACGTGAACGAACCACAATTGGTATACAACCCGACAAACCGCTATTGTGTCAAAGTCAATGTGTCTAGATCAATTACTTACAAGTTGACAATTAAAGCATACTGGACTTGTAATTAAATTGAATTCCAAGGTTTTTGAAGTCTTCTGTTGACATTTTTTTTCAGGAGTTATAGCTACCTCTTTATAGATAACTATATTATCGTTTGTCTGTCAGTCTAAACGGATTCTGATGAATATAATTTTATATTGACTGCAAAATCCAACTGCTTCTGGGCTACCAGCACATCAGCAGCACGTGTAGGTACTACTGGCAGTCATAGAATATTTGTTTGATTTGACTTACCAAAGATCTATCGTCTACTATAGTATGGTTACTCATTTAAATTATTGTCGAATCACGGAATCATTGTCAATTCAAAACAAAATAATTTTAGTCCACAAGATTGTAGTGGTGATCCAGTACTCGAACCTACGAACCAGTAGTATTCGAACCTACGACCATATACATAAATGACTACTGAAGGAAAGAAAGAAAGAAAAAGTATGTAGTGTAGTGTGTGTAAGTGTGTAGTGTATGTAGTGTGTAGACACACACTACATACTTTTTCTTTCTTTCTTTCAGTAATCATTTATGTATATGTTCGTAGGTTTGAATTCAGACAAGCACTTAACTTTGTGTAAAGTATTTCATCACCACTGCTCTCAAAACTATTCAAAAAGCATTGACAAACCTCTAGGTGCCGCAAGTTTTCAAAGGCCGTCTAAATCCTGCGGCACCAACAGATTTGTCAATGCCTGGCAAACAAAAAATAAAGATTTCATGAGTTAATAATTTAGACAATACCCTCCATTCTGCAGTAATGTCAAGCTGCAGAAATAGACTTATCTACGAGTATATACCATGACAATTCCGCAAACGTTTCACAAGATCAAAACTACTATAAGCTACGCAATAATATCACAATAACTCTTCATCGTATCAACAATAATCTACATAAATGTATATTACTTTTAGACTACAATACCGCCGCACGCGTTTCGCAAAGAGTACGGAAACAGCGGATAAGCATCGGTTCGCCCGCGTGGATGTGGAAGTTCTGGCAGTAAAAACAGCCGCGCGGGTCGATCGATCAGGCTACACTTGCCCCGGTTGGTCCGTGGATGGATGACCATCTGTACCTACATACCAAGAGCCCTCCGTGTCTCGGAAAGCACTTTAAGCCGTTGGTCCCAGCTGTCATTCGTGGCTCTTTGACAGTCGTTACGGGTCGTCAGAAGCCCGAAAGTCTGACAACCAGTCTTACCAACAGGTAACGTATTACCCAGTAACTGGGTTGTGAAGTCAGACAAGCAGTCACTCTATGTAAAATACTGGTATTCAGCTGCATACGGTTAGACTGGAAACTGACCCGATAAAGTTGACTTGATTTACTAGGCATTTCATCTGGTTCCTTATGTACACTTTACTATTATAGTAAACCCAATAGGATTTCTTCGCATTTCTGCTACGAACCAGCCTGAAGCATGTAAAAGTACCTAACTGCAAATTACACAAGATACAGTTTTAGTGTTTTTAACCGAAGTAACACGAAATAATAACTGCTAATTGGTAAGATAATTATAATTAATAATAACTAATAATTACTACCAATTAGACGTTAAAATAGTGCTGTCAGTAATAATTATATGAATCGTTAACGATTATATCATACAACAATTGTTTATGCTCTTTTTACTTTGGTTGCAGTAACCCTTGTAAGTATTTAGGGTGCATTAAGGAGCATATATGTATCATGATACTGTGTTCGTATCCGAACATAAATTTTAATTTTAATTTTGTGTTTTTGTCTGGCGACATTTTTATGTTACTTTTTTCTACTGGCAACATAATTGTAGAGATTTTACCCCTTGCAAAAAATGGTCTAAATGTGATGGACTAACTTAAATTAGATAATTAGATACATGTCGAATAAAGTGATTTTCTTAATAATTCACCACACAGAAGCGCCCCTGAGTGGACCCGAACTTCCGCCGGCTCGGTAACGGGTCACATCGGACCCAAGTAGGTATGACGTATGTCGACACCATAGTTTGATTATGTAAATATTTATTTTTACTAAAACATAATCAGCCTATGATGTTCCCACTGACACAACCTCCTCTCTTCGAGAGGCAGTGGGCTGTATTCTACCACGCAGGCCCAGTGCGGGTTTGTCACATGCCTTCGAATTTTTGGTTCTAGGACATGCCGGTTTCCTCTCGAAGTTTTCCTTCACCGTTTTGAGAGCAGTGGTAATGGACTTATTTACACAAAGTAAAGCGACTGCTAGGGTTCGGGGTCTATAATGTCCACCACTGCTCTCGTTTAATGCATGACTGCAACAGAAATTATGTACTAATGCCCGCGGTTCCTATATTTAAGAGCATTCACTCGCCTTACGCGCTATTTCGCTCAAAAACGATGATTTTCAATCTCGGCCTCGCAGGCGACTGAATTGTCGACGCTCGCGCGCCGAGATTTATACTATTTTTAAAATATTTATTAAAAAATGATAAAGCTATTTAAATTCAAATTTTAAATAGTAAGTTTTAAAGGAAATGTTCTTCTATTAGAATAAGTTATTATTTTATTGATAAAAGGAAGTTAAATGAGTGCAAATGATCATTTTATGTACCTACCCATAATTTCTTAATAATTTGACATCGTTTTGATTTTAATTTACTAAGATAATAAAATAAATCAATGAATCTTTTTCCATAACTATTTTGTTGGGGATCTTAGCTATAGGCTTATATTTTTTGTTTATTGACTATGTTAGAATTTTAGACGTTCTCAAGCTTCGAAATTTACTCTGTATGTAAAATCGGCAAATCTCTGTTTACATATCTGAATATAGTTTACAAGCGTGCATTTAATTTAAATAAAATCCTGTGTAACTATTTAGACAAGAACATTTCCTAATGTTATTAGTAAATTACATGTTTGTATCATAAGTCTTTAATGCGTATAAACGTGTTTGAAAATCATCGTTTTTGAGCGAAATAGCGCGTAAGGCGAGTGATCGTCGTGGTATACGAACTAGGTACTATCCGTTTTTCGAGTACCGACTACGAGTCGTAAATACCGTTCCACAATATACTTTCTTTACCTGCTTTCGACGAACGTCCGTTGGTCATTGAAATACCGAGCCCTCTTCACTTACAGATGTGCGACAGATGTGAGACAAACGTGTGTTTCGTTATAAGCAAAATTGGAAATTGAAATAACACAAATCTAAATATATAAAACTCAAAGGTGACTGACTGACATAGTGATCTATCAACGCACAGCTCAAACCACTGGAGGGATCGGGCTGAAATTTGGCATGCAGGTAGATGTTATGACGTCGGCATCCGCTAAGAAAGGATTTTGATATATTCTACCCCCAAGGGGATAAAATAGGGGATGAAATTTTGTATGAAACTTTGTCAATTTTAAACCGATCGGACTGAGACTTCGCATGCATATAGCTACTATGACGTAGGAATCCCCTAAGAAAGGATTTTGATAAATTCAACCCCCATGGGGATAAAATAAGGGATGATGGAGGATGAAAATGTATTAGTTTTTTTTAATAATACTTAACGCGAGCGAAGCCGCGGGCAAAAGCTAGTTCAAGATAAAATATGTTAGATTTACATATAAATTAATCTTTTAGTTTTATAAGATGTGTAACCATCGAAGGCATCGGCGTGATATTTTTTTTTTCCTTACCAAACAATTGAATTGAACTATACTAACGGAACGTTCTAACAGTTTAGCGCGCGCTCTTGGCACTGACACTTGACATCCGTCAAACAAATGTATCCAATTCTTCTGCATCTTTCTTATTTTACGGTTAATATCTCGCTGTTAATATGATACCTGTTTGTTGTGTTAGCTTGTTTCAAATTTATGTTTTAATTCTGAATAAATATTGCTCACTTTCTAGAATCTAGGTAGATTTGCTTGATCTGTTAAAAATAAGTTGTGAATTGTACTAAATTATCGATTATTACGGAAGTTTGTATTTAATTTTTTAAAAACATGTATTATTTTAATATCGAAGTATAATATCCACTATGGCAACATTATCAAAAAACAAATTATTAATATTGTAACAAACTTTAAAATGTATTTTTCACTATGACAACTGAATGTATTATTTTACTTTGACAACACTCAGAAATATCGGTTGAGGACATTCTGGTTATAAATGAGTGGGGGAAAAGTCGTTTTAAATTGTAAAAGGTAGTTCAGAGTCAGTAATCGTTGAGCTACGAAGCAAGCAAGACATTGTAGTAAATCAGGAATCAGTGTGTATAATAAAGTTATTTTATACGAAGAACAGTGTTTGGATTTTAAAAACAGAATTCTTCAACAGTTGTAACCAATTAATATTAAATAGTAATAGTTTTGTAACTAGGAAGTGTAGTACAACAGTACATTTTATGTGTGTACAATACTTACAAATGCCTCCAAGATACTAACCTGGATCCTGTAACTCTTATACATACTTCGCGGTCACATTAACTTGACGCATCTCTGGAATGCAAGGCCCGCATTCCTTAGCTCGCCCAGCAAGTGTCAGGCCTTTGTCTTTGTTACCGATATGCGCGTCGATAATTTGGCTAGTTTTCTGTTGTTGTTTTAATTATACTTTTTATTAGGTATAATTAGGTATACTTATTACAAAAAACTGGCCAAGTGCGAGTCGGACTCGCACACGAAGGGTTCCGTACCACAAGGCAAAAACGCCGAAAAAAAAACATGTTTGTTGTATGGGTGCCCCCCTTTAAATATTTATTTTATTTTATTATTATCTTTCCACAATGGCCGACTAAGGCGCTACACATATTGCCCACTACCGACTTGAGATACTGCTTCTTCACAGCACTCCGTAATTCCACAATAGCTTTCAACCACAGCGTATTGCTTCAACTAGGGGTGGGTTTATAACAGCCCCACCCCCGACACTATCTCACTGAGTAGACACGGAATATTATTATTATTTATTATTAAAGTTAAAATACAACTGAGTATTTCGTGAATATTTCAAGTGCCTACCTGTTGCCATTTTTGATATCGAGCAAAAAAGGGCAAAAAAATCGCGTTTGTTGTATGGGAGCCCCCCTTAAATATTAATTTTATTTTGTTTATAGTATTTGTTGTTATAGCGGCAACAGAAATACATAATTTGTGAAAATTTCAACTGTCTAGCTATCGCGGTTCTTGAGATACAGCCTGGTGACAGACAGACAGACAGACGGACAGACGGACAGACAGCGAAGTCTTAGTAATAGGGTTCCGTTTTTATACGGAACCCTAAAAAAACTAAATGACGTCATCAACGCCAAGCGTCGAGTTAATGTGACCGCGTTGTATGTGGATAAATTTCAAGAAGTAACAGTTCAGTAGATTCTTTATCGAGTCGTAATCTTACTTGAAATTCGTCAGATACAGCAACGCTAAATAAGCCACTCTTTCTTTATTATTCTATCACGCCTATTATCTTCCTCTGAATCAGTCTCACTGGAGTTTGATATAATAATCAAACACTTCTCTATCACTATCCGAACTCGACATTTCAAAATTTAAAAGCGAAAACCAGGCGAAAACAGTGAAATACTTATGAAATACTACTCTAACCGACCGAAATTGGCCGGTAACCAAATGACATTACGAATGGTCATCTTGACAGTCTACGGACGTTTAAAATATTTATAGGAACACCATAGACTCTCATCTCCATACAATACGCTTACCGGTACCCTCCCATCCGTTAGTTGCAAGCCGTCAGTAAGTTGCACGACGAGACGTTTTTACCCGACTGCGCGACGCAAAGGAGTGGTAATGTGTTCATCAGCCTATGTATGTATGTATGTTTATATGTTCCTTTGAAGCACTATACAGACCAAACGCCTAGGCCGATTTTTATGATTCACACGTTAATCGATTCCTCTTAGTCCGGCGAGTGTCACTAAAGACATGAAGTTAGTGAAAATTCAATATAGCGACTACTGGACGCCATATTAAATATATTTTTTAATTTTTTTTTTCGAAACCTGTCGAGTGGGGTATCAAAATAAAGGGTTTTAAAAGGTGATTACAAAAATATATACAACATTTATATACTTAAAAGCAATTCGAAGTGACAAATCGCAAAAAAAACACCTACCAAGAACTAAATCGTCTGCGAAATCTTTAAATTTGTAAACTAAAAAGCTGGAAATAAAAAAAGTTATTTAAAAAAATCAAAAAACCCGACTGCGGTAAAAAACTTAGGTAAGTTAAAAGAAACTGAAAAGCTAAAAACAAGCCCATTTTAAATTAAATAAAAGTTGGAAGCAGGCGGGACCCATTTGAATTTGAAAATACAATAAAAAAAACCGGGCAAGAGCGAGTCGGACTCGCGCACCGAGGGTTCCGTAACATCCGGGTTTATGAATAAGGTTTATGTTTATGAAATTAAATGTTTTTTTTTTATTATTTTTATATTTGAGTTGATTGAATAAAATGTAAATTGCGGTTTACGATTTATGACGTATTAAAAAAAAACTACTTACTAGATCTCGTTCAAACCAATTTTCGGTGGAAGTTTACATGGTATTGTACATCATATATTTTTTTTAGTTTTATCATTCTCTTATTTTAGAAGTTACGGGGGGGGGGGACACACATTTTACCACTTTGGAAGGGTCTCTCGCGCAAACTATTCAGTTTAGAAAAAAATGATATTAGAAACCTCAATATCATTTTTAAAGACCTATCCATAGATACCCCACACGTATGGGTTTGATGAAAAAAAAATTTTTTAGTTTCAGTTCTAAGTATGGGGAACCCCAAAATTTATTGTTTTTTTTCTATTTTTGTGTGAAAATCTTAATGCGGTTCACAGAATACATCTACTTACCAAGTTTCAACAGTATAGTTCTTATAGTTTCGGAGAAAAGTGGCTGTGACATACGGACGGACAGACAGACAGACAGACAGACGGACAGACAGACAGACAGACAGACATGACGAATCTATAAGGGTTCCGTTTTTTGCCATTTGGCAACGGAACCCTAATGATGTGGGTCCCGCCTGCTTCCAACTTTTATTTAATTTAAAATGGGTTTGTTTTTAGCTTTTCAGTGTCTTTTAAGTTACCTAAGTTTTTTACCGCAGTCCGGTTTTTTGATTTTTTTAAATAACTTTATTTATAGGAACGGTTTTAGCTTACGCCTCGTATATAAAACTACTATTCGTAACTAAAACGGATCGTTTCTCAATTATAGGAACCGGGCATAAAACATACGTTCAAAGCTAAACGTATTAAAAATCTTCCTGTTTCGGTTAACCATTTGTAAATGACTGAAACACAATTATTATTATTAAAAAAAACTAGCTGCGCCCCACGATTTCACCCGCATAAGTTTCGATCCCGTAGGAATATCGGGATAAAAAGTAGCCTATATGTTAATCCAGGGTGTCAGCTACCTCCATACCAAATTTTATCAAAATTGGTCCAGCCGTTTGAGCGTGAAGAAGTAACAAACATATAAACACACACTCACAAACTTTCGCCTTTATAATATTAGTGTGTTAAAGGGGTTTATTTATAAACGAATGATTATCAAACGTCAAAAATGTATGGTTAAAACAGTCGCTATTCAAGCACTACTTCATCAAACTCTAAGCAACGTTTATGAATAAATGGGATTATATTTAACGCTAAATTTATTTAGAGACTAGCTGCGCCCCGCGGTTTCACCCGCGTAAATGTCGATCCCGTAGGAATATCGGGATAAAAAGTAGCCTATATGTTAATCCAGGGTGTCAGCTACCTCCATACCAAATTTTATCAAAATTGGTCCCGCCGTTTGAGCGTGAAGAAGTAACAAACATATAAACACACACTCACAAACTTTCGCCTTTATAATATTAGTGTGTTAAAGGGATTTATTTATAAACAATGATTATCAAACGTCAAAAATGTATGGTTAAAACAGTCGCTATTCAAGCACTACTTCATCAAACTCTAAGCAACGTTTATGAATAAATGGGATTATATTTAACGCTAAATTTATTTAGAGACTAGCTGCGCCCCGCGGTTTCACCCGCGTAAATGTCGATCCCGTTTGAATATCGGGATAAAAAGTAGCCTATATGTTAATCCAGGGTATCAGCTACCTCCATACAAAATCTTATCAAAATTGGTCCAGCCGTTTGAGCGTGAAGAAGTAACAAACATATAAACACACACACACACTCACACACACACTCACAAACTTTCGCCTTTATAATATTAGTGTGATTTGTGATGCTAGTGGAACTTGAAGCATCTTGTATGGTCTGGTATGGTCAAAGCTTATTTTCAATGATAATCTAAGAACCTTGTCCTTGCAAGATGACCAATTAAAGGCTATCAAAACACCGATAAATTCACCACCACAACAAAATAAGTCATACAATAGACTAGTTGTAGCAAACATTTAAAGCAAGGCGTCTCAAGGTGATAGTAAAAAGTGAACCCAGTAGACCGTGGTCTGCGCGAGCGCCATTTGAGTAACTATTTAATGTAAGTGCGGACAATACACGGTACTTGTTGAGACATGGGTAATGAGTTAGTTTTGTGAGTGGGTTAAACATTAAAATTGCCTCTACGAGTAGCGAAGCTTCGATGTATCGTCGTGTGTACTCTGGGCAATCAACCTAACTACACTGGCTAAAGCCTCGTATCCACTAGGCAACAATTGACGCGCAACACGTGCCGCTCAACATGTTCGGCACCGTTGCACAACAGCGCGCGACGTTGCCAGCTGGCGCGCAATATGACTCGCGACTTGTTGTTTATTTCCGTGCAACATGCAGTTGAGCATCAAATGTTGTTGAGTGGAGACGTGACGCGCAGAAATGTCGTGTGGTGTAACGAACGAGTGCTCATTCGGGTAAAATTCGTAAAAGACCCATCAGCCACACGGAGATCACTGAATACATTTTCTTTGTGTCTTTTTGATGCATTTTTCGATAAAATTATAACCATCGCTGCTGAAATCAACACTAGTTCCTCTGGCAACATGTTGTCGACGACTGATCAAGCGTAGACAGACAACGTTGCTAAACAAAAGTTCCGCGCTAACTTTCAACATGTTGAGCGACATGTTGTGCAATATGTTGCGCGCCAAATGTTGCCTAGTGGATACGAGGCTTAATGGTTTTGTATGACCATACTCTCGTAAAGCTCGAGAACAGAAGTAAAATGCTCATAGATCACAACATACCCGTAAACATGTCAATCTGGGGTGCTATGAGAAAGATATTACCAAAAAAAAAAACACTTCGTACAAGCTTTCGTGGAAGCTGATGCAGCTGAATACCAGTATTTAACATGGAGCGACTGCCTATCCGACCTCCACAAATCAGTTACGGAAACACGATACCTACCCCTTGGCAAGACTGGTTACTTGTAAGACCGGGCTTTTGACTACCCGTAACGACTCAAAGATTAGGGATGGGCCGAATATTCGTTTAATATTCGGTATTCGGCATATTCGGCAGGTTTACCGAATATTCGTATTCGGTCGAATATTCGGCTAAATCACCGAATGTTCGGCAAAGTGGTACTCAAAGTTTTTGCTGTATTGAGCCGTGTATCATTGATCATGAGTCGAGTGTTAAATGTGTTATTTTTATGAGGTTAAGTCACTGGTTTATATTTTGTCGAAACTGTAGCTTTATTTGCAATAACACTACTTAAACAAGATGGTTATTAAAAACCAAATATAAGTATGCACAGCTGTTTTGGGAATAAGCTACAGTGAACTCTTTATAAAAAAAAGTATACGCGTCGACTTGAGAACCGCCTTCGTTTTTTCGTCGGTTAATAAAATAATATATTAAAACCAGGACTTTATTGTAAGAAATTGTTTTGTTTTGTTTGCGTAAGGGAATCAAAAATGCCGAATATTCGGTTCGGTAAAAGGTTTACCGAACATTCGGCCGAATATTCATATTTGGTGAAACCCATGTTCGGCCCGTCTCTATCAAAGATCTACAAATGACTGCTGGGACTAAATGCTTAACGTACTTTCCGAGGCACGGAGAGGTCTCTGTATGTTATCACGGACCAGCCTTGTCAAGCGTTGCTACTGTTATTATTTAGCCTCGAGAACCCCCCAAAACAAAACACAAAATAATTATAAGTAAGTAAATAATTTCACCATTTCTTTCTCCATTTCCGTCACAATTGCACAACACCTTTCCAGTCCTATCACGAAGGCTATCTTATATTTAAATACGCCACCATGTGATAGCTACATGTTATGTGAAACAAAGAAATAATTAACTTCAGTCTAGCCTTGGGTCTGTCACAAATTCGGTGAACTAGTTGCTTAGTCAGTTGTTTTTTTGCTCAAAAATAATTTAAACTGTAATTAATCATATTATCTTCCATCCTTATTATTGAATTAGACAAGTGCTTGTGGCTAGAGTTCGAGAGAACAGGTTAAGCTACGCTTGCCGCGGTTGGTCCGTGGATGGGTGACCATCTTTACATACCAAAACCCCTTCATGCCTCGGAAAGCACTTTAAGCCGTTGGTCCCGGTTGTCATTCGTAGATCTTTGACAGTCGTTACGGGTAGTCAGAAGCCCGAAAGTCTAACAACCAGTCTTACCAAGGGGTATCGTATTACCAAGTCACTGGGTTGTGGAGGTCAGATAGGCAGTCGCTCCATGTAAAATACTTACCAGTATTTTACATGCATTCAGCTGCATCCGGTTAGACGGGAAGCCGACCCCAACATAGTTGGTAAAAGGCTGGGCAGATGATGATGCTTATTATTGAATTAAGTTTCTAAATTTCATCGTTGGTCTTGTGGTCGTAAGTGTGACTTGGGTATGGGGACCTGTGGGGTAATTGCCGTAATCCACTAACAGTAGGAATGGCTTTCATTTTGAGAGTTCAACTACATTCATTGCGTTATTAATTACGTTGTTAAGCAGACAAATTCGAACATATAAAGCAATGGATGGAGGAAGATGATTCAGATAACTGACTGATAGTGTGTTACGCAATTATAGGTTGCTGTACACGTGAGGATCTAATGTTTTTTTAGGGTTACGTTGCCAAATGGCAAAAAACTGAACCCTTATAGATTCGTCATGTCTGTCTGTCTGTCTGCCTGTCTGTCCGCCTGTATGTCACAGTCACTTTTTTCCGAAACTATAAGAACTATACTGTTGAAAATTGCTAAGTAGATGTATTTTGTGAACCTCGGTGACGCCTGGCAGGCTACTGAAGCGATGCGCGCGGGCCGCCTTGTTATATTATATCTTGTTAGAACAATAAAATTCTGTTTTGAGAAAAATTTACCGTAGAATTTTCTTCTATACATCATTGCCTATTTTTTGACATATTTTTTGTGAGTAAAAGTTTGATCTACTTCAAGTAAAACTTGAAAAACTGGCCAAGTGCGAGTCGGACTCGCACACGAAGGGTTCCGTACCACAAGGCAAAAAACCCGAAAAAACATGTTTGTTGTATGGGAGCCCCCCTTAAATATTTATTTTATTTTATTATTATTATTTATTATTAAAGTTGAAATATAACTGAGCATTTCGTGAATATTTCAAGTGCCTACCTGTTGCCATTTTTGATATCGAGCAAAAAAAGGCAAAAAAATCGCGTTTGTTGTATGGGAGCCCCCCTTAAATATTAATTTTATTTTGTTTTTAGTATTTGTTGTTATAGCGGCAACAGAAATACATAATTTGTGAAGATTTCAACTGTCTAGCTATCGCGGTTCTTGAGATACAGCCTGGTGACAGACAGACGGACAGACGGACAGACGGACAGACGGACAGACGGACAGACGGACAGACGGCCAGACGGACAGACGGACAGACGGACAGACAGCGAAGTCTTAGTAATAGGGTTCCGTTTTTATACGGAACCCTAAAAACGATCAAAAACTTCCTTGTTTTCGATTTGTTTGCGATTTTTTATGATCGAGTGAAGTTGTAAATATCGTGTTTTGAACCATAGAATAATCAAGAGTGTTAATTGAACTGCAACATATATTTTTTTCAGATTAAAACAAAGAATATTTGATTGTTTAATGTTGAATAAAAAATAGGTCAATTTTGAGAGTCCTGGCCTTAAGATTTTCACACAAAAATAGAAAAAAAAAACAATAAATTTTAGAGTTCCCCATACTTAGAACTGAAACTCAAAAATTTTTTTTCATCAATTTCATACGTTTTTTTTTTTTTTTTTTTTTTTTGCCTATGGGAAATCATCAAATGACTCCTCCCGCTCTGGGTGGAGCGGAAGGGAGTGTCAGACTCTTACTGACTAAAACCCACCCGTGTTCCTTCCTTAGCCCTTTATGTTCCGGGCCAGCGGCGTGTGGGGTATCTATGAATAGGTCTTTAAAAGTGATATTAAGGTTTCTAATATCATTTTTCTCTAAACTGAATAGTTTGCGCGAGAGACACTTCCAAAGTGGTAAAATGTGTGTGGTCCTGTAACTTCTAAAATAAGAGAATGATAAAACTAAAAAAAATATATGATGTACATTACCATACGAGATCTAGTAAGTAGTTTTATTTAATACGTCATAAATCGTAAACCGCAATTTACCCTTCATTCAATCAACTCAAATATAAAAATAAACATTTAATTTTAGAAACATAAACCTTATGCATAAACCCGGATGTTACGGAACCCTCGGTACGCGAGTCTGACTCGCTCTTGCCCGGTTTTTTTTTTTGGGTGGGAAATCGACAAATTACCTCTCCCGCTCTGGGCGGAGCGGAAGGGAGTGTCATACTCTTACTGACTAAAACCCACCCGTGTTCCTTCCTTAGCCCTTTATGTTCCGGGCCAGCGGTAACCCTTTCGGACAATCCCGCTGACCCGGCAGGCTTCGGCCCTAAGGGGCCCCTTCCTTAATGCTAACATCTCTTTGATGCGCGCGTGGAACACGTACGCGCCGTCCGGCATGGGCCTGGTCCTGATCGGACGGTGAGCTATTGACGTCAGCGAATGGTGTTAGCGTTGCCAAACAAAAAATCTCACTTCTTTTCAAGCAATATTTGCTATCGACACGCTAAAACGAAGATAGCAGTAATTACTGCTTACTAAATCTACAATGTCTTATAGACCAGGGGTCCTAAAGTGGCCACTTTGGCAGAATCATAAAAGGATGACAATATGAATCATAATGGACAGTTAACTGTTAAGTTAATCGTATCAAATCCCATTGGAGAAGGATTTTTCAGTTATTTTTTTTTGTCTGTGCTAAAATACCAATCAATCCAATCCAATCCCAATCTCTACTACCTACGTAGAGCAACGACAAAAAGAAAAACACGAACTGTCTTCGCCATATTATGATTTATAATGTTATCCTTTTATGATTCTGCCAAAGTAGCCTTTTTAGGCCCCCAGTTCTGTCTCAGACGTGCTACATGACACATAGGTGTCACTGCATAAATCACAACGAATGAATTTTAAAGTTTCTGGTGTTGTGGTTCAGTTGCACTCTAGTTTTATCGGCACCGAATAATTGATTTATTTTCAGTGTGAAATACTATCTTTTCTGAACTGATTTATTTATCAACAATCTTTGCAGTATCTTTTTTTTATTGTCATCTTTTCGAATTAAGTTTCTTCACGACACACTGTTTGTTTGATACGTTTTACGACTGAATTGCTGCACCAATTTTGATAAACATAATTACATATATCTCAACACATGGAAAATAACATAGGCCTATGGTACAGACGCCAGCACATCAGGCTACCCGGAACTGTCAAATTTTCCCAATCAACTTTGAACCTTTTGCTTTAGCGATAAAGTTGAAAATCTATTAAAGAAATTTGACAGATTGTAGTAGCTTGATGTGCTGGCGTCTGTATATCATGTAGCAGAATGGTGTGGTCGACTTTGCGAGGCTATAATGCTGAAACTCGAAAAAAATATGAACTGTTCCATGCAAATGTATGGGACGGCTGACTATTTTTTCGCGATTACGATGTTAGTCCCATGGAGAAAGTTGTTCAGTTCGATCGTCTGTATCCTTAAGAGGAAACAGAGCATGCGATTCTCCATATAAATGTATTGCCCTTTTTTCTTCCTGAATAATGCCTCTAGGGCAATATTTTTTTCCCTGTCATTTTCTTTTTTTCAGCAACTTATTAGTAAAGAAAATATGACCCTCTAAAAATCACAAAAAATGCCCTATTTTTACCGCCGTGATTAGATGACTACCAGACAAATTAGAACATAGAATTAAAAAAGTTGTTAACATAAAAAAAAAATGTTAAAAACCTAAACATAATCTTTCTTAAAATGTTAATGTAAAAAATAATTGAATCGGTTCAGTTTTCGAAGAGAAAAAAGGGGAATACGAAACGTCGATCTCGTCAAAAATTTTGTGATAATTTCGGTCTGAGCTGCAGCTGTCCCTATCACACACTACGGGGGCAGACTTGAGGTAAGGCGACGGCAATAGTTTTTTCAAATACCTATTTTTCAAAATTCTCGCAGGCCCCATCCCCTCTTAAATGTAGCCATACATGCTGTTTAAATTAAGAACTTGAAACGCAGGCAGAGCCACGGCAAACAGCTAGTGTTACAAAAAAACAAAGAAGTTAATTTCTTATACTTTAACCTTGGTTGTGTCACAGTCAGCGATGTTATGTCAATGGTTTTTGTACCGAAAGCCTTGGTTTTTACGCCATCATATGATTAAGGTTATTAAAACTCATTTATATAACAATGAGTGTTTCTGTTACCTATTTCAAGTGATGTTATGTTTATTGTGATTTGTATAAGCATTGTTTTTGTTATGAAAGATGAGAAACGAGAGTAATGGGAGAGAGCTTATTGCGAATTGGACCAACTGCGAATTGGACCAACTGCAAATTGGACTAACTGCGAATTGGACCAACTGCAAATTGGACTAACTGCGAATTGGACCAACTGCAAATAGGACATCTTTTTGAACATTGGACCAATCGCAAATTGGACCAACTGCGAATTGGACCAACTGCAAATTGGACTAACTGCGAATTGGACCAACTGCAAATAGGACATATTTTTGAACATTGGACCAATCGCGAATTGGACCAACTGCGAATTAAACCAACTGCAAATTTGTCCAACTGCGAATTGGACCAACTGCGAATTGGACCAACTGCGAATTGGAACAACTGCGAATAGGAAATTTTTTTGAACATTGGACCAATTGCGAATTGGACCAATTGCGCCTAAAAGATGCTGTTTTCTACAAGTTTCCTTTGTCAGGGATCATTTACTCGTGTGGTAGGACTGTTAGATACGAAATGAAACTTTTGGTTTATTAATAAGCTTATATTAAATTATGTTGTTTGTTAAGATTAAGATTAGATAGATACTCGAGTTAAAAATTTAAGGGTCCGGCTTAGCATGCGTAGTTCATACATACGTAATACTTACCAAAATAATTTGTATATTAAACATATTCTTAAGGTAGCGTGTATTTAATTCGATTGGATTACAGAATATCTAGGTTTCTAAATATAAATTTTGAATGGATACTGACAAAAAGACGAGATATGAGGAATTTCTTATTTCTATAGAAAACTTGTTTTTTTCATAACTCGTCTTTAAATCAGTTGTATGAGCATACGAAGTGCGAATGCCCCGCCGGCCCCATAACTGCTTATTTAAACATACAAAATTAATGTAATTGTAACAACGTCTAATTTCGCCCATTACAGTACCAACCTATTAATATACCTAGTAACGAATGCCTGACTCCTTACTGGAGATTTATAATTTAATCTCAATATTATATTAATTAATATTTAGGTACAGTTCTATAAGAATCGTAATTAATTTTAATTCGTTACGGGTAGTCAGAGGCCCGAAAGTCTGACCACCAATCTTACCAAGGGATATCGTATTAGTATTACCCAGTAACTGGGTTATGGAGGTCAGATAGGCAGTCGCTCCATGTAAAATACTGGTATTCAGCTGCATCCGGTTGGACTGGAAGTCAACCCCAACATAGTTGGGAAAAGGCTAGGCAGATGATGAGTTTAAGAATTTCGCATTGATAGCAAGAACACCTGACTTTTATCACTAGACCCTATCATCTGCCTAGCCTTTTCCCAACTATGTTGGGGTCGGCTTCCAGTCTAACCGGATGCAGCTGAATACCAGTATTTTACATGGAGCGGCTGCCTATCTGACCTCCACAACCCAGTTACTGGGTAATACGATACCCCTTGATAAGACTGGTTGTCAGACTTTCGGGCTACTGCCTACCCGTAACGACTGTCAAAGATCAACGAATGACAGCCGGAACCAACGGCTTAACGTGCTTTCCGAGGCACGGAGGGTCTCGGTATGTAAAGATGGTCACCCATCCACAGACCAACCGCGGCAAGCGTAGCTTAACCTGATCGATCGACCTGTGCGGCTGTTATTATTTAGCCATGAGCCCCTCTGATCACTAGACCATAGGGCAACATTTTTACTAACAATGCTAAGGAGTTGTTGCACCAGTTCTTCACCCCAGCTCAGCTCTAGGAAGTGGTGAAGGGCGGGCGTTTTGGGGGACTGACTTAGGTAATGATGACGTTTAAAAAGTGCTGATTCTCAGCCTAGTTTGAATATTAGACTTTAAATTTTGATTTGATTTTTCAAAAGAATTTGAATAACTTTCATAACAATTGCTTTTAAAAACCGTAGGTAGAGTTAAACTGAAACAATAACCATTTGTTTTATAAAATTACGAAGTTATTTAGTAGCCCTACCCCTACCTACTAACATGGAAATATTTAACCTAATTCTGTTTCAACACTGTGCGAATGAAATTAATTACATAATTACATGACACAGTGATTCAATAGGCAAGAAACAATGCAACAATTTTTGACGCACCCTTACGGTGCGTCAAAAATTGTAGGATTTTATGGCATTTCATATAGTAAAATCGTTTTATTTTATTTATTAGGGAAAACAAACACATTACATTTTGTAGGAAGAAATACAAAAAAGGCACATCACACTATCACACTTAATATTATAAAGGCGAAAGTTTGTGAGTGTTTGGGGGTGTGGTGTGTTTATATGTTTGATACTTCTTCACGCTCAAACGGCTGGACCAATTTTGATAAAATTTTGTATGGAGGTAGCTGACCCCCTGGATTAACATATAGGCTACTTTTTATCCTGTTATTCCTACGAGATCGACACCAGCAGCTAGTAAAAAATATATATAAAAGTTTTAATTTAATCAAGGTTCCCACTCGCCTCTATCTAACATCCCCAAAACTGTAATAATAAGTCTACCTAATTCACTTATCCTTTCAGGAAAACCTAGTAAATCTACATAAGTATGTGGAACTACTCTGCATAGGGAACAGAGCTGTTCCTTATCCTATGATTTCAAAACAAGTGACACACTGGGTTGCCAACACACCGAAGTTACGGTGAAAAAAAAATTAGTTTTTTTTTAAATCATAAAACACGTAGAAAATGATAATTAACTGGTAAAACATCGCCGTCCCACGGGTAGACACCGGCCTAAAACCGTCAAGCCCCGTCGTCACACCAGTGAGGCACCCGTTTCGCGCGCCTTCAACCTCTATTATTACTGCCAAATAAGGTATAATATCCTGTGAGGCAGTATTATTCTATGGTCCGCAGACAGTATACAGGGTTATTAGTAAAACATTAACAACTTTTACTATGGGACCAAACCTGAAAACGCGAAAAAAATCAGCTGTTCCCTACATTTTGACGAGTTATACGAACATAAATGTAGGGAACAGCGGATTTTTTTCGCGTTTTCAGGTTTGGTCTCATAATAAAAGTTGTTCATAATGATGAGTAAGACCTCTTAAGAGGTTGTTAATGTTTTACCAATAACCCAGTATAATCGACTAAATGAATGATTAATAAAAAAGAAAACCATTTCTTTGTGAGAATGTCGAAAACGTGTCGCTCAGCGGGACGTCGCGGTCGGCACGTGACAGATGTTGACGTCATAACTGTCATAAGTGACGGCGTACGACCGGTATCTAATATTATGATGGTCTAATGGTCGCAAGCGCTACACTGCTGAGCATGAGGTCGTGATTTCGTATCCCGGGTCAGGCAAAGTGTATTGGGTTTTCCACCTGGAATTCCTCAGAAGCAGCCCGGAACTTTTCCCGGTCTCCTGCGATTGTGGACCAATCTTTTAAGGGTACTACATGACCTAAAGCGCTGAGTGGTGATCACTTTACACTAGATTACTAAATTAAATGACTAATTAACTTACTTACTATACAAATAAATACAAAAACTAAGGACACTTAGGCGTCGAAGTACTCATGCGCATCGCTGTCATCCGGAAACGTGTTCAGAAGACTGGCAGCATTGCCACGTTGAATGGCAATCCTAATTCTTTGGCCAAAGAACGACCCAGCCACGTGAAGTGTCGACCAGTCGGCGAGAAATTTCCTTAAAAACGAGACGCGCACTCGGGCCCCATGACCCGAGCGTTTCGACCCCAAACGGCTCAAAGATTACTGATGATAAATAGATAAACTACTTTAACTGAAATTCAAGAAACTAAATCGATGCTCTTATAGAAAAACCGAAAGACGCAGACATTGCAACGGATAAAAACTTATCTACTTACATCTTAACACAAGTATTTACGTCAAAGAGCCACAATGACATAACACCTACTTACTTAAAGTAGGTATACAAAAAAATAACATTGAAGAAAACCGTTTTTGTGAAATATTTTTCAGGAAATAAACAAACAATGGAAAAGGCCATCTAATCGTTTTGCGCTCCATTTGTTTGTAATAATGCAATGTTTTTACTACTTATAATAATATTTCAAACTAATGATTGTTAGTTTAAAAGTTTTTGTGAAGAAACCTAGTAATCCGGAAGATGATTTAACATTAGCATAGACTATTGAATCTTATTTTAGGGGCTCATGGCTACTTAAAAATGATAACAGCCGCACTGGTTGGTTGGGTCTTTAGTAACTATTTAGTAATCTGTGGTTAGCTGGATGACCACTCATTATATGACATATCGAGTTCGTCCCGGCTGTCATCCGTAGATCTTTGACAGTCGTTACGTGTACCTAGTTAGAAACATGAAAGTCTGAAAACCAGTCTTAGAAGGGACCATCACGGGACACTGCACGCTAAATAAACACTTTCACACGTTAGGCATAACGGACAGTCCCCTGTGCAGGGCTTGCATGGATGAAATCATTGCGCTTGTGCTCTCTGAGTGCACAGGTGACACCCAGATAAGGTCGGAAACCCTCGGGACACCCAGATCGTACACAGATGTTTTCAACAGACCAGGAGACTTAATCGGCTTCTGGAGGGAGGTGGGCTGGTTGGAATAATAACCGACTGCCGCCATGGCCCACGCACAATGGTCCACTGAAGGTTTCCGCACTTGGAAACCAAACCCATAACATAGAACATAGAACCAGTCTTTGCAAGGCGTATCGTGTTAACCAGGAACTGGGTTGTGGAGGTCAAATAGGCAGTCGCTCCATGTAAAATACTGGTAATACTGGTTGATTTGATCGAATCTTATTTTTTTTATGAAACCGCAATGATGATGGACGACCAGACCATGAACAAGATAAAGTGATCGATACTGCAGAATAAGAAAAAGTTAAGATCTGTTTGAAGAAACAAATTGAGGAAAACTCTGCTCTAGGTGGTGTCTGGTTGTTATATTTCCTCCTCACGTACAGTCCTAAATAGCTTGGAGAAACCAGACAAAAAGAAACAAAAACTTCTTCTCTTCTTTCGTGACAGGAAGTGGGCCATAATCCACCACGCGGGCCCAGTCTGGGTACGTAGATGTCACATCTCTTCGATTTATTTGTTTCTAGGACATGCCAGTTTCCTCCCGATGTTTTCCTTTTGACATTAAGAGCGTTTACGACGTACGGCATTTTATACAAACTTTCAAGCCCTTTTTTTCGAAAAGAATGAACCGATTGTAATGAAACTTCATAAGCATAAGCAGGATACAAAGGTCTAAAAAGTTACTTAAGAACATTTTCGAAAAATCGTGTTACAGCTAAATTAGACCCATTTTAAATTTTCCATAGAAACAAAGCTTTCCAGTTATTATCTGTTTAAATAGGATATTTCGAAAATGTATCCTGCTTATGCGTATTTTACACCCTGTTCCACATACCTCTATATAACTTACCCGACTTTGTTTGATATATATAGATTTACATAATATATAAGCTAACAGCCTTAAGAGCCTTATAATAATTAATATCTACATGTATATAAAGAAAGAGGGAAAGAAATCATAGGGCATCAAAAATTTCGTCCGCATCGCTGTCAACAGTAAAAGTGCCCAAAAGGCGATGCTGATTTTTTTGCCAAAAAAAAGGTCAACCCAAGACATGTTTAAATAACCAATCATATCAGTCCTAAAATGTGTGTTAGGGTCCTACTGAAGATAAATGAAAACAAGTATTTATCAGATCGATCATAACTTTACAACGAAGGATTTTTTATTACGATTTCTAATAATAATCTAGGTCAAAATCTATTTCAGCCGAGATCAAGACTGCTGTAGCGACGTAGCTATATTTTACAGCTCCACAAAAAAGGTCACTGGCTCTCCGAGTTTTATTGTAATTTCCAAGTTTTTGTCGTCAAATCACGATGACATCAGACCGGCATTTAGTTTAGCTGTAAACACTTATACAGACACAGAAAAGGCAGCAACCCATATTAAGCTACGCAATATACCAGCTTCGCCTTGTCGAAGCCGAGAATCACATGTTCTCCCAGTCATTAAGATCTTTTTTTTAAATTAGCAGTACCTTTTTTACATGAATATTGGAGGTCAAAAGTTCTGACTGTTTTTCACGAAATCTTGTTTTAAATACTTACTCCCACAACTTCTGCATCGTTGTATGCACCCATATGCACCATGTTTTGCGTGCGCACTCCTGAGCAACAGTGATGTTTCACACCAAAACCAAAAAGCAAGTTAGTTGGTGTAAATAACAGATACAGATAGACTTAGATAACGCAAGTATCACGATCTGTATGAAAATCAAGCGTGCCATTTTTTGACTACACTATTTAGTGATGGGAAAATCAAATCGATTCAAAGACGCCGTGAGGCACCTGTCTTGCCCCACCCCAGGGGCCGAGCGCCAGCGCTTACGCTCACCCAGCCAGCAGTACACAGGACTGAGCGCGAAAGTGGCGGCTTACGATTTTTGTACGTAAGCTGGTGTGATTTTTGGCACGCCAAGTAGTTGCTCTTTCGTTATCTAGGCGTATCTATATCTGTGGTGTAAATTATTTCATCACCACTGCTCTCAAAACGGTAAAGGGAAACATCGTGAGGAAACCGGCAAGTCCTAGAACCAAAAATTCGAAGACATGTGAACATCTACCAACCCGCATTGTGCCCGAGCGGTGGGAACCGGCAGTGGGAACATTATTTATGCTTATACTTATGTTACTGAGTTTGATATACAGAATGAGTAATTTATAACGGCTTTGTGATGGGTTTTTAGGAGGCATGGTCCACGGCCATGCTACGCACGGATGCGTGGCTGGTAAACAAATGAACCGCGTAGCCAACATAGCAAACCTATCCGTGCACGTCCTCCGTAATAGTGGACCGTCGACTTTACACTGCTTCAGATATCTGGCATATTAATACTAACAAGTTATGGGCATCGGCACTGACATTATCTTCATTTGGAAAGACTAGTTTTGTTGACAGGTTAAGAGCATTTAATATTATAGGTTAGATTACATTTGTTTGGTAAGGCCTGCTGTGTTTTTAGAAATTGCTCGCTTCATGAAGTGAGTTTAAGTATTTGTTGTCGGCGCAGGATATTTTCTTCGTCTTTCGTGCATCTCTATCATCTGCTGTCATGTCAATGGTAGCCTTATCATCTTTCATACAAACCATCAATTTTGTGTTTGGCCTAACTCTTTTGATGATATATAGCTATCCACTAACTACACTTATTTGTTTTTATCTCGCGTTCCTCTTTTCCCCTTTGAAATCGCTTGCATATTATCCATACTAATATTATAAATTCGAAAGTACACTGTCTGTCTGTATGTTACCTTTTCACGCCTAAACCACTGAACGGATTTCGATAAAATTTGGCAGAGAGATAGTTTGCATCCCAGGGAAGGACATAGGATAGTTTTTATCGACATACCTCGCGGCCGAAGCCACGGGTGGAAGCTAGTCGTGTAGGTATATATTTGTGAGTTTCGGAACTACTGAACCGATTCCAAATTATATATTCTTTCACTAATGGGAAGCCACAGTATTGCCGAGTCTCATCCTAACTAATATTATAAATACAAAATAATACGTTTGTTTGTATGTTTGTTACCTTTTCAAGCCTAAACCACTGAACCGATCATCCTGAAATTTTGCATATACGTTGTAAGGTGTACACAAACGGACATAGGGTACCTTTTTTCCCAAAAAAAAACTGCTGTTCCCGAGGAAAACAACAATAACGTTATTATGATAATTGATGGCGTCACGATTCTTTCGAAGTCCCGTTCGAAAGACTCGTGACGCCATTTTCATCTTCATCATCATCGACACTTATGCTGGTGAAACCGCGGGGCGCTACTAGTAAGATATATTTTGTGAAAATTTCACACGGACGAGCATATTATATTGACTTCAGACCTAGTGTTTGTCAAATTCTTTCATAAGTCCCCAAATAAACTATTCATATTTTCTGAGTTTTTTTTCTGACCTCCACAATTCAGTTACTGGGTAAAACGATACCCCTTGGTAAGATATATGTTGTCAGATTTTCGGACTTCTGACGACCCATAATGACTGTCACAGATCCACGAATGACAGCCGGGACCAACGGCTTAACGTGCTCTCCGAGGCACGGAGGGGTCTTGGTATGTAAAGATGGTCACCCATCCTCGCCACTGATCGCTCGACCCGTGCGGCTGTTATTACAATCACGAGGAAATCGAAATATTCACCGAAACAAAGGGAAGTGGTTTTCCCTAACTCGTACCATACCATTACGAATTACGAATGGTTACTAAACCAGTAATTGTCGCTCAACAATTACTATCCGTTTTTGTTACTAAGGCTTTGTTTGGTCACTTCCGTTGGTTAGATACTCTTGTGCTGCTGATTATACAATGTTATGTAATAACTTAACTTTGTTGATTTTATAGGCTAAGTTTCCTGGTAAGAAAGTTATGTTACTTTTGTTGGTTTTTTGTGTACTTTTCCTTCTAATATTTGGGATTTCATTCATGAATAAGTTTGCTAGATCGACCGACGACCTCAGAAAGATGGTTGGGACAAACTGGATGCGGAAGACAGGGTATTACGGCGCAGCCTGAGCTTGGGCTTTGTCCAGCTATAGGCTGCGTGGATTGATTTCATGAGTTAGGAACACATAAATGGTATTAGTTGCCTTTATATGCTCGAAAAATTTGTCTGCTCAACAACTTCAATTACGCAATGATTAGTTGAGCAGGGTTCAGGGGTTGGGTTGAAGTTGCTGTTGTTGTATAAGGGGCTTACATGATCATGTCTGTTTAGACCACAACATCTTGCATGCCATGTGCGTATATCTACTCATGTTTTGGCCAAATAAATTATCTTTATCTGTCGAAATGAAAGACATTGTTACTGTTAATAGCCTCCCGACCGATTTCGGCCACGGTGGCCAATGCCAACGGAGATTAGCCAGGTACGCCGGAGATATTATAGTGCAAAAGTGTGTGCGCAAACACAGGTGCACTCTCTGTTCCTTTACCCTCATAGTCCGATGGGACGGCACGGGTGTTACTGATAGTGTGTTAGGCAACCCGCAGGTTTGCTTAAAACCAATCTTACTAAAGCCTATGTAAGGTTAACACGTTTACTGCGGCAAGTAAAATCATAATTCTTCATCTGGTGCGGCGGCGGGCCAAAATGCGCCCCCAATGATATTTCCGCCAGTGCGTGGCAGGTCTTTCTAGACCCACCAGCACTAGGATAGATTAAATTGCTATAACTTTGTGGAAACATAATGTATACATTTTTTTTTATATTGTTAGAATGACCTTGAACCCAACTTCCTTAGGTTTGATTCGCCCCGGGATCTGCCAAACAGGAAATGAGAAATAAAGCAGGAAAAGCGGCAGGCCGATATCGACCTGAACCGCACTAGAAAGTATTTTTAGTAGTGATGGGACAGAGAAAAATAAGGGGATATCGAAAATAAAACAGAATTATCGTAAAAGAACTGAAAAATGTTTTTATTTACTTATGCCTGTCTTGGAAACATGTCACGCGGTTTTGGTTCCATTTCCTGCAATATTTTTTTTTCCTAACTTTTTTTTTTTGCTTGGGTACTATTAAAGGTTTTCCGCAGTCTGTCGTAGCACCCTGCACAATTTCTTCGTTTAGCGCTCATCTCAAGGACATGGCAATTGTCCTTAGGTTTTACTTGATTTCCTGAAATGAAAATTTTTTTCTTAATTCCGTGTGATTTATTAACCATTTATGAGTTTTACCACAGAACTCGCGAAACTGAACAACTTTCCCCAGAGGCTGATAATGTTGATATATGTAGGTAGTAAACAAAACTTACCGCTTGTGCTTCGTCTTCCGTGCACATTTGTTTCCAAATTCTTTTAATTTTTCTTAGTGGAAAATATTTCTTCACTGCTGTCACTATCACTGTCAATAACTGCAGGGCGAATTACTCTATTTTCCAAAATTTGTATTTTTCTTTTATTGCTTGCCATCGTTGATTATATCGAACGCTACGTCAGATCAGTTAGATAGCACAACACTAACTGGCGGGGCGCGCGCTCTGTGCGGCATCGGGTCGCCAGCGGCCTGTTGGGAGGGCAGGCCGAAATAGGCCCACTGCCGCACTCAGCGGATGTTTTTCACCGTCAGTGCGTGGTAGGTCGATAAAAGCCTGCCATTATGTTTTGATGGGAAACACCTACAATTTTGACCGCAAGATGAAATATGTATTTGTCTCTGTCGAATTTTTACAAACACCTGAGATAATCGTTTCGCACAAGCGAGAGGGACATAGTTTTCTTCGTCCGCACCAGCTGAAGTACCGCGGCAGGCCGATATCGGCCTGTTACGCAGTGAACGTGTTAATAAAACCATTACACTACTCAATTACTAGCATGTACATCTTCGTGTTAACGTCGTTACATGATTTTAATAAAGATATTACACTTAATTTACGCTCACGTGCACATCCTCGAGCATTCTTTACGCATTCTAACGTTATATCGTTAATCTTAAGTTTAAAATCTTCAGTTAACTATTAATTGGTAGCATATGGGTTTTGTTGAAATTGGCTCATCTGTCTGCCTTTATACCAATTGATTTTCTTCTTACATAGATCTCTAGGTATCCAAGAAACATTCACGAATTCTCTAAAACTGAAACTGCTCTAGTAGAGCAGGTGGTGGTTCAGTGGTAACGGCGGTCACTTAGGAGTCATAGGTAGTGGGTTTGAACCCAGACAGGCGCTTTACTTTGTGTAAATAATTTCATCACCACTGCGATCAAACCGGTGAAGGAAAACATCGTGAGAATAGGGATCAGTGGGAATGTTATAGATTGACTAGCTGCGCCCCGCGGTTTCAACCGTGTAAATGTCGATAACATGGGAATATCGGGATTAAAACTATCCTACCTCCTTTCCCGGGAAGCAATCTATCTCTCTGCCAAACTTTATCGAAATCCGTTCAGTGGTTTAGGCGTGATACAAACAGACAGACAAACAGAGTTACTTTCGAATTTAATAATATTGTTACGAGCTTCGGGTTCGTGACAATAAAAACTGCCGATTTAATAACCAAAAAAATGACACTTTAATAATCAACACTAATTACAACTCAAACACACTAATTACAAAACACAATTGCACTACTGATCGCCTTAAGTCGCACTTGAATATCGCTTCGATGCTTTCACTTCGATCGCTTTATCCAAACTGTGTCGGTCGTGGCGCGTCTCGGCCTTATATAGCGCCAAAGAGAGTTCTAGAACCTTCCATTGTAGAAACATCTAGAATGTTCGAGTACATACAGGCCCCGATCGACCAGATGTCGAAAGTTCGGGAATGTTCTAGAAAGTTCTCGCATCGAAATTTCTAGAAGGGTCTTCACTACTAGTTCCGCTACTCGATACTAGATGGCGCTAGTGGTAACTACTGTTACCATTTACCAGGCATTAATTGTGGCGCGCAACACTGCCCCCTCCTAAGACATGCTCGTCCCGAGCATTATCGGCCCCATAATAACGCGCCAGTCGATCCACGTGGACGATCTTAGGAGTACCTCTTGCACCTTTCTGTATCCGGTAGGTTACGTCATTGATCTTTGTCACAATCCGGTACGGTCCGTCCCATTTAGCTTGAAGCTTAGGAGATTTCCCTTTGCTGCGGACTGGATTGTGCAACCACACTAGTGAACCTTCGTCGAACCCTTTATTGTTCATTTTACGGTCATAACGGGTTTTCATCTTTTCAGACATTTGCTGGCCCGATTGTCTGACGTGCTCATAAATGTCATTCATTTTGTTCCGCAAGTCACTCGCATAATCGGTTATACTGCGTGGGGCATCAGGTGGTATTCCGGTGATCAGGTCTGCAGGCAGCCGTAATTCTCTTCCAAAGTTTGCGAAAGCTGGTGTCACCGATGTACTTTCGTGAACAGCGCTTCGATATGACAACAAAAACGGTTGTATGTGCTTGTCCCAATCTCGTTGCCGATTTTCCACAACTTTGGCTAGGTACCTCTCTAGTGTCTGATTAAATCGTTCCACCATTCCATCCGATTGTGGGTGGTAAGAAGTTGTTCTTGTTTTATGTGTACCCATAACTCGACAAGTTTCCTGGAATATTTGGGACTCAAAATTTCTTCCTTGGTCGCTGTGAATCTCCAAAGGTACTCCAAAACGGCAGAAGACTTCATGAACCAGTTTATCTGCAACTGTTGAAGCTTCTTGGTTTGGAATGGCGAAAACTTCCGGCCACTTAGTGAAGTAATCCATCACAACCATGAAATACTTGTTACCACTTTCACTTACCGGAAACGGCCCCGCAACGTCAAGGGCTATCCTCTCCCATGGTGCACCAACATTGTACAATTTCAATGCACCTCTACTACGAGTCTGAGGTCCCTTTACAGCTGCACAACTTGTACATTTGCGACACCAGTCCTCGACATCGTCCCGACAGTGGACCCAGTAAAACCGTTCTCGTATCTTCAATAGAGTCCGTTTTACTCCCAGATGGCCTCCTGAACAACCATTATGGTACAGCTGTAGAACATCCGGTACTTGAGCTTTAGGGACAACCATTTGCAAATGACAGCTGTCTCCCCGAGCGTTTTCCCATTTGCGGCACAGGACTCCATCCTGCATCACCAAGCTGTCCCATTGGGCCCAATAGCTTTTTGTGATCGAACTCATTGCTGAGACGTCGCTCCACCTGGGCTTAGGAGCTCTGGCCTTCATCCACTCCAGAATCGGCTTGATGTCCGAATCTTCCTGCTGTGCACGTTGTACGCTTTCCTTCCACTCATTGCTGAGGTCTGTCCTGAGCATCCTCACAGGTACCACTTCCTTATTCTCTTGATGCTTGCAGTCTTCAGGACAAGGTCTTCTTGACAATGCATCTGTGTTGCCATGAGATTTCCCGCTGCGATGTTTGACCACAAAGTCGTATTGCTGCTGCTGCTGGGCGGTGCTGTTAGCCGCACTACCCTTTGGAGACCAGCCATCTTCCCTTTCTGCAGTTCGCTTAGGGCAACTGGATCGAAGGTGGCCCCTTTCCCCACAGCCGTAGCACCTAGGGCTGTATCCTTTATTGCGGTCGCGAACTGTAGCCGCTGCAACCTCCCTGACGCGATGGGAACGATGATCCTGCCGCACAGCTTCCACCTCCAGAGCATGGGCCAAGGCGTCCTTAAGCGTCTCGTGGTGACCGAGCCTCACAGCAGCTCTGACCTCAAGGTCGCGAATGCCGTCGATGAATGCTTGTACCAGGTTCCCACCAATAAGTGCAGGTACGGACTGGTAAGCTTTACGAACCAGCTTCTCCACTTCAAGGGCCCACTGCTGCAGGTTTTCGTTACTGCGTTGCACGCGATCCTTGAGCTGCGCACGAAACACGTGTTCCAGGTGAGCGTCGCCATACCGAGCCTCCAATGCCTCGAGGAGCTGCTCGTAAGTCACTTCCTTACCGAGAGCTTCCAGGACAGTTAAGGCCTGGTCGCGCAGGCCTAGGGTGAGAGCAGTCATGGCCTGGCTTTTATTCCACCCGTTAGCCTTCATGACAGCCTCAAATTGGATTTTGTAGGCCGACCAGGAAGAAGTCCCGTCGAACGGTGGCACTTTGAATCCACGTAGCGAAGGTGTTGTAGCTACGGGAGCTGCGATTCTATCCTCAAGTTTAAGGTTACCCAACTCCTGCTTCACATCAGCAATGACGTCATTAAACTTACTGATCTGAATTTCAGCTTCCGACAGGCGGTTGTCATGCTGGGCAACCTTCTCCTTCACCTCCTTCATGTCTTTCCCGAAGGTTGCGTGAAGGTCCTTTATGAGGAAAATCTGCTCTTCCTGGCGGCGCGCCTGCTCCTCCTTATCCCGTTTGAGCTGTTCTTCTAATCGACGAGTCTGTTCCTCTTTGTCCCGCTGGAGCTGTTCTTCCAATCGATGGGCCTGTTCCTCTTGACGGCGGGACTGTTCTTCCTTATCGCGCTGGAGCTGTTCTTCCAACCGACGAGCCTGTTCCTCCTGCCGGCGGGCCTGTTCCTCTTTGTCACGCTGGAGCTTTTCCTCCAACCGACGGGCCTGTTCCTCCTGTCGGCGGGCCTGCTCCTGCAGCATCATCATCAGAGCAGCCAAATCTGGTGCTGCTGATGCTGGAGCTGCTGCGGACGGGCCGGCCTCCATGGTCGGTAGCTGGCCCTCCGACCTCTGTGGCGTAGCTCCACCAAATCGCCTCTGGTCCGTCTCTTGCTGGCGTTGACTCCGGGTACGGATACCCTCCGTGTCGTCTTTGGGTAAAACCGGCATGCTTTTTGATCCTCTCTTCTGACACCAATTGTTACGAGCTTCGGGTTCGTGACAATAAAAACTGCCGATTTAATAACCAAAAAAATGACACTTTAATAATCAACACTAATTACAACTCAAACACACTAATTACAAAACACAATTGCACTACTGATCGCCTTAAGTCGCACTTGAATATCGCTTCGATGCTTTCACTTCGATCGCTTTATCCAAACTGTGTCGGTCGTGGCGCGTCTCGGCCTTATATAGCGCCAAAGAGAGTTCTAGAACCTTCCATTGTAGAAACATCTAGAATGTTCGAGTACATACAGGCCCCGATCGACCAGATGTCGAAAGTTCGGGAATGTTCTAGAAAGTTCTCGCATCGAAATTTCTAGAAGGGTCTTCACTACTAGTTCCGCTACTCGATACTAGATGGCGCTAGTGGTAACTACTGTTACCATTTACCAGGCATTAATTGTGGCGCGCAACAATATTAGTATGGATTGTAACTAGTTTTAGGTTATCAGTAAATAAAAGCTTTATAATAGCATCTCAGATGCGTTGGAATTCCAAAGACAGAGCTGGAATCTCATGTACCATGTACCTGTAATTACATATGCACCTACACCTGAACACCGAATATCGTGTCCTGAGAATCCTGTCATGCACGTTACAGGAACTTGTGGACGCTAGTGATGGCGCCAAACACGCAGCCGAATTCTGGGCCGAGTCCATTTAGATTGCTATCGACACGCTAAGAAGAAGACCGGAACACTGCACGCAAGGCTGCTCTTCTGACTTTTCATATAGAGATTTAAAGAGCAATGCTCAGCACACATTCGCACTACCTGTTTGCTTGATTCACAAGCAGATGTTATGAGACAATACAGAGTTAGTGACAATAGCAATTTGGTTCATTATTAGGCAGTTAAGTTCTCATGCCTCGTTGTTTTTTAAAATATGCCATGTTTGATAACAACCATACCCTAACTAAAATTAAACAATTAAATCAATATTATACTTTACTATACTTAAGTTGTTAGAGCGAGCTATGCTCGGAGTCTCTTTGAAGAATAAAATCAGGAATGAAATTGGCCCGAAAAGAACCGGAGTTACCGACATAGCTTGCAGCGTTAGCAAACTGAAGTGTCAGTGGGCTGGCCATGTCTGTCGAAGGACCGATGGCCGGTGGAGCAGACGAGTCCTTGAGTAGAGACCGCGTATCGGCAAGCGTAGTGTGGGACGCCCCCCAGCTAGATGGACGGACGACCCAAAAAAAGGAGCTGGAACGAACTGGTGCGGAAGGCGGAAGACAATGTGTTGTGGCGCAGCCTCAGAGAGTCCTATGTCCAGCAGTGGATTGCAATAGGCTGAGTTGATTGATGATAAGTTGTTATGTCACAGAAAGTTGAAAGGATTTGGCTTGGTATGGGCATGTGATGAGGAGGCAGAAACACATGTGACTAAAAGAGTGATAAATATACATGTTGATAGATGGAGAGGGAGAGTAAGGCCAAAGAAAAGATGGATGGATTGTGTGAGGAATGATATGAAAGAGAAGAGAGTGAATGATAGCGTGACGGTTGACAGGAGAGAATGGAAGAAGAAAACGTGTTGCGCCGACCTCAAGTAACATGGGACAAGGACAGGAAGAGAATGACTATAAGTTGTTATGAGTAGTCTTAAGCCAAAAGGCTCCTTTTTGTTTTTTTGCGGATGGGAAATCATCAAATGACTCCTCCCGCTCTGGGTGGAGCGGAAGGGAGTGTCAGACTCTTACTGACTAAAACCCCTTAGCCCTTTATGTTCCGGGCCAGTGGTAACCCTTTCGGACAATCCCGTTGGCAAGCCAAAAGGCTGACACGCAGTCTTACCAAGTGAGCGAGTTGTGGAAGTCAGATAGGCAATCTTATATAATTTTGAAGTTCGGAAAGTGCTGATTCTCAGTCTAATTTGAATACATGACTTTTGATTTTTATTTTGAGTAGCTCCATGTATACTGGTATCCAGATACATTCGGTTAGACTGGAAGCCGACCGCAATATAGTTGGGAAAAGGGTTGGCTTATGACAATGAGGTAGAGAACAATTAGGGCCCTCTCTACTTACACAGAACAACATTGCAAAGACACATTATTTTCTCTATGTAAACTAATTCTTAAAGATAACATAATAATATAATATTAAAGATAATATCTTTTGCTTTCACACGCGTATTTCAATGTAATGCGGTAACGCCTGTGATCTTGTCTTCATGAATAATTATTGTTAAAAATATTAATGGTGAAATAAATAAATGATGATAGACCCAAGTTTATCATCATTTATTTATTTCATCATGAATCTTTTTACACAAGACAAGGACAAGCAAGGTGTGATTAGTAAATAGTTGAAGAAGTAATCTTGTCAAAAACTTGTCAAAAATGAATTTAGAGGTATTTTTTGATTGACACTTAGATCTGACTAAACGTTCTTAAAATTACGAGAATTGTCCCTCTGATTTTGGCAGAGGGATTGTTTACTGAAGTAAGTTTATATTGGTACAGTCAACAAAAGAGATAAGTATACAGGGGCGTCGGATATAGTTGAAGTTTACTAAGAAACCGATGGATGTTCTCGAATAAAATTTAATTTTATTAATAGAAAACCAACAGCTCATTTATTAGGGTTCCGTAGCCAAATGGCAAAAACGGAACCCTTATAGATTCGTCATGTCTGTCTGTCTGTCTGTCTGTCCGTCCGTATGTCACAGCCACTTTTCTCCGAAACTATAAGAACTATACTGTTGAAACTTGGTAAGTAGATGTATTCTGTGAACCGCATTAAGATTTACACACAAAAATAGAAAAAAAAACAATAAATTTTAGGGTTCCCCATACTTAGAACCGAAACTCAAAATTATTTTTTTCATCAAACCCATACGTGTGGGGTATCTATGGGTAGGTCTTTAAAAATGATATTGAGGTCTCTAATATCATTTTTTTCTAAACTGAACAGTTTGCGCGAGAGACACTTCCAAAGTGGTAAAATGTGTGTCCCCCCCCCCTGTAACTTCTAAAATAAGAGAATGATAAAAACTAAAAAAAACTATATGATGTACATTACCATGTAAACTACCACCGAAAATTGGTTTGAACGAGATCTAGTAAGTAGTTTTTTTTAAAACGTCATAAATCGTAAACCGCAATTTACCATTCATTCAATCAACTCAAAAAAAAAAAAACATTTAATTTCATAAACATAAACCTTATGCATAAACCCGGATGTTACGGAACCCTCGGTGCGCGAGTCCGACTCGCTCTTGCCCGGTTTTTAGGGTTCCGTTGCCAAATAGCAAAAAACGGAACCCTTATAGATTCGTCATGTCTGTCTGTCTGTCTGTCTGTCTGTCTGTCTGTCTGTCCGTCTGTCTGTCTGTCCGTCCGTATGTCACAGCCACTTTTCTCCGAAAGTATAAGGACTATACTGTTGAAACTTGGTCAGTAGATGTATTCTGTGAACCGCATTAAGATTTACACACAAAAATAGAAAAAAAACAATACATTTTGGGGTTCCCCATACTTAGAACTGAAACTAAAAAAATTTTTTTTCGTCAAACCCATACGTGTGAGGTATCTATGGATAGGTCTTCAAAAATGATATTGAGGTTTCTTATCATTTTTTTCTAAACTGAATAGTTTGCGCGAGAGACACTTCCAAAGTGGTAAAATGTTTGTCCCCCCCCGCGTAACTTCTAAAATAAGAGAATGATAAAACTAAAAAAAAATATATGAAATACTATGTAAACTTCCACCGAAAATTGGTTTGAACGAGATCTAGTAAGTAGTTTTTTTTTAATACGTCATAAATCGTAAACCGCAATTTACCTTTTATTCAACCAACTAAAAAAATAAAAAAACATTTAATTTCATAAACATAAACCTTATGCATGAACCTGGATGTTACGGAACCCTCGGTGAGCGAGTCCGACTCGCTCTTGCCCGGTTTTTTTTAAATTAATTTTCAGTCCAGAACATCCATCGGTTTCTTAGTAAACTTCAACTATATCCGACGCTCCTGTATAGTTATCTCCTTTGTTGACTGTACATGCAAAAGCACAAAATGAGATACTTATTATTTTTCTATCTGGAATACCTAGTAAATCCCCCAAGATTGTACTGTTACAGTTTGTGAATATATTCGGATATTTGTTGGTCAACCACACATAAGCGGCGGAACCAATTTGCATGAAATTTAGCCCAAAGACAGACCATGTTCTGGATAAACATGAAAAATACATTTAATGATGATACATGAAGGAGTTCCCCTATAATATGAGGAAAAAGAAAGAATTACTAAAAAATAAACGAAAGCAAAAATAAGTTCAGTGTAAGTTTAAATATAGTTGTCGCCTATTGAAGACTATTTTAGGTGATACACAATAAGTTAAGTTTGTTGTGTGTTCCTTTATTTTTGTCTATTCTCGGGAACGTCTGATGTCCAATGTACGGCTATTTGTGGACGTAATTAAGTAGGATAGATGGCAATAGATGTTGTTGGAAGAATAGTGTTTGTTTGTAAGATTTGTTGGTCTTCTGTCTGTTTATTATTTCTCCAACACATGGCAAAATTAGGAGCAGTTTTGACATATTTTAGAAAAATACGGGTTAGGTTTTCGGAAAATGATTGTTATTAAATTGTTTGTCTTCACTCTCCACTACAGTTAAGAGTGAACTTCACCAAACTATTATACCTAGAAAAAGTCATATACTGAGAATAAATTTTCAATTTTCGACAGTTTTTTTCATACTAAAACTATCAGACGTCAATTTTATTCCATGGATAAAAGATATCAGTTGTACAAATAGCATTTCTGTATATAAATGTACCTATAGTCTCATTCATTACTATAAACATTATTAAGTTATAATGTTTCGTCATTGTATTTAACTCATTATTCTAGCCGTTATAAATACTGATCCTATACTTATTATCCTTATATCCCGTTACAATTAATTCGAATAATAATATTTTTTACCTTTATTTTGTTCGTAATAAAAAAAACAAAACGTGACATTGGCTGAATGCACAAACCGTGCGAACCCAAAGGAAAAAAAAATCAGACTTTGTTAAAATCAGTACCTAAAGGTATAAGGTAGGTAAGATTCGACATTGGACAGAATTTATTTTTTGTTCAGATTTTCTGGCAGCTCATGTAACAAAATAAATATAACTACCTACTAATCACGGACATCGTGATTACTAACAAAACACAGTATCATTGTTGTTTTCAAGCAAAAATAATTATAGAGCCTACTTCGTACTTTGAAACCTTTTTTATTATTTCAGTAATTATTTCACAAGTTTTAATTGTTTCCCTAGTGTTTAATTGGACGTTCATTCATAAGACTCAATTTCTAATTGAGGAAGATGTTATTTGAAATGTAAGAAATATTGTTATAGGTAGCCAAAATACATAAGGTCCCTTTAAAATAGATGGACAAACTTTTAGAAATCATTCAGACCCCCAAAATATGAACGGTGGTAAAAAAATATATGTATAAGAAAAACGCATAGATACTTACAAGAAAAATAATCAGCTAACGAAAATACACTAATGGCAATTTATTATTTTAGGTCAAAATAAAATCACTTTAAGAGCGTTTACGCCGTACGGCATTTCATACAAACTTTCAAGTCCTTGTTTTTCGAAATTAATGAACCGATTTTAATGAAACTTCATACGCATAAGCAGGATACTAAGGTCTAAAAAGTTAGTAGAGAACATTTTCGAAATGTCTTATTTAAAAACCGGCCAAGTGCGTGTCGGGCCACGCACAGTGTAGGGTTCCGTAGTAGCCCGTTATCAAAATGTAGTACGATTCTGTTGTTCTTTATTCTGAATAGGAAAAAAAAAAACATATTTAATGCAAGTCTTTACCCATTATAAACAAGCAACTACTTCATCTTTGTATTTGGTACAAAATTATCCAACACCCAAGTTCAACGACTATTACTGCTAAACTAATAAAGCTATCTTAACCGCTATACTTTTCCTTTAAAGTTCATGAAATGCACTATCACCGAGAATTTTTCCAGATTTTTCAAGCCAGTAGTTTAGCTTTTAGAGGGGGGGGGGACGCCCTACTGGAACAAAAATTTGCACTTTAAACTTTAATATTTCGTAAATGGAGCATTAATTCGAAAAATAATTTTAGCAACCCCAAAGCCATTATAGAAGACCTATTCAACGATACCCCACACGATGGGGTAGATGATGAAAAAAATATTCATCCCCACTTCACATGTAGGGGAGCTAACCTAAAAAAAAATATTTTCCAAAATTTTATTTTACCACTTTGTCGGCGTAACTGATATACGTACGCCTACAAAATTTCAGCTTTCTAGTGCTAACGGTCACAGAGATTAAGCGAGGACGGACAGACAGACGGACGGACAGACAGACATGGCGAAACTATAAGGGTTCCTAGTTGACTACGGAACCCTAAAAAAGATAACTGGAAATCTCTGTTTCTATAGAAAATTTAAAATCGGTCTAATTTAACTGCATCACTATTTTTCGAAATAGTTCTCTACTAACTTTTAAGACCTTTCTATCCTGCTTATGCGTATGAAGTTTCATTAAAATCGCTTCATTAATTTCGAAAAATAAGGGCTTGAAAGTTTGTATGAAATGCCGGACGACGTAAACGCTCTTAAATAACTTGCTCAACTAATTATTTTTATATTTTCACACCACAGTTTGACACCAAATTTTTTAAGAAAACAATATCCTTACTTTAGTTATTGTTAGTTCACAAAATAACGCACTGTTCCTGTCAAAAAAAAAATCTACATATTTACAAAAAATAATCAAAGCTACTCACGGTTTCGCCGCAACCACAGCCTCCTGCTTCACATCCGCAGACAGCACTCTGAACGCCTCATTATTCCTCTCCGGACTTGGCACACGCACTACAGTACATTCAGCACTCACTTTACCACACGGACTCTCCGACTGCCGCCCCGACAGATCAAAGTATCGATCCTGCGCGTGAATCAATTGCGTCACCGTAAACGCGGGAGTCCCACTATCGCTCACTTTCAAATCGATTTGCGGACCGAATAACGATTCATCGTATTCTAGACTAAGTTTGCGATTGAAGAATCGATCGTCTTGAATATCTTTTGAAGGAGAATTCTCGTCGCGAGATTGAATTGTTATGTCGAGTTTGTTGGCGCTGTTGAGTCTAAGAGAGCGTTCGGTTGTGAATGCGTACGGAGTGTTGGCCAGCTCCTCCTCAATGCTATTGTAGCGGCTTCGGAAGAGTGACCGCGGTGTCTCCCCTCCTGAATCGACGTCGTACTTGCCGCCGAAGAGATCGTACTGCGCGAATCGGTTGTTGATCGTGTCGAACTTCGGGTCTGTGATGTCTTTGTCGGGTTCCTTCGGGCCCGACGATGGGCTCATGTTGATCTGGACGATGCCGTGCTCGTCTTTGTATTTTAGTTTCAGCGCCATGGTTTAGGTTGACATTTTTGCCTGGAAAGAGAAATGTCTTTGCTTTAAATATTGTTTCAATACATTTACTATGATTGGGCGTAGTCTTATACTTATTATCAGTAAAGTAAAGTGAGTAGTTTGGTTAAAAGCAAGGGTCAAAAACTGGCCAAGTGCGAGTCGGACTCGCACACGAACGGTTCCGTACCACAAGGCGAAAACGCCGAAAAAAACACGTTTGTTGTATGGGAGCCCCCTTAAATATTCATTGTATTTTGTTTTTAGTATTTGTTGTTATAGCGGCAATAGAAATACATAATTTGTGAATATTTCAACTGTCTAGCTATCGCGGTTTTTGAGATACAGCCTGGTGACAGACAGACAGACAGACGGACAGACAGCGAAGTCTTAGTAATAGGATCCCGTTTTTACCCTTTGGGTACGGAACCCTAATAACTACCTTAGTTTATGTTTTTGTATTTATAGCAAGTCTTTTAATTTAGTACCTAGTGTAAATAGTTACCAACTTAATTATAATATCTATCATTTATTTATTTTCACTTAAAGACAAACATTAGTGTAGCCCTGACACTTGTACTAGGAGTTCCTATATCACAAGAGCCAGACCCATAAAAATCAATCATTCAATCACATTCCCTGTAAATTTCTCAATTTTTTTTTTAAATTTTTCTTTAGACGAGCGATAGACAAAAATGAGATACCTTATAGTTAGTTGTGTTATACATATGTATATGTATTATAGTATAGAAGCTAATATATAAACATCTTTAGTCTCATCATCTGCCTAGCCTTTTCCCAACTATGTTATAGGGTCGGCTTCCAGTCTAACCGGATGCAGCCGAATACCAGTATTTTACATGGAGCGACTGCCTCTCTGACCTCCACACCCAGTTACTGGGTAATACGATACCCCTTGGTAAGACTGGTTGTCCGACTTTCGGGCTTCTGACTACTTCAAAGATCCACGAATGACAGCAGGGACCAGCGGCTTACGTGCTTTAACCTGATCGATCGACCCATGCGGCTGGTAAGTATACTTAAGCCAAGCTAAGCTAAGTATACTTAGCCAAGAGCCCCTCAGTCAGCCCCAGTAGGTAGTGTAAACTAAAAATAGTTTGTTTGACATAATAATCAAGGCTTATTCTCAGTTAGTTTATTAATAAAAAAAAGTTTCTTAATTAACTTCAGTTGTACAAAAACACATATCTAAACACTATGCAACGTTACAACTAAGGGATAGGGATTTCGATGAACTCTGGCACCCAAAGTAAGATTTAACTTGTGTTTAGGGTGCCAGCGTCCTCGCCTATAATTGAACATAGTTTAACGGTAGTTGTAGGACGAGCACAGTAAATTATTATTACGATAACTACCTAATAGTAAATGCGTAGATGTGGCTATTAAAGTACCTATGTGTACATATTTACACAGAGATAAATATGGTACAAACTTGCGTTTATGCAATCTTGTATAAATATAATAAAAAATATAAAATAAATATAAAAAATATAAATAAATATAAATATATGACTATATCAACTACATTAGGTTATGCGATTCATTAGTAGTAGGGCTTCAGTCACATCATAACTCAGTGTCAATAGCCACTTTGAGACCTTGAATAAAAAAAAAACTAGACGAGATCGTAGCGCTATCCATAAAAAAAAAGTGTTTTCCTCTTTGGTGTAGGTAGTAGTCGCAAGAGCAAATACTGAACCAGGGTTCGATACCCAAGCCGGTTAAACTGTGTTATTGTGATTTTACATTAGGAATGTCTCAGTAGCCCGTAGGGTAGGTAATTGCGTAACAAACTATCAGTAGCAATGGCTTCCACTTTGACAGTTCAACAACATTCATTGCGCTGATTTACGTTGTTGAGCGGACAAATTTTTCGAACATATGAAGCAATGGAATAGAAATATCCTTTAAAATAATTCAGATTGAAAGTGTCGCGATGTCGTTTGCCGGTAAGTGGGACCCACTGGGTCATAAGTTTGGCCCACAGTTACCTACTTGTGTAATAATTAAGGTGAGTCATTAGTTCATCGTTCTGATGCAACTCATGCCCACATAGGCCTACAGTTTATAACATTATAATAGAAGATAATGCATCTCATCTCATCTCGTGGGTGTCAAGGTCACTGAGGGATTGTGCGAGTTTGATGAGCAATAAACAACTGGCAATGTACTTTCATAATACGATGTTTAATTGTTATTATAGTTGCAGAGGTTAGAAGGTTGTTTTGTTAGTATTAAGGCTCCTTCAAACAGGCGCGACACGCGATATAATCGCGCGCGACACAAAAGCACCGTTCGTTGCGCGACTTGCGGTGCCTTTGTGTCGCGCGCGATTTTATCGCGTGTCGCGCCTGTTTGAAGGAGCCTTTAAGAGTTTTATTAGGCGCCCATAGCTAAATATTAACAGGCGCACGGGTTAATCGAATAAGCTACGTTTGCTGAGGTCGGTTCGTGGATGGGTGACCACCCATTACATATCGGGACCCCTCCGTGCCTCGGAAAGCACGTAGATCTTTGTCAGTCGATTGTCAAAGTCTGACAATTAAGTGGTCTTACTAAAGAATATTATCGTGTTCGTATACCCAGTACCTAACTGGGTTGTAGAGGTCAGATAGGAGGTAGGCAGTTGATCCATATAAAATACTGGTATTCGCGGTTTCACCCGCGTAAATGTCGAACCCGTGGGAATATCGGGATAAAAACTAGCCTATGTCCTTTCCCAGGACTCAAACTATCTCTATACCAAATTTCATAGAAATCGGTTCAGCGGTTTAAGCGTGAAGAGGTAACAGACAGACAGACACACTTTCGCATTTATAAAATCATTATATGGATGTTCCTATCACATTCAATGACGCCAAAAGAAAGGATGTTGTCTTTACTTCACTAACAATTAACTAAATGATTTGATTGGAAAATCAATCAATTACATTGTGTTACAAAACTGTTTGTACTGAGACGTGTCCTTGCCGCCATGTTGTTGCATTCAAACAATTATTCAATTAGATGGCTCGATATTCGTGTAGTTGAAAACTCACGTAATATTTTATGGCATTTCGATAAAATACTGCTACCGAATGGACTGGCCCACTGGCCCGCAATGGCAGTGAGCCGACTTGTGCGCGGTGGGTCCATATTGGCTCACCTAAAGTTCTTTACCCGAAATTGTTCTTCCTAATGATTTGTACTCCGAATGATCAGTCTTCCTAAAATTTTTCATCCTAAAATTTTAATTCATACTATTTGTAGTGCTACCGGCGATGTTCATAACACTCATGTTTCCGAAAATTGTAATTAATAATATCATTAATGTAAATGTATTTAAACTCCTACTGTTTTTTATCATAACGCTTTTATCCCTAAACATAATTACCATAATATTAGAAGATGATATTTATAGTTTTAATTTGAGGGTATGATTATTATTTGGGGGTATGCTTCACATAACGTACTGAGTTGTGTCTATGGAACTACTGTACTTCCACACCCGGCGCTTTTTGATAGTAGCTATTTTTTTTGGATAGAATAGACTCTTTTTAGAACCGCAAACCGAAAAACCGAAAAGTTTTTTGAAAACCGCAAAGTTCGCAAAATCATAGTGGCCGAGAAAAGAAATCCCAAAGTTTTTTTTTTACCTACAAAAATATGTGCTTAGGCGTAGTCGACGGAGCCCCGCTTCGCGGGGCCCCTATTTCTGTCTACAGGGTTTAAAGGAACCGAACACGAAGGGGATGATGGGGGCTCGTTCGCTCGCTTTGCTCGCTCACTCGAGCCCCCGTCATCCCCTTCGAACCTAACCTGTCCGAGTCGGGGTGCCCCAAGTCCCGAGCTCGCTTCGCTCGCTCTTGCATCCTAAGTTGTCATTACAAAAAAAATATCTATAAAAAGAAATCTAAACAAAAAAGATATGACTTTGAATAATAATGTAAAAGATGGTTATGTTGAGAAAATATAGGAAAACAAATAAAAGTATAATAGATGTTTATTGCTACTGACATTATGAAGTTGAATGCTTCGGAATTATGAACATTAGAGACAGAGTAGTTAGGGATTGTGATTGTTAGGATGAAAAATTTTAGGAAGAACATTTTCGGATTTCCAATTATCGGAGTTGAAAATTTAGGTGAACTTTGGCACACCCGTGCGGGGTTACTTTTTCGGGTTCCGTAGTTCTGACAAGGAACCCTTATAGTTTCGTCATGTCCGTGTATCTGTCCGTCCGAGGTTTTGCTAAGAGACCGTTAGTACTAGAAAGCTGTAATTTTGTAGAAGTGTGTATATCAATTACGCCGACATGACAGAGTGATAAAATAAAATTTTGTTTTTTTTTTTTTTTTTTAGGGTAGCTATATTTTTTTCGTCGTCTACCCCATCGTGTGGAGTATCGTTGAATAGGTCTTCTAAAATGACTTGGGGGTTGCTAAAATTATTTTTCGATTTAACGCTCCATTTACGAAATATTAAACTATAAAGTGCAAACGTTTGTTCCAGTAGGGCGTTCCCCCCCTCTAAAAGCTAAACTACTGGCTGCGGGCTTGGAAAATCTGGGAAAATTCACGATGATGGTGCATTTCATGAACTTTAAAAGAAAATTATAGCGGTTAAGATAACTTTATTAGTTTAGCAGTAATAGTCGTTGAACTTGGGTATTGGATAATTTTGTACCAAATACAAAATCCTTAGCATTAATCCTTTAAAGTGACTAAGATGAAGTAGTTGCTTGCTTATAACTTGTTTATAAAGACTTGCATTGAAAAACAAAATATAACATAACGGGCTACTACGGAACCCTACACTGTGCGTGGCCCGACATGCACTTGTTACATAATTATGTGTTTAAGATAAAATTAACTGTCAGGCCGGGTACCGAACCTAGAACCCCATGCTTAACAATCGCTCTTTCGACCGAATAATTACCTCTAACAGGAGATAATAGGGGAACGGGTGCGCCAAAGTTCACCTAAATTTTCAACTCTGATAATTGGAAATCCGAAAATGTTCTTCCTAAAATTTTTCATCCTAACAATCACAATTCCTAACTACTCTGTCTCTAATGTTCATAATTCCGAAGCATTCAACTTCATAATGTCTGTAGCAATAAACATCTATTATACTTTTATTTGTTTTCCTATATTTTCTCAACAAAACCATCTTTTACACTATTATTCAAAGTCATATCTTTTTTGTTTAAATTTCTTTTTATAGATTTTTTTTTTGTTTAGATTTTATTTATAGCGGTAACCAACATAATATAATTACAAAAGTAACACATTTGTAATGACAACTTAGGATGCAAGAGCGAGCGAAGCGAGCTCGGGACTTGGGGCACCCCGACTCGGACAGGTTAGGTTCGAAGGGGATGACGGGGGCTCGAGTGAGCGAGCAAAGCGAGCGAACGAGCCCCCATCATCCCCTTCGTGTTCGGTTCCTTTAAACCCTGTAGACAGAAATAGGGGCCCCGCGAAGCGGGGCTCCGTCGACTACGCCTAAGCACATATTTTTGTAGGTAAAAAAAAAACTTTGGGATTTCTTTTCTCGGCCACTATGATTTTGCGAACTTTGCGGTTTTCAAAAAACTTTGCGGTTTTTCGGTTTGCGGTTCTAAAAAGAGTCTATTCTATCAAAAAAAAATAGCTACTATCAAAAAGCGCCGGGTGTGGAAGTACAGTAGTTCCATAGACACAAACACAACTCAGTACGTTATGTGAAGCATACCCCCAAATAATAATCATACCCTCAAATTAAAACTATAAATATCATCTTCTAATATTATGGTAATTATGTTTAGGGATAAAAGCGTTATGATAAAAAACAGTAGGAGTTTAAATATATTTACATTAATGATATTATTAATTACAATTTTCGGAAACATGAGTGTTATGAACATCGCCGGTAGCACTACAAATAGTATGAATGAAAACTTTAGGATGAAAAATTTTAGGAAGACTGATCATTCGGATTACACATCATTAGGAAGAACAATTTCGGGTAAAGAACTTTAGGTGAGCCAATATGGACCCTAGGGGAACACCCGAATATTCCGAAATATTTTATTCTGAATTTCGATGTTCCGATTTTCAAAAGTTCGAATTTCATAATACCTAAGAATTATAATGTCTATTATTAAAAATGACGAAATTTATGTTACCGAAAGTCATAAATGCGATTTGTTTGTTTTCCGATTTTCATATGTTCGAAGAATCAAATGCTCGATAGGTTCTCGGTCCGAAAAACGTCATTCCGATTTTCAATTTTCCGAATAACCTGTTAAAATTGGTACCCCTTTTCTTCTCCTAAAATTGTTTGTCCGAAAGTCATTATCCATAACACGTTCGCTATAAACTTCAGTAACCATAATGTTCAAAAATTCGAAATTTTGTTTTGCATAATTATCTTTACTTCTAAATTTATTCTGTCATAATATCGAGTACTATAATAATTGAATATTATCCTAATTTTGCATGAAATAAAGTCATATGTCCTAAGTATTGTATTAAATATTGTGTATTATTCCGAATGTTCATTTATAATAAAACTGTTAGCTCTAAAGCATTTGCTAAAAATTAGGTTTTAGTGACAGAAACGAATCACTGTAAATCCGACTCTACGCAGTCTTGTCTGCCCTACCCCTAGAGTGTAATATAAAATCGCGTAGGCGCGTAGGGGCAAGGCGCGTGGGGCCACCGGATGCATGATTGCTGCATGCTGCGTGTTTGCTTCCGTGCTGCATGCTTGTTGCATGCTTGCTTGCATGTTGCATGCTGCGTGTTTGCTTCCATGATGCATGCTTGCTGCATGCCTGCTGGCATGCTTCATGCTGCGTGTTTGCTTTCATGCTGCATGCTTGCTGCATGCATGTTACTTTAAACCCTTTACACAGAAATAGGGGCCCCCCGCGAAGCGGGCTCCGTCGACAATAGGATGCAAGAGCGAGCGAATGACAATATAAATACCATTTCCGTGCATCGAAGTCTAGTAGTATCGCAATGAAGATCTATCGCGGTAACGTGCATGGAAGTGTAGTGGCGTCGCTCTTTCGCAGTTACGTGCATCGCAATTTTGTAGCATCGTATTACCATTTATCGATATTTTGTGCTTCGATATTCCGCATTCTACTCGTATATTTGTCTTGCTATTCAGTTTTACAAGGCGTTTTTATTTCGGAATTCTAATTAATCGGAATTCGTATTTTTGATTTTTCGAATTATCATTAATTCGGACTTTTTGTTATGCGATCTATTGAATCTCGGTATTTTGAAAATAGTAATTATAAACGTTAGGAATATTGGAATTTCGGAATTATAAAAACAGGAGGAATGATAAATCGGAGTTGCTATATTAGGAATTTTAAACCATTCGGAATTATGAGAATCGGTATTTTGAAATTCGTATTTGTGACTGTCGGAATAAAGTTTTTCGTATTTATGTAATGTACCCCCTAGATAGATGGCATCCATCTGTCTGATGTTACTTGTTAACGCTTAAACCACTTATGGTTTAGGCGTGAACAAGTAACATATAGACAGAGTTACTTCCGAATTTATGATCAGAGTATGTGTATTTTTGACAGAAGCCCGAAAGTCTGACAACCAGTCTTACTATGAGGTATCTATCGTGTTACCCATTAACTGGGTTGTGGAGGTCAGATAGGCAGTCGCTCCATGTAAAATACTGGTATTCAGCTGCATCCAGTTAGACTGAAAGCCGACCCCAACATAGTTGAGAAAAGGCTAGACAGTCTCCAAAGTAACAGTAAAACGCAATAATATGAAACTTAAATAGCTTAATTATTATGCCACAAGTCGCAAACAGTTAAATAAGCAAGTTAAGTTACAAACGTTAAGCATGACTCGTACAAAAATAAGTTATTTTTATTGCGTTACAATGCAAATCACGGTTTGAAAAACCTCAACAGCTTTTAAATTCACTTGGGCGGAAAAAACTGCATAAATTTTCCATAACTTGCAATAATTTCATCAACTGACTTGGAGGTTGAAGTAAGCGGGTACTTTCCTTGAATATCTTTTCAGAATCATAAAAGGATAACATTATGAATCATAATGGACAGTTAACTGTTAAGTTAATCGTATCAAATCCCATTGGTGAAGGACTTTTCAGTATTTTTTTATGTCTGTGCTAAAATACCAATCAATCCAATCCAAATCCAATCCTAATCTCTTTGATTATACCTACGTAGTGCAGCGAAAAAAAGAAAAACACGGACTGTCTTCGCCATATTATGATTCATAATGTCATCCTTTTATGATTCTACCAAAGTGGCCTTTCAGGCCCCCTGAACATGATTCTAAAGCTCTAGAGTAGAAATTTTTCGTTGGTTTTAATGAAAAAAAGTCTGCTCACACCTGAGGGTCTTACTAAAGTGACATTTTACAAGTCGAAAATGTACTGACTTATCCTACAGAAAAGTTTTCAATTTTTTTTTTAATAACCAACGACTTACGTAATGAATTTTATAATGGAGGAACACTGACTCCCAAGGAACAGATATAACCCTAGTTTGGGAGCCAGGACCTATGTTTAAGATACTACTAGTTACTGTATGTTGGAAATGTCTGTAACACTCCTGTCACTTTTTGAAAAAAAAAAATGAATAAAAAAACAATAAAACCTGTTGAAAGTCGTTTCGAAATACGAAACGCTTTGAAAGCGATTGCCACCTCCTCTCTAGTACCTCTGGACTAGGTACCTACTACCTATTTACTAGACTAGTTTAAGAGGGCGCCGACCAAACGCCGACCGCACAGTGGCGCCCTCATCGTTTGATTGGTTATTTCTTTTATTTTAGAATGAAAATGCAGAAAATAAGCACATTAAGTTGTGCTCCACAAGATTATCATTATCATCATTTCAGCCGAAAGACGTCCACTGCTGGACATAGGCCTCCCCCAAAAGGGGGGGTTTGCCATAATCGCCACGCTTGGCAGGCGGGTTGGCGATCGCAGTATGGTATGATGGTGTAATGCATAGAGAACGCTGCTGCCCATTCTCCGGTCTCCCTTAGTCGCCTTTTACGACACCCACGGGAAGTATGGGGTGGTGCTATTCTTTAAGTCCGGCACCACACAGACAAGATTATAAGTTAATATTATTATAAACGTATAACAGTGGCCACTATTTTCAGTTTTAGTGATTATAATAAAACTAAACGATGTAAAACTACCGTTAATAATACTAACGTATAATCTTGTGGAGTACAACTTAACGCGCTTATTTTCTGCATTTTCATTTTAAAATAAAAGAAATAACCAAACAAACGATGAGGGCGCCACTAGGCGGTCGGCGTAGCCTTAAATAATCCAGCTAAAAAAGCAAGCTACAGCTAATCCACTTAAAATCTACTTATCCCTATTAAGTCAAATAGTTTTCCAGTCCCGAACCCTGCAATGCTGAACCCCGACCCGTGAGCCAGTCCGGTCCAATTACGCTGATATTCAGTTCACCAGCCCCGCCAGTTATAACTGTAGGTATGTACTTATGTATTAAATACGTTCTTATGTATTAACGTGGTACGCTCTACACATAATAGTTCGCATAGTTTTGTGGTAAAGATCGGGGATATGGAAAGCTACGCGGTAAGATAAAAATATATAAAATAAAATCATAAAATATAATATAATAAGTATAATAATATATACTCATCTATCACAAAATCACACCAGTATTTACCCGACTGCGCGACGCAAAGGAGTGGTAATGTGTTCATCAGCCTATGTATGTATGTATGTATGTATGTATGTATGTATGTATGTATGTATGTTTATATGTTCCTTTGAAGCACTATACTGACCAAACGCCTGGGCCGATTTTTATGATTCACACGTTAATCGATTCCTCTTAGTCCGGCGAGTGTCACTAAAGACATGACGTTAGTGAAAATTCAATATGGCGACTACTGGACGCCATATTAAATATATTTTTTTAATTTTTTTTTTCAAAACCTATCGAGTGGGGTATCAAAATAAAGGGTTTTAAAAGGTGATTACAAAAATATATACAACATATATACTTAAAAGCAATTCGAAGTGACAAATCGCAAAAAAACACCTACCAAGAACTAAAGCGGCTGCGAAATCTTTCAAATTTGTAAACTAAAAAGCTGGAAATAAAAAAAGTTTTTTAAAAAAATCAAAAAAACCCGACTGCGGTAAAAAACTTAAAAGAAACTGAAAAGCTAAAAACAAGCCCATTTTAAATTAAATAAAAGTTGGAAGCAGGCGGGACCCATTTGAATTTGAAAATACAATAAAAATGATGTGGGTCCCGCCTGCTTCCAACTTTTATTTAATTTAAAATGGGCTTGTTTTTAGCTTTTCAGTTTCTTTTAAGTTTTTTACCGCAGTCGGGTTTTTTGATTTTTTTAAAAAACTTTTTTTATTTTTTTCGAATTTACTCATGGTAAACATTTGAAAAAAAAACAAACAACAACAACAAACAAAACAAAAAGAAAAGAAAAAACAATCCCCAGCTTCGCACGGGTGCAATTTTTTTCCGGATTTCCGAAATTTTCTTTTATACAAACCTTGACTTGGCAATACCGAACACAACAAAAAAAAGGATTATCTAATTTGGTGCAGTCATTCGGAAGTTATCCGCGTACAGACATTTTGGCGACTTTGTTTTATACTTACTATGTAAGGAAGTTTAATCAACATGTTGCTGGCAGCACTGCTTGTTGCAGAGTTGATCACGACCGACGTGTAGACAAGTTGTCGCTCGACGAACGACAACATCTATTTATCAATAATAATTGTTCTCGTGTGGACGTGTTTGCTTTCTTTCAATCAAAAGTAAACAAACCAAGAGCCGGATCGGTAAGATTTTCTATGTAAAACTGTATCTTTTAAAGAAACCTGCTGCTATTAAAAAAATACTATACTTAGTATAAAGTTAATACTTTGTTGGTAAATGATATTTATTTTGTAAATATGTTAAAAATAATACTTTTACAGGTCAAAATGGTAGATAGAGACTTATGAAATGTCTATCTACCATTTTAAAAACATCCACAATTAAAGCGTAACGGTTCGTCAAACAATAATTTACGAACCGTTACGGTTTTATAAAATTCAACGCCTGTGTAGTCATAATTATATTTTGCTCATTAAAAATGAAGCATAGACGCCATAGGTTCGCAATCCGCATACCGTAACAGAACCTTACATATATACTACCTTTAACTTATTGCAGTTTAGCTTCCGCCCGCGGCTTCGCCCGCGAGGTATGTCGATAAAAACTATCCTATGTCCTTCCCCGGGATGCAATCTATCTCTCTGCCAAATTTTATCGAAATCCGGTCAGTGGTTTAGGCGTGAAAAGGTAACATACACACAGACTGACAGAGTTACTTTCGAATTTATAATATTATTAGTATGGATTCATAATTCAAATGTATCTACTGAAAATTATTAACTAGTGAGAATAATGTTAGCGGGGCTGGCTGTCTGTCCAGGTTAGCCTAAGTGTCCCTGAGATTTGCGCGTTCAAACAATAATACAAAACAAACTCTTCAGCTTTATTACTAGTATAGATTGACACACGAACGACACGCATCGACAACAGAATTTGCCGCTCATGTATTTGAGCATCGTACTCGCGACTAAGGGTCTTACCGGAGAATGGGCAGCAGCGTTCTCTATGCATTCCACCATCATACCATACTGCGATCGCCAACCCGCCTGCCAAGCGTGGCGATTATGGCAAAGCCCCCCCAAAATCGGGGGAGGCCTATGTCCAGCAGTGGACGTCTATCGGCTGAAATGATGATGATGACTCAAAGACACGAGTGACACATTGTCGACGGTTGCCGTCGACGCGTGTCGGCCGATGCAGGTGTGTATGAACATTAAGACATTCTTTTATTGCATCTCATTTATTTCTAGGAATGTTTCAATAGCAAGTTTATTTATTACATAAGATTTATTTTACGTGGCAGGAGGGGCTTGTGGCTAAATAATAACAGTCGCACCGGTCGATCGATCAGGTTAAGCTACGCTTTCCGCGGTTGGTCTGTCGATGGGTGACCATCTATGCATACCGTGACCCCTCCGTGCCTCGGAAAGCACGTTAAGCCGTTGGTCCCGGCTATCATTCGTGGATCTTTGACAGTCGTTACGGGTAGTCAGAAGCCCGAAAGTCTGACAACCAGTCTTACTAAGGGGTATGGTATTACCCTGTAACTGGGTTGTGGAGGTCAGATAGGCAGTCGCTCCATGTAAAATACTGGAATTCAGCTGCATCCGGTCAGACTGGAAGCCGACCGCAACATAGTTGGGAAAAGGCTAGGCAGATGATGATTATTGACAGACTATTTAATTTTTACAATTCAAAAGTGCTTGTACAAGGTTTAATTGAAATAAATGCTTTGAGTTTGAGTTTGATTTATTTTACGTGACAGAAATAAGTATAGAGACTCCTTTCTGTGAGAAGGTAGTAATAACTACATCGTGAAATAAAAACTTCTTGAGCATAGCATAGCTCCCTCTACTCAACAACTATTAGAACATAACTGAGTGGTGTTATTTCAACCAGTTGGTCACGCGTTGTTTTTATGTTACTTTACTACTAACGTGTTTCTGATATGCAGTCAGGATTAATTGTATGACCCATTTGTTGAGGTCGTTGCTTCCACTAATTAAATATGTTAATTATTGTGTGTTTTTTTTAATAATTGCTTGTAGGAATTAGCGTGGATCTTGCGAGGTAGTTGTGTCACACACTCTTAATAGGAATTATATTTTGACAGTTTAACAACATTCATTGCGGTATAGTTACGTTCCACGTTGTTGAGCAGACACATTTTTCGAACATATGAAGCAATAGATTGAAAGGCCCGTGGCTAAATAATAACAGCCGCACAGGTCGATCGATCAGGTTAAGCTACGCTTGCCGCGGTTGGTCTGTTGATGGGTGACCATCTATACATACCGTGACCCCTCCGTGCCTCGGAAAGCACGTTAAGCCGTTGGTCCCGGCTGTCATTCGTGGATATTTGACAGTTTTTACGGGTAGTCAGAAGCCCGAAAGTCTGACGAGTCTTACCAAGGGGTATTACTCAGTAACTGGGTTGTGGAGGTCAGATAGGCAGTCGCTCCATGTAAAATACTGGTATTCAGCTGCATCCGGTTAGACTGGAAGCCGACTCCAACATAGTTGGGAAAAGGCTAGGCAGATGATGATGAAGCAATAGATTAGCAATATCCTTCAAAATGATTCATATTGTAATTGATAGGTAGTGTCAAGTGTGTTACTCAATTTAGGGTGCTGTTTATTATAAGCAATGGGATGATTGCTAAGCTAATTATATTTATATCTGCTATTGTTTCAAAGCAAGAGGATATTGAAAGGGCACCGTACTTTCACAACTCATTATGCATTATGTAATGGCTGTCTAGTTAGACATTTTCCAGTTCATTTCAAAATTCATCATCAACTTCCTTTCCGTGTCCCATGTTACTTGGGATAATACGCTCTATAAATATTTTCCCCAGTCAACTCTCACGCTATCATTCACTCCCTTCTCTTTCGTATCATTCCTCACACAATTCATCAATTTTTTCTTTGGCCTTCTTCTCCCTCTCTCCTTCCATCAATATTTATCTCTCTTTTAGTCACATGCGTTTTATCCCCCCTCATCACATGCTTACCAAGCCAAACCATTTCCTTTTGAATTTTTCTGTCACTGACGCCACTTTCAACCTCCTCCTTATATACTCATGTAGCGGTATCTACAACGCCACATGCGAACAACGCGTCATACTGACGTCACGCAAAATCCTGCATCTCGCAAGCAGAGTTGACCGCGCAACAGCACATATACAACGGCCCGAAACGAATCATCGGGCAGTTTCGGGTTGTTGTTGTTGTCTTATTTTATCCATTTTCGTCACTCCACACATCCGTCTCCGCTGCATCATCATCTTTTTTCATCCGTCTTCTTCACGGCCCAACATTCCGATCCATACAGTACGACAGGCCTTATCACGGACATGCAGACTTTCCTCTTTAACCTGAGGGGCATCCGTGGGTCGCAAGTTGTTCCTGTGACCTGTGTGTATTATTATCCTGAATTGATCCGGTGCGTTACGTTTTAAATCTACTTAGCCATCCCCTTGAACAAGCAACCCGGTAACGAAAGTCGGAGCAAATAGGTAAGGGCATTTCGGCGAGAGATATGGACCAAATCACAATACAAGTACTCTGTTTTGGTTCGACTTAATGTCAGGCCAACGGTCTCCAGTTTCTCTTTATTTCTGATTAGCAACATCCTTATGGGTTAGTAAACAAAAGATAACTTATACCTATGTTAGTAAACATAATATCTATTTGGAAACAAAGCTGTTTGTTCGAAATACATCTTCGAACAACGTCACCTAATAAAGGAGACCCGTTAAAGAGGTCATTTCATTTCATTAAGGGATTCGTCGAAACAAAATGTATTCCCTTTGAACTGTAGCAGCATTTATAATGTATTTAAGTGTGCCTTGGCAGCAGTGTTAGCAATTGTATAACTTTGCCAATTATGCTTGTATATTTGTTACAGGAGCAGAGCGAGATTTTTAGATTTCTTCAGTTTCCACCAAAAAAAACTGCCATCTCATGCTTGCGGGTGCTCAGGGGATCAAATTCAAATACATGGGCACTTATGAAACTTCAGGAGCTGCGTGTTTAGAGAAGAACCCGAACAAACTCCACGAAACTCTTTTCAAAATAATTAGCAGTTACAATGTTTTCAACTTAACTGTTAATAGGTATGGGAGGACAGTGTAGGCCTGTCAACATGCACAGAGGTACTTGGAAAATGATCATTAGTTAATTTGCCATAAGCAATAATAAATGGCAACACAATTCCAAACGTTCAGTTCCTAATGGCAAACTTATAATCTTCAAGAAAAATATGCAAGTTCCATATAATTTCAGACTTTCTGTAACGGCGGAAAACGAACTATTATAATATTATTTGTATGTAAATGAGCAGAAACTATTCCTCAAGAGCCCAAAGTAACTCAATACACCACATAAAGAAATAGGGTCAATGGCGACTCTGAATTTCGTTATTTACAAAGTTATATTAAGTTAGCTACATTATAAGTAAGTTTCCTATGAGGGCAAGATTTAGTGTCAAAGTCAAACTTATTAATTTCGCCTCTTTGATTACCATCTTTAATAAAACAAATAGTTTTATAGAAAATATTGTTGTACAGAGTCACTAAAAATTAACTCCTATAGTTTCGCTCTATTTCTTTTCTAGGCTACAGTGCTGTAAGGTTTTTTTGACGACTGACATGACATAACATGACGTGACGACATGAAATGACGCGTAAGTTCCGATTTTCGTCACACGCCAGAAGATGCCAAAAGAACCCAGAGGCGTTGTGTTTAAACTGAACTAAAACGTTTTATTTGTAATGACATTTCTCTACAAAGATTGGAAAGGAACCATTTTGCACGAAATGGGTAAGCCCATCATATCCTTTACCTTTTCCTAACAACTTTACAAAGTGAAAGGGGTCAATCAATCGTCCAATGCGACTCGGTTGGGTAGCGTTTGGGAAGCTTCGCAGTAACTTCTCGTCCCACAGATCGGTGTCTCAAGTCGAAAGTGTTTGACCAGTGCATGTTGCTAGTGATGACCTATGGCATTGAAACATGGTCGTTCACAATGGGCCTTATTAGACTAAAAGTCACCATAAGGGCTATGGAGAGGGCTATGCTTGGAGTTTCCCTACGTGAACGAATCAGAAATGATGAGATCCTCAGGAGAACCAAGGGGTCCAAGGTAACCGACATAGTCCGAAAAATTGCCAAACTTAAGTGCAAGGCACATTGTTCGCAGGACAGATGGCAGATGGGGCCGAAAGGTCCTGGAGAGTAGCAACCGCGTACCGTACGACGTAGCGTTAAAAGGCCTCCCACAAGGAATCTGCTGGATGCGGAAAGCACAGAACCGGTCGAAAGGGTGGTGCTTAGGGGAGGCCTATGTCTAGCTGTGGACGTCTTTCGGCTGAATGATGAATTAATTAATGAACAATTTTAGGGTATAATAGCAATAATGATACGGCCCAGAGTGCCTAAACAAGTGGCAATCGCTTGCAAAGTTTTCTGTATTTCTACAACCACTTTCAACAGGATTGACATAAGTATTTCGGTAAGTAGCTTCTGTCAATCCAATAAATTTTTGGCTTTACCATCATAGTTACCGCTGATAGAATGTCAGCTTATCTCTTTTGGCACCCTTTTAAGTTAATTTGAATTGTATTTGATTATTGTATTAATAATGATTTTGACATAATTAATGGCGATTTTGACGTTACTATTAGTGATTTTGACATTATTATTGATTGTTTTGACGTTATTAGTAATTATTACCAAAATTTTCCAAATGAAAATGTTAACATTAGTGTTTAAGATGTGTATGTATAGGTCTACCAGAATCTCATGGCAAAAAAAAACACAAAATAACCTTTGTGGTTTTCATACATTTGACATTGCCAAAGCTGTCAAATGTATGAAAACCACAAAGTTTTTTTATTTTTTTTTTTATAATTGCTAACAAATTGGTTTCTGTGATCTGGATAAATAAATTATTATTCTTATTAAGTACGAATGCTTAAAAAATCTACAACACAATAAAGATTTAGGGATGTCTTTTGAAAACGGACATAAGTCTGCAGAATTCTTGGGGACTGAAAGACACTTGACAAAACATAATCTCACAATCAGTGCCATGTAGGTAGTGCTAGATATCAGGAATCGGAAGTGTGCTAATGAGTTCACGACCAGCTCCTTCCTTCAAGTGAGGTCTGGCAGTAAGCCAAGCTCAGTGAAGACCACACCAAGGTCGAGTGGTAATTTAAGTGACGCTTTTATAAGAATTGATCAAAATAAATTATGTTTTGTACAACTTGTGTAAATTGGGTGTCCTTTTTGGCTCCACACGTCAAAAAATCAAAAAACGTGCCCTCGGCGTCAAATTCTGTTAAGTAGCCGAACCGTGGCGTGCTGGGCACATTTTGATTTGTCATCTATAGATACGTGAGGGGCCCGTGGCTAAATAATAACAGCCGCACAGGTCGATCGATCAGGTTAAGCTACGCTTGTCGCGGTTGGTCTGTGGATGGGTGACCATCTTTACATACCAAGACCCCTCCGTGCCTCGGAAAGCACGTTAAGCTGTTGGTCCCGGCTGTCATTCGTGGATCTTTGGCAGTCGTTACGGGTAGTCAGTAGCCCGAAACCCGAAAGTCTGACAACCAGTCTTACTAAGGGGTATCGTATTACCCAGTAACTGGGTTGTGGAGGTCAGATAGGCAGTCGCTCCATGTAAAATACTGGTATTCAGCTGCATCCGGTTAGACTGGAAGCCGACCCCAACATAGTTGGGAAAAAGGCTAGGCAGATGATGATGACGATGATGATCTATAGATACATGACTGGAAAAAAAAGGGAAAAACAAAAATGGAACATAACAAAATAGGAGCAGTGGTAGCCTAGTCATCGGCCTCGGCTTATGAGTGTGGTCGTGAGTTCGAACCCAGCCAGGCACTTTACTTTGTGTATTTAATTTCATCACCGCCGCTGTCAAAACAGTGAAGGAAAACATCGTGAGGAAACCGACATGACCTAGAACCAAAAATAAGACATGTGACATGTACAGTGGGCTGCATCAAATGGGTTCCCCAGTTGTATGAAAATTTTAATACAACTGGGGTACCCAATTGATGCAGCCCACCGTACCAACCCGCGTTGGGCCCGCGTGATCCACTCCCTCTCACTGAGAGGAGCCCTGTGACCCAGCAGTGGGAAGATTATGGGCTAATTATAGCAACATAACTATTACCTACATTCCACAAAGCAGAAGTCAGAGGTTTTCCTACATTAGGTACGTGAGAGATATTAAGGTCCCATTTGCTATTTTGGAAGGGAAAAGTTCTTTGGGCGCGTGGGGCATTTCTTGAGATGGGAAAAAACCATTGAACTCGCGACACTGTTACCGTAACCGACACCTCTGTTTTGAGTTTTGGCCATTATAAAGACATCAACGCGCGGTACATTTTCTTTGGGAAGTTTTCACTTTTGTCGGCACTCTTGGAGTGCCACTTTGTTTTTTTTTTAATAACCTTGGCTGTCCCTCTCGTTGTCAAAAGTGTCCCTCCCTCCACTCGTCCATCTTTCGCGAGCCAGCACCTCCTCCTTTCAGTTTTGACTACTTAGAAAAAGTTATTATTTTTTGCGACTAATAAAAACTTCTAATGGAATTCATTCTCTAACACTGACTTCCGAAACTAGGACTCTACGCTCAGCATTAGACATTGTTTAAACCACAGTGAGCAGTGGTGGCGTGAGCAGTGGTGGCCAAGTGGTAACAGCCGCGAATTACGAGTTGTAGGTCGTAGGTTCGAACCCAGACAGGCGCTTTACTTTGTGTAAATGATTTCATCACCACTGCTCTCAAAACGGTGAAGGAAAACATCGTGAGGAAACCGGCATGTCCTAGAACCAAAAATTCGAAGACATGTGACATCTGCCAATCCGCACTGGGCCCGCGTGGTGGATTACGACCCTCTCCCTCTCACCGAGAGGAGGCCTGCGTCCCAGCAGTGGGAACATTATGGGCTGATTATGGTAAACCACAGTCCAATAACTTCCACCCCACCAAAATCAGTGTCCCAAATATTATTTATTCCAAAAAAACTGGCCCAACCACCCAAGTGTTGTGCGTAACGTAATACGTAGCAGTGTCCATGACACGAGCAGGTCGAGATGGCGCGATAGCTTCGGTCCGGTATTTAAGGAAACAAACCCAAGGACTCCGGCCGTCCTTGGCAACAGCGCACGAATTCGCGGCCGAGGGTTACTTATTGTATAGTAAACGTTGGGTGATGTGGTGTGGGATTTTGTAGTGGGGAAGTCGAGAGTATTGTAGAAGAAAGCTGCGTATTGTAATCAGACTGGAGAAGATCCGAGGGCATAAAAAAGCCAGTTTGGCAGAATCATAAAAGGATAACACACACACACGCACAGTTAACTGTTAAAGTTAACGGTAATCGTATCAAATCCCATTGGTGAAACATTTATCAGTATTTTTTTTTTGTCTGTGCTAAAATACCAATCAATCAAATCCAAATCCAATCTCTTTGATTATACCTAGTTAGTGCAGCGAAAAAAAGAAAAACACGGACTGTCTTCGCCATATTATAATTCATAATGTTTATGATTAATTTATATTATTTATATTATTTGTTTCTTTTACATCATAGAAGATCGCACTTTGCCGTCAGCGGAAACGGCTACCTTAAATAAATTTTTGGCTACTTTAATTTTTGCTACAATTTTTTTTTTCTCTCGATTTCTTTTTTTTAAATTCCTTTTATGATTCTTCAAAGTGGTTGTTTTAGGCCCCCTGTTTACATAAGGTTCTGCTGTGAAAATGACTATGTTTGATATATTTAATTAGGAAATAAGAACCAAGTTAAAATTGTGGTTGAAAAACGTGTTCTCTTGTTCATTGGAATAAATGGAAGAACACGTTTTTTCAACTACGAAACGTGCATCATTTGCAGTTAGAACTGCAAACTATGGTTTATACGCACAATATGGAGATTTACCATGTTATTTTAAGACCATTTACTTCATATATGTTTTCCTGTAATTTATAAGAAAAGAACTATCTGCTGTTTTTTTTTGCGCTTTCATTTGATATGCCACACGGTACAGTTTGCAAAACTTTTTTATTTATTATTCTCTGATTTGCCCCTAAAAGTGACCCCTATATTCAGAAATCATTTAATTACGTTACACGTCCGTGTTTGGTTCACAAAAATTCATATGTGTACCAAACAACTTAGCTCAGTAGATTCGGAGAAAATTGGCTGTGACAGATGGACATACAGACAGACACACGAGAAATCCCATAAGAGTTCCGTTATTTCTTTATGACGTATGGAAACCTAAAAAAGTCTCTCTCTGTCTATATCTATTTAAGATTATGTTAGAAAATTACAAATAAAACATAATTCATTATTTAGAATTTATTCGCGACAGAGAGATAGCGCTTATTCTAGTAAAAGTTACAACTAAGTGGAACCTAGTTCTTATTTATTTCATGGAGGAAAATCGAGCATAATAGCAAAGCTTTAAAAGGCAAAGAAGGGTTTTTTTCGTCATTGGTGACGTTTTTCTGGTTTTAGAGGATTCTGAAGACGATAGATTTTAATTTTAAACTTCGTTGCCGGGGTTCCCCCGCCCGACCCCACCCTTTTTTATTTTTTAATCTTTGTGGACCATTACTTTCATGGTCCACGGTTGGTTCATGGTTTTAAGGTGGACTTAGTGCGTTTGTCTTATTCTATGTCGTAAACCAGCTCATGGTCTACCCGTGTGCAAATATGATTTTTAACACACTTGGTCGTAAAGGTTTAGGATCCATAATGCAGTGTATTAAAAACGCGTGCTTTTTACTTTATGTTACCGCACTAGTGCGGTAACGCCACTGATAACTTCTTTTTTAATCTCATCAAAAAGACTTCATGCCAAAAGGAATGCGTGGGCCATATTTCACTTTTTTTTTAAATAATCTGAATTGTCCTTGGTCCCAAAATGAACTAAATTTATTTACCTTAAATTATCCGTGGTCCCTCCCGGAACCAAACAGAAAAGACCCTGACTGGCGTTCTATGATTGCGGATTCTCACTGAACCAATGTATATTTCTCAATACAAATAGTACTTTCTAATTCCATACTAAACTACAATTTGACATACGACAACACTACGATCATTTTCCACCTCAATACTTTCTTAAATCATGTTTCGTCATTGTATTTAGCTCATTATTCTATCCTTTATAAATATCTGATCCTATAGATATTATCTCTATATCCCGTTATAATTAATTTGAATAATAATATTTTCGTTTCCCTACCTTTGTTTTATTTGCAATAAAGAACAAAACGTGACTTTGGTTGAATGCACAAACTCTCATTCTACATAAAAGTTAAAAACAATACAAGTCCGTTTTTTCCTCGTAAGTCTGTTGAAAAACGACGTATAAAACGCGGGTTCATTGATCATTACACACTTGGCTTCCTTATCATACCGCCTCTGGTACCTACAATGATCAACATAGCACACATGTATCATAATGTACTATATTAATCCGACTGGTATTCATGAGATTAGCGTGTTTAAACAAACAAACTCTTCTGCTTTAATATTAGTGTAGATTATTAGTGTAGAACTAAAACTTAAAACATAACCAAAAGACAAGTTCACTAACCCTAAGTGCCTCAAAAATCCGTTTTACAAATCACAATAAAACTAATTATAGACATTAGTTGGAAGGTGACATTATAATAATGTTTCATGCCAACTCTCCATAAAGGTAGGGCCGCTATAGTGTAGCTAGAAACCTACCGGTATTATTAACATTTGGAACAAGTTGGCTCAATCAAATAGGGCAGGCTTTTGCGTCAAGTTATGGCCAAATACGCTTGAGAATTAGGAAATAGAGGGGCTTGTGGCTAAATAATAATATCTTTATGAAATTATATACATTTTTGTAATTACAAGACACCTTGTCACATTCACACACACACACCACACATACACACCACACACACACTAACACACCTCAGTCACACCCACACTTACCCAGACTCTAAAAAGAATGCAGTGGTAAAATAATATATTTTTTTATTATTTTTACTTTTTTTTGTTTTTATCTTGTATATTTGTAAACTTACCTTCTAATGCATGCCATAACTATAACGAATCTCATTTTTAGGGTTCCGTAAAACGAAACCCTATTACTAAGACTTCGCTGTCTGTCCGTCTATCCGTCTGGCCGTCTGTCAGTCTGTCCGTCTGTCCGTCTGTCCGTCTGTCTGTCACCAGGCTGTATCTCAAGAACCGCGATAGCTAGCCACTAGACAGTTGCAAATTTCACAAATTATGTATTTCTGTTGCCGCTATAGCAACAAATACTAAAAACAAAATAAGTACATTAAATATTTAAGGGGGGCTCCCATACAACAAACGCGATTTTTTTGCCCTTTTTTGCTCGATATCAAAAATGACAACAGGTAGGCACTTGAAATATTCACAAAATACTCAGTTGTATTTTAACTTTAATAATAAAATTAAAGTAAAATAAATATTTAAGGGGGGCTCCCATACAACAAACATGTTTTTTTTTGGCGTTTTTGCCTTGTGGTACGGAACCCTTCGTGTGCGAGTCCGACTCGCACTTGGTCAGTTTTTGTATATCGCGCTTCTATATCATATTCTCCGTAAATTGAGAGGTCTGGCACTTGTGATACAGGACCTCCTAGTACAAGAGCCAGGGCTACACTGATGTTTGTATCTTGAAGTGAAAATAAACAAATTATTATTATTATTAATTAATTAAAAGAAAAATTTAGATTAAGTCTGACTGAAATGAAAGGTCAAGTTGAGTTACAACCTTATCATTATATTTTGAAATTCGATAACTCGTAAACGCCGTGATAGAGCAACGTGAATTTTTTATCAATGATAGATCTAATTAAGAGCAATCTTTCAGTGCCAGTTACAAGTCGTACTTTTGAGTCTTTTGGGTGAAAAAAATAAAAACATAAAACTGAATAAAAATTAATAACACGGTAACCAGAGGTGACACCTCAAAAATAAAAACTAAAAAATATGCGCCTAAAGATCCTTTATCAAACTTTATTAATATAAAAAAAATATCTGATCAGACACGTTTACAGAATTTATTTAATCTTTTTTCTAGGTGAAGTTCACGAAATATAAATATTTTTTTATAAAAAAAGGATTTTAAATAGGTACACACGTGAGTGTTCTACTCTTGCATTTAAAATGCACTTCTTGATCGATTTATGTGATAAACAGCATAGGGATTTTTTTGAGTGAAATCAAACACTGTGCGACCGCATTTCCTCTTAAAGGCGAACGCGCCAGGGTAGCCCGCGAAATTCAATTTTTTTTTACGTTTTTTGCAATTTGCTGGCCAGCATTATGTTGTATGTACGTTGTTTAAAATATGATTCGCGCCCGTAACAAGTATGTATTTACAGAATTATAATCATTAAAGTCACCAACACAACTCTCTAAGACCAAGTAATCCTATTGAATGACTATTACATGAAATCTTGACATTTTAGGATTATACTAACTTAAAAAGTTGTATTACTGATTATGATGATTATAATTCTGTAAATACATATTTGTTGCGGCCGCGAATCATATTTTAATCAACGTAGGTACAGACGCCAGCACATCAAGCTACCCGAAACTGTCAAATTTTCCCAATCAACTTTGAACCTTATGCTTTAGCGATAAAGTTGAAAATCTATTAAAGAAATTTGACAGATTGTTGTAGCTTGATGTGCTGGCGTCTGTACATACAACTTAACACTCACCAGAAAATTGCAAAAAACGTAAGAAAATTTGAATTTCGGGGGCTACCTTAGCGCTTCCCCCTTAAAGACAAAACGTCCTCAACGCGAGATGCCGCTACTAGTCGCATGAAGTTAATTTATGGCAGTTGGGTACTTTGCTAATTACTATAATAAATCAACGTGTCCTTGTTAACTCTGTGACACGCCGCTACAAGTCTATCGCCTTAGGCCTCATTTACGGAGACGCGGGGCGTCGCGCGTTGCGTTGAGCGGCGCGGCCCGCACTGAATTCAAATATATGGCGTTGTATGAGTGCGTTTACGGAGAAGCGATTTTAGACGCGTTTGTTTGAATTAGGGCGTTTTTTGCGGCCGAGCCCGCGGATGGCACCGACGCGTCCCACGCGGCGTTTATCGCGGCGGCGCACGCAGCGGCAATTCTCGATGAAGCTATGTGCCGCCGCGATGCCCGCCGCGTGCTTCGCTACATGCTAGAGGATTCGCCGCGGGCGCCGCGGCGGGCACCGCCACGCTTCCCGTCTCGCTTCTCTATGAACATGGTCGTATATTGCTATAAGTTTGTGTTTACGCGTGCGATGATGCGTGCCGCTTCACGCGCCGCCCCACCGTAAACAGAAAAAACGTCCGACGCGCCGCGAGACGCCACGCCACACGCGACGCGAGACGCCCCGCGTCTCCGTAAATGAGGCCTAAGGCACGCTGGGACTTATTGGGAATTTCAAATAGTGTTTATGACAATTTGGACACCAAAATTTACCTTGGATAGATAGACCTGAAGGATAGGGTGATACTCTGATACGAGTGTATATTGAACCATGCGCGCCTGATCTCTCTCCGGTCGTGTCCGTCCCATCGGGCTATGAGAGTGAAGGTAGAGAGAGTGCAGAGTTCAGAGTTCAGAGTTCATTTATTTGTCAGAAACATGAGTATGCACACACAAAGCATGCAAGACGTTAAGTACATCGGAGAAAGGATCACAGTCATGTTTTACCTCTACGGCGTACAAATATGTATTACTTATAATAAGATTTTAACAATTATTGAATTAATTGTAGCTATTAATTATTAAACATATACATATAAAATATACAATTAAATTAGATAAATAGAAGAGCAAAATATCATCGTCAAAATTAATTAAAATGTCAAAATAAGATAAAAATAACTAACAACAGCACCTGTGACTCTCTGCGGAAGATATAATAGTGCTCACACTTGTGTACTATTATATCTTCCGCGCCGAATTCTGGTCTTCGCTGAGATTGGTTGCCATGGCCGACCTTCGATCTGGAGGACTTTATATTGAACCATGGTTGACCAGTATACAACATTATTTTTAGTATCTGCGAAACCCGAAACTATTAGTGTCTAGTATTTTTATGAAAAGAATCTATATATAAAATTTCAAAACTGTATCATGAAAAATCACAAGGTTATAAGCTAAAACATGCTCACCCGCGCCGCTCGCGCCGCGCCGTCTTGCGCTCATTGATAATAGTTCCTAGGTAACTAACCGTTCGGCGCGGAGATTGGATAACCTACTTAATGCCGCTCGGTGTCCAACTTTTAACCTTTTTTAAATATTTTTGGGACAAAATATAACATGAGGTAAAAATTATTGGAATCGATTCAGTTACTTATTCTGAACACACTACGAGTATATTCAGGTTTCGCATATACTAAAAATAACGTTGTATAACTCACTCCTTGGTGACTATCTCGAAATAATAAAAAAAAATTCGAAAAGGGCCGTCTATTTAAATACCTAAACTGTTATACTCCTCTAACACATGAGTTCTAGAGCCCTAAGCTATGTCCTACTAATCCTACTATCCATCCTACTAATATACTCGAGAGCAATGAATCCGGGTCACTTAAAGAATGTTAAAAATCTCGGAAACTAAAAATGATAGGTTAATGCAATAAATTGTATTTAATAGACAATGTAATACTCCTTAAATGAAAGTAAAAAAAATATGAGTCACCATACATTTTATTAACACAAAATTACATAAAGAAAAAAACTGCTGATCTCTCCTTAAAACAAAAATAGGAAACATGAAATTTTTGAACTTTATTACGATTTTCTTGAATTTTAATACTTCGTATTGCCTCCTCGTGCTTCCATTACTGCGTTTACGCGGTTTGGCATGCTGTACACCAAGTTCCTTATACGATTTTGGGGAATATTCTCCCATTCCTCTGTGAGAGCAATTTTGAACTCACGAAGCGTGATTGGGGGAGGGTTTCGTTGTTTTACGCATCTGCCTAGCTCGTCCCAAGCATGCTCGATCGGGTTGATATCCGGGCTGCGCGCTGGCCACTCCATACGAGTAATGTTCATCTCTTGAAGGTAGTCATTCACAATCCTACCTCTATGAGGTCGGGCATTGTCATACATAAATATAGCATCCTCACCTAAATTGACCATAAATGGACCAACGTGATCATTGAGGATTTCTTCCACATATCTTACGCTAGTTAAAGAGCCGTTTTCTATGATCACCAGCTCTGTGCGACTTTCAGAAGAAATTCCGGCCCACACAAGTACAGACCCACCACCGTAGGCTACTTTTTCTTCGATGCATGCTTGCTTGAATCTTTCCCCTGGTCTTCGATACACTCTGTGTCTTCCATCGTGCTTGTAGAGCATAAATTTTGATTCGTCGGAGAACATAACTTTTGACCAATCTTCAATACTCCAATTTACGTGGCTCTGGGCATATCTTAGTCTTGAAATACGATGCCCACGCTCCAGTTTAGGGCCGTTTGCAGGTCTAAGGGGTTTTAAGTTAGATTCAGCAAGCCGACGTCTTACTGTCCATGCACTTGGGTTACTTCCTCCGAGGCGTCGAAACTGATTTGTGAGTTCAGTTCCTGTGAGAAAGCGATTTCGAAGCATGGTGTTCACCAAGTATCGGTCTTCTCGTGCTGTGGTACACCTGGTTCTGCCCGTTCCTGGTCTGCGTAGGTTAGAACCAGTTTCTTCGTAACGTCGGAGAACTCTTTGTACTGTTGACAGCGACACACCGACAGTCCTGGCTGTATCGCGCTGACTCCGGCCGGTTTCCAGCATTGTAAGTATTCTGGTGCATTCTTCAGGCGTAAGCGACATAATTTCAGCTTGAATAATGAACATAGAGCACTATCAACATGGTTTATGTACCCACATAAATGACAGATTACAAACAAAAGCAAAACCAAATGCTGTAATTTCGTAGTTCCATCTTCGAAAGGTGCCCTTTTTCAAATTTGATTTTTTTATGATATAACTTTACAATAACTAAGAAGTTTTAATACCTTCATTTAAGGAGTATTACATTGTCTATTAAATACAATTTATTGCATTAACCTAGCATTTTTAGTTTCCGAGATTTTTAGGATTCTTTAAGTGGTGGATTCATTGCTCTCGAGTGTATTAACGACAAGACCGCCCATTGTGTCACCCTTTGTACAGTTTCTAGATTTATATGTCTGTAATTTATATGGTGTACATAATAAAGAGTATTCTATTCTATTCTATTATAAACGGGAAGGTTTGTGAGGATGGATGGATGTTTGTTAGTCTTTTATGCAAAAACAACTGTGTGGATTTCTATGAAACTCCAGTAATATAGCTTATACATCAGAATAACTCTTTTTATTCCGATATTCCCACGGGCTCGAAACTTATGCGGGTGTAACCGCGGGGCACTAATAGTATGCTGCGGAATAGGGCTAAAATATGAATAGAAGATGCAAATATTCAGTACCTGCGGTATGCACCGCACAATACAGTACGTAAGCCTTTTATATTCTACATTTTCCCATTATTCTGGCGTTCTGCCAGAATTCGTTCAGCTTTTAAAAGAACAATCACTTCTTTAATCCAAGATACCTAAGTATAATTTTTTTCTATTTTACACGAATAAAACGCCAGCGCCATTCGTTTTAGCTAACTACTTCAGGAAATTTAGTTTGTTGGGTGTCTACTGATTTTCTGAGACTTGTGGCAAAGTAATAATAATAGCCTCCCCGACCGTTTTCGGTCACGGTGGCCAATCTCAACGGATATTAGCCAGGTACGCAGGAGATATTATAGTGCACAAGTGTGTGCGCAAACACAGGTGCACTCTCTGTTCCTTTACTCTCATAGTCCGATGGGACGGCAATCCGACACGACCGGGGAGAGTTCAGGCGCAGAACCAACGGCTTTACGTGCTTTCCGAGGCACGGGGGTATTAAACCGCCAACTTCCAAACTCCGGACCATCTTCACATACCAAAACCCCTCCGTGCCTTGGAAAGCACGTTAAGCCGTTGGCCCCTGGCTTTCATTCTTGGATCTATGACAGTCGTCACTGGTCGTCAGAAGCCCGAAAGTCTGACAACCAGTCTTACCGATGGTTATCGTATTACCAAGTTACCACTGGGTTGTGGAGGTCAGATAGGCAGTCGCTTCATATAAAATACTGGTATTCAGCTGCATCCGGTTAGACTGGAAGCCGACCCCAACATAGTTGGGCAAAGGCTAGGCAGATGGAAGGTTGGGAACTGGGCCTTGTTGGCGCAGCCGCAGCCGTGAGGCACACTTTCCTTCTAATTTCTTATATCGGACCTTTGACTTATATATTACTTAAAATCATTGCATCGGACTTATTATTATACTAGCTGTAACCCGCGGTTGTACCTGCGTAAGTTTCGATCCCGTGGAAATATCGGGATAAAAAGTAATAATAGCCTATGTGTCAATCCAGGGTGTCAGCTAACTCCATACAAAATTTTATCAAAATTGGTCCAGCCGTTTGAGCATGAAGAAGTAACAAACATATAAACACACACACACACTATATAAATAAATATAATAAATAATAAATAAATTCTTTATTTCACCAAAAGCCAATTCATAACAATATTCAAAGACAAAAGAGCGTAGAGGCTTATAACTAGGTCACAATAATTTAAATACTCTGACTCCTAAACTAGGTGTAGGTGCCTGTGTCTTAGGAGTCAGTGATTCTTCGTTACAAACAAAGCCATATTATACTAAAACGGGACGTTTCAACAATAAGTAAATGGTGTAAAAGAAAAACAGTATAAAATTTATGTAAGGGAAACACTAAAGAAAGACGTTTAACTGTGTGGAGCACGGGCGTAGCCAGGTTTTAGTATCGGGAGGGGTTCAAGAAAATAAAGCGAAAAAGTACATAAAATAACCCTTAAATATTAAAGAATTAAAGATGTGAAAAATAGATACAGAAAAATATCCTCGAAAGAATTGGGGGAGTCCTTTTTCGAGTAGTGGGACAATATAAACTATGAGCTAAATAAAAAAATAACGTTCTGTTATATATCACAGAAACACAGAATATTACAAAATTAATCTTCTGTTTTTCTTTTTAAATATAATAACTACACTACTTCATTCGCATCAATTTCTATCCCATAGTGAATGTTCAGGAGAGCCAAGCCGTTCAGTCTGTTTTCACTTGTGTTCTTATTTTGATTCTATGAATGTTAATAGCTGGACTTTTCGGGGGGGGTTTGAACCCCCAAAACCCTCCCCCTGGCTACGCCCGTGGTGTGGAGTGGCGAATTAATGTAAGGTCTGAGTGTGTGTGTAGTGAGTAAGTGTAGGATGTATGTGTGTAAATGTAGTGAGTAGGTGTAGGGTGGGTGTAGTGAGAAGAGTGGGGTGTAGTCACTGCATATCCGTTTAAGGTTAAAATTAGATTTAGGTAGTTAATTTTCATTGTAAATTACCCAGTAGAAGATCCTCAGTGTTATCATAACTCAGTGTTTGGAGATAATCTCTAAGTAAGTTTTTGCATTGGTATTTAGGGCACGAATAAATTTTTAACTTTTTATTTAGGAAGTTGTACATTTTAATGCTATTAACGTAGAATTGGCGTTTGGCAAAGGCAGTTCTGTGGCGTTCATGAGGGAAAACGTTATGCTTAAGTCTGCCAGTCGGTTCCTTTGGAGGGCGGACAGAGTGTTTGCGTAGGGTCGCCAGAAGCACATAAAGTTGCCTTACTGTGAGAACCTTGCAATCGGAATAGAGCTGCACAGTGGGGTATCTACGTGGACGAGAGAGCATTACCTTAAGGACAGCTCTCTGGGCTCTCTCAAGGCGGATAAATACATTTTGGGTGGCACCACCCCAAACGGGCAAGCAGTACGTTAGAACAGAACGGCATAGGGCAAAATATACTAGTTTAAGCGTGTCGTTATCAGCAGAGTTTCTCAACTTCTTGAATACGTATATTAGCTTACGTATGCGGGACGTGACTTTGACTATATGGGGGTGCCAGTTGAGATGCTCGTCAATGAGTACTCCTAGATACCTTACACAAGTGGATTTGGCAAGGCAGAGGCAGCTACACTGCGTTGAGGAACCGCAAGTGTGTGCTTTTAGGGTAAGGGCATTTGAGGGACACAGATTTGACCGAATTGCAAAGGGAACGTATACCGATTTATCGACATTTAAAGTGAGCATGTTATTAGCCAGACATTTCATTACGTGGGACAGCGCAGCCTCGGCGTGTTGGTATGTCTGGGGCCAGTCATAACCATCTACAACAAGGGCAGTGTCATCCGCGTATGTGTATATCTTACAATTTTCAAGAGGCAGTTTGCAGAGTTCATTTATATAAATGAGAAAGAGAGTAGGCCCTAGAATGCTGCCTTGTGGAACCCCGTATGTCATTGGAAGCTCGTCACTTTCGTAGAGGCCGATTTTTACAATTTGGGTACGATCGCTGAGATAGTCTGCGAAGATTTTCAATGGGTGTCCACGTATTCCAATGCTTTCCATTTTATTCAATAAGGCTGGGGCAGAAACGGTGTCAAATGCCTTTGACAGATCAAGGAAAATTCCCAGGCACTTGTGTTTACTATCTAGCGTCCTAGCCACGTGATTAGACAAATCCATGACTGCGTCTTCGGTACTAATTCCTTTTCTGAAACCATATTGGTTATTCGCTAAGATGTTGTTTGCGTCGAGAAAACTGGTCAGGTTCTTATACAGTATTCGTTCTAATATCTTTGACATTGCTGTTAAAATCGAAATTGGACGGTAGTTGTTGACATCGTCTCTGCACCCAGACTTGTGAATAGGGTGAACTACTGCTTTTTTAAACGCCTTTGGAAAGACACCTGCACTTATAGACAAGTTACAGATATGTGTAATAACCGGAACTAATACGCATCTCGAGGCCTTTATTATTTTAGACGGTATACAGTCTGAGCCAGTAGCACAATCAGTCCTAAGACCCAAAATAATGGAGTCAACATCGCTTTCGGTTACTTCAAGGAGGGCCATTGAACTACACGACTCAGAATTCGACACAGAACTGTGTACCATTGAGGGTGGTTTAAATTTCGAAGCCAAGCCACTGCCTACATTAGCAAAAAAGTTGTTGACGTGATTAAGTGAGGATTTTGGATTATCAGTTAAATGTAACAGGTCAAAAGAAGTTGAAGACTGAGTTTGAAGATCCGAGACTTTCTTAATAACATTCCAAGTAGCTTTAACATTATTTTTTGCGTTACGAAACTGTTCCTTTTCATACGAGCGTTTAAGTTTTCTCAGCAGGGAGTTACAGAAATTGCGATAGCGAGTGTAGGTGATTCTTAATATTAGGTTATGTTCCGACTTTTTGAGTTTAACATGCATGCGATCACACTCACAAACTTTCGACTTTATAATATTAGTGTGATTTATTTTTTGTTTGATCAGCGGTGCTATTCTGTAAAAATCTCACCGTGAAAACTTAGGTGAAGTGAGCGTGGAGTGAGCTGTCAACAGTGTCAATTCCTAGCAAAAACAAACTCACTTCACCTAAGTTTTCATGGGGAGATTTTTACAGAATCGACCGGCTGATGTACGAGTATGTATCTGGCGTATTGTGTGTCTTTTAGTCTGTGCTAAGTAAATAAATCTATTTTTTCTTTCTTTCTTATAATGTACACCACATAAATTACAGACATAAATATATAAATCAAGAATAAGAATTCCTTTAGCGCTAAATGTTAGTGATTTGTGGTTGTTAGCGACGAAGAAACTCTAGAATAAGTTAGTCTATAAGTAGTAGTATAGTATAGTAAGTAGTAAATTAGTTAAAGATCTAGAATGTTCCAGAGAATAAAGTGGGCGTTTCTTCATGTTTTTTATTTTCGCCGCTCGGTGGCACCACTTGTACCAAAGGGTCATAAGCCTAAATATGAGGAAACTTTACCGTAAGGAGAGCCGTTTTAGTTTTTCGATTATTTTAAGGTTTAAATTAATGAATATGGCTTAGATCTTTTGTACATAGTTAGAATAAGTCAATACCTATGTTATAAAATCAAAACCTATGTAAAAAGCGATGCCCAACCACTAAAAATTGCCAAACAAAGTTTCCCATACAAAGTGCACATTGGTGCCGTGTGCAAACTTCATGGGCTGTGATTGGTCGAGGCAAAAAGGATTAGTGCCGTGTGCAAATTTCAAGGATTGTGATTGGTCACAGGAAACTATAAAAGTAGGGCCATTTTCGGTGGTCGGGCATGGGAAAAAGGATTCGCCGCTCGACGCTCGCCGTGAACGGACGTGCTGCTCTCCACCGCTGAGTCATCGCTGAGTCACCGCTCTCGCCGCCCGGCCTCGTTACGCTCGCCGTAACGATCTCCGTAGTCTCCGACTACGACCCGTTTTTCTTTCGACAGTGCCTTTTTCAAGGCGCTGTTGTTAAGAGTATTTCGACAGAATCCTGTCAAAAACGTTTTCGTCGTTTGTTGTGGCCCCTTCAGGGTAAAACCACAGTTTCGTGGTCCTTGGTGGAAACCTCACGGTGACAACGAAGCCAAGTGGGTGGTGCCCCAATCCACCAGCCTAACCCCTTCAGGGTTAGGCAGTCAATTGGAGTCGGGAGCTAGAATCTTGGCCTTGGGGGGTCTCCTAGTCAAGCCTAGCTTCGTTACTAATATCGCATTCGTCCACAGCTTTGCACCTAGTACGGTTGGGTGTGTCAACCCCTTCGTACTAGGACCGGTCTGGGTGTCTCTACACCCATTTCACTAGACCGGTTAGGAACCCGTTCGCGCATTAAGATTAGCGACGGGATACAAGCTTAGGGCTCACCTTAGGTACTCACCTCCCTGTCTTCACCCGGCAGGGAGGGTAGGATCCACACACCCCCGGGCCTTCCCACCCGGGGCTAGGTTGTTAGGTTTGATAGGGTTTCACGCCCCTATGCGTTGTCCTTTTCCCGGACCCTCGCCCCCGCTCTAACCACCATGACGGACGCTATGTTATTAGCCTTCGTCAAGGAGGTTCTTTTTAAGGATCCGGCTTTCCTCGCGAAATACGGGAAGCAACTGCTGAAATTTCAGCGATCCCCCCCCTCCCATCATGACTCAATCGCTGTCTTCAGCGACGCTCTGGAGAGCCCTTTGTCACCACCTATGGCCGACAAAGGGATCTCTCCCATTACTCCTCCTAACCCCTCTGTAGGGATCAATCTGGAAATCCCGGAGCAACTGTCCGTCCCGACAATTGCTCCCCCTCCGATTGAGGTCGCCACAGCCCCCATTTCGGCACCTTCTGTGCCAGCCGCTGTTGTCCCTGCGACAACTAGCGCTCCCAAAACTAAACCTGAGGCCATGGATACGTCCGTGCCTCAGCCTGACCCCGAAGAAGCCCTCTCAGCCTCTTCCTCCTCCGAAGACGACTTTGAAGTCGTCGGAAAGGGAGGCAAGAGGAAGAAGGGCAAGTCCTCCCACGCCAACAAGGCTAAAAAGCCTGTCGCGGCCCCCCCGTCCAAAAGTCAAAGTTCCCTCGTCCTCGGACTACAGGGAATTCACCCGCCTTCTGCAGGTACGGAACTATTCGTTCCATACCTACTCCCTCCCAGAGGAAATCCCCACCCGCGTCGTCATCAGACACGTCCCTAAAGAGATCTCCACAGAGGAGATCAAGGATGACCTTATCTCCCAAGGCATCCCCGTTTCTGCTGTGCACCGCTTGCACAGAGCCCGAAAAGGACCAGTCTACGACATGGTCCTGGTCATCTGCGATCCCACTGACGGTCATCACCCGATCTTCAAAGTGAAGTCGGTCTGCTCCCTATCGGGCATCTCAATAGAGAAGCCCCGCAAGTCCAATCTCATTGGACAGTGCCATCGATGCCAATTATATGGCCACTCCCAGTCCAACTGCTTCGCGACTCCTAGATGCGTCAAGTGTCTAGGTGATCACGGCACAGCTGACTGCTCCCGTCCCAAGGACCGCACCCTGTGCACTGAGCCACCGAGCTGCGTCCTTTGCGGCCAATCCGGGCACCCGGCTAACTACCGGGGATGCCCCAAAGCCCCTAAAGCCTCCTCCTCTAAACTGGCCAAGCGCGCAAGCGAACGCCAGCAAAGAGAGTGCCCTTCCTTGAAGGTCCCATCTCCTCAATTGCCCGTTCGGCTTAGTCCTCAGAGACCCTCTCCCTGGGCTAGCCTGTTCCACCAACAAGCTCCCGCAGCTTCGGTGCCTTCCCAACCCCAGCCCCCCCCAGCGCTGATGGCAATCACCATCCCACAGCCATCAGCAGCCCCCTCAGCTCCATCAGTCCCGTTGGCCCCAGCTGCCTCCCCGGTAGCCCAACCCACCATCATTGCCCCAGGACCCAGTAGGTCTCCCCAACCCCCCGTCTCCGGCCCTCAGCCCAGCAGCATGGAGGTTATAATCGGTGCTTACGCATCATTTATCGCCCCCGCTAACGCTATGGCAGCGGAAATTCAAGCCTGCAATGGCAATCCTCGGCGCATTGCCGAGATTTTCAATGCGTATCCAGAAATTACGCAAGTCCTCCAAACCCTAAAATTCTAAGTGAACCATTATGGATCAACAAAGAATAATAGGAGTAACCAAACCCCGATCCCTCAAGCTAGGTTTCTTCAATGCCAACGGCATTTCTGGACAGCGTGATGAGATCGCTACTTTCCTACGTGACCATCAGCTGGACGTCCTCTTAGTTCAGGAAACCTTCCTGAAGCCCCACCATCGCAACCCGAACATTGCCAACTATAAACTAGTTCGCAATGATAGGGCTCGATGTCACAAGGGTGGTACCCTCATCTACTTCCGAAAATCCCTTCATTGCTCCCCAATGGACCCTCCTCCTCTCCTCTCTCACCTGGAGGTCTCTATCTGTCGGCTTGGCATGACTGGGCATCAATCGATACTTATCATCTCTGCTTACATCCCGCCCAGTTCTGGTGGTGAAGATCCCATCTCTCTCACCAACGACTTCACCGCCCTCTTCGGTATGAGTGACTCCGTCATCATGGCGGGGGATCTCAATGCCAAACATCCCGCCTGGAACAGTAACACTACCTCCACCCGAGGTAGATTCCTGTTCAACCTAGGCCCCACCCTTAACTTCGACGTCATCGCGCCGATGCACCCCACCCACTATCCTAATGATCCCACCCTGAATCCTGACGTGCTCGATGTTGCGCTGCTCAAGAATGTAAACCTCCGTTTGCAATCTATCGAGACGCATCAAGAGCTTAATTCCGACCACCGCCCGGTCACGATCCAACTAGTTCCCTATTCGGGCCCCCGCGACCCCAACCAGCCCCCTCAGACCAAAATAGTCACTGACTGGGGGAAAGTAAGCGAAAAGCTGAAATCCACCACGTCACCCCACCTGGATGCCATTCCCGACCAAATTGTCTCAGTCGCAGACACGACGGGCGCGATCGCCTCGTTTACAGAGCACGTTCAATCCGTATTGACGGATTGCTCACGGGAAGTTCCAGTGATGGAAGACCATCGCTGGAAATTACCGGCTGACGTACGTGATCTGATAACCGAGAAGAACGCGTCCATCCGTGCCTATGACTCTTTTCCCTGTGACGCGAACAAAGCCCACATGCGCCATTTACAGCGTGCTGTAAAGAAACGCATAACAAAGCTGCGTTCCGAGGGATGGGACAAGTTGCTCGGCGAACTGGAACCCAACCACCAAGCCTTCTGGCAGCTTCAGAGGAAGCTTCGCTCCCCCGAAGAGGCCTCCGTGCCCCCTCTCGTACACCCCGACAAGACCATAGCCTTCGACAACTCTGAAAAGGCCGAATGCCTCGCCGTCAGTCTAGAGTCCCAATGCACTCCCAGCTCTCAACCAGTAGATCAAGCGCACCTCGACAAGGTGAACGCTGAGGTCGAACGTAGAGCCTCCCTCCCGCCAGTTGAAGACCCTGATGATCCTCTGCCTCCCGTCACGTCTGACGAAGTGCAAGACATCATTAAAGGGTTCGAAACTCGTAAAGCCCCCGGTTCGGATGGTATCACCAATAAGGTGTACAAACTCCTCCCCGCCCACCTCATTCTGCTCATGACCGCCATCTTCAATGGCGCTCTGAGCAATAACATCTTCCCCCAAGCGTGGAAACAAGCCACGGTCATCGGTATCCCAAAGCCAGGCAAGCCCAAGTCTGAGCCCTCCAGCTACCGTCCCATCAGTCTGCTCAATGTTTTCGGCAAAATCTATGAGAGGCTTATTTATAGGCGTCTCAGGGACTTTGCCGAAGCAAAGAGCCTTATCCCAAATGAGCAGTTTGGTTTTCGAACTAAACACTCGTGCATCCACCAAGTCCACCGCATCGTCGAGCACATCAGCGCTGGTTTCCAACGCGGTGCTTCGACAGGCGCTTTGTTCTTCGACATAGCGAAAGCCTTCGACAAGGTCTGGCACAATGGCTTATTATATAAGCTCTACCTCCTAGGTGTGCCAGACCGTCTCGTGCTCATCTTACGAGACTTTCTGTCGGATCGTACTTTCCGCTACCGCATCGAGGGCGCTCTCTCCCCCCCACACCCGATCCGTGCCGGAGTTCCCCAGGGTTCCGTCATATCCCCCCTCATATTCACCCTGTTCACCAGTGACATCCCCAAAAGTAAATCGGCTCAGTTGGCTCTCTTCGCCGACGACACGGCCATTTACTGTTCAGGGAACAGTCAGGACTCCATCGCCCGTAATCTCCAAACCTCCGCAAACGCCTTAGGCGATTGGTTCCGGAAATGGAGAATCGAGGTCAACCCCGATAAAAGTCAGGCGGTACTCTTCTCAAAACCGCGCCGATTCACCCCCCCTCTCCCCACTCCGATCTCTATGTATGGCAAGCCGATCCCTTGGGCTAAGCAAGCCAAATACTTAGGGGTCATTCTCGATCACCGACTCAATTTCAAAGAGCACATAAAGACGGCGCGTTCGCGCGCCGCTTTCGCTCTCGGTAGGCTCCACTCCTTACTGACTGCCCGCAGCAAATTGTCACTTAAGTGCAAATTGCGCCTTTACACCGCGGTCATCCGTCCAATCATGACCTATGTTTGTGTAGTCTTCGCCCACGCCAATCCCCGCTACCTGCACAAAATGCAGACCCTCCAAAACCGTCTCCTCAGGAAGGTCACGGGAGCCCCCTTCTACGTCCGAAACGTGAACCTCCACGTTGATCTCAAACTCCCCACCGTCCAGCAGTTCATGAAGCGCCTCTCCAAGCGCTTCTTCGACTCTGCTATTAAGCACCCCAATCCCCTGATTGTGGCGGCCTCCACTTACACTCCCTCCCGCATAAGCTCGATTCGCCGACCAAGGCATACCCTCACCACCCCCGACGACGACACTACTCTCCTCCAGGAGAGTAGTAAGACCACTAGTACTCTCAAGAAGTACAAGCCCCGTCATCCGTCCTTCCGCCCTCGCCGTCGAGGCCCGTCGCGACGCCCCGTAACATGCCCGCCCCGACCCTTGCTCGAGCCAGCCCGCGCCGCTGAGCCTGTAGTGCAAAATCAGTCCCCAAATAATACCGATCCAGCCTGTCCCTTGCTGTCCTCTCCCAGCGACGCCCTAAGCCGAGGTCCGAACCCCACCGGGGGGTGCCCTTAGCGTGTAGTCGCTTAGTTTTTAGTTTTTAGTTTTAAGCCCTGGCTGGAGGCCTCAATTTATTGTGGCATCCACAGGAAAGTCCGGTTAAGTAGTGACGACCTCTCAAGGTCAACTACGAGATGCCATGATAAAAAAAATAAAAAAAAAAAAAAAAAAAAAAAAAAAAAAAGGTGGTCGGGCATTCCGAATCCAGAAGTGCAATGAAGAAAGTCTAAAAATAAATAAGAAGAAATATTTTGAAGTGTTTTATTATTTGAAGTCTATCAACGCTGCTCAGCATCTCCCGCCAGCGAGCCCGGTTAAGTCCAAGCGCAACAGTGGTCCTTCGAGAGCCGGATCGGGTTAAAGAAGATGCCTTCTACAAGAGCAGGAGCAGGGCGTTCGAAGACTACAGAAGAGAGTACATCGTCATCAGACTGGAGTATGAATACGCCAAGTGAAACGGCAAGCGAGTCGACTACGGGCACGTCAGTTACGAGTCGATCGACACTCACGAAGAGGACGCCACCGCCCAGCACAAAAGGTCAGCCGCCACCCGCTTGTCAGTCAGAAGACGCTGCTGGAAAAGAATCAACTTCAGGGAAAGCTACCGCCACCGCCCCCGCCCCCCGCACCATTGAAGAACAAGCAGAAGAGTCAAATCACGCGCGCCAAGAAGACAGCCACTCCACGCGGCAGAACCTAGAAAGAAGTATTGCGGTGAAGTTACGTCAGAATGAAGGAAGTGTACCGACGTCACGAGAAGGGAGTCTGCAACGGCCTCACTTCAAGAAACCGACCCGCGATACAGATACGCAGTCTGTCCGCTCGTCACACAGAAGAAAGGCAGAAGCTCAAGCAAGGTTAACAGTGGCTTTAAGAGAACTAGAACTAGCAGAAGCGCGATCGAGAGTGGCTCAAGCTGAACTAGAACTCGCAGCAGTTGAGACAGAAGAGGAAGACGGCGCGGGAGAAGAGATATTCGAGCGAACTGAAGAGGTGGAAAAGTGGTTCATCGAAACCGGACCCAAGCCAAGAAAGGATCAGAGGCCGGTTAATACAGAAGAGAAGAGAAGTGATATCCAGGAGTTAGCCCAAGTCATTATGAAGCTATCTGAAAAGTCACGCGACACGTCAAAGCAACTCGACCTTCCACATTTCGGTGGTTCCTGTGAAGAATGGCTTGCATTCAAAAGATCGTACGAAGATATGGCTGCCTCTTTCACCAACGCGCAGAACTTAGCACGTCTCAGAAGAGCAATACAAGGGACAGCTAAGGAAGCAGTTCAGAGCCTACTCTTTACTGCAGAAGACCCACATGAAGTGATGAAAGGGCTGGAAGCAAGATTTGGAAGACCTGGAGCATTGGCTTTAGCGGAACTGGATAAAATGAAGAATCTGTCCAAGGTGAGTGAAAACCCAAGTGATATATGTGTTTTCGCGAGTAGAGTGAAAAATGCCGTCGAAACAATCAAGGCATTAAAGAAGCCGCAATACCTCAGTTCGCCGGAAACCCTGAAGGCCATAGTGGACAAAATGCCACCGTCCATGAAGTTCCGGTGGTTCGCCTACCATAGAAGTAGAAGAGAGGAAGAAATCCAGGAACTGTTACTCGTAGAAGCATTTCTGGAGATAGAAGCCGATATGTGCGGGGACTTTGCTCCACCCGAAGTGTTAACGGAGCAGAAGAAAGGAACACGAAAACCCGTACATACGGTTCAAGAAGTGTCAAAAGAAAAGTTCAAGAAGATGTGTCCAATTTGTGAAGAAGAACATTTCGCGATAGAATGCGAGAAGTTCAAAGCAGCTAACATTGATGAAAAATGGGACATCATTAAGAAAGCAAGAATTTGTTTCAAGTGTCTCCGATTTAAACATTCAAGAATAAATTGCAAAGCTCCGGTCTGCAAGCAGTGTAAAAGATGGCATCACACTATCCTACACTCTGACAGACCACCAAAATCGTCAGAGAAGAAGACAAATGAAGAAGAAAAGAAAGACACAACGGAAGAGAAAGTCGCCTCAATCCACAACACCAGAAAAGAAGATAGGGTTTATCTGAAAATTATTCCAGTGAACCTTTATGGACCGAAGGGTAAGGTTCGCGTGCTAGCACTGCTGGAAGAAGGGTCGACGGTCACACTCTTAGACGCAGCGATAGCCGAAAAGATCGGAGCTGTAGGAGAACGAGAGACCCTTGCAATCGAAACAGTCGGCGGAAAAATAATAAAGAAAGACAGCTCACAGAAAATCAAGCTCAAGATAGAAGGAGCTCACCAAAGGAACAAGAAGTCTATTGATGTAAGAACCATCGATGACCTGAAGCTGTCCGAGCAAAGCATAAATAAAAACAGTATAAAGAACTGCCAACACCTGAAAGCAATTGAAGAGCAACTCCTCTACGTCGCCGAAAGACCTAAACTATTGATAGGACAAGACAATTGGGGACTCATAGTGACCAGAAGACTGAAGAGAGGTAAACCAGCTGATCCAGTGGCTTCCCTGACAGACCTAGGTTGGGTGCTACATGGATGCGACTCAGGAGCGAACGCTATAGTAAATTTCATTCACCATGGCGAGTCTACAAGCAACGAAGAAGACATCGAAGCGATAGTCCGAGAGCACTTCCAGTTAGAGTCTCTTGGGATCCAGGATCGGTCACCAACGAATGACAGCGATAGAAGAGCTTTAGAAACCCTCGAGAAGACTACAACGAGACTGGCAAGTGGTCAATTTGAAACGGGGCTCCTGTGGAAAAAGGAAGATGAGAGCCTGCCCAATAACTACAAGCACGCCCTCCGACGCCTATACAACCTGGAAAAGAAGCTAGGTCAAGATAAAGAAGTCAAAGAGTCTTACGAGAAGCAGATTCAGAGTCTGATTGAAAAGGGATACGCAGAGTTGGCACCAGCAACTTCGAACAAAGGAAGAACATTTTATTTACCGCACTTCGCCGTCGTTCATCCAATCAAGAAGAAGCTCAGGATAGTTTTTGACGCAGCCGCTAAGTGTGATGGGAAAAGCCTCAACGACGCCTTACTACCAGGTCCAGACCTATTACAATCATTATTCGGCGTTCTGCTGCGCTTCAGGGAAGGGCCAGTGGCTGTGATGGCCGACATCCAAGACATGTTTCTCCGAATCAAAGTAAGAGAAGAAGATCGAGACAGCCTCAGATTCCTGTGGCGTGGCAGTGAAAGATCGGATAAGCCAAAAGAATATAGGATGTCTTCAATCATCTTCGGGGCAGCGTCGTCACCAGCAACAGCGATATATGTGATGAACAAAAATGCAGAAGACTTCGGAAAAACACATCCAAGAGCAGTGGAAGCCATAAGAAGAAACCACTATATGGACGACTATTTACAAAGCTTCTCATCTACCGATGAAGCGAAGAAAATATCGAAAGAAGTAAAAGAAATTCACGAAACTGCAAGTTTTCATCTGAAGGGTTGGGCCAGCAATAATGAAAAGGTTCTGTCAGAGGTGGAAGACATCAAAAGGGAAGATTCTCTACAACTAACTAAGGAAGAAAAGACTCTGGGCCTGCGATGGCTGGTGAAAGAAGATATGTTAGCCTTCAACATAGGGCTAAGAAACACGTCAAAGGAACTACTGGGTGGTGAAAGAGCACCAACAAAAAGAGAAGTAACGAGTGCTGTGATGTCTACATTTGACCCCATGGGTTTTGCAACGCCAGTTCTAATTCAAGGAAAGAAATTAATACAAGATATTTGGAGAACACAGATAGGCTGGGACGACACAATTAAGGAAAACCAGAGAGAAGCCTGGATCAAATACTTAGAAGAAGTATCGACATTATCAAAGCTGAAAATTCCAAGATGCGTCTCGCCTTACACGAAGAAAGGACAGCTGCACACGTTCACCGACGCGAGCGAAGAAGCCTACGCAGCGGCGGTCTATTGGAGAATAGTTGCATCCGACGGAAGCGTCCACGTCTCAATGATCGCTGGCAAAGCAAGGGTGACGCCAACGAAGCCAGTCTCAATTCCAAGGTTAGAACTACAAGCGGCCTTACTTGGCAGTAGACTGGCAGCCGCGGTGGAACAAGAGACGGACCTAGAAATATCCAGCAAGACCTACTGGACAGACTCCAGCACGGTACTACAATGGATCAAGGCAGAACCAAGGAAGTTCAAAACTTTCGTGGCCAATCGACTGGCAGAAATTGAGGAAAAGACCAAGCCGGGAGACTGGAGATGGGTACCAACTAAAGAAAACCCAGCAGATGACGCCACGAGAGGAACCCCAGCAGAATTTGATCACAGCGCCAGATGGTTCCAGGGCCCGATGTTTCTCCGACAACCAGAAGAAGAATGGCCCTTCCAAGACTTCAAGCCAGAGGGTATAATGTTGGAAGAAAAAAGCAAACATAAAGTGACAGCAATGAAGGCTGAAGAAAGAGTCTTGATCGATCTAGAGAGATTCTCGAGCTGGGAGCGATTGCTGCGCGTTACAGCCAGAGTAATTGCCTTCACACGCATCCTGTTGGAGAAGAGTCATAAAGAAATCAATGCCGCCGTGCGCCAGAGGGACGAACCCTGGAGACCGCGGAGAAGATCTCAAAAGGAGAAGACACCGATCACTAATCGATTAACCAACAAAGAAGAAAAGAAAAGGCTGTACCTACCCCTGGAGGAGGAACACCTACGTAAGGCCGAAGAGATATTATTGAAGCTAAGTCAGAATGACAGTTTTAATGCAGAAATAAGAAGTCTGAAGGCAGAAAAACTCTTAGAAAACGCAAGTCGACTCAAAAGGATCGACGTTTACATGGGAAGCGACGGGTTAATCAAGCTAAGAAGCAGAACCATGAAGTTCCGCGACGACGGGAGAAGGAGAATGAACCCTATCATCTTGGACGGCAAGCAAAAGATAACAAGACTCATCATTCAGCATTATCACAAGAAGTTCCTCCACGGAAATATCGCTACCGTGATGAATGAGATCCGCCAGAAATACTGGATCCTAGGGTTGAGAACCACCTTAAAGGCAGTCGTGCACGGTTGTCAGTGGTGCAAAGTGAAGAAAAGTCTACCAGAAATACCCCCAACGGGAGACCTCCCGAGCGAAAGGCTGCAGCATCATCAGTTCCCATTTTCATGCTCAGCAGTAGATTATTTTGGACCAATGCAAGTCCATGTCGGAAGAAGAAGCGAAAAACGCTGGGGAGCATTGTTCACTTGCCTCACCACAAGGGCCATTCATCTGGAGCTGGTGTCCTCTCTCAGCACCAGCTCAATGATCATGGCATTACGACGAATGTCGGCAAGAAGAGGAACCCCAAGAGTTATATTCAGCGACAACGGGACCAATTTCGTCGGCGCGAACAAAGAATTGGAAGAGGCCGCGCAAGAAAAAGGCATCAAGTGGAAGTTTATTCCCCCAGGAAGCCCAAACATGGGAGGCGCTTGGGAAAGGCTAGTAAGGTCAGTCAAGACGGCACTGGCAGTGGTTTTGAATGAGAAAAGCCCGCCCGAGGAAGTGCTTCACACGTTATTAACTGAGGTTGAGCACATAGTAAATTCTAGACCTCTGACACCCGTTAGTGCGGATCCTGAAGATGAGGAGGGTCTGACCCCGAACCATTTTCTGCTGGGAAGATCGTGTGGGGCGGTGGCACCAGGGGAATTCAACGACAAAGATTTAGTCGGAAGAACGAGCTGGAGAACTACACAAAGGTTGGCGGACCATTTCTGGAAGAGATGGGTTAAAGAATATCTCCCCCTCCTGATGCCAAGAAAGATAAAGGGGAGAGAAACCAATGACCCCAGAGAGGGAGACATCGTGTTGATCGTGGACTCAACGCTACCCCGGAATTCTTGGCCTCGCGGGGAAGTTATTAAGGCATACTCCGGTCCAGATGGGAGAACTAGAGTGCTGGACGTGCGGACGTCGGGAGGAGTGCTTCGACGACCAACGCGACGGGCCATAGTGATAGTTCCCGCCACTTCGTCGCTGCAAGAGGATGCTGTGCTACGCACCGTGGGGGAGAATGTTAGCGACGAAGAAACTCTAGAATAAGTTAGTCTATAAGTAGTAGTATAGTATAGTAAGTAGTAAATTAGTTAAAGATCTAGAATGTTCCAGAGAATAAAGTGGGCGTTTCTTCATGTTTTTTATTTTCGCCGCTCGGTGGCACCACTTGTACCAAAGGGTCATAAGCCTAAATATGAGGAAACTTTACCGTAAGGAGAGCCGTTTTAGTTTTTCGATTATTTTAAGGTTTAAATTAATGAATATGGCTTAGATCTTTTGTACATAGTTAGAATAAGTCAATACCTATGTTATAAAATCAAAACCTATGTAAAAAGCGATGCCCAACCACTAAAAATTGCCAAACAAAGTTTCCCATACAAAGTGCACATTGGTGCCGTGTGCAAACTTCATGGGCTGTGATTGGTCGAGGCAAAAAGGATTAGTGCCGTGTGCAAATTTCAAGGATTGTGATTGGTCACAGGAAACTATAAAAGTAGGGCCATTTTCGGTGGTCGGGCATTCCGAATCCAGAAGTGCAATGAAGAAAGTCTAAAAATAAATAAGAAGAAATATTTTGAAGTGTTTTATTATTTGAAGTCTATCAACGCTGCTCAGCATCTCCCGCCAGCGAGCCCGGTTAAGTCCAAGCGCAACAGTGGTGTAGGTATATATGGGCCTAGGAATGCAACGTATTCTTAGAAATAATCATATTTGTATTCCAGGTAAAGCACATGCATTTGATCGGTTATTGGTCAGACGTAGGAAGCGATTGTTTATGGTAGCCTGTATGTAGAGCTGTACACGTGCTATCGATCCTGCACAGTAGTGAATGCGGTACGGATAGCAGGGGAAGTTGCAATGTGGAGTCCACTTGTTTTGAAAATATGTTTTCTCCGGGTTAGAGAAGAGATTTTCTAATCACATCACACTAATATTATAAAGGCGAAAGTTTGTGCGTGTGTGTGTGAGTGTGTGTGTTTATATGTTTGTTACTTCTTCACGCACAAACGGCTGGACCAATTTTGATAAATATTTGTATGTAGGTAGCTGACACGCTGGATTAACATATAGGCTACTTTTTATCCCGATATTCCCACAGGATCGACATTTACGCGGGTGAAACCGCGTGGCGCAGCTAGTTATCTATAAATATGTTGGATTTGCCTTCAGTACAATTTAAAAAAAAAAACAACCGACTTCCAAATAAGATACTATTAAGTGAAAAATAACTTTAATTTCGGAAGTTGGTGTCGTTGGGTTCGCATTTTCGTAGTTTGCCACCGACTTCCGAAATTAAAGTTATTTGTGTTTGTTGAACTTACCCCACACAAATTCGTATAACACTACGTGCTATGTAAATATCAGTGACATGAAGTTATTATAACATCATCAATATAAACTAAGTGGCAAAAATACGTATTATTGAAGCTAACTCAAAAACTACCCAAGCAAAGTTAATAAAATTTATATGGGACCACTCCTGAAGCATACCCTATCTACTAAAAAAATAATTTTTGAAATCGATTCACAATTGCCGGAGATATCGCGTAACAAACATACAAAAAAAAACATACACTCGAATTGAGAACCTCCTCCTTTTTTGAAGTCGTTTAAAAATAAATAAAGGGGGTGACTACTTAGGTAACTAAGGTAATAGAGAAGTGTGGAAGAAGAAGACATGTTGTGCTGACCCCAAATTAACAGGGATTTAAGAGCAGGAGAATAATGATACCTTCAGAATTTTCTTATATTTTTAAAGCGCACCAAATTAAAGTTTTGTCAAGCAAAAAGTACGTGTTGAACCGTTTTTTATCGTTAATAAAAGATTATGTCATTCTAATTTTATATTACGTTATCATGAACATCTAACACACAATCAATCATTTTTCAAACGTTTAGTTTACGAAGAAATTTCTTCAAAGGCTGAACGTATTACTTGAAATGTGAGCCTCACCGATTAAAATATTCTTCAAAATGTTGAAAATGAATCACTCAAACATGTATTAAACTAATTTGCTGACGTTTCAGTAACAAGTTCAGGGACTGCTTAAATTCAAAGACTTTGTTTAATTTATTTTTATTACTAAATGGGGCCGCTCTTGACCCCGATCACGCCTGATGGAAAGCGATAGATGAGTTAATTAAGTTAATTATAATTATTACCCGACTGCGTCAGAAGGAGGGTTATGTTTTTCGAGTGTATGTATGTATGTATATATATTTCTTTGGCACGCTCTGTAGCCTAAACGGCTTGATCGATTTCAGCTTGAGAGGTGTCGTTAGATTCGTCTTAATTGTGAGAGTGACACTGGGTATATCAAAATAGAAAAAAAAAATTGGCGATTTTTGGCGCAATATGTCTTCAAAAAAAATTTTTTTTTTCTTCGAACCTATCGTGTGGGGTATCAAAATAAAGGGTTTTAAAAGGTGATTACAAAAAAATATATATAACTTATATGGTTAAAAGTAACAAACAAGCCCATTTTAAATTAAATAAAAGTTGGAAGCAGGCGGGACCCATACCATTTTTATTAAGTAGGTATATTTTCAAATTCAAATGGGTCCCGCCTGTTTCCAACTTTTATTTAATATAAAATGGGCTTGTTTGTAGCTTTTCAGTTTTGCATCCGAGTTTTTTTTATTTTTTAAATTACTTTGTTTTCAACTATACACAACAACACTCGATCCAATGTTTGTATCTAGTCCAGGTGCCTTTCAAATATGGCGAGGACGTGACACTTTTTCATTGAAATATTCTTAATATAAACTTGGTTTTTATGTATTTTCAGTCTACTTATAAGAATTAAAGTAACCTCGTGCACGAAATATCAAATCAAGATTTGATTCGATATTTCGTGCACGAGGTAGATTAAAAGAAAACCAATCTCTGGCGGGCAAGATGCTTTCAAAAATGTGTCCTCAAACCTTCAACAATTTTCCTAATTTTAAAGTTATTTAACTATTTACATAAACACCAAGTTCTGGCTATTTATTAGGAAAGAACTGAAACTAACACCCATAATAATAAAAAAACGTCTTAATTTTTCCTTCAAAAGCTATTACTAAAAAAATTACCTTATTAAATTACCCCTGATTCACCCGCCTGTTTCTGCCAACGCTACAATGACGTGCCACTATCAAGTTCAGTGACTCACTGAGTCAAGAGCTGACTCAGACTAACTGACGACTTACTATTTGGTACTTCAAGCTATTAGGGGGGTGAAAAGGTGCTTCAAATTGTGTATTGTAGTAATTATTAAATGGTGGGTTTTGGGAATTAGATTAGGTATTGTTTATGTACTAGCTGTTGTTCGGGACTTCATCTGTACATTATTTATTTATCTGTCTTTCATATCGGTCGGTTCAGATAAACAGAGTCACTTTTGCTCGTCGTTAAGGCGTGACTCTTCACGCCTTCAGCTGAACGAATTTCGATAAAATTTGGCACATAGGTCGACCATGAACTGGGTTAGGACAGTGGGTACATTTTTAGGCGAAGGCGAAGCCGCGGCAAAAGCTAGTTGTTTATAGGTGGCTGATGCCCGCGACTTCGTCTGCGTAGATTTTGTATGTCATCATTTTTTAGGGTTCCATACCCAAAGGGTAAAAACGGGACCCTATTACTAAGACTCCTCTGTCCGTCTGTCCGTCTGTCACCAGGCTGTATCTCATGAACCCTGGTAGCTAGACAGTTGAAATTTTCACAGATTATGTATTTCTGTTGCCGCTATAACAACAAATACTAAAAACAGAATAGAATAAATATTTAAGGGGGGCTCCCATACAACAAACGTGTTTTTTTCGGCATTTTTGCCTCGTGGTATGGAACCCTTCGTGTGCGAGTCCGACTCGCACTTTGGCCAAGTGCGAGTGCGGACTCGCACAACAGTTTTTTATAAAAATATCCAGGTTGATAAGTAGTCTGTCTGTTACATCTATATGTCTGGTCACCTTCCGCGCTGACACCACAGAACCGATCGTTATGAAAGATAGATAGGTAGGCTGGAATCTAGGGGGTAACTGCGTAACATACAAACAGAAGGAATAGCTTTCATTTTACAGTGACAGTTCAACAACATGCATTTGCGCAGACAAATTTTTCGAACATAATTATGAAGCAACTAGCTTCCGCCCGCGGCTTCGCCCGCGAGGTATGTCGATAAAAACTATCCTATGTCCTTCCCCGGCATGCAATCTATCTCTCTGCCAAATTTTATCGAAATCCGTTCAGTGGTTTAGGCGTGAAAAGGTAACATACAAACAGACAGAGTTACTTTCGAATTTATAATATTAGTATGGATGGATTGGCAATATCCTTAAAAATCATTCAGATTGTCATTAATCGAGTACTAAGCTAATAGGCCCGCTAGTAAGGTTACTTTTTATCCTGGGCCCCAATTCTGTATTATTCCTCGCGAAATGTTACCACGTGCAAACTACGTCAATATCGTATCTTGTTAACGGCAAGCAATCGAAATGTCAACCGTACGGCCAACATGTATTTTGACAGATCAAACCACGCCATTGTGTCGTAGAGAATACGTAAATTCGGTTTGGGCGAAGAACGTCACAAAACGCAAAATGACAGATTAGCGAATTGTCAGGCGTTAGTATTTTGTCACAAATGGTCAGAATCGTAAATAAAACAGATTAGCAAAGTGACAGGTTCGGATAAAGACAGATTTGCAAATTACAGGTTCGCAAAAAGACATATTAGCAAAATGACAGATTCACAAACTAGTGAACTTAAGTCGTGATTAGGTAAGGAATTGACTTGGTTTCGACGTAAGGAATCGTTAAGTTGTCATAGTGAATTAGAGCACAGAATATTTATGTATTAAAAAAAAAAATTTAATAGCATATACACGCAGACAAAGTCACGAGCTTAGCTACAGTCCGGCCGTCGAGAGAATTCGCGTTTCTGACACCTGTCAGTGCGACAATTCTATTAGCTAATAAAGATCAAATTCGCGTGTGGGTGTGGTATGCGTGTATTTTATGTTTAAACAATTATAATATTTATTTATTTCTATTTTTTGTTTGTTTCATACCCGTACTAACCCAGCAAGATCTACATTGTATCAACTGGTTCAATCAATCTTTATTTGTTTAAAACCTTCAAATGTTTTTTTCTTTTTTTTATTCCCTTATGCACACTTGTTTTTTCAGCTCACTTTTGACATTGGCTGAATAGTCGACATCGGCTTTGTTTGCCATTTATTAAAAATAGAAATAGAAACAGATCAAATTCGCAAAAGCACGTATTCGTTTTTAAGAAACTGTCACGTGTCTGTGGTACTATATATTTATACTGTGGTATTATATATTTTACAGAATATCCTTAAAACGGAAATAAAGTCGACGTTAACAAGACTTGTGAAAGTTAATTAAAAATGCTTCAGTTGATCATAAAATGAAAGATGGTTTTTTTGCCACAGTATTTTTAACTAGCATATAATTTGCAATAATTATGGCAAAATATTTCATACGGCCGCGACGGTTGTATGCAATATGACTGCATAAAATTAACTTTTGAATATATTGCCTAATTATTTTCATTATACGCCAAAAAACTTTTAGGTCACACTCACACATGCAACGTGTGCGCTGCCTGGTTGGACTTCATGGACAAAAATAAGACTTAACGTCTGAAATGCGTGTTTAGGTCATCATCTGCCTAGCCTTTTCCCATCTATGTTGGGGTCGGCTTCCAGTCTAACCGGATGCAGCTGAATACCAGTATTTTACATGGAGCGACTGCCTATCTGACCTCCACAACCCAGTTACTGGGTAATACGATACCTCTTGGTAAGACTGGTTGCCCGACGGGCTTCTGACTACCCGTAACGACTGTCAAAGATCTACGAATGACAGCCGGGTCCAAAGGCTTTACGTGCTTTCCGAGGCACGGAGGGGTCATGGTATGTAAAGATGGTCACCCATCCACAGACCAACCGCGGCAAGCGTAGCTTAACCTGATCGATCGACCTTGTGCGGCTGTTATTATTTAGCCACGGGCTCAAATGTGTGTTTAGGTAATTGTATATTATTAAATAATAATGAATTTTCCGATTGAACAACTCAGTCAGTAAGTCTGACAGCCTATTGCAAAACACTCATTAGGATGCTTTTGCCTCCACGAATGACCATATACGATACGGGGTTCTCGGCCTGATCACCAACTTTGACTTTAGTATACAACATTATTTTTAGTATAGATGCGAAACCCGAAAAAGACAAAATCAAACTGGTTGCTAATTTAATTGTAAAATTGATTCTTTCTTCTTTTTTTGACGTTGATTTATATTCTGTAATTACTTAAACTCACACCCTGACTTATTACTTGTAATTTTTTATTTAAATGAAAATCGTTTATTTTTACCATGTTTGTGAATATGTGAGCACCATGTATTTATTAGATAATTAATTTATGTCATGTTTTCATTTTTAATTTTTTTACCTATTTTGGTATAGTAATTTTATTTTATTTTAGGTGCATCGTCTTCACATATTATTATATAATTAATGTACCTATACAAAATATTGTAAAACATTTTAAAAGAGTAACGGTGGAGTTTCTTGCCCAGTCTTCTCCATACGAAAACTACCTTTTGGAATGGGCGACTAGAATCAATTCTATTTTTAGGGTTCCGTACCCAAAGGGTAAAAACGGGACCCTATTACTAAGACTTCGCTGTCTGTCCGTCTGTCCGTCTGTCCGTCTGTCCGTCTGTCCGTCTGTCCGTCTGTCCGTCTGTCCGTCTGTCTGTCACCAGGCTGTATCTCAAGAACCGCGATAGCTAGACAGTTGAAATTTTCACACATGATGTATTTCTGTTGCCGCTATAACAACAAATACTAAAAATAAAATAAAATAAATATTTAAGGGGGGCTCCCATACAACAAACGCGATTTTTTTGCCCTTTTTTGCTCGATATCAAAAATGGCAACAGGTAGGCACTTGAAATATTCACAAAATACTCAGTTGTATTTTAACTTTAATAATAAATAATAAAATTAAAATAAAATAAATATTTAAGGGGGGCTCCCATACAATAAACGTGCTTTTTTTCGGCGTTTTTGCCTTGTGGTACGGAACCTTTCGTGTGCGAGTCCGACTCGCACTTGGCCAGTTTTTCGTAATTTTTGACGTTCAAAAGTGCCTTTTAAGTGCCTACTTGAAATAAATGTTTTGACTTTGAAACACGTGTCTAGTATTTTTATGTAAAGAATCTATCGATCGAATCGGTCGATTCTGTAAAAATCTCACCATGAAAACTTGTGTGAAGTGAGTTTGTTGTTGCTAGAAATTGACACTATTGACAGCTCACTCCACGCTCACTTCACCTAAATTTTCACGGTGAGATTTTTACAGAATAGCACCGCTGCGCCGCTAGCGCTGCGCCGTCTTGCGCTCATTGATAATAGCGCCTAGGTACCTAACCGTTCGGCGCGGAGATTGGATAACCTACTTAGTGTCGCCCGGTGTCCAACTTTAAACCTTTTTTAAATATTTTTGGGTCAAAATTTAGCATGGGGTAAAAATTATTGGAATCGATTCAGTTACTTATTCTGAACAAACTATATTCAGGTTTCGCATATACTAAAAATAACGTTGCATAACTGTTAGACAAAGGCCTTTCTTAACGTAGAGGCAATACCTGCAGCTACAGAAGTACAGACGCCAGCACATCAAGCTACCCGAAACTGTCAAATTTCCCCAATCAACTTTGAACCTTATGAATCTATTCTAAATATATAAAACTCAAAGGTGACTGACTGACATAGTGATCTATCAATACACAGCCCAAATCACTGGAGGGATCGGGCTGAAATTTGGTATGCAGGTAGATATTATGACGTAGGCATCCGCTAAGAAAGGATTTTGATAAATTCTACCCCCAAGGGGATAAAATAGGGGATGAAAGTTTGTATGAAACTTTGTCAATTTTAAACCGATCGAGCTGAGACTTTGCATGCATATAGCTACTAAGACGTAGGCATCCCCTAAGAAAGGATTTTGATAAATTCAACCCTCATGGGGATAAAATAAGGGATGATGGAGGATGTAAATGTATTAGTTTGTTTTAATAATACTTAACGCGAGCGAAGCCGCGGGCAAAAGCTAGTTAATGATAAAGTTGAAAATCTATTAAATATATTTGACAGATTGTAGTAGCTTGATGTGCTGGCGTGTTTTAGAAATCACTTTAAAAAAGTGTAATGACGGAACCCAAAATGACGAAACTTACGACTAGTCTGACATCGCTAACATGCATTAAATAAGTCCACGTTCTTTCTCTATGTGAGGAGAAGCCTTTTGTTAAGATCGTCTGTTGATTTGACATCCATACTAATATTATAAATTCGAAAGTAACTCTCTCTGTCTGTCTGTCTGTATGCTACCTTTTCACACCTAAACCACTGAACGGATTTCGATAAAATTTTGCAGAGAGATAGATTGCATCCTGAGGAAAGACAAAGGATAGTTTTTACCGACATACCTTGCGGGCGAAGCCGCGGGCGGAAGCTAGTATCTTATAAATATAATGATGGTTAAAATAAATGATAGATAGTTTTGTAATATTCTGAATCATAACTCTCACTTATTTCACTATATAATTACACTTTAATCTCACATTCCCAAACCTACCTCTAAACCAATTTTCCAATGTTATTATAATTAAATTTGCTAGTAGCGGCGTCAATGATTAATGGTGCTACAGATAGGGGCTGTCGGCATGTAGGACGAGCCTTTCAACATGATAGACCATCGATACATGGGGTCGGGAGTGACTTGTACTTTGTAGGATGGTGGGGAAAATTGGGAGTGCTACATACGAGACACGATTAAGGTTAAGTTACATTATGCAACAAGCTACGCAATGCAAACGAATGAAATGATTTGTTTGGAGTATCAAAGTTGAAACGCTCTGGATCATATGCGTTTGGCCATACATACGATTTGTTCGGAGTATCAATATTGAAACGCTCTGGATCATCTGCGTTTGGTCATACATATGATTTGTTCGGAGAATCAATATTGAAACGCTCTGGATCATCTGCGTTTGGTCATACATATGATTTGTTCGGAGTATCAATGTTGAAACGCTCTGGATCATCTGCGTTCGGTCATACATATGATTTGTTCGGAGCATCAATGTTGAAACGCTCTGGATCATCTGCGTTCGGTCATACATATGATTTGTTCGGAGTATCAATGTTGAAACGCTCTGGATCATCTGCGTTTGGTCATACATATGATTTGTTCGGAGTATCAGTATTGAAACGCTCTGCATCATCTGCGTTTGGTCATACATATGATTTGTTCGGAGTATCAGTATTGAAACGCTCTGCATCATTTGCGTTTGGTCATACACAACCTATAATGTTCCCACTGCTGAGACACAGGCCTCCTCTCTACGAGAGGGAGTGGGCTGTAATCTACCACGCGGGCCCAAGGAAGGTTGGTAGATGTCACATGTCTTTGAATTTTTGGGTGGGTATAACATGGGTTAAGCTACGCTTGCCGCGGTTGGTCCCTGGATGGGGGAGCATACTTTACATTTCAGGACCGTTTTTCCGTGCCTCAGAAAGCACGTGAAGCCGTTGGTCCCGGCTGTCATTAGTAGAACTTTGGCTTTGACAGCCGTTACGGGTAATCAGATGCCCGAAAGTCTGACTACCAGTCTTGCCAAGGGGTATCGTAGGTATTATACCCAGTAACTGGGTTGTGGAGGTCATATAGGCAGTCGCTTCATATAAACCAAACAAGGTTTTGAAAAGGCAGGGTCCAGAGAAGGACACGTGCGACAAGGATGGTTTTATCAAGGTGGAGAAGAAGAAGAAGAAGAAGAAGCATCCTTGTCGGAACCAGTGCGGCACCGCGCTGGCGGGACCCAACATGCTGCTGAGTCCAGCAATCCCGACGACGCAGCTGTACGTGTCCAGACTGCACCACTCCACGCAGGTTGAGGAGATTGTGGAGTACTTGCGTGTCAAGACCAACTGGACTATGAGGGTCGAGAAGTTGGAGTCGCGTCACAACCCGAACTTCAATTCGTTCGTGGTGCGTGTTCCGACACATCATCTCGAGAAGTTCCTCAAGGAAGAGTTCTGGCCGAAGGGTGTTGTGTACCGCCGGTTTCGTGGCCGGCTACATGACACCAGTCAGCGAAACACGACGCAGACACTTCGTGTGCATTCGTTTTTGGTTGTTAGTTTTTTAGCGTAAATATAATGTTGTATGTATTTATAGTATTTTTAAGTTATATTAATATTGTATTGTATGTGTTTATATGGGCCTTGATGCCTGAAATAAATGGATAAATAAAAAATAAAAAAATAAAATATAAAGTACTGGTGTTCAGCTGCATCCGGTGAGACTGGAAGCCGACCCCAACTTAGCTTGGAAAAAGGCTAGGCAAATGAATGAATGATGATTCGATCCCCTGCATTGAAATTTTTCAGCACTTATTAAAAAAAATTACCTGTTCCCCATATGCTTTCCCAGCCAAATTTTATATGAACCTCGGACCGCCAATCTATAATAGGCTAAATGATAAAGGAAACGTCTACTCCTTAAATCATAGTAACAGCAAGAAAATCCTTAAGGAGGCTCTTCAAACTATGTCCTGTGAAGATACAAAGAAGTTATTACTTGTGCTAAAGTAAATATTGTTCGTATTATATAATTTTATGCACCTTTTTACATATGTGCCAATAAGATAAATATGGTAAGTAATAATAATAATAATAATAATAATAATAATAATAACCCCGCCGCCGTATCTCTACGTTGACGCCGTGGTGGGGCTTGCGCGCTCCAAACTCTTGGCCTATGCCGGAAGAGTTTACTTTGCTGGAATAGGTCTAAGGTGAGGAGCCAGACCAAGAGAGATACAGAAATCCGCAGGGCAGCATGTGGCGAACTGTTGGGCAGTAGCGACCCCACGGACCCTATCTTCAGGGAGAAGTCTTGTTCCTCACCTCTGGCTTGCCTTTATTGGCCGGCTGGAGTGAACAATGACGATGAACAGAGCTCCCACCCCATTCTTGCCTTTATTGGCCGGCTTGAGTGGAGATTCGCAAGAGCAAACGTGCTCGGAGGAAGGAAGTATTCCAGTAAGATGCTGGTAGGGATCTTGACCGTACTTCCGGGATTGTCCTGATAGCCGTGGAATACCTCTCCACTCCTCATAAGCACCTCAGGACATGTTGCCCCCTTGTTGCTACGTCACTATGTGCTAGCGATCGTTTCCGGGGGCCCATTGTTGAGTGTGCAAGTCACCCCCTGCCATTTTATCCGTGTATATATAAAACATTGATCAGGCAGGGGTCGTAGTTATTCCATAGTTCTTGGTAACCAGTCCACTTTAGCCACCCAAACCCATAGTCCAACTTTTTATTTTTCCATATCCTGCAATAGTCCTACACCAACCGGGGGTTATCCTTGGGTGCACTTGCATAGCGCATACAGGGATAATCGTCGGTTGGTGCCGCATTTCATTAAAATTTCCTAAGGGGCCTCTGCGAGTTGGCTTCAGCCCCTCGTACGCCTTCCAAAGGACCGGGACCCAATGGTTCCGAGAAAAAATAAAAAATAATAATAATAAAGTTTATTGATCTAAAAATATACACACAGGTTGTAAGGAGTTACATATTAAGCCTTAAACAACTAACAATGGACACAAGGTGAGAAAAACAGTTGTCTATATTAACCTAAAAAATTAAATCCTGTCTCCTAAACTAGGGATGGCCTGTATCTTAGGAGACAGTGATTCGATCGATCTGAACTAAATAAATGATGGATCTAAGATTTCGAGTGTCGATGTTAATCTACCATAAAAACAAAATTGTGATTTTAGATTTATTTGAGCATGGCTGGATGCAGATATGGAAAAAAAGAAAATAATAAATTATAAAAAAATAAAATAAGTAAAAATAAAATGTGGTGTGAATGGGAGAGAGGTTTGGGTGCTTATGTTCGTGAGTGTAATGTTAGTTGTGTGGGTATGGGTGTGTATTGTGTGTTATGAGGTGATTGTTTGTGTGGAGTGTTTTGTGTTCCTATTTAATAGTGATTTGTTATTTGTCAAGCGATCTATTCCAGTAGAGCTTCGGTATTATTGTAGTCCTGTTGTAAGAGCCTGTCTGTGATTTTAGATTTAATATTGAATTTATTTAAGTTTATTATGTTTAATTTCTTTTGTATAATTTTATATACATGAATACTTAACACGTAGTAATGATGTTTTACAAACGAGGTTTTGTGCTGTACACCAGAGGGGACGTATGTTCGCTTCCCGGGGTCAGGCAGGGGCATTAAGTATGTGATTATTTAATCAATTAATGCTACCTTCAATCGCCTGAAACACAGGATTACCTAGTTCAGGCACAAATCATGGGTGAACTTGACATAGATTTAAGAAAGCTGTATTTAACGTTAGTCCTATAGATTTTTGAACAAATTTTATTCCTATTTACTAACAGCGCCCCGCGGTTTCACCCGCATAAGTTTCGATCCCGTGGGAATATCGGGATAAAAACCATCCTATGTCCTTTCTCGGGATGCGATCTATCTCTCTGCCAAATATTGTCGAAATCCGATCAGTGGCTTAGGCGTGAAAAAGTAACATACAGACAGACAGACAAACAGAGTTACTTTCGAATTTATAATATTAGTATGGATTATTTCCTTTATTTCATTATTTACATATAAAGTAATTATTATTATTGTGACCGTGTAAGTATTGCACTTTTCTATGAAACAGCAGTTTTTTTTTTAGGGTTCCGTTGCCAAATAGCAAAAAACGGAACCCTTATAGATTCGTCATGTCTGTCTGTCTGTCTGTCTGTCTGTCTGTCCGTCTGTCTGTCTGTCTGTCCGTCCGTATGTCACAGCCACTTTTCTCCGAAACTATAAGAACTATACTGTTGAAATTTGGTAAGTAGATGTATTCTGTGAACCGCATTAAGATTTTCACACAAAAATAGAAAAAAAAACAATAAATTTTGGGGTTCCCCATACTTAGAACTGAAACTAAAAATTTTTTTTTCGTCAAACCCATACGTGTGAGGTATCTATGGATAGGTCTTCAAAAATGATATTGAGGTTTCTTATATCATTTTTTTCTAAACTGAATAGTTTGCGCTAGAGACACTTCCAAAGTGGTAAAATGTGTGTCCCCCTGTAACTTCTAAAATAAGAGAATGATAAAACTAAAAAAATATAATAATATGATGTACATTACCATGTAAACTTCCACCGAAAATTGGTTTGAACGAGATCTAGTAAGTAGTTTTTTTTTTAATACCTCATAAATCGTAAACCGCAATTTACCTTTTATTCAACCAACTCAAATATAAAAAAAAAAAAAAAAAAAACATTTAATTTCATAAACATAAACCTTATGCATAAACCCGGATGTTACGGAACCCTCGGTGAGCGAGTCCGACTCGCTCTTGCCCGGTTTTTTTTTGATAACCGATTAAAAATTTCTTCCCTAGGGGGTCTAGAACAATTTGCTGAATTCTTGGTTTCAGCTTGCGCGTCATTCCCTGCCAGCCTGTAAGTCAGTTAGGTGAAAGACCGGTACATCAACGACCATTATCTGTCTGCTGCAGTGCGCAGGCGTGCACTTACACGTGCTAACAAACGCACCGGACTCACTGTGACCTCTACAAATTACAACACCATCTGCAATTCCTCGCCCATTTCTCTATTATACAACGTTATTTTTGGTATATGCGAAACCTGAATATATAGTTTGTTCAGAATAAGTAACTGAATCGATTCCAATAATTTTTACCTCATGTTATATTTAAAAAAGGCGTCGGTGCTCCATGGACCAATTATAGAAATTTAAGTTGGTCACCGAGCGACACTAAGTAGGTTATCCAATCTCCGCGCCAACGGTTAGATACCTGGGTACTATTATCAATGAGCGCAAGACGGCGCGGTGCGAGCAGTGCGGGTGAGCATGTTTTTGTACGGACAAACAGGTACCTTAACAAGCTTGTAACTTTGTGATTTTTCATGATACAGTTTTGAAATTTTGTAAATAGATTCTTTACACAAAAATACTAGACACGTGTTTCGGGTTTCGCATATACTAAAAATAATGTTGTATACTGTTTAAAAGCTTAACATGACCATACTCTTTAATGTTCAAATGGAAATGGCTGGTAAGTGCATCATCTTTTCTACGAGTATGTCTATGTATAGATCATCATTTCAGCCGAAAGACGTCCACTGCTGGACATAGGCCTCCCCCAAGCACCTCCATTTCAACCGGTCCTGTGCTTCCCGCATCCAACGGGTTGCTGCGGCCTTCACAAGGTCGTCGGTCCACCTTGTGGGAGGCCTTCCAACGCTATAAATGTATAGATACTAGAATAATAAAGCTGAAGAGTTTGTTTGAATTTCTGGATATAGCGGTGGGATTTGAAAAAATCTTTTTTGCATTTGATAACCCAACTCTTGAGGAAGCCTATAGGCTACGTAACATCACAGCAAGACCCTTAGAAGCCGAGCACAAATAAACAAGAAGTCAGAAAGAACGCTGTGCGAAAACGACGATATAGCGCGGGCAGGCGATGCAAATTCTGAAGAAGAAGCTAGTTACCCAATAAGATTTAAATGTCTACTAGCGTGACTTGCTCCCTCATCATCATCATCTGCGTAGCGTTTTCCCAACTATGTTGGGGACGCCTTCCAGTCTAACCGGATGCAGCTGAATACCAGTATTGACGTGACTTGTTCCCCATATAAGAAAGAAAGAAAGAAAGAAAGAAAATACATTTATTTAGCACAGACTAAAAGACACACTGTACACCAGAGATAATAGTCGAACATCAGATAAAAACAAAATAAAGTTAAAAAAACAAAGTTAAAGGTAAGAAATTTGCAGGAATGTGTGCCTCACGGCTGCGCCAAAAAGGCCCAGTTCAGCAAAAATGCCAGACTACTAGTGCCTGACGCTGGTTTTCAACTGGACCTGATGTGTGAGGTGACGGATGTAAATAAGTTTTATACTGCATCGTGATATATGTATGCATAGTTAAATAAATAAATAAAAATAAAAATAAATTAAAAAATAAATTTGTTTCACATAAAACAGTACCGAATAGATATGTATAATAAACAGTGTGATATTGAGCAACATTGCAAAAATAAACAACAATAATACTGATAAATATGTCGGCGCCTTCGCTTTTCTAGACTGTCAATTGACTTCGAATACAAATGTCAACGTCAAAAACGAACACCGAGCACTGGGGAGGCGGCCATCTTGAGAAAGTGGAGTTGACTTCAAGTAGCGGGAAAGTGCGCACGCAGCCACGTGTTCGGTGGACGTTATATTTTGGGTGCATCCCTCTTGATCTAAGCAATCTATAATCAGTTTGTGAAGTATTTGATTGAAACAACGAGAATTATAAGTGGAGTGATTATAACAAGTGTTATTTTATTGAAATACTGCCTACCTACCCGATAATCCACGCCTACCTGAACATGGAGAACACATTAGATAAAGCTCGAACCACTTCAAATAAATAAGTGAGATGGCCGCATAATAGACCTTCATGCAAATAAAGAAATTCTCCGAAACGAATCAGAACAAAAACCTATTTTAATTTAAACGATGCCTGACTTCCATGCTCCAACACATTGTTGTCACAATAATTTATTAATCCGTGCACTGTTATGTCATCGCACAATACGCTGCAGGCCGCCGAGCGCGGCGGACTATTTGCGGACAGTTTGCATCTTGTGTGTGCTTTGAACTTGTCTTAGCTGTTGTTTGCATTAGGAGTAACCAAATACGAAGGGTATAATGTCTTTAAATAAGTCAGCTAAAATATTATTGGCGATAGTGGAAAAGGAAGTAAAAAAATAATAATAAAAAATAATATGCACAAATAAACGGAACATAAAAGGATGAAAGGTAAGCGCTAGTCGATAATAGAAATATTTGATACAAACTTGTTTAATGTGAAATGTGAAAAACTACCTACCCACTTTTAATTTTCCATCTCCCTTCTACAGCCTCACGGATATCAAATCACAAAACTGTACAGAGGTTCACCCACTGCCAGCTCTTGGTGAAGGATGGATGAAAAGGCGCCATCCCGACATCGTACGTCTCATTCGTGTGCAAATAGGCCAGGCAACATTGGGTACGTTGACAGCAAACATAGTTCAGCGATGCAAAAGTTAAAAGGTACAACGTTTATTTTAATTTGTTTGTCTTTTACAGGTCTCGCACCTGTGAATGGGACGCAGCAGTGCCGCGGATAACGCAACCACAACCACCGGGCCGAGGATACAGGGGACACCGGCCAGCTAACCGACCCGAGCGTGAGCATGAGCAAGAATCTGTACAGTATTATAACAAGTTATTTACATTTCCGTGCAACATTCACCGACCGAAACACCAACACATACTCAAGTGGATACGTACATACTCGTACATCATATTATTCAGACATTTAGTGTGACCATATCTAGCTTCCTTTGCGCTTCTATGAGGTACTGCCATAAGCGTCGTCTAAAAGCATATATGAAAACATAGGGTGCAGCTAAGAGGGTGTACAATGTTACTTTTTTGTCAATCCTTTTAATACGTACGGGCGTGAATTGCTAGCGTTCAAAACTTTCATCATCATTTCAGCCGAAAGACGTTCACTGCTGGCACCGCTACTTCAACCGGTTCCGTGCTCATCCTAAGGATTCCTGCGGCCTTCACCAGGTCATCGGTCCCCCTTGTGGGAGACCTTCCTACGCTACGTCTTCCGGTACGCGGGTGCCACTACAGAAGCTTTCGACGCGATCGGCTGTCTGTTCTGCGAGCAATGTACCCTGCCGCTGAAGTTTGGTAATTCTTCGAGCTATGTCGGTTACCTTGATTCTCCTTCGGATCTCTTCATTTCTGAATGGATCACGTAGGGAAACTCCAAGCACAGCCTTTCAGCCTTCTAATGAGGCCCATTTCACGTTTCAGTTCCATAAGTCATCACGCACTGGTCACGAGTGTGGTACCTTTGTGCGAAGAGAAGTTATTTCGTAGCTTCTTTGTAAATAATCTAATTATGCTAAAATAACTTCTAATTCCTCGGCACATTAGGTAGTCGACAAGGTCAGCAACATTGACAAACTGCAGTGCCGCAGCACAACACCTAATTACTTTGAAATTTTGCTTACACCTTGCTTTAATACTGAAGAAAATAATTACTACCCATATTTTAAACGTATATTTTCTCTAAAACATTGCCCATTTGAGTCACTAATCATTATTTGGTTGTTTAGCGTCTGTATAGTTACACAATGCTTTGACTTCTTCTTTCGAAAGTCAAATTACTGACGACTGAAAGAGAGAAATCGATGTGTACCTAACTATTCATCTGATATAATATGTTTATTAGTAAGGGGGTAAATGCATTTGGCAGTCAACGTATTTAAAGTTTCGTTCCATTTACCTATATCAATCGTTTGAAGTTGGCACTTGGCAGAGCTAGATAAAATTATTATTTTAACTGAAAAAAATAGAATAGACATTTATTTTGAAAATATTATATAATTCTGCAATGTACAGGGTTATTGGTAAAACATTAACAACCTCTAAAGAGGTAATTGTACTCATCATTATGAACAGCTTTGTGAGGGACCATACCTGAAATCGCGAAAAAAAAAAAACAGCTGTTCCCTACATTTATGTTCGTATAACTCGTCAAAATGTAGGGAACAGCTGATTTTTTTTTCGCAATTTCTGGTTTGGGCCCATAGTAAAAGTTGTTCATAATGACGTTTTATGAGGATGTTAATGTTTTACCAATAACCCTGTGTATACGTTTAGCGCATTAGTGATTGGTGGTTCGAGCGAACAAAATTATTAGGTTATTTTAAATTTATTTTGCAATCGACAGATAATTTTTATTCGTGGAATAAAATTACAGATTAATTAAAGAAAATTAAATTAAAGTTATTTCATAATTTTGAGTTAAGTAATTTCTTTTTGAAGTCGGTTTAATTTTTTTAAATTACTTTTTTAAGACAGCTTAATGTTAATTAATTCAGGTTCCATTAAATATATGCCTATTGTAATTACGGCATTAGCTATTCGCACAATAATAACAATTCGGGAGAGGAAGACCATGTTACATAAATGTATAAGTTGTTATTACAAGGTGAAAACCACTACAAGGCCTTTTAATCAAAGTCATTACTGAACATTATATAATCGATTTTTCGCCAGCAGTAAATAAGGATTTAGCATGCTAGATTTACTTAGATAGTATGGGCCTAATAAAAGATTTTATTTTATTTTAGCCAGCTCAAATTACTAGTATTAATAGTTGCTAGAAAAGGATGGATGTATTTTTTTATGGATGGACTTAGGAGTTTGATTTTTTCACAGCTTCAAGGGACTGACCTGAGTATATGGTTTTAATTTCAACTCGATACCTCCACGCGTTCCCGAGATGAAGGACGGACAACAAAGTGATCCTACAAGGGTCCCATTTTTTCCTTTTGAGGTACGGAACCCTAAAAATATTTAAATAAAAAACAAGTAATTAAAAAAACTAAAAAACCCGACTGCGGTAAAAAAAATTAAGTTAAAAAAAAAACTGAAAAGCTAAAAACAAGGCCATTTTAAATTAAATAAAAGTTGGAAGCAGGCGGGACCCATTTGAATTTGAAAATATAATAAAAATGGTACGGGTCCCGCCTGCTTCCAACTTTTATTTAATTTAAAATGGCCTTGTTTTTAGCTTTTCAGTTTTTTTTTTAACTTATTTTTTTTTACCGCAGTCGGGTTTTTTAGTTTTTTTAATTACTTGTTTTTTATTTCCAGCTTTTTAGTTTACAAATTTGAAAGATTTCGCAGACGATTTAGCTCTTGGTACGTGTTTTTTACGTGTTGTCATTTCGAATTACTTTTAACCATATAAGTTGTACCTATTTTTGTAATCACCTTTAAAAACCCTTTATTTTGATACCCCACTCGATAGGTTTCGAGAAAAAAAATTTTTTTTGAAGACATAATATTGCGCCAAAAATCGGCCATTTTATATTTTTTCAATTTTGATATACCCAGTGACACTCGCGCTACCAAGACAAATCTAAAGACGTATAATTTATCAAAATCCGTTCATTCGTTTAGAAGTTACGAGGGAACAAAGAAACGGACATACATACATACATACATACATACATACATACATACAGGTCAAACACATAACCCTCCTTTTGGGCTTCGCCGCAGTCGGGTAAAAACCGGGCAAGAGCGAGTCGGACTCGCGCACCGAGGGTTCCGTAACATCCGGGTTTATGCATAAGGTTTATGTTTATGAAATTATTTTTATTTTTTATTTTATATTTGAGTTGATGGAATAAATGATAAATTGCGGTTTACGATTTATGACGTATTAAAAAAAAAAAACTACTTGCTAGATCTCGTTCAAACCAATTTTCGGTGAAAGTTTACTCATGGTAATGTACATCACATATTTTTGAAGTGAAAACTTCTTTAGCGGCGTTGTACACTTTTTATGTAATGGGTAAAAAATGTTAAACTCGCGTCAGGACACGTGACCCTGATCGAAAATTCGTAAGATTCCAAAATATCAAAAATTGAAAACAAGTATACAGGATCAAATTAAATTAGCTAGCGAAACTTAGCCACAAGTATACAGGATCAAATTAAATTAGCTAGCGAAACTTAGCCACAAGTATACAGGATCAAATTAAATTAGCTAGCGAAACTTAGCCACAAGTATACAGGATCAAATTAAATTAGCTAGCGAAACTTAGCCACAAGTATACAGGATCAAATTAAATTAGCCAGCGAAACTTAGCCACAAGTATACAGGATACTATGGCAAAGTATTAATATGTGTTTTGTTTTCACTTCTGTCGGCACTCCCGCTGTGCCACTGTTTTTTTTTTTTTAGTTTTATCATTCTCTTATTTTAGAAGTTACAGGGGGGGGGGACACATTTTACCACTTTGGAAGTGTCTCTCGCGCAAACTATTCAGTTTAGAAAAAAATTATATTAGAAACCTCAATATCATTTTTGAAGACCTATCCATAGATACTACTATGTGAATCTAAAACATGATCGTCTATTCTGTCGTTAAAGATATTTTTTTTATTTATATTATTTGAGGCGGTTCAGTTAGTAGAGGTACCTTATTGCTCATGCTATTTAAAACTATTGTATAATTGAATTCCAACTGCCGCACATAATAGTAATTTTTAGGAAAAAATGTAAGTACTTTTCAAATAAATTCGTGACATGAAAACTATACTATCCCCCAAATTATTGCAACGCGGCGTAGCAGTTCGTAGCCAAATGCTACGAGATTCTTCAAGCTTTTCGGAGGCTACGAAAAATATGTTTAGGTAGTGTCTTTTAGGTCAAATATTAATTTCAAGTAAGTACTTACATATATAAAGATTTGGTAAACCTGAAATATCGTTTTTTTATCAATGTCTTAAAAAGTACCATCCTGAAAAAGAAAAGGAATTAAGTATTGAGAAGACGTTAAGTAATTAAATATTGTAATTTTTATAGTGGCTTCAGTTCTTGGCACGTTCCTGAACAATATTTTGGCCCGCTCTTGAAGGGAAAGAAATAAATTATGATGATTTGATACATGTAAACAATGAATAAAACTTAATTCTATTAAGGGCTGATTTTTCAAACGCCAGATAATTTTATGCGAGGAATAATTTTGAATTTTTGACAGTTTTTCCATACAAATCTGTAAATTGATAATAGTACCTAGGTACCTAACCGTTCGGCGCGGAGATTGGATAACCTACATAGTGTCGCTCGGTGTCCAACTTTTAAACTTTTTTTAAAATATTTTTGGGACAAATTATAACATGGGATAAAAATTATTGGAATCGATTCAGTTACTTATTCTGAATATATATTCAGGTTTCGCATATATACTAAAAATAACGTCGTATAAGGGCACGATGATGATCAAGTGAAGAGCATTCAATTTTTAAAGACATAAATTAGCTAAGTTAAAGTCAATTTATTGCCTCCTAACATCAAATCGATTACTTTAATTGATGAAAGAATGCAAAAGATATTAGTTTAATTAATGTACATAATTTATGTTCCATAATACTCATGGGTTTCCGTACTAAAAGTGTGTTTTTAGATTCTTATGATAAAATATGACCCTTGAAAAAGTAGAGCGCGGAGCTGCTAAGTTTATTATGGCGTATATTAAATATTTATTTTCGTAACTAGGTTTTTAATACATGAAAACCTTCAGAATATAGCACGGTAGCATGTCATATTTTGCAATCGCTGTAATAATGCTGATTCGAAATAATACTTACTTATTAATTAGGTAATAAAAATCCAATTTATAACCACACAACACACACTGTAACAGTATTTTTCAATTACAAAACAATTATTAGTCACTATAGTTCACATTTTTGCTAATATTTTACAAAAACACTCATTTAAAACGTCATCATTTCAATTTTATTTTGAACACGTAATATAAAACGTAAATTGCCACCATTTTAAATTTTCTGGCGCGAAAATAAATCGTAGCTGTCATTTTTGAATTTTAATTCCACTCACACACACACATAAATTTAATATAACAGATTAAACATTGTTTCCTTGTGAAAAAAGTACGAATGAAGGTTAGATTTCAATTTCTGGCCCATGACGCGAAAATTTTGCATTTTTAACACTTTTAGCACAAAAATTCACACATTCAAGTATTTTTGTTGTGTTAGTTGTGTTGTTGGCATTTTTTTTTATATTTATTTGTTAAAAATTATTGTTTGTTATTGTTTTGTTTCCAGTTTCTAAGGCTACGCTATGTCTTACAAGGCAGTTGTGTTACAACTGACCATTGTGTGAAGAAATGGGGGGCGAGTGGGGTGGCCTAAGGGGGTGTGCTGTTAATCACATGGGGTGGAATAATTTTGTTTTTTAATTACGCCAAGGTGCGTTCGGCAACGGATTTTACTGTTATTGGCGCTATTTTAGGTTACGATGTCATGTTCGTAAAATACTTGGTATGTGATGCTGATGACTTTATCCGACGCCAAGAAGGGAAATGGGGGCATGGGAGTTTCATATTTTTTTCGAAAGTCTTAATAATGATCCAACCTTTTTGTTATTATAAAAAAAAAACAGAAACACTTACTTTTTTGGCTAGAATGAACCACGTATTAAAAAAAAACAAAGTATATAATGTAAGATTAACTTCAACAATACAGTTCGAAACCTTGTATTTAGTACATACAGGTATTCAAATAATTTCGTTAATTAATACTTAGTTTCGCATTGAGTGAATTCGCTACACATTGTTGAGGCGATGTTAAGCCGTGGTGCGTGGTTGTACTTGAAGCTAATTTGCAAATCTCTGATGTTGTAGGTTCATGCTAGGTTTAATATAGGAGGGTGAGCAGAATTCTATGTGACATATTAAGATATTCTGCTTATTTTGTGGTAACAGAGGTAAATGTTCTGCTGATTATAGGTAAGTACAACGCATTAGGATTCTTCCTGTACCACACATCAGCTGAAGCCTCCCAAAAATCATCTGTAGGCAATCCAAAAATTCCTTTCAATAATTGGATTTATGAATTTCAAGAATTGGATCTGTGACTCGTAGCGCAGTCGCTATTAATAATTGTTCAGCCACTGCACCTAAGAAACTTTTATCAAGTCCATTCATCATCATTTCAGCCGAAAGACGCCCACTGCTGGACATAGGCCTTCCCAAGCATCGCCACTTCGACCGGTTCTCTGCTTCCCGCATCCAGCTGATGTCTGCGACCTTCACAAGGTCACCTTGTGGGAGGCCTTCCAAAGTCAATTCCATTACTTACAAACTATGGTATATATCTTAGAGCACAATACTGTGTGGTGATACCTCATCGTTCATCATCACGATCATCTCTTCAAGCTAGTCATGAGAACTGGTGGTCCAGTGGTAACAGCCGCGAGTAGCAGGTCGTGGGTTTGAACCCAAACAGGCACTTAACTTTGTATTAACTATTTTCATCACCACTGCTCTCAAAACAGTGAAGGAAAACCTCATGAGGAAACCGGCATGTCCTAGAACCGAAAATTCAAAGACATGTAACATCTACCAACCCGCACTGGACCCGCGTGGTGGATTATGTGGCAATCCCTCTCAAAGAGAGGGCCAGTGTCCCAGCAGTGGGAAGATTATAGGCAGAATATTATGCTACTCGTAGAGGCTCTACTGAACTTATACCTACCTATCTCCATTTCACTCAAGTCCACCTTACCTAAAGCTTCTTCTTGGTCGCGTACTTCATTACTGAAGGTCGTGTCCCTGAAAAGCCTTCGTGGCCTTATGCACGATGTTTTTCCACTTCGTTCGGGCCTCAGCTTCTCTCAGGGTGGTCGTAACAGAGAGTCCAGTGAGGGCAGTTACTTGGTGTGACCAGCGGTTAGGAGACCGTCCGCGAGGTCTTTACCTACCTACCTTGCCCATCACCACCAACTTTTCTAGATTATCTGATCCCGACGGGCAATGTGACCAAAGTAATCGAGAATCCTTCGGTAACAAACCGTGGGTCGTCTGTCTTTTATGCGAAGCTGATCATGGATAGATGTGTTCGTTCTCTTGGCAGTCCATGGTATGCGGAGCATTCTTCGCTAACAACACATCTCAAAAGCTTCTATCTTGTTTCTTTCTATTGCCCGAATCCGATCCGTAAAGGAATATCGAGAATACCAGTGTCCGGACTAGTCCCATCTTGGTGACATTGGAGACTTCACTTGATACTTCATTGGAGACCTAAAGCTTAGAACTAACTAGTAATTTCGCAACATTTTAGCTAAACTAGGTAATTTAGGTAATAATTTATATTCGTTAGAAAAAAGTCGAAATCCAGTGAAGTTTATTAAGTATAACACAAGTACCTAATGTATTCTAATAATGTTGTTTTCAGGGCCGCGTATAAAATGGAACCTTGTGCTGAAGGATGTAACCAATGTTGTGGCGACTGTGTTACCGGTTTCACTAGTTTTGACCACTTTGTTATTAAGTTGTAAATGACGGTCGAACTATTTTATAGTTGGGCATAACATTACGCTTACAAGTACTTCCCGGAGGTCAGGCAGAGACGCAAGTTTTTTCCATTAGGAGTCTGGTGGTTCTGTCGGTGGTAATGGCCATAGCTCGCCGACCCCTTGTTAGATGAGAATTTTAAACAAAGGTAACTGGTGAAACGTGGATGTGGAAGCTAGGTGCACGGTTCCAATTTGTCGTTTCCTATTGAGAAGAACCGGCAAGAAATTGTGTGTTATAAAAGGGTTCCAAGATTTTCCGAACTACTATTGTACCTAAGGCGCATCACAAACAAAGCGCCACGGGACGAGCCCGGGACACGGACCCAAATCCTCAGTGAATTTCGCGTGGCGCGTTGTAGTGTGTGATCCGCCAAGAGGGGCTGTCCCTGTGCCCCCCCCCCCCCCTCCCCGGACCCCCTCTAGCCTGTCAATCAAACAATCGCCTTTAATTCGTCATTGTCGACCAAAGTCTTCGGACGACCTTCAGGTCGAAATTTCCAGAACGGAAGCGAGCAAACCAATAAGTGTCTAAACACACTATGCCGAAGTTACGCGACCAAAGTTCGCCATGATTACGCCTGCAATGCTATTTGAATTACTGACGACACATTATGCCGAAATTACGTTGCGTTAAATAGCATTGAAATAGCATTGCGGGCGTAATCTTGCCGAACTTCGGTCGCGTAACTTCGGCATAGTGTGTTTAGACACTAACAGGTGGTGCGTTGGTTTGTAGTGTTAGCTCCGTAAACGTCGTTGATGTTGCGTGCCGCTTGTGCCGCGTTGCTGCCACGACGGTACTCATATTCCGTAATTACTCGAATTTTTAACGTATCCATGATGACGAAAAAGATTGAAATGCGATGAAAATGTAATCAATAAACAAATGACTACTTTTGGAAAAAAATTCCATGTTTTTAAAATAAAATTAATTTGAAATTAGAATTCTTAGCCAAACAAAAATTATTTGATTTGAAATGGCCAGTATTGCAGAACGGCAATTTCATAGGTAAAGACCTAATATTATGTAGGTACTGCAATCCTTCAGTACTTACATTATCTAGATAAGCAGCCTGTTATTAATTCCCGCGCGTTGGGTGCGCCTCTTAAAGTAATAGAGAATATCAATTACCTTAATGTTTCAGCTATACCTTGGGTTTTTAAAGCTTGCGATACGATTTTAGGGGATCTAAAACATAGATTAGGTATAGAGTATAATATAACCACAATAAAATTACGCTAGAATTATTTATTTTTAAGGTTCCGTAGCCAAAGGGAAAAAACGGGAGAAGACTCCACTGTCCGTCTGTCTGTCACCAGGCTGTATCTCATGAACTGTGATAGCTAGACAGTTGAATTTTTCACAGATGATGAATTTCTGTTGCCGCTATAACAAAAAATACTAAAAACAGAATAAAATTAAGGGGGGCTCCCATACAACAAACGTGTTTTTTTCGGCGTCCTTACCTTGTGGTACGGAACCCTCGTGAGCGAGTTCGACTCACACTTGGCCAGTTTTTTTTTGAGGTTTTACGACTCTTGTAATAAAAGTCGGAGAATTTAACCAAGCACAAATCCAAACTCTAAAATCAAGGTAAATCTTTTTTGTACCTAAATGACCCAAAGCGGGCGTTTTTCCCGTAGCGATTTTTTTAACACACTGTATTGTCAACGTACTGCTCAGCGCGGAGAGTTGAAAATCGAACAGTATGTTTTTTTGACACGCTGCGACGCTCTCTGTTGGATTCTCAACGCTCGGCTCAACTCCGAGAGTTCAAAATTCAGTGCTCGATAAAATCCCGCAGCGATGTTTTTACCTCCATGCGAACGTGGACTTAAACTTTAGCCCTTAACTGTTGTTCCACAAAACCTTAAACCCCTTACTAATAAACGTTGTATAGCGTCAACGCTTTGTCTTCTTCTTTCGAAAGTCAAATTACTGACGACTGAAAGAGAGAACTGGCAAACGCACCAATGCATCGATCTCAACCTAGCTTTGAATAAAAACCCGCTTGTCGACCATATAATTATGTCAACAACGAATGATATTATATATTAAAGAGGTAGATAATTACGGCACTAGCGCGCGCAAATTGTTGCAGACAAATTCAGACAATTGTTGTAGTTTCATTTAGTTCGCTAATAGCAGAGAGCAACACACTACAGATAGCTATCTCTTTCTGTGACATACGGTCAATACTTTGAGTATTAAACCAACTGGAGGCGCCATTGTCAGGCGATCCCCTGCTGCCAAAGGTACGAGACCGCCGGTCATAGCGGTTATATACCTACATGTGTGCGTATAGTATGCTTGTGTTTGTTTTTTGTTTTGTGTGCGTGCGTAACAACGCGATCGAATTGCATTAGTGTATTCTTGCGTTCCCTCGTCCCCCGCGATGAAAGTGACAGACTTATTTGCATAGATATTAGTACTCGTGGCGTCTCCGGTTGGTTTAATATTCAAAGGGTCCATAATAACAACGCAACAATACAGAACGTCGCTCAGTATGGACGTAGCGTATCTTTCCTTTATAATATCACTGTCAACAACGCATTCTCTCCTATTTCGGCCAAATAGTAACCAGAGGCGATGTAAGATTGGAAAAACTGATTGTGGTTGGGAACACTGAAGGCAAACGATCGCGCGGTCGTTCACCAACACGATGGACCGATCCTGTGAAGGAATCATCATCCTTTAAATTCTATAAGGTGGTAAGGAATGCACTGGACAGAAACCGGTGGAAGCGGATCATCCGCTCCAGACGCAACTCAGAAGCTGACCACGATCCTCAGACATGAGGGACCGACCACAGAGAGAGAAAGAGAGAAATCGGTGTGTTATACCCTACTATAACTATAATCGTCCGTTAGAATACGTTTATTAGTAGGTAGGTATGTACCTAAGTGTTAACAGATAATAGTAATGGGGTTAATTTATTACAAGACTTACAAAGAACTATAGTCGGACTTTTAATTAGCTGCAGTAAAAAGAAAGCAGGTCTTACTTAAATGACTGAAATTCGCGTATTTTTTTTTTCGCGGTCATCAGCCAAATCTTGTTTTTCTAGTACAGAATAGTGTAACAAACGAAACTTATTTGACATGCATACCTAACTCTAAACTCAGTCCGAATTGAATTATTAAGAAGTGTCATTTTACTGCAGCTAATTAAGTCGGACTATGGATTCTCGCCACGGGGTTCTGAGTTATCACCTGTGTCTAGAATTTTTAAGCTGTTTTTGTGTTATTGTTGATACTTTTGTGACTTGTTATTGTTTAAGTGTGTCGTCCTTGTGTTTGTAACTAGGTTTGTATTGTGATTATCTTGTATTAAGTCTCGTTTTACTCAAGATGGATGAGAATAAACCCCCTGATCCTGACCCCCCAGATATTCCAGATCCTTCAACTCCTTTTTCTCCTTTCTCTCCCAATCCATTATCCCAATTCGCGGATGTTGTTTGTAGTATTACAGAAATGGATGTAGAACAATCGTAACAAAATTCACGTAAACGTCCTGGTAGTGAAGAAATCTTGACACCTACACCCCCAAGCAAGCAACCAAAAAGCCAAATTGGTCGCACTAAGTACTCCGCAATGGATAAAGCTCCCTTTATTGTCCACGTTTCTCGTATTGAGAATCAACCAAACGCTGGCACCACCCTACATCCTGTTAATTTTGGTAAATTTCTTATAAATAACAACATTGCGAACATTGTTCGTGGTGGTGTTAACAGAGTCGGTAGAAACCGTGTTTCAGTGGAGTTTGCTTCCCCCCAAGACGCTAACTCTTTCTTGGTAAACAGTCTGTTGTCCAAATATAGTTATACTGCATCAATCCCTACTTTTAATATCACAAGGATGGGTGTTGTTACCGGTGTTCCCTCAGATATTACGGAAGAAGAAGCAATAACTTATTTGACTGTGCCCTCAGGCTGCGGGCAAATACTGAAAGTCCGTCGTATTAATAGGAAAACTCAACGAGACGGGGTTAATGAGTGGAAACCCACTGAGACATGTGTTCTGACGTTCGATGGACAAGTTTTACCAAATAGGATTTACTGTTGTTACACATCCCTCCCTGTTGAGCAGTACATATACCCGACAATTCAATGCCGCAAGTGTTGCAGATTTGGACATGTGGCAAATGTATGCAGGTCTTAACCACGCTGCAGTAAATGTGGCCACGATCACCCTGGTGATGGTTGCAGCATTTCTGAAGGCGAGGCCTTTTGTGTGCTATGTTCGGGTAATCACTTCGCCAATAGCAGGTCATGCCCCGAGTATGGTAGACAGAAGGCTATTAAGACTGCAATGGCTGAGAAAAACATCCCCTATGCCGAGGCTAGGAAGATTATCCCAATAGCTTCCCGTAATTATGCCAACATTGCCAAAACTCCAATATCTCAGTCCTACCGCAAAACTGTGACACTTAAACCCAGGACCCATGCCCCTCTTTCCCCGTCTTATGACAAAGTTGCTCATCAGCAGATAGTTAGTTCTCCCTTACCTTCACAGCCTAATGGCTGCGCTCTTAATTACAATAATGATTATTCTAGTAATACCGGTTCTCTTATTGAACTCCTTATAAAACTTATTCCTACTATTATTTCTTCTTCTTCTAGTTTCCAATCACCGTCCAACGTTGCCGATCAACTTATTTCAATACTTTTACAAATTAAAAATGGCGTCTCGCCAAGTATTCCTACAGTGGAATGTGAGGAGCGTGTGGCATAAAAAGCACGACCTCATATTTCTTTTAAATAAATACAAGCCATTGGCTTGTTCCATAGCTGAGACCTGGCTCACCCCAAGTCTTAGCTTTCGTATGCCACACTTTAACATTCTCAGATGTGACAGATCTGATGGCTATGGAGGATCGGCTCTCCTTGTTAACAATCGGGTCCCTCTTTTGCCCTTCCCTTTGCCTTCGCTCACAGGTGATATGAGTATTGTAGCAGGAAGAGTGGAAGGCATTACAGTGTTTTCGATATGAGCAATGGCTCATCCTCATCACGATTTTTTGGCTAATTTAAAAAACATTTTTTCCAATATTCATGGACCAATTTTGGTCATGGGTGATTTCAACTGTCACCATTACAGATGGGGGTCCGAACGCTGTGATGCCTTTGGTGTAGCTTTGGTTGAGATCTTGGACGATCTGGATCTCTGCATTCTTAATAATGGTTGCCCAACTCGCAGATCCCCTCCTGGTCAACAAAAAAGTTGTGTGGATTTAACTTTTTGTTCCGTTGAATTGGCAGCTTCAACTTGTTGGGAATGTACGACCTTGTCGCATGGTAGTGACCATTACCCTATTATTATATCTTTGGCAAATAAGACTTATTTAGAGAAAACTTCCCCTCCACTTTTGAAATATAACCTGTCCAACCCAGATTGGGCAAAATTTGTATCATTATTGGAGGGCAAAATTGATGTTCTTCCAAATTTAAATTCAAGTTTATCAGATCCTTCTGGTCACTGCCATGCCAAAAGCTGTTATGAGGGATTTGTTACAGCCATCACCTCCAGTGCGGATTTCTGCTTTCCGCTGAAAAACAGTGCCCGTGACAAAATACCTTCTCCCCCATGGTGGGATCCGGAATGCACTTCGGCAGTCAGGGATAGAAATGAGGCCGAGCGGTGTTACAATGCCGATATGAGCACCGAAAATCTGTTGACATATCTGCGGATAAATGCCAGATCCAAGCGCCACCTTCGCAAGAAAAAACGTGTGGGTTGGGTTAAATTCTGTACCTCCTTATCTCCCTCTACTCCAGTCTCGCTAGTTTGGAAAAACATCAACAGGTTTAGACGTGGTTGCTCTCCATCAGTCTCTTCACCGATCACTAGGGAAACAGCTGACCTTTTTTTTGACAAAATTGCTCCACCATATGTTCCTCTCTTTTCTGAATGTTCCAATAATATGTCCCTGCAAAGTGTTTCAGAGGATCCTTTTGATGTGCCATTTACTTTGAAAGAATTGAATGTGGTACTCAGTCAGGTTCGGGACTCAGCCCCCGGTATTGACGGTGTGCCATATTCTTTTATCGTTCATTCTGGAGACAAGGCTAAACTATACTTCCTTGACATCATTAATTTTTGTTATAGTAATGGTTGGGTTCCAGATCAGTGGAAGTTACAAATTATTATTCCCCTATTGAAGCCAGGCAAACATGTAGATGATCCGAATGGCCTTAGACCAATTGCTTTATCCTCAGTCTTGGCCAAACTATTGGAACACCTTATCAAGAATCGACTTGAATGGATAGTCGAATCGAGAGATTTGCTGCCGAATCATCAATTTGGTTTCAGGAAAGGGCTCGGCACTATGGATAGTGTTGGCGTTTTAGTTGCGGATATTCGCTTAGCGTTTTCCAAAAATGAATCCGTTGTTGCCGCCTTCCTAGACATCTCCTCTGCATACGACAACGTTCTTCTTCCCGTACTCAGGCAGAAACTGCACCAGCTGAGTCTCCCGGTTAAGATGATCGAATGCATCTGTGCTCTTCTCTTGTCTCGTTCTTTGGTTCTGAGGGTCCAGGGCGAGGATTTCGATGAAAGGCAGACTTGGAGGGGCCTCCCGCAAGGCTCCGTGCTGAGCCCCCTCCTTTATAACTTGTATACAGTGGACATTGGCTCCTGCCTAAACAATAATTGTCACATCCTCCAATATGCCGACGACTTAGTCTTGTATGTGACAGATTCCTCCATAGTAGACGCTGCGTCATCTCTATGCCTCTCTCTGGACTCTCTGAACCAGTGGCTTTTAAGCCATGGTATGACGTTATCCGCACCAAAAAGTTCGGCAGTAATTTTCTCTCGTAAAAGATTGATCCCACACATCTCAGTAGATATTTCGGGTTATAATATTCCGTTAGTTAACAAAGTTAAATTTTTAGGCGTTTTTCTAGATTCAAAATTAAATGGTAAGCATCATGTTAATTTATTAATTCAAAAATGTGAAAAAATTGTTTCGATTTTAAAAGCTCTCGCGGGCGTCTGGTGGGGTGCCCACCCTTACACTATGAAATTGGTCTATAACGCTTTAATTCGTAGTGTTTTAGACTATGGTACGTTCCATTTAGTTCCATGTAACAAGGGTGCTTTGGCTGGGCTGGATAGGATTCAGTCAAAATGTCTTCGGATCATCTCTGGTTGTATGAAGTCTTCTCCCATTAATGCATTGCAGGTTGAGTGTGCTGAACCGCCCCTGGCCTTAAGACGGCAGTATCTGGCCTCCCGTTTTCTGGCTAGGTTAATATCTAGATCTTCCCATCCCCTTTTAGCAAGATTAAATGAGTTAGATGCCTTATGTAGAAGTTCAAATTTCTGGAAAAACAAAGAAATTCCTTTAATCATAAAAGCATTCCGTCAAATTCATAACCTAGGATGTCCAATAGAACAGACTCCCCGATTACCTCTTTTTAACTTTCCCTATGAAGTCCTATGTTTCACCCCAAAAATTTTCTTTGACGTCGGTATTTCCAAAAAGTCCCCTTCAGCGAATTCAGCCTTCAATGCGGCGGTGGGAGAACGATGGACCGGGTTTCAAAGGTTTTTTACAGATGCTTCAAAATTTAATGATCTCAGCAACACTGGCGCTGCAGTTTATTACCAAAGCTCCAGAATTATATTACAGTACAAATGCCCTGAGGAGTCTTCTGTGTTTACGGGCGAGTGTGTGGCTTTATTGGAAGCTTGTCTTTTCATAGAGTCACATCACAATATTGACAAAGCCGTAATTTTCACCGACTCTCTTAGCTGCCTGCAAGCCTTAGTACAAAATCCTTTCAAAAGAAAATTGCACAGTTCCCTTGTTTTAAAAATTTAAAAATCTTTATTTTTTTGTGCTAATAGTCAAAGGGAAGTTCAGTTAGTTTGGATACCTAGTCATTGTGGCATTAAGGGCAATGAGTGTGTTGATGCTTTGGCCAAAGATGCTTGCTCTTCAGCAACAGCTGATCTCACCTACAACTCTTATCAGGGGTATGACTTACTGAGTCTTCCTAAAGCCAAGCTCCAATCCTCATGGCAGGAACAGTGGAATAACACTGGAAGAAAAAAGGCAAATTTTATTATGCAGTTCAACCAATAATAAAATCAAAACCTTGGTTCTATGGCTACAAAAAAGCCTCCAAAACAATTATTTCTACCCTTTGTAGAATTCGCTTAGGTTTTTGTTGTACTCCGGTTTTTTTGCAAAAGATTCGTGTTCGAGACTCCTCTCTCTGTGAGTGCGGGTTGGAGGAGGGCACTCTGGATCACATCTTCTTTGAATGCTCGAACAACGTTCCACCTTTAGATCTTTATAGGCGCCTCCCAAAATTTAAGATCCCTCTTCCGACTAATTTCCCATCTTTACTAACATACTCCTCTCCAGATCTGCTTGTGGCGCTGATGACTTTCATCCGTCACAACAATATAAAATTATGAATTATTCTGTATGTGTGGGTGTGGTAAGCGTGTATTTTATGTTTTAACAATATTATAATATATATGTATTTCTATTTTTTTGTTTGTTTCAGTCCCGTACTAACCCAGCAAGATCTACATTGTATCAACTGGATCAACCAAAACTTTTTTTTTTTTTTTCTCAATATCTTTTATCTTAATTCTTTTTCTTCTCTCATTTGCACACTTGTTTTTTCAGTTCACTTTAGACATTGGCAGAATAGTCGACATCGGCTTTGCTTGCCATTTATTAAAAATAGAAATAGAAGTCGGACTATTGTAACGTTACAAATAACCTAAGGGGTTATTAGTCCAGCGGGATTGTCCGAAAGGGTTACCGCTGGCCCGGACATAAAGGGCTAAGGAAGGAACACGGGTGGGTTTCAGTCAGTAAAAGTCTGACACTCCCTTCCGCTTCCGCGATGATTTCCAATCCGCAAAAAAAAAAAATGGTTATTAGTAGTTTACATGTTTTATAAAAGCTTCGAAGGAATCCGAGAAAGCGAGGTCCCTTGACTCGATGAAGTTCTTGTCTCGTTCCTCTGGGGTCATGAGCCGAGGAGGAGGTAAATGAGAGGGTTTATAATTGTAAAAGTGAATATTGGATAGGATAAACATTGCTATAGATGTGGATTTGTAGTAACAAAATACCATACTATAAGTCGTATCGCCATCGAATCGCATTCTAAAACCACATATCTGCAGTGTTTGGCTGTAGGTACCCACTAACTTCGTAGGAGCCGGGCTGTCGGCCCGACCGCACCTACGATGCAGTCTAGAGCTAATGCGAGCCTCGTCTGTTATGACGTTAGAGGTAATTAACGGCATGAGCAGGCCTGGCCCAGTGGTAACGACCGCGACTTACGAGTTGTAGATCGTAGGTTCGAACCCAGACAGGCGCTTTACTTTGTGTAAATTATTTCATCACCTCTGCTCTCAAAACGGTGAAGGAAAACATCGTGAGGAAACCGGCATGTCCTAGAATCAAAAATTCGAAGACATGTGTCATTTATAAACCTGCACTGGGCCCGCGTCGTAGATTACGACCCACTATCTCACAGATAGGTCTGTGTCCCAGCAGTCAGAACTTTTAGGCATATTATGCCTCTAAAAACCTCTCACGACGCAGGCTCAGTGCGGGTTGGTAGATGTCATAAGTCTTCGAAGTTTTGTTGTCTAGCAGAGGGGCAGTAGGTATAGGCTCTACGAAAAAATTTAATAATAGTCTCGTACTAGCAGCGACCCGTGGTTTCACACGCATAAGTGTCGATCCCGTGGGAATATCAGCATAAAAACTATCCTATGTCCTTCCTCGGGATGCAATCTATCTCTCTACCAAATTTTATCGAAATCCGTTCAGTGGTTTAGGCGTGGAAAGGTATCATACAGACAGACAGAGTTACTTTCGAATTTATTGTATTTGTATGGATAATGGATGTGGAGAATGAGATGAGCAAACGCAGTGAGCTCGTAATTTTAAGCCGGATTTGCTTTAGACAATTCATACAGAAATTCGTTACCGTCAAGATGGAGGGTCCAAGACTTGGATTTCTAGACGGCCTACTTAAGGGTTAAATAAGTAGGTACTGTAAATCTACTATTTGCTACCTTTGCGGCACAAATTTCGCCGATTATTGGCGAAATTTGGGTGTATGAATCACCTCTGCCTAACCTTTTTTCTGTGAGTACAAGCGTGACGTTATGTAATATAAAGTACCTACGTGTAACGACATACATTATCAGTGTAGTGTAATTATTAACTGGGTCCACACCGAACGATCATGAAGTGCCGATCGTGCTTCGGAGATTCCTTCGCACGATCCGTTTTAGGAAACCCGCGATCCTGCCGCGCGCTTCAGTCAGTGCCAATCCACTTTTTGCTAGATTATAAATTTGGGCATTATCCATATTACCCGATCGCCTGATCAACACCGAGCGGGCCGACTCAGGCGCCTTTGAGCATTTTCAAAAACCCGGCCAAGTGCGTGTCGGGCCACGTACAGAGTAGGGTTCCGTAGTAGCCCGTTATCACAATGTAGTACGATTCTGTTGTTCTTTATTCTGAATAGGTAAAAAAAACATATTTTGGTTTTCAATGCAAGTCTTTACCCATTATAAACAAGCAACTACTTCATCTTAGTCACTGTATTTGGTACAAAATTATCCAACACCCAAATTCAACGACTATTACTGCTAAACTAATAAAGTTATCTTAACCGCTATACTTTTCCTTTAAAGTTCATGAAATGCACTTTCATCGAGAATTTTTGCAGATTTTTCAAGCTTTTAGAGTAGGGCGTCCCCACGCCCTACTGGAACAAAAATTTGCACTTTAAACTTAGAATATATCTATACCAAGTACATTACCATCCCTGCCTAGTTGCTATTCCACCAATTCGCACTAAGCGTTTTCAAATGTGTTTTATAATGCGCGCAGCAAAAGAGTGGAACTCTTTACCTGCGTCTGTTTCCGAGCCCAGAGCCCATACAACCCGAATCTTTCGTAAATGAAGCATTAAATCGAAAAATAATTTTAGCAACCCCTAAGCCATTTTAGAAGACCTATTCAACGATACCCCACACGATGGGGTAGATGATGAAAAAAAAAAACATCCCCACTTCACATGTAGGGCAGCTACACTAAAAAAAAATATTTTCCAAAATTTTATTTTACCACTTTGTTGGCGTAACTGATATACGTACTCCTACAAAATTTCAGCTTTCTAGTGCTAATGGTCACAGAGATTAAGCGAGGACGGACAGACAGACGGACGGACAGACAGACATGGCGAAACTATAAGGGTTCCTAGTTGACTACGGAACCCTAAAAACCGACAGCGCGTGACACGTCCACACCAACCGCCCATTTGAATTGCGGTCCAGCCGCTCCCGATCGGAGTGCACTGGATCGTCCGGTATGGACCCCGGTATTTACGGTTTCAAAGGTGATTTGTAGCTGTTTTGTAAGGAAAGGTTCGTCTAAATAAAATGTTCGTTATATATTTCAATCATTCATTTATTACCTCGTTATGTAAGGAATACAATGTGTTGGCAGCTACCCACTGCGTAGGACGATGATATTATAGTTATAATATTAACTATTCAAATATTATTCACAAATTAAAATTTACAAAATTCTGTAACACGAATTACTTAAAAAGGTGCAAAAGTATTGGTGGATTTTTATTGCTTTGTTTTATTGCTTTCGAAAAATCAAAATATAATAACAAAAAAAATATTACATGAATTTTATTATCTAAAATAAAAATGTCAGTTAAGAATTTATAAAAATAGATTGATTGGACATCATTTATCATCAACTTCATAAAATACATTAAATTTTAATATTAATAATATATCGAATCAAACACCAATGCTTTTGCAACAAACCGTAAAAACTATAGAATACTAATACAATACAATAATTTGATAAAACATTAGATCACAATTAAAATTGAACTGAATACAAATAATATTATAAGTATTATAATTACACAATGTACAATTCTATACAACTAAATATTTAAGCTTATAGCTGGCTTGACCAAAGGATGTCGAAAAAAAACGAAAAATAAAAATGATTTCCTCTTTACCGTTAGCCGATGTCTCCTAAAGGGGGGTGGGGGTTATGAGCTTCGTTGAATTTATAATCGCATTCTGAATGAATGCGATTATTGGTCTGTTCGATCATTATTTTATTAATAGTTCATCATCATCATTTCAGCCGAAAGACGTCCACTGCTGGACATAGGCCTCCCCCTTTTTGGGGGCAATCAAAAACTACGTTTTGGGTGACAACCTCAAACTATGTTTTGGGGGCAACCTCAAACTAAGTTTTGGGGGCAACCACTACTAATAGTTAAAACACCGTTATTAATGAATGCTTGCGTTAAGTGTACTATATTATTTGGGTTGGATGTCTGATCAAACAAAACCAAAGGGGATTGAAGATTTTCTTAAGGAGTCTGATATACCTAGCCAACCATTTTGATTTTTTTTCAAAATGGCGGGCAGGTTGGTATGCCACGGACCTTCAAAGCCCTTTAACAACACGGTAAAATCATTAGGATAGCCCATCCCATGACCCCTGCAAATGGGCCTAGGCAAATGTCATAAGACCGAACCTCTCATCATGCCGACAGAAATAAGCTACGATATCAATCGAAGACATCGTACGACTAATTTGAGTAACTCCAGAAAATCTTTGGGCAACTTCAGGGTACTTTAGTTCTTATTGCCAGGTATAGTAGAAACTAAATCGTACGACATAATCGATTGACAGAATATAATGATCGAGTTTTAAGGCTCCGTGCAGAGCATACTATGCCCCAGTTTTCTGACGACATTGAATAAAATACTTTATTTTCAGCGGTTTGAAGTGCAAAATTGAACGAACATCGACAGAGATATTTAACGGCTCTTAAGCTGGCGCAGCTGTCTTTTGCACTTTAATTCGGTAGTAATAAAGTTTTTTATTCAATGTCACCAGAAAATCCATTGTTATGCCTTATACCTTTAGGACACGCAGCGCAACAAAAATACAGATCTTTAAATCAATGGTGTACGGTTCTTTTTCAGAAAACTATAATTATGATCATTCCTAGGTCACCAGCTAAACGATAATAAGGCACCAAAATAACTATACAGTTACTAAAGCTACTGAAATTTAATGGAAAACAACAAAATGACGTTTGAACATTTTATACACACATATAAATGCTAATTTTAATGCGATCCTATTTAAAAAGATAATGCTTAAAGACAGTCAGAATTAGTGAGTAATCTGAAAAGGACACCTTTTTGGGGGCAATCATAAACTACGTTTTGGGGGCAACCTCAAACTACGTTTTGGGGGACAACTTCAAACTAAGTTTTGGGGGCAACCTCAAACTAAGTTTTGGGGGCAACCACTAATTAAGTTTTGGGGCCAACCACAAACTAAGTTTTGGAGGCAACCACAAACTAAGTTTTGTGCTCAGAATTATCAATTTCCTTAATATCCAACACATTCTAGAAATTGAACATCCCGGGAGTTGTAGGATTTGGACATGTAGAAATTGGTTAGTATGGAATTAAATATTAGGGGAATTAGATTTCAGGGAATAGGGAATTAGACCGGGAATCGGGCAGTTCGAAAATGTTAGATATTTTGGGAATTGGACTTTCTAACCTATTATTAGTAGTTATAGGGATGCTCAACTTGAGGAAGCTGTTACGGCGACAATTTCTTTGAACATAAGAAGCAATGGATTAGCAATATCCTTTAAAATGATTCATATTGTGATTCATAGTGTGTTACGCGATAAGGGTGCTGATTATCTTGTAGCTACTTACCCTGACTGCCTAAAACATTACCTACTGTTTATCTCAGGTATCTGTGGTAACGGAATCGTAATTCAAAACGGTATAAAATAAAATATTTCTTACAATTCGTATAGTGATTCAATAATTTTGGCAGTTTCCTTATAATCTGAATTTATTTAGTAATAATAATAATCTTTCGCCAATTTATTTAAGACATCCGTTTTGAGGTCCCCCTATGGACGTGTTACCGGATTTACGGAGATCTCAGATCATATTTTTTACGACACATCCGTTAAGATTCTATAAATGTGCAACGGAATTAAAATCCGGAGATCCGTGCTAAAATCCGTGACTACTATTTTATTTTACTAAACAATAATACATGTACATTGAATTAAAAATGCTATCAACTCATTAATTTAGACGGAATAAAAATAATAAACAAATGAATGGGGATAATAAACGGAATTTAGTATCATATCATTCAATGCTCGTTAATATTGAGATAATAAGAAGTCGAAACTATAATAGGAGTCCAAAATACTAGAATATTTTGCTCTGACAGATAAAATTATCAATGGTAGCTGTCAGGTTATATTTGTCTCTTTTCAACGCATGGAGCGCACATAGCTTTGTCTCACTCTCACATCTTGAACAAAATTGATATACATTATTTAAAGATGCAACACATGATAAATGACTTTCGCTCTCTTACATGCAGCAGTTATAGGAGTATAGCGTTATTCTCTAACATCATGGAAACCTATGAGATACATTATTTAAAGAGGCAGCACATGACAGATGACTATCGCTCTCTTTCATACGTCCAATGATTGTATAGCGTTATCTCATTCTAAAACATTACAACTGGACTCCCACTAAAGTTTCAACTTGCCCACGCAAAATCATCGTTTGAGTTAATCTTAAAAACTTGTAAAAATCACATGTCTTTTAATACAGACTTCAATATGGCGCCTTCAGTATTTCGCGTCTGGTTGACACCGGTGTCTAGACTCTGTGAGAGCACTCTCGGTTCCCTGTCGGAGTCTCGTGAGAGTTGAGAGGAAGTTTCTATGGCGTCAATATTTTGGAACAGAAGGTTGTTCGAACTGTTCGATGCGGTGCGACTGTGACCTGTTCTTGGTAGGTTTGGTGGTGGTCCTGAAAGAGATGAAATTAAATCAATTAGATTGAGAGATGGCGGGATGAGCTGGACTCCTTTAACAAGAACTGGTCCTTAGCAGCTTTGAGCAGAGAGAAGTGGAAAGAGAGTAGTGAGGCCATTGCAGTGCAGTGGGACATCACAGGCTAATAATAATAATAATTCATTTATTTTTCAGACAAAGTCCATTACATTAACAACACATAAAAAATAAAATTGATATAATAATTGAAAAAAATAAATATAATTAAAATATTAAAATACACACACATGTCATTTAAATAAAAATATTAAAATACATACTAGTCATTCAGAGCAAAAAAAATAAAATAATAATAATTAGATTGATCTATTTCGCATTAAACTTATGGGATTTGGGGAAGAACTCAGACAGAGGCCCATTTGCAACACAAATCACTAAATGTTAGTCCATAATAATATTATAAATTCGAAAGTAACTCTGTCTGTCTGTATATTACCTTTTCACGCCTAAGCCACTAAACGGATTTCGATAAAATTTGGCAGAGAGTTTGCATCCCGGGGAGGGACATAAGATAGTTTTTATCGACATACCTCGCGCGCGAAGCCGCGGGCGGAAGCTAGTAACGTTTAAAACAACATTCTGTCTCTACCAACTTCAAACCATTGACAGAAATAGGAGGATGTTTCAAATTTGTTTAGCGCAAAAGGCGTGAGTTACTAATGAGACACAATTACTTTTTATATCATTAGTTTTTTTTTTTTTGTTTATGATTGTGTTTAATTTGTGATCTTCCTGTGGCACCCTAAACACAAGTTAAATCTTACTTTGGGTGCCAGAGTTCATCGAAATCACTCTATCCCTTAGTTATGACGCTGCATAGTCTATATATTGTTGCGCGCCACAATTAATGCCTGGTACATGGTAACAGTAGTTACCACTAGCGCCATCTAGTATCGAGTAGCGGAACTAGTAGTGAAGACCCTTCTAGAAATTTCGATGCGAGAACTTTCTAGAACATTCCCGAACTTTCGACATCTGGTCGATCGGGGCCTGTATGTACTCGAACATTCTAGATGTTTCTACAATGGAAGGTTCTAGAACTCTCTTTGGCGCTATATAAGGCCGAGACGCGCCACGACCGACACAGTTTGGATAAAGCGATCGAAGTGAAAGCATCGAAGCGATATTCAAGTGCGACTTAAAGCGATCAGTAGTGCAATTGTGTTTTGTAATTAGTATTGTTTGAGTTATAATTAGTGTTGATTATTAAAGTGTCATTTTTTTGGTTATTAAATCGGCAGTTTTTATTGTCACGAACCCGAAGCTCGTAACAATTGGTGTCAGAAGAGGGGATTAAAAATCATGCCGGTTTTACCCAAAGACGACACGGAGGGTATCCGTACCCGGAGTCAACGCCAGCAAGAGACGGACCAGAGGCGATTTGGTGGAGCTACGCCGCAGGGGTCGGAGGGCCAGCTACCGACCATGGAGGCCGGCCCGTCCGCAGCAGCTCCAGCATCAGCAGCACCAGATTTGGCTGCTCTGATGATGATGCTGCAGGAGCAGGCCCGCAGACAGGAGGAACAGGCTCGTCGGTTGGAGGAACAGCTCCAGCGGGACAAGGAGGAACAGGCCCGTCGACAGGAGGAACAGGCTCGCCGTCAGGAGGAGCAGGCTCGCCGGTTGGAAGAACAGCTCCAGCGCGATAAGGAGGAACAGTCCCGCCGTCAAGAGGAACAGGCCCATCGATTGGAAGAACAGCTCAAACAAGATAAGGAGGAGCAGGTGCGTCGCCAGGAAGAGCAGATGCGCCTCATGAAGGACCTTCACGCAACCTTCGGGAAAGACATGAAGGAGGTGAAGGAGAAGGTTGCCCAGCATGACAACCGCCTGTCAGAAGCTGAAACTCAGATCAGCAAGTTTAATAACGTCATTGCTGATGTGAAGCAGGAGTTGGGTAATCTTAAACTTGGGGATGGAATCGCAGCTCCCGTAGCTACAACACCTTCGCTACGTGGATTCAAAGTGCCACCGTTCGACGGAACTTCTTCCTGGTCGGCCTACAAAATCCAGTTTGAGGCTGTCATGAAGGCGAACGGATGGAATAAAAGCCAGGCCATGACTGCTCTCACCCTAGGCCTGCGCGACCAGGCCTTAACTGTCCTGGAAGCTCTCGGTAAGGAAGTGACTTACGAGCAGCTCCTCGAGGCATTGGAGGCTCGGTATGGCGACGCTCACCTGGAACACGTGTTTCGTGCGCAGCTCAAGGATCGCGTGCAACGCAGTAGCGAAAACCTGCAGCAGTGGGCCCTTGAAGTGGAGAAGCTGGTTCGCAAAGCTTACCAGTCCGTACCTGCGCTTATTGATGGGAACCTGGTGCAGGCATTCATCGATGGCATCCGCGACCTTGAAGTTAGAGCTTCTGTGCGGCTCGGTCACCATGGGACGCTTAAGGACGCTTTGGCCCATGCACTGGAGGTGGAAGCTGTGCGGCAGGATCATCGTTCCCATCGCGTCAGGGAGGTTGCAGCGGCTACAGTTCGCGACCGCAATAAAGGATACAGCCCTAGGTGCTACGGCTGTGGGGAAAGGGGCCACCTTCGATCCAGTTGCCCTAAGCGAACTGCAGAAAGAGAAGACGGCCGATCTCCAGAGGGCAGTGCGGCTAACAGCACCGCCCAGCACCAGCAGCAGGGAAACGAGTAATAGCCAGGACTGCGGGGCGGGTGCTGGCTGATGTTCAAAGAGCCCCAAGGGTTTCGATCACACAAACCCATGACGGGAACAGCCTTATCATCAAGGGCGAGGTCAACGGAACGCCGTGTAAGCTGACCATAGACACTGGAGCTTCTCGCACGGTTGTCAGTTCCCAACTTGCTAGTCGGTCCCTTGGGGACTCCGCATACAACCGGGAACGCATTAATTTGGTAACAGCCACCGGTCAGCGCATACCCGTCCATGGAGAGAAGAAAATGGAATTGACGCTAGGCAACAGAATCTACCTGCATAATGTCATCGTGGCTGATATAATGGATGATTGCATCCTGGGCCTTGACTTTATGAGGAAGAATTATTGCGAGATTGACGTCAAGCAAGGTGTTTTGAAATGTGGAGAAGAGGATTTTTTCATGGAAGGGGCGTTACCTGGGAATGTGTACAGCCTTAAGAAGATTGTTCTTCCGCCGAGATCGGAAACGATTGTGCCGGTTAGTCTTCCTCGGAATCCTGGGCAAACTCATCGTTGTGTACTCGTGGAAAGGGTAGACAATGACCTTCCATGGAAAGTGGCACGGACTTTGGTCAGAGCCACTGACATCTCAGGGGTACGTGTGCTGAACCTTTGTGATCAGGAACAGATAATAGAAAAAGGCACACTTGTTGGTACTTGCGAGGAAGTGGATTGGTTGCGTCGATGCCAACATCTATCGACTGGGACCCTCAGCAAGGATGCACAAACAAAAGTGACCACACTTTTAGAAGACTGCCGCAGCGCTTTGTCCCAAAATGAAATGGTCAAGGCGAAGAAGATGTTATTCAAGTTCGCCGATGTTTTCTCGTCAAACGAGGCTGACATCGGGAAGACTGGCATAGTTCAACACAAAATAAATACAGGAGAAGAATTGCCTATCCGTCAGCGGCCAAGGAGATTGCCGGTAGCACGTGAAAAAGAAGTGGAAACCATGATTGAGGGAATGGTGAAGGATGGTGTTATTGAACCTTCATCTAGTCCATGGTGTTCACCTGTAGTGCTGGTAAGAAAGAAGGACGGCAGCATGCGGTTTTGTGTTGACTATCGTCGTCTGAACGACGTTACAAAGAAGGACAGCTATCCTTTGCCAAGAATTGATGACACGCTGGACATGCTTACTGGAGTGAAGTGGTTTAGCACGCTGGACCTGAAAAGTGGCTACTGGCAAGTTGAAATTGATCCTAACGACAAGGAGAAAACTGCATTCTCGACAGGAAAGGGTCTGTGGCAATTTAAAGTTATGCCGTTTGGATTGTGCAATGCTCCGGCAACATTTGAGAGGTTGATGGAACTTGTACTTACCGGACTAATTGGCGATGCCTGCCTGGTCTACTTGGATGACATCATCATCGTAGGCCGCACGTTTGAAGAACACCTTCAAAACCTGGAACGCGTGCTCATGAAGATCCAGAGTGCCAACCTCAAGTTAAGTCCGAAGAAGTGTTCACTATTCAAACGACAAGTTAGCTTTTTGGGATATGTAGTGTCTGAAGAAGGTATCCGCACGGATCCAGAGAAAATCGCCGCTGTCAAGGATTGGCCAATTCCAAAAGACAAGACGCAGGTCAGAGCATTTCTGGGTTTGTGCTCCTATTATCGGCGATTTGTCAAGAACTTTGCAGATATAGCTAAACCCCTGCATAAGCTAACCGAAGAGAAGCGACATTTCTGCTGGGATGAAAGTTGCGACATCGCATTCCAGGAGCTAAAGGACCGTCTGTGCAAAACACCTATTTTGGGGTACCCTGATGCGGGCAAAGAATTTATAGTTGACACAGACGCAAGTGACATAGGACTTGGCGGTGTGTTGTCTCAACGTAATGGTGATCAAGAGGTTGTGGTAGCATACTTCAGCAAGTCATTGTCGAAACCTGAAAGGAACTATTGTGTTACGAGACGGGAACTGCTTGCTGTGGTAAAGTCATTGCAGCACTTTAGCAAATATCTTCTGGGGCGGAAATTCCACCTACGAACTGACCATGCTGCACTGAAATGGCTATTGCAGTTCAAAAATCCAGAAGGACAAGTTGCGAGATGGATTGAACTACTGCAGGAATACGACTTCGAGGTCGAACATCGCAGCGGGAAATCTCATGGCAACGCAGATGCATTGTCAAGAAGACCTTGTCCCGAAAACTGCAAGCATTGTACTAGGCAAGAAAGTAAAGAAGTCGTACCTGTGAGGATGCTCAAGACAGACCTCAGCAACGAGTGGAAGGAAAGCCTACAACGTGCACAGCAGGAAGATTCGGACATCAAGCCGATTCTGGAGTGGATGAAGGCCAGGGCTCCTAAGCCCAGGTGGAGCGACGTCTCAGCAATGAGTTCGACCACAAAAAGCTATTGGGCCCAATGGGACAGCTTGGTGATTCAGGATGGAGTCCTGTGCCGTAAATGGGAAAACGCTCGGGGAGACAGCTGTCATTTGCAAATGGTTGTCCCTAAAGCTCAAGTACCGGATGTTCTACAGCTGTACCATAATGATTGTTCAGGAGGTCATCTGGGAGTAAAACGGACTCTACTGAAGATACGAGAACGGTTTTACTGGGTCCACTGTCGGGACGATGTCGAGGACTGGTGTCGCAAATGTACAAGTTGTGCAGCTGTAAAGGGACCTCAGACTCGTAGTAGAGGTGCATTGAAATTGTACAATGTTGGTGCACCATGGGAGAGGATAGCCCTTGACGTTGCGGGGCCGTTTCCGGTAAGTGAAAGTGGTAACAAGTATTTCATGGTTGTGATGGATTACTTCACTAAGTGGCCGGAAGTCTTCGCCATTCCAAACCAAGAAGCTTCAACAGTTGCAGATAAACTGGTTCATGAAGTCTTCTGCCGTTTTGGAGTACCTTTGGAGATTCACAGCGACCAAGGAAGAAATTTTGAGTCCCAAATATTCCAGGAAACTTGTCGAGTTATGGGTACACATAAAACAAGAACAACTTCTTACCACCCACAATCGGATGGAATGGTGGAACGATTTAATCAGACACTAGAGAGGTACCTAGCCAAAGTTGTGGAAAATCGGCAACGAGATTGGGACAAGCACATACAACCGTTTTTGTTGTCATATCGAAGCGCTGTTCACGAAAGTACATCGGTGACACCAGCTTTCGCAAACTTTGGAAGAGAATTACGGCTGCCTGCAGACCTGATCACCGGAATACCACCTGATGCCCCACGCAATATAACCGATTATGCGAGTGACTTGCGGAACAAAATGAATGACATTTATGAGCACGTCAGACAATCGGGCCAGCAAATGTCTGAAAAGATGAAAACCCGTTATGACCGTAAAATGAACAATAAAGGGTTCGACGAAGGTTCACTAGTGTGGTTGCACAATCCAGTCCGCAGCAAAGGGAAATCTCCTAAGCTTCAAGCTAAATGGGACGGACCGTACCGGATTGTGACAAAGATCAATGACGTAACCTACCGGATACAGAAAGGTGCAAGAGGTACTCCTAAGATCGTCCACGTGGATCGACTGGCGCGTTATTATGGGGCCGATAATGCTCGGGACGAGCATGTCTTAGGAGGGGGCCGTGTTGCGCGCCACAATTAATGCCTGGTACATGGTAACAGTAGTTACCACTAGCGCCATCTAGTATCGAGTAGCGGAACTAGTAGTGAAGACCCTTCTAGAAATTTCGATGCGAGAACTTTCTAGAACATTCCCGAACTTTCGACATCTGGTCGATCGGGGCCTGTATGTACTCGAACATTCTAGATGTTTCTACAATGGAAGGTTCTAGAACTCTCTTTGGCGCTATATAAGGCCGAGACGCGCCACGACCGACACAGTTTGGATAAAGCGATCGAAGTGAAAGCATCGAAGCGATATTCAAGTGCGACTTAAAGCGATCAGTAGTGCAATTGTGTTTTGTAATTAGTATTGTTTGAGTTATAATTAGTGTTGATTATTAAAGTGTCATTTTTTTGGTTATTAAATCGGCAGTTTTTATTGTCACGAACCCGAAGCTCGTAACAATATATAAAATTCACAGTCTAAATCGCTGGTCCTAGAGACATGAAATTCGGAAGGCGTGTTCGTTGTGAACAGTAGGTATCCACTATGGGTTTTTCGAAATTCCACCCCTAAGAGGTGAATGGGGGGAGGGTGAAATTTTCCGCGGACGAAGTCGCGGGCAGAAGCTAGTGTTTAGATAAATCTTTTTTAGGGTTCCGTACCCAAAGGGTAAAAAAGGGACCCTATTACTAAGTCTTCGCTGTCTGTCCGTCCGTCTGTCTGTCACCAGGCTGTATCTCAAGAACAGCGATAGCTAGACAGTTGAAATTTTCACAGATGATATATTTCTGTTGCCGCTATAACAACAAATAATAAAAACAGAATAATATAATAATTTAAGGAGCTCCCATACAACAAACGTGTTTTTTTCGGCGTTTTTGCCTTGTGGTACGGAACCCTTCGTGTGCGAGTCCGTCTCGCACTTGGCCAGGTTTTTATTTTTTCCAGTACGAGTCACAATACATACTTTCTCTTTCTTTCTTTTCTATTACTACCGAACTTAATAAGTCTGCCTAACAGACGAGGGGCTATGTGATTTGTGGTGCAAGTGGGCCTAAGCTTATTTCTAAAATATAACCCACTAGCTTCCGCCCGCGCGGTATATCGGTAAAAACTATCCTACGTGATATCCTATGTGCATCCCCGGGATGCAATCTATTTCCCTGCCAAATTTTATCGAAATCCGTTCAGTGGTTTTGGCGTGAAAAGGTAACATACAGACAGACAGACAAACAGAGTTACTATCGAATTTATAATAATATTATTAGTATGGATTTATTCAAATTACCTACGCAGAGTATCAGCACGCCTAGCCAATTTTTTTTATTTTTTTTTTATCTTTTGTTTTAGGGACTTTTGCTAGCCAGTTTGAGGAATATGGTGAAATTACAGGCACATGAATTAGTATTAACTCTGTCTCCAAAATTGAAAATGCCTAGGCAAACCTCCACAAACACTTTTCATTCATCATTTCAGCCGAAAGTCGTCCACTGCTGGACATAGGCCTCCCCCAAAAGGGGGGGGGGGGGGGGTTTGCCATAATCGCCACGCTTGGCAGGTGGGTTGGCGATCGCTGTATGGTATGGTGGTGGAATGCATAGAGAACGCTGCTGCCCATTCTCCGGTACGCCCCTTAGTCGCCTTTTACGACACCCACGGGAAGTATGGGGTGGTGCTATTCTTTAAGTCTGGCACCACACAGACAACTTCTTACTCTTCATTAAGTGGGCTAATAACTGAACTATTTCCGTTAACCCATGTTGTCCCACAGCTGGGCAAAGGTCTCCCCTATATTTTTCCACTTTTCTTTGTGCTGTGCCTTCTCCGTCCAATTGACAGACCCAAATGAACTAATATTTATTTTATATTTTGTTATCGCTGTAGGGGGTTGAAAAAACTGTCCACGTGCGAGTCGGACTCGCACACGAAGGGTTCTGTACCACAAAGCAAAAACGCCGAAAAAAACACGTTTGTTGTATGGGAGCTCCCCTTAAATATTTATTTTATTCTGTTTTTAGTATTTGTTGTTATAGCGGCAACAGACAACATCATCTGTGAAAATTTCTATCTATCACGGTTCATGAGATACAGCCTGGTGACAGACAGACGGACAGTGGAGTCTTAGTAATAGGGTCCCGTTTTTACCCTTTGGGTACGGAACCCTAAAAATAGCCTTATTTATTTGTGGGCCTAAAATTGCTCACATGACTATATCAATCCTTACCTATAGTAGAATTCTTCCTCGAGCTCGGCGTAGTGCTCCTGCTCCCGTTGCCCTGCGCCAAGGTCATCATGTTCGGCAGCGCGGCCCTAGGTCTGGACTCGTTCTGCAGGAACTTCACGAACTCGGCCGCCAAGCTGTCGGGGGCTGTGGTGGAGCGCGACAGCCCGAGACGCTCGCACTCTTGTTGGTTGAAGTCTAGGACTGTCGAGAGGACTCGGAGGACTTGTGTTCTGTAAAGAGGTGATGTTTTTTATTAAACTTTTACGGTTTTTAAGGCCTTAAAATGAAAAAAAAAGGACCTTTTATAACATCAGTTTTAACAGTTTTAGAAGAACGGGATAGACTTCGGCTTGTTGTGGACGGGTTCAGCCAATGTAGCGTAGAGTATGAACAAGCTCTTAGCCACAAACACTTATTACAACAGCAGCTACATGAGGCACAAAGACAGATTACACAACTTGAGACTACAAACCTTAACATCACTGCCTCGCTGAACCAAAGTCTGTTCAATGAGTTGGTGTCTATTGCCCCGTCAATGGTTTCTGCCATAAATCCCACTAACACTATTGATTTGACAGGTGATGATGAATCAAAATCATGTAAATCAGTGAGGGTAGTCACTAGTAAACTCAAAAAGTACATCAAAATTAATAAATACATTGTTAAAACCCAAAAAATGGTAAAAAGACAAAAGTTCTTTATTAAAAATGTAAAACTTAATAGGGAAAGGTTAAATTTGCTTAAACAGTTACAGATCTATTCTTTTAATTTGGAGCAAAGTACTAGGAAATACAACATTGACACACAGGACTTGCAATCTCAACTTGACCAGCTGCAGGAGAAACTAAGATCTATGACTAAACAACTGGCCTGCACTAAAATTGCTGAGCGGTGAGCCTTATGTAATCATGTTTGGAACTGTGTCAAAATATCAACAAAATTATTTAACATAAAACATCACATGAATGTTTATTGTCTGTGTGGTGCCGGACTTAAAGAATAGCACCACCCCATACTTCCCGTGGGTGTCGTAAAAGGCGACAAGGATCGTACCGGAGAATGGGCAGCAGCGTTCTCTATGCATTCCACCACCATACTATACTGCGATCGCCAACCCGCCTGCCAAGCGTGGCGATTATGGCAAACCCCCCCCAAAATTGGGGGAGGCCTATGTCCAGCAGTGGACGTCTTTTGGAATGATGATGATGATGATGAATGTTTATTGGTCCCAAGCGAGCGCTGAGCATCGGGTCCTTTTTTTTGCGGGTTGGAAATCACCAAATGACCCTTCCCCCTCTAGGTGGAGTGGAAGGGGGTGTCAGACTCTTACAGCCTTATTACAAAACAAGGTTTATCTTTAGACCCAGGTTTAAACGATCGAGCCATTTTCAAATTTCGAACTTAATTCCGACAAAGTTAAAGTTCTTATTACAAAAAATGATGTTAAACCCGAGTCTATGTTGTCAGTTTTGCATTAAGAACTTTCCATTCGTCGGAATAAAGTTTAAAATACAGTAACTGTCTCGCAGGTTTAAGCTAGGTTTAAAGTTAGAACTCGTTTTGTAATAAGACGGTTACTGGCTAAAACCAACCCGTGTTCCATCCTTAAACCTTTATGTTCCGGAGTAGCAGTAACCCTTTCGGACAATCCCGCTGCCCCGGCAGGATTCGGCCCTAACAGGCCCCTTCACTAGTGCTGACATCTCTTTGAGGCGCGCGTGGAACACGTACGCACCGTCCGGCACGGGCCTGGTCCTGATCGGACGGCTCTTGATTCCCAAGTCATGCAAACTTGAACGGTTTCCAGCAGCTCGGTGTCTGGTTTTGTGCATGGTTGATGGCAATAGCTTCGCCCCCTAGTACATGGGACTTAACCATACCTGGCGATATATGAGTGTCCTGTACATATGAGGAATTCCTTACTTGTTAGTACTATTTCCGCCAGCAGTCATGACGTAGTTGATGACGAGGTTCTTCACCAAGTTCTTATCGACCTTATCCTGCTGGTTTGATATCGCGTTGTAATACCGCTCCTCAGCCGCCGCTACAGATGTCTGGAGAGTCCGAACTGGGTAAAGCAATGAAGGAACAGATGTAATAAATTTGTTGACTAAGTCACGAAGTCATAAGTATAAACAAAACATATTTCTCGACGAAAAACCAGATAATTTTTCAAGAAATTTTCCTTGTTGGAACCTTTTATGTAAATGTGGCTTTTTTGATAATCCGTATAAGGGGTATTGAAACTCGCCATTTTACTAACGATAGTAAGTATCCTAAACATGGGAATAAATTACAAAACACACACATTTCAATAATATACACACAATAAAAATCATCAAAGAGTAATAAAATTATAAAAGAAAACTATTCTACTCTTACCATGCATCTAGCACATCTTCGCTCGAAGCTTCGTTGCGTGTGCGCACACGACCTCAAAGTATTATTCAGCCACTGGGTAGGGTTCCGAAAACCGCTCACACACTTTTTAAAACAATTTCGTCACAATTTTTCATGTATCAAACTTTGCAAACACTAAATACCAGTCGAAAGCCTGATATCGATGTTATTTTTGTCCACTGCTGAACAAAAATGTTGGTATAGAACACTAGCGACAAATAAGTATCACTAGGTATTTTACAAGTGCTAAATCATAATAATCTTTCTCGTCCACTGTTCATGATGTTAACATCAACGTAAACTACAATTTGTTTACTCATGCAGTTGTCATATATTTCCAATTTGAGGTTATATGAATGAGAAATATATGAACAAACTTCAAAGGTCAACAAATTGCAATAACATTGCATGTTTTAGTCATTTAGGCTGTTGATAAACTGCGACAGTGACTTTCAGACCTACCGTCTTACTAATAAATGTTGTATAGCATCTGTATAGTTTACACAACGCTGTGTCTTCTTCTTTCGAACGTCAAATTACTGACGAATGAAAGAGAGAAATCTGTTTGTAACTATTCATCTAATATAATACTTTTATTAGTAAGGGGGTATGTTGATAAAACCTTTTGGGCAAATCGAGTCAGGAATTTTCTTCGACCGATATTTTAAGTGATTTTTGAGCTGTTAATTTAACCATAAATGATAAAAACTTATGTGTGAGCGACTCCCGTCTCCCTTTTATTAATTCCACCAGTACCTGAAGTAATACTCAGAGGCAATGCGGCGGTAACGGTGATCTTCTACGTTCTAATCTTCTACGGAACTCGGAGCATTCAAAATAAAAGAAAAACGGAACTTGTTTTGGATGACGTTGCTTCAGATATTTTTAACTCTACATACTTTAAGGCTCACTTGCGCTACAAATAACTAAATAATTATTAGCGCTAAATATATTTAAAACATTATGCTGTCTTTGTCAACTACAAAACATTAGCAAAAGAAGGATGTTGTTTTAAACTCATTTAGCGTAAAGGCTTCCCGCAAACAGGCGCGCCGCGATTTCCATGAAGTTTTCATAAAACTTATTCTACTACAGACGCGTCGCGCTTGTCAATTCCCGAGCCTTAAAATGTACTTTAATAAGCGGACCTTAATGTAATCTATAGATTTCTTGATTAACGTTGGTGTATAATTTAAACGGTCGTCATATTTTATTACTGTCTCCAAAACAAGTTAAAACATGAACAAATAATAAAACAACACAGAACATTCATACAAAAACAAGGTGCTGCAAGACGATAACTTGCATGTGCTTCATGAAAATAAAATGCGGTTGAAGTTGAGACCCTCAGATAATGTCATACATACATAATTCACGCCTTGTTTGCATGGGAATAGAGAAAACTACAGAATGCCACCAACTACGATCCTAAATGATAAATTTTAGTCTTTAGTCTTTTCTTGCGTTTTTTGCAATTTGCAGGCCAGTGCTAGGTTGTATGTTGATTAAAATATTATTCGCGGCTGTAAGACGTATGTAGTATATACAGAATTATAATCATCAAAATCACCAATACAACCCTCGAACTTCATAAAGGTGTAAGAACAAAAAAAAAAACAGAAAAAGTAATTCCTACAGCTTTATGAACTTAGAGCGTTTTATTGATGATTTTGATGAATATAATTCTGTAACTACATATGTATGTCTTACAGCCGCGAATAATATTTTAATCAACATACAACCTAGCACTGGCCTGCAAATTGCAAAAAACGTAAGAAAATTTGAATTTCGCGGGCTGGTTGGAGCATTCACCTTAATGATGGCAGATTCAAAATTAATGAAGAATAACTTCCATTTTTTCACATTATTTTTGCATCACGGTAATAATAGGATTCATATTTCTAAAAATATGGCAACACTGAGAGTCTCAACTCCAAAAAAATACATAAAAATTCTCAAAAAAAAGCGCAAAATAAAAATGGTGAAAACACATAGACGACACGACGTGAAGCCGATACCCTCAGTCAAACCCCATATGGTAATCTGAGTATCGCGGGCCCGCCATCACCATCTGTCAAAGTGACAGCAGCCAGAGTGACGTCTGTCATAGTGACAGATGACAGCGGCCGCTGCGTTCAAAACCTCACAGTTACCAAATGAGATTAAACCGAAGTAGGCGGAAGCTCTGGTCTTGATTCTTGTTAAGCTGCTTGTTTTATAGCATACAGCGATGGAACACATTTCTATGATTTGCATACGATTCTAAGTTATTTACTTCGTACAGTGACATTATTTATACTTGCTACTTGTTGAATTTATTATTTATTTTACTTATTACTATTTTTTTTTATAACAGTATGATTAGTTTTAAATTTAACAATTTAATTTTAGCTTTTTAAACGGTTCGTTCTTTACTTTTTTATTTCATTTTAAACGCCATGGACTAGGCGCTTTGCCGCAAAAATAGCATTAGGCTGTGTATTTAATAGGCAACAACTGCTCATTTCACATACAATCACAAAAAACTAAATATTTTTTGTGTACGTTTTTTGTCAACCAAACAACGAAACTAGAGTGATAGAAGAATACTGGCGCCATTGAAAAATGACATTGTCAGGGCGGCCACAGAAATTGTATTGAAAAAACAAGATGGCGCTGCCAGTTCCAATTTTGGCCACGCGCTAAAAGATCCTTCTTAAAAATAATTGTTGCCTAATAAAAACACAGCTTCCAAAAAAAAAAAACAAAAAAAAAAATCTGGCCAAAAACATAGACATTTATAGACACACGTGTAAGCTGACACATAAAAACAAAGTTATTGACTGACTTACATGTGTCTGTAGTAATGTGCGAGCCGAGACCCAGCCGCATACCAACTGGTAGTCTGGGCGGTATCAACCCCAGAATTACCAGCTGATATTTGGCCGGGTAACGGAATTAGGCTGGTCTTTATTACTACGGCATTATGGCTATGGGTTTGGGTGGGTACCGATTTGTGATAAAGCAAAAAGCTATGTCAAAATCAACATCAAATAACATAACATTTCCCTAATTAAAACATCTACATTTCGCCAGTTAAGCTTGTCTCATGTATGGTTGAGCTTATGCCATCAACCGAGCAAACTTACACTCTGGGCTGATATTGAGAATTTCTTAAAGAAAAACACTATAACGCATAGTCTCGACAAGCCAGGACCTCACGATCAGTAGTTGCGCTTGCGACTGCTAAACGAGGCAGTCAAACAAAAATTATAAAAAATCTACGTTTTCCGGCGAAAATGTGTGTTTAATAAATTTTTTTTTTCAAGTTTCTAAAGATTGAAAAATACAAGGTTGCATTTTGCGAATCTCAGAAATCAGCACCCATATTTTATATTACAATGAAATCAGTCAGATCTAATCTATATTACAAAACACGACACTATGTATTAGGGTTGCACTGCCATTGAAAGATAAATTAATTAAAATAGTCATAATCACTAAATGATCGACACAATACGTTATAATCACAAAATTCAAACTAATTTTAGCATTCAAATCTAATCTAAAGAAGATTTCTGGGGTTTATTTCCATTGTATCGGATTGTGGAAATGCATTTGGATATCCATTTAAATTAATATAATATTAAATTGTCAGAATATAAAAAGCGGAAGGTATTAGCATATTTTTTTAATATCTTAATCGTTATTTTTGTTGCAAGAACATTTAATCGCAAAATATACAGAAGGCCGACTCCATACAACGAGTAAAAATAGTCGCACGCACACATAGACGCGTACGTACGGTGATTTCAAACAAATGCCGGTCGCGAGTGCGCTTGCACTCGCTGTACGTGAAGCGTGTCTATGTGTGTGTGCGTGCACTCTCGTTTTATAGAGCCAACCTTCTGTACCAAAAGGAAATCTGCTATCAAATGTCATGTTGTAGTTGTGATTGGTTGACTAAAATAAAAACTACCAATAATCTACTTGACAATGCAATTGAGAACCGCTAAAACTGACTCTCAAAAACCAGGGCACAGGGGCTGTATTACGAAGCCATCATGATTCCGGTCCGAAAAAGGGATGGTGTTATCGATCATGTACAGCCCCGTCTCTCTCTCGCAATGGAATCATGATAGCAGTAAAATGTCATAATACGGCACCAGGGGGCCTAAAAGGGCCTCTTTGGCAGAATCATAAAAGGATAACATTATGAATCATAATGGACAGTTAACTGTTAAATTAATCGTATCAAATCCCATTGGTGAAGGATATTTCAGTTATTTTTTGTTGTCTGTGCTAAAATATCAATCAATCCAATCCAATCCAATTTCAATCTCTTTGATTATACCTTCGAAGAGTAGCGAAAAAAAGAAAAACACGGTCTGTCTTCGCCATATTATGATTCATAATGTTATCCTTTTATGATTCTGCCAAAGTGGCCTTTTTAGGCCCCCAGGTCACTGGAACAGACAAACAACTGACCAAACTCTTGACTAGTTCCTGTCAATGATTTAATTAAAATAAATGCTTATTCGACAAATAAAAACATATGGGCATCCATAAATGAACTTCGACAATCCTATACATCACTTCACTTTTTTACCCATCAGCACCTAACATACCTTGTTCCTTCAAGTCATTGATCTCGGCTCGCTTCGTTTCCACCTGATCACCGAGTCTGGAAGCCGCTTGGAGACCAGCCAAGGCCTCTTCGAGTTTGCTGTTGAGTCGTGAGATCTCGGTTTGAAGACCATGGTTCTCGCGTTTGAGCTCTGCAATTTTGTTTCTTATTTTTTCCGTCGCGGAGTGTGTGTCGCGTTCTTTGTCTGGGGAAGGCAATGTAAGTATTTTAGCACTTTTTTTTATTATATTTTTTTTTTAATGTTAAATATATATTTTTTTAATGTTAAATATATAATTTTTTAATGTTTAATATATATTTTTTTAAACATTAAAATATTTGAAGCAATTGTATACACGATGGCAGGGACATCAACGCGCAACCTGTTACCATGAATACAGTATAGGTACGATTTTGGACCCGAAACCTGAAATTTTTCTTAAAAAATATCTGCTGTTTCATAGAAAAGTACAATACCTACGCGGTCAAAAAGTATGGCAGAGCTAATATATTTTGTCGATAACCGATGAAAATTTTTATCGCAGGGTGGTCCAGAATCAAATGCCTCTAAGTTGAAGAAAAAAAGAGATTTCTGTGCCACAGGAATCCTCCGTTCACCTTTTATACTCTGTTTTTGTCCAGACGGTAAAAAATCAGTCGGTATATATTATTTGTATAGATTAATTATCGTATAGACTTCTATGGTGTCAATTATTCTGATCAACACACTCAAGAGTTGTTAATATTGCTTAAAGTAAATCATAGTTCTTAACGTGGGCGATAACTCCCCCTCGTGGGCATTTGACTTTCAGGGGGGCAGTAGAAGACTCAGTCATCTGCCTAGCCTTTTCCCAGCTATGTTGGGGTCAGCTTCCAGTCTAACCGGATGCAGCTGAATACCAGTATTCTACATGGGGCGACTGCCTATCTGACCTCCACAACCCAATCACTGGGTAACGTCTTACGGCTATTAATATTACATGTTTAAAGTAAAGATAATTGGGCGGCTCAAATTTTTTTTTCTCAAAGTTTATTACCTCAATAAAATAATAAATAAAATAATAAACGTTTTATTCAGTATTAAAATTGGTAAAATTATAGTCTTGGAAATAATTTACAAAGGTATAATAATGTTAGATGCCTGTACTTAGGATAAACCTGTATCACAGGCGGCATGAGCATACTAAAACTTTATGGTAATTGTAGGACTATAAAATTCTTAACATGAACATTAGAAGGCTTGAAATAATGACAATGTTTACTACCTAGTTTACTTAAATACTATCCTAACTAAAATTATAAATGCGAAAGTAAGTTTGTTTGTTTGTTACCTTTCACGCCTAAACCACTGAACCGATCATCCTGAAATTTTGCATATACGTTGTCAGGTGTACAGAAACGGACATAGGGTACCTTTCATCCCGAAAAAAAGTGCTGTTATCGAGGAAAACAACAATAACGTTTTGATGATAATAGATGGCGCCACGTCAAAAACAGAACAACGAATCAAAAACAGGACAACGTCTGTCGGGTCCAGCTAGCTTACCGTAAATATCAAAATAACAAAAAGTCGTAATTATTTAGTCAGCGTAAAATAGTTTCTTGCACTTTAAAACTATAATTATGATATGATTTTGATTCATGTTTACATGAAAATTCAAGACTGTTCCACACGCACTGCTGACACACACACTCCCTGTTTGACTGTTTGTTGTTTCTGTTGTTGTGTGTGTTCTGTTCTGTTGTGTGTTTCTGTGTGACTGTTTCTGTTTTCTGTTTTTTTTCTGTTTCTGTGTATTTTTACCGACTTCAAAAAGAAACAGGTTCTCAATTCGACACGTAGGTATGTAATATTATTGGAATTGCATTATATTCACATAAGACAATCTATTAGGATCAAATTTTATAGACGTATGTATGTATGTAACCAGTTTTTTTTATTGGCTTACATTTACTTCAACTTAGGGAACAGTGCAAGTTTCATCAAAATCGATTCAGTAATTTTTAAGATATGGACTAATAAAAGTAAAAGTAGTAAGTAAGTAAAATAAAAGTAAAAGTGTAAGTGTGACGGCCTGGCTTATTGATACGAGCTGCGAGGTGTAGTGTCAAAGGGAAAACACCTCAAAACCTTGGTCAAATTCTAGTGCAAAAACTAAAAATTACGAAATTAAAAAGTAATTTAAAAAAATTAAACTGACTTCAAAACGAAATTAACTCAAAATTATGAAATAACTTTAATTTCGGAAGTCGGTTGCAAAAAACTAAAACTATACCCGATTGAGTTAATTTATTTTTGAAGTCGGTTTAATATTTTTAAATTACTTTTTTATATGTAAGCTATAATGAAACACTGACCTAATTGGAACTGCTCCAACACAACCTGTAGATTGGTAAGCGCTGCTTCGCTCCTTTCTCTAGCGTCCTCCGCTTCTCCAAGCTTTGCCTGAACGTCGTCGCGTTGTTTCTCTAGCAACTTAATTTGGTTGCGATACGTTTCTACTTCTTGGTTCGCTCGGATGCTGTAAGTAAGAATGATGCGGTGAGTCTTATGCTAACATAAATAAGAGTCTTTTTGACAAAGCAATGTGAAGAGCGGACGTATTGGGGGACTATCTTATGTTACTTCGACGTTTAAAAAGGCTTGATTTTGTCTTTGAAATAATGTTTTCTTTCTAGCAGATGCAGTACACAATGCTTGTATTAACTTTAACGGTAATCAGAGAGTCGAAAGTCCTGCTTCCACACATTTGCATAGTTATTCGCAGGTTCCGTGATTTTTTGTTGAAATAAGGAAACCGTGAAAGTTTCAAACAGAAGCTATTTCCTACAACTACTTTTAATTAAATAAAATCCATACTAATATTATAAATGCGAAAGCGTGTCTGTCTGTCTGTTACCTCTTCACGCTTATACCGCTGAACCGATTTAGATGAAATTTGGTATAGAGATAGATAGAGTCCCGGGAAAGCACATAGGACAGTTTTTATCCCGATATTCCCATGGGATCGACACTTATGCGGGTGAAACCCCGGGGCGCTGCTAGTGATATATAAATTAGTCATATCCGGCCTTATTACAAAACAAGATTTATCTTTAGACCCAGGTTTAAACCATCCAGCCATTTTTTAATTTCGAACTATAATCCAACGAAGCTAAAGTTCTTATTACAAAAACTGACGTTAAACCCGAGTCTAAGTTTTCAATTTTGCATTAAGAACTTTACGTTTGCCGAAATAAAGTTCAAAATAGAATAACTGGCTGGAAGGTTTAGGCTAGGTCTAAATTTAGATCTCATTTTGTAATAAGATGGATTAAGTTTTAGAAAAAGTTCGTCTTTGTAGAGTGTTGTTTCTGCCACTTTGACAGTCTTATTTTAAGGCCGCGCGAATACACGATAGTCGTGTTCATTTTGTACGGTAAACCGACACGTCGACATAGGGCGCGTTCGAGTTCTTGTTTGACATTTGTTTGACAAATGAACGCGAAGAAATTAAATGACAAAAAAAAAAATGGCGAAACAAACTCAAAGATCAAAGCCCTTTTTAAAGTCCAGACATAATCTTGGTAACATCATGTGAGTACAATGTAGTTCCTAAACTGGTCTTTTGAGGAAAGAATCCCACAGATTTGAGTTAACCAGTGCAGTCAGTGCAAGCATTTGTCAGTAATCCTAATCCTGTAGCTCAACTCAGAACTTGACGATCGCTTATATCGTCGCTCATCATTTCAGCCGAAAGACGTCCACTGCTGGACATAGGCCTCCCCCAATTTTAGGGGGGTTTGCCATAATCGCCACGCTTGGCAGGCGGGCTGGCGATCGCAGTATGGTATGATGGTGTAATGCATAGAGAACGCTGCTGCCCATTCTCCGGTCTCCCTTAGTCGCCTTTTACGACACCCACGGGAAGTATGGGGAAGTATCGTCGCTCTCGTGACTAAAAGTCCTATCTCATTTTTTAGCTGATTTGAGTTAAGATATGAAACTACATTTTTCTATTCGTGATTCTTTACACTTTTCACTAACCGTCGTATGTCTATGTTATTTGAATCTCAAAATATAACCATTTCGAAAGGCAACAAAATGTAAAGAATCACGAATAGAATAATGTAGTTGTCCAAACTTTTGACGACACGGTTAGCGCTGTGGTTAAGCGATTGACTGCTGCGCATTGTCGCGGGTTCGATTCCCGCACGGAACTAATATTTGTATGACCTACAAGTAGACCGGGTCTGGCTGTTTGTGTATGTGAGTTTAAATGTGTGTAAACGCACCCACAATACAGGAGAAATTCCTAGTGTGGGGCAACGTTTTTAAACAAAAAATTTTTTTTTTTATATTTCTCGATGTGTCTTACATCAGAATTCCGTTTTACCTGTTGCTAGTATAAACAGTGCTGGTCTGCTTCGCCCGCTCCTCAACTTGGTGCAGCCTCGTCTGGCACTCTGTGAGCTTCTGCTCCGAAGCCATCAACTCCTGAGTGTAGTTCTCTTCCGTTTCCACAAGATGGCGCCGCAGACGTTCCAACTCTTTCACGGAGTTCTGTTCTTGTTCCGACAACTAAAACGTGAAAATTGTTTTTAACGTACAGATCAATCATTCCAATTTATACCTTATCACAATGACATACGAGGCACATTACGTGCGCCAGAGAATTTCATTATCTGTAACTTCGCAATTGTATTGTTCGAAGAGATCGGTATATTATAGTAAACCAACATTTAGCCAGTTATGTTTGAATCCCATGTATTAAGGGGCGAGTCTATTGTTATTACATAACATCACATAATCAGGCTATATAATGTTCTCACTGCTGGGACATAGGCCTCCTCTCGGTGAGAGGGAGTGGGCCGTAATCAACCTCGGGCCCAGTGCGGCTTGGTAGATACTAGATGCCACATGTGTTCGAATTTTTGGTTCTTGGACATGCCGGTTTCCTCACGATGTTTTTCTTCACCGTTCTGAGAGCAGTGGTGATGAAATTATTTACACAAAGTAAAGCGCCTGTCTGGGTTCGAACCCACGACCTACGGCTCGTAAGTCGGAGCCGTTACCACTGGGCCACCAGTGCTCACCCATATGGCTATTCGTCATCATCATCATTTCAGCCTAGCACCTCCACTTCGACCGGTTCTGTGCTTCTCGCATCCAACGGGTTCCTGCGGCCTTCACAAGGTCGTCGGACCACCCTGTGGGAAGCCTTCCAACGCTACGTCTTCCGGTACACGGTCGCCACTCTAGAACCTTTCGGCCCCATCGGCCATCTGTTCTGCGAGCAATGTGCCCTGCCCACTGCCACTTAAGTTTGGCAATTCTTCGGCTATATGGCTATTAGCCGGGCACAAACCCTGATAAATTCCTTGTAATGGAAAACACTAACACAATCAGCTCGATTTGGGGATCGAACCCAGAATCTCATGCTGCTGTCGCCCTTGCGAACAAAAGACTTACGAGGCAGTCAAGACCATTAACAGAACAAAATCAATGTAAAGTTTAAAATCTACCTTAGTTAACTTTAGTTAAGTTGTTTACCTGTACGTGTTCTGCTGTCAATTTCTTAACTGTTTCCATCTGAGCCGCCAAATTCTTCTCCAAATTTTCGCATCTCTCTGTCAATTTTTTTACAGTATCGTTTGCAGTTAGTAACTCAGACTTCGCTCTTTCAAATTCTGCAATACTCTGGTTCAAAGATACTATAATACCATCTTTTTCTTTGAGAGTAACTCTTAAGTTTTCACAATTTGTACAATTAGTAGCAGAACTCTGTATCAGATTATCCTTTTCTTCAAGAACTTTTTTATATTCATTATCATGTTCTAAGATGACTTGGTTTAGCCTTTGTATCTCATTATGATACTGTATACTTTCATTGTGTTTTAAGTTTATTAAATTTATGAGTTCTGTTTTTTCAGCCATCGCGTTATCTATGATTGATTTGTATTCCGCGGCCATCTTCTCAACACTCGCGTGTGATTCTTTCAATTCCTCAATATAATTTTCTTTTGAAGTTAAGTAATATTTTAGCTCAGCTACCTCAGCCTCTATAGCTTCTTTATCTTGTATTAATGAGGCAAACTCGTCGTTATGATGCGTTATATTCTCCGTAGTCTTTATTTTATCGGTTAATTCGACTATTGATTGGCTTAGTTCTTTTATTTCTTTTTCTTTATCACCGAGTTCTGTTTTATATTTATCTCGTGCCTTCTCTAATTCTACGAAACGCTCCATTAGTGTTGATATCTCAATGTTCTTTGAACTCATTTCATCGGTTAAAGAGTAAACCTGTTTACTTAGGTCCTCTTTTTCATTATGAAGCTTATTTATTTCTTCCTCACTCCGGTTTGATTTTGAACTTAAATCTCTGAGGACATTGATTTCATCATTTTTGATGGTAACACTTTTTTCCAGATCAGCTACATTTTCTTTTAATTGTTGTATTGTAATATTATTATGCTGAATTGTGTTGTTAAGGCCATCAATCAAAGTATCTTTTTCATTGAGGTCTGATACCAACTTGTCAAATTCTTCTTCAAGGTGCAAGATTTTGCTATCAGTGGAAGATAGTTCAGTTTCTATCTGTAACTTCCTTTCGGTCAGTTTCTCAACTTCAGCTTTTAGGCTTGTGACTTGTTCATTGTTAAGTAGTTCTTGACGAATTGCTTTTGACTTTAACTCTTCGATGGTATCTTCAAGTGCTTTCATTTCTTTTTCAGTCTTCATATCTTTTTTAAGGTTACTGTTTTCTGCCAAAAGCTCTTGTTCTTTGCGCTGCAGCTCGGCTATCGCTGCTTTTAGCGTATTTATGGTCTCTGAGAGTGTCTCATTTGCTACTGACATCTCATGCATTTTTTTAGCGATTAAACTGTTTTCTGTAGTCACATTTTCTTCTTTCGTACTAGCGGTACTAACAGTGGTTAACTGTTCTTCTAGTAAATTAACTCTATCTTGTAAACTGTCTTTGTCGCTTTCTACGTCATGTTTATGTTTTATGACTTCGTCCAGTTTAGTTTCGAAGTCCTGCAGCTTAAGATCCAAGGCTAATTTTAAGGTTTCCAATTCTTTATGCGCATAACACTTTTCATCTAATGTTACTTTAAGATCATCCACTTTTTTAGTTAGTAACACTTTATCATTTTCTAATATGTGTATATCTATAGAAAGCTGCTCGTTTTTAGAGTGAGAAGAGTTCAAACGTTTTTTCAGATCATCGATCTCATCGGTTGTCCGTCTAAGCTTTTCTTGATCTTTTGAATTGACCGTATGCTCTAGTTCTGCAACTGCGGAACTTTGATTTCTTAACATTTCGAACTCGTCCAACATCGTTGAGTATTTCTGTTTTATGTCATTCAAGCTGTTACGAAGGGAAATCTTTTCAGTCCTTACTTCATCCAGCTCCTTGAGTACCCTCTTGATTTCGGATTCGAAGAGTTTATTCATTTTATTAGAGTCAGCCAGTTCTGTCTCTAATTTTGCTAAGTTATCTTCATGTGTTTCAATTATGGGCTCTAATTTGGACGTATTTTTTAAGGCTGTTATTTCAGATATCAGGAAATCATTATTCTTCTTCATCTCACTTAGTTCTCTCTCTAGGTGTTGGATATCAGTAGTTAAGAAATCATTCTCTGTGGTCAGATCATCTATTTGTGTCTGCAGATGGTTGGCATTAAGGTTTTTCTCCGATAACTTGTGATCTAGCATGTCGATTTCTTTTTTAAATGAATGCACTGTTTTGAAGACACTTTCTAATTTGAAAAGGACTATATTGTCTCCAGCAGATGGTATCTCGCCGACGTAATCAATGGGAAGTTCAAAATTGACATATTTATTGTACAATTGCATAACCTTTTCGGGTTTTATTGCTTTATTATCTACATTTTCATGACAGCTACTTTCTTTTTGAGCTAGTTTATGCTTAAGCTCATTAATATCACGTTTGAGGGTTTCAATCACACCTTTAGCATTATCATCTATGTTGATTTCATCTAAATGGACTTGATTTGAATTTCTTCTATCTTTCAGTTCATTGACTTCCTTCAGAAGCTCTTCATATGTATCTCTGGGAACCATATCTAACATATCTGCTTGTTTGTGTGCTACTTCTATTTCATGCTCCAATCTTGACACCTCTTCTTGCAGCTTGAATACTTCTTCGTGTAAATCTTGATTTTCTTCTTGGAATTTCTCAGCGTTCTCTCTTAGCAAACTGTGTATCCTCTCTAGATTTTGATATTTATGAAACAGAGTATCATAATCAGCCTTAGTCCCCTTCACACCTTCTAATTCTTTATCCCTCTCTCCGATTTTAGATAACAGCTTCCTGATTTCATTCGCGTATTCTTCATTTGTAGTTTTAAGATCCTCGTGCTCTTGTTTTAAGACTTCGAAGTTGGACTGTAGCTCTTTCTTTAATGCGAGAAGTCTTTCCATAGCCTGTTGATGTTGGCTGTCTAAATCTTCTAAGTTTGAGGAGAGATGATTGTTTTCTTCTCTTAGCCTGTAGAGTTCTTCGTCATGTCTCACGTCAGTGGTGCTCCTCTCCTTCAGGGTGGTAAGCTCATCCTGTAGATCTCGTATCTGTATTCTGTAGTGATTGTCGGCGTCATGTTCCGACAGTTTCGACGTCTGGGACGGCGGGTCCCAGTACCAACTAGACTCCTCTTCTTTGATGCCATTCTTTTTGCTGAGCTTCTGTAAAGAAGAAAAGTATCGTTAAAGTTTTATCACTGCTTGAAAAATTCACAAATTATTCTCTAAACACCGTTTACTGATAAAAATTTCTTGTTTGCTTTTTTCGAATGGGTTAATGACCTGGACCGGATTTCAACGAAAAACTTTGACATGGTAGAATTGAAACACGATTTGAAAGATCGCCAGAGAATTTATTATGATATTTGGTCTAAAGATAACTACGCTGCAGTTAATGTCAAACGTTTAGAAGGAAAAACACACGAACACTTCTTTCGAATGTACCTACGTCTGTAAGACTGTGACGAGTAAAAATTCAGCCAATATATCCACAATCACCACGCAAAATCAAAAGTCATTTATTCAATTATTTACTTTGAACGTCATAATTACATAAGTCAGTCCCCAGTCCTTCACTACATCCTAGTGTCTGAACTGGGAAGAAGAAGTTGCGCAACAAACTCCCAAGCAGTATTTAACCAAACAACAAATTCTCCTTTTAATTTTACAGTATTTCAACAAAAATTTACAGCTACATCGACTGAATCGTCCCGAGACCAATTGTTCACACACAACTATGCGGGCACGTCTGTTCAAACACACGATATCGTTATCTGTCCGCTTTATGGCTGGTCTGAGTCAGACGTATTACAGTTGAGGACATATCAAGCTATATTGCCAGTATATGCTGACCTCGCTTTGTATACAGTATGGCAGGTTAAAGAAGGGAGATACTTTAACGGGCTTATAGGACCTAAACGCAAAAAACGCAAGTTTTAGAAACAATAAAAGTATATGATCGACTACAGTAAACAAAATCAGAAAAATATAATTATGATATTCTTCAGGATATATGCTAGGTAGATAGTGTGTTGAAAACATAATACAACTTATTTGATACGATAAAAAAAAATCATGAAGATACCTCTAAAAACTTTCTTTTTACAATAAAAACCATACTAATTAATATACACTGATTTTTTGGCAGATTATTCGGGTCCGTGGCTTAGGCCCCCAGTGGTCGACGCACCTGTGGCCGACGCCCCCGATTCGATTAATTTAATTCAAAGTAATTTTTGATCAAATGTACTGTCAGGCACAAAAATTGTTTTACAAAAATATTAAATGTACTTAATATTGGTTGTTGGCGATCTATTCTCTCTGCTATTTGATAGATAACTTTTGTTTAGCAAGGAAAAATACTTTATTAATAGGGTGAAACACTTTTTTCGTTTACTGTACTAAGTGAAAAAGTACAAAAAAAAAGATATTAAATTAATCGTATCGGGGGCGTCGGCCACAGGTGCGTCGACCACTGGGGGCCTAAGCCACGGACCCGATTATTCTACAAGCAACATAATAAAACACTACTGTTTTAATTTTTTAGTACAAACAATTTGTAATTAAATAATTGCTTCATATTTTGCAATAAATTACCAGTATTGTGTTATCGCGCTTCTCTGTCTTTCCTATGCAGTCCGACAGTGACAGCGCTTTAGGTCATGTAAGCCCCTTAAGGAAGTGTACTACTCATGAAAACGAACATCTTTTACTATTGGACCAACTCTGAAATATTGAACAAAAAAACTGCTGCCCCATTTAAAAGTGCTAACACAATCAGAGTGGCTTGTGGCTAAGTAATATCAGCCGCATGGGACGATCGATCAGGTTAAGCTACGCTTGCCGCGGTTAGTCCGTGGAAGGGTGACCATATTTAGATACCGAGACCCCTCCGTGCCTCGGAAAGCACGTTAAGCCGTTGGTCCCGGCTGTCATTAATGGATCTTTGACAGTCGTTACGAGTCGTCAGAAGCCCGAAAATCTGACAACCAGTCTTACCAAGGAGGATCGTATTACCCAGTAACTGGATTGTGGAGGGCAGATAGGCAGTCCGCTCCATGTAAAATACTGGTAGTCAGCTGCATCCGGTTAGACTGGAAGCCGACAGCAACATAGTTGGGAAAAGGCTAGGCAGACGATGACTAACACGATCAAAATATATGGAAAAGCTTATATTAGCTTTAATTAGGGACTGCCAAACTGTTGCACTTTTTAAAAGAAAAGTTAAGGAACACTATCTTTCCACTTTATCATAGTTGTGTATGTATTTATTATTTTGATTGCATTTTATTTTTTTAAATTTTAGTGATATTTATTCTGGAAGTATGTATGTTTATTTGTATGTATGTAAGTAAGTATATTCTTATAATACTATTGTTCAGTTTTATTAAGTGAATTGTTTTTAGATTTTATGTGTTATTTTTTTGTCTCCTTTACTCTTTCGCACGCTGTCTACATCTCTCTATTTATTGTCCTATCGCAGGTATGCTGGAAGAGATTTCTTATGAAATAAGCATCACCTTTGTACCTATTTTTCTGTTCTGTTTTTTTCTTGTCTGTTTATATATGTGTGTACATAAATGGTTAAATAAATAAATAAATAAATAAATATTGTTAGGTCGGTCCCATCGTTAAAAGTTGTTGGTTTTTAGGAATACTACACTCCCTTAAGCTACGAACAGGTTTCCTAGAAGTGCGTTGGCTGCCACATAACGGCCGCAGTCATGAAAATGATGGCACCAGGGTTTGAATGTGCGGTGACGAAAAACTCTCTCTGAGAAAACACAGATTTACTTTCATAAAAACCTATCAGTGACGTCATTCGACGGGAAATAACGGACGCTATATGGCAGCCACCGCAGTCTTTAAAACCCTAGCTTTAAAGACTTTAAAGCTAGGGTTTGTAAGTCCATTCTTATACCTGTCATACTGTACTGGTAAGTATGTCCATTCTTATACCTGTCATACTGTAGACATGCAAAGACTACAGTATGAGCGGTACACAATGAGAGGTCAAATAATACTGGCAATGTAATCATATTGGCTTAGTTGGTGCTGAGGGTATTAGTAATGCGGCACAGATGTGGTAATGGTTGGAGTTGGTCCTTTTGTACTGACTAGTAACTTGAAGTGATTCATATGGAGTAGATTTTGATGTGAAACATCTAGAGGCGCGCCTTAGGAGTAAAGGCGCTCTGGCAAACGTATGACGTTGTCATATGCCTATATGCATATAAAAATATATTTATTTTTTCTCCATATTGATGCTCCACATCTGCGGAGCGTCCCGTGACGGCCAGGTTTTTTTCATTGGCAAGCATTCTCTGGACATTGGCAATATTTTTTTTATTTTTTTTTCGTTTCTATAATTTTCAAAAGTCATAATACGTCGTCGTGTCCCATAACTGGCAAGTGTACCTAATTATTATTGGAATTTTCCATCACAGAATTTTTCAGAATTGCTACTATTTTCGTAAGGCCTAGCAACAGTTTCAAACTACGTAACTAACGTATTTACAGAATTATAATCACTAGAATTCTTTCTAAGTTAGATTTGTACCATAATAACAAATCTTTTATGGAAAAGTGCTTAGGGAACAAATCTAACCTAAAGAGACATATTAATGATTCTAATGACTTAATTTTGTAAATACATAAGTATCTATCACAGTCGCGAATTATATTTTGAACAAGATACAACCTGACCTGCAAATTGCAAAAAACGTAAGAAAATTTGAATTTCGCGGTCTACCACTGCGCATTCACCATAATGATAATAACCGTATTGATATGTCAGAATTGCGTTCTAGAGTGACTGAAAATGAAGTGGATAGGCTTAGAATGAAAAGTATATATCTATATTGTTTCATTCTTCATTGAAAAGTATATATCTATATTCTTCATTCTGACTCCCAAGATACAGGCAATCGCCTAGTTTGGGGGTCACCGTCTATTCTCTCCTTGTACTAATAATTGTGACTAATAAATAATTTTGAATTTTTTTGAATTTTGAATTCCAACACCGTTCAACCGATCACCATGAAAATTTGAATGTATTTTTGGTTTTCTGCAAATTTTTTGTTATTGAACTTTGTCACATTATTTAATTCTGAGGCGGGTCAGCTAGTACACTACTAATTTTGTACGGACCTCTAACTGCAGACAAACTTGAAGTTTACCGAAATTCTATCAAAGACATGACGGAAATGCTATTTCAACCAAACCCGCCGATGCATCTACAGACGCCAGCACATCAAGCAACTAATCTGTCAAATTTCTTTAATAGATTTTCAACTTTATCGCTAAAGCATAAGGTTCAAAGTTGATTGGGAAAATTTGACAGTTTCGGGTAGCCTGATGTGCTAACGTCTGTACTAACAACAAACAAAGCCACTCACACTCACTCACTCGCACTTGTACCAGTATCGCAGGTAGCCCTCATTTACTAAGTGGTGCGTGAAACCGAGATAACACCACACTTTTGGTGACAGAAATACGATAGTAACCGTTTTACACCTTTGTGACGTTGGAGAGAGAGTTAAATGAGTATGCGAAGAAACAATAGTTTTTGGTCGTTCCATATCAGAAAGACTATCATTATTATACAGGGTGGCAGGGAATTCGAGGCGCACCGCGCAACCTGTTACCTTGGATTCAGAACATGATTCTGAACACCTTTTTTTTTGCTTATGGGAAATCATCAAATGACCCTCCCGCTCTGGGTGGAGCGGAAGGGAGTGTCGACTCTTACTGACTAAAACCCACCCGTGTTCCTTCCTTAGCCCTTTATGTTCCGGGCCAGCGGTAACCATTTCGGACAATCCCGCTGACCCGGCAGGCTTCGGCCCTAACGGGTCCCTTCTCTGATGCTGACATCTCTTTGAGCCGCGCGTGGAACACTTACGCGCCGTCCGGCACGGGCCTTGTCCTGATCGGACGGTGAGCTTCTGAACACCCCTGCGTTGAAATATTTCGTCGGGTCTTAAAAAAAAATACTGTTCAGTATATGACCGCGTAGGTATTGCACTTTTCTATGAAACAGTAGATTCTTTTCTTGATATCCGCCGAAAAGTTTCTACGCCACAGGGTCTAGAGGTGGGTGGGGGTGGGTGGTTCTAAATTCATGGGCATGGTTACAGTCTCGATGTATGCTATCTGCATAGGTCAGTTTTATGAAAATAAGTTCCAGTGCTTTTTCTTATTTTAATTTAACCTCCTTCCTTCCTTTTCTTCTTTTTCCTTTTTATCGATCGAGGTTAAATGATAAATTATTTATTTTCTGTAAGTAGGTTTGTACAAACACTTTTACACGTCAATCATATTTGTTTTTAAACTAGATGAGGTCGGCGTTTCCTATCTGACTATTCTGAGAAGAAAGGCCGAAACAAACTCAGAGGTGTCTCTGACAAAATCTTGGTCAGATAATGTGAAGACCATGTAGATTGGTGTCTGAAGTGGTCTTTTGAGGAAAGAACCACACAGATTGAGCGGACCTGTCCAGTCAGTGCACGTATTTGTCAAAAATCGTGCAGCTCAACTCAGAACTTGAGGAGCTCAACGATTCGACGAACAATACCAAAGAAAGGAAATTTGTGTAGGCCGCGTAAATTACTCAAATTGCCAGATAGCAATATAATGTTGAGGCTGGATAATAATGAATGCCATACATAATACTGCAAAGAAAACTTGATGGCGATACATATTTAATTATCCACTGCATTTGTATAACCTTGCTATAGCAATCGGATGTAGAAGTAAAACAATCCAAACTAATATTTATAAAGACAAAGTCTTTGATTTTTTGTATATTTTTTTGTTACGCTTTCACGCTAAAACACATGGGTAGACCATGGCCTGGATTAGGACCTAGGATACTTTTTATCCCGATATTCCCACGGGATCGAGAATTATGCGAGTGAAACCGCGGGGCGTAACTAGTTAGATATAAAACCAAATCCTACCGCCTGAAATTACTTTAGCAGGGTTTACATAATGTGTGGTGCCGGACTTAAAGAATAGCACCACCCCATACTTCCCGTGGGTGTCGCAAAAGGCGACTAAGGGAGACCGGAGAATGGGCAGCAGCGTTCTCCTATGCATTACACCATCATACCATACTGCGATCGCCAACCCGCCTGCCAAGCGTGGCGATTATGGCAAACCCCCCCCAAAATTGGGGGAGGCCTATGTCCAGCAGTGGACGTGTTTCGGCTGAAACGATGACGATGACATAATATGTAGTTTTGTCAAAGCGTTCGATTCTCTTCGAACTAACACCTTCAGTGTGATGTTATGTTAACATCATATATTTTCATCCAAAACCAAGACCATATCTCCACTCCTAAAGATTGCTACACTTAGGTACATCTCTATAATGCTCTCGCTTTAGACCGCCTTGATAACACACTGATAATTAACTTTATCTTAATCCGTACACCATACCGACAAAGAGTACTATGCTTTGGAAAACTATTGCAGTTAATAAGCAACCAAAATGAGACTAAGATTCGACCTTTTGCCATATTAAGGAGTACGTGACCATCATTCACCATCTTCCTAACCTTTTCCCAACTACTTATATTAGCACTGGCTTCAAGTCTAACCGGATGCAGCTGAATACCAGTATTTTACATGGAGCGACTGCCTATCTCAAACTCAAACTCAAAGCATTTATTTCAATTAAACCATTTAAGGCGAAGGTGGCGTGACGATCTAATATCATCAGGGCCAACACGGCCAGAGATCGCACAAGACAGGGAGGTTTGGAAGAAAAAAAAGGGGGGGCCTTTGCCCAGCAGTGGGACATAAAATAGTTAAACAAAAAAAAAAAAAATTTACAGGTACTTTTGAATTGTCAAGAAGTCGGTCAGTCGGAAAACATGAAGCTAGTTGCCCATTCCAAAGCGTAGGTACCTATTGAGAAGAACGGGCAAGAAACTCCATGGACACTCTTTTAAATTATATTTTTACAAAAATATTAGTTACATCATTAATGTTGAATTTATAATTACATGTGAGAACGATGTAGAAAAAGATGTAAGTACGCGTTAAAAGCGTCCAGAGTACAGCAAATAGTAAGAAAACAACAATCCAAAAATAAAATAATTAAAAATAAGCCGAGGTAGCTAAGCGATGACCAGCTCCATCAACCCTATCATCTGACCTCTACAACCCAGTCACTGGTTAACGCGATACCTCTTGGTAGGACTGGTTGTCAGCCCACAATGTTATCATGATATTGAACTTTCAAGGATCTTCTCCATTCCTCCACCTTTCGTTCTTCAACCTTTTGATTTTCCCTCCTTTTAAGGAAAACTTCGAAAGTTCATGTCCTGTTTCCTATCATGGCAAATATTTGCATTTGCCACAGGTATATGTGCAAACACTGCTATGTATGACTCCACAGGAAATCCCGGGTATGAGTATTCATTTCGACATACGCCTCTCCTTAGGCAATAACATATTGTTATCGTTTAGCTAACTCTGCTGTGCTGTGAGCTGAATCCATACTAATATTATAACTTCGCAAGTAACTCTGTCTGTATGTTACCTTTTCACGCCTGAACCACTGAACGGATTCCGATAAAATTTGGCAGAGAGATAGGTTGCATCCCGAGGAAGGACATAGGATAGTTTTCATCGACATACCTCATGGGCGAAGCCACGGGCGAAAGCTAGTTAATTATATAGCAAGTATAACTGCCCCAATTGACTTCTGCGCGAAATTTGTTCCCCCTGACCCACCCTCATCACTAGCCCGCGCTATCACTTCGTTGTCGCTTATGCCTTTTCTTTTTGGTCGGCTCCTAAGGGCCATAGCATGATGTTAAAGAGCCTATAGCCTTCCTCAAGAATTGGGCTATCAAATTCGAAAATATTTTTTTCAAATTCGATCGGTTGTTCCAGAGATAACCGCGTATAAACTAACGAACTCTTCAGCTTTGTATTGGTATAGATTTTAGCCTGTCCCCCTGCAGGGCAAAGGCCTGCTTTCCCACCTTCCACGTTTCCCCGTCATTGTATTACCTCTTAATTACCAACAGTGAAACCAAATGCTTAGAATAAAATATATTCGACTTTTTCTTTTTCTTTCATAAAATATATTCGACTTTGAATCACCTCATAAGGATCATCAGCCTATAATGTTCCCACAATTGGGACCCAGGCCTCATGTCATGTCTGGGTCATGTCTTCGAATTTTTGGTTTTATGTCAATCACCTCACACTATAATAAATTAATAGTTTAAAAAACACTAGAAAAACACGCTCACAAGACTTTTCTAAGAAATCCAAAACAGCTATGATACGATTTTCCATCATGAAATTCCAGTTCATATCTCCCGGCTCCATCATCAGATCAGTTCGACAGTACCATATTATTGTATTGTCATCAGAACTACATACAGCTGCCAATTTTCATTACGCTACGACCCTTGGAAGATGGTTAAATTAGTTACCTTAGATTCCATTACATAGTTAGTTACATACAGGTCGACCTAATAAAAGCGTGTTAAAAAATCTTCTAGCCGACTATCATTCTAAATTTAAACAAATTCAAACTCAGAACTCAACTTGCTATATAAGTCCTCCGTCTAACAAATATAAGGTTCATGGACCCTTTGAGAAAACCGTCGATTTCAAAAAAGCCATTTCTCAATAGTTTTAGTTAAGCGCTTTAGCCCTTTTGTTAATACTTCCGCGTATACCGATATCACTCGGTTTTACTACGGTTATAAAGCATTTATGTGCCATTGTATCAACCGGACACTGAACCTGGGACTCGGGTACGTATCGGGAAATGTTGCACTAGTGTTTGTTTCAGGCTTGTTTGTTGGGAGGTAATATATTTTCCATTTAACTTGTAGTCTGTATACTCTTTCGATAAGTCAAGCTATAGAATTTAAGGTGTTTTTCAATCATAATGAAAAACGAAAATAGAAATGGTCCTTAGAGACAAAATCTTATCTTTATTAATTCCTCGATGTTCATGATTGGACCTACCACTTTGTTTTGGAAGTACACGTTTGTCTCTGCATCACCCAAAGGTTGATTGGTAGAAAATGCCTATGGCATTAAGTCTGCCTCTGTACATTTATGTGCTTGAAGTATTAAATAAATAAATAAATCTTTTCCAATCAAGCCTTTTCTCAACTATGTTGGGGTCGGCTTCCAGTTTAAGCGGATGCAGCTGAATACCAGTATTTTACGTGGAGCGACTGCCTATCCTGACCTCCACGACCCAGTTACTGGCTAACACAATACCCCTTGGTAAGACTGGTTCTCAGACTTTTGAACTTCTTAATTACCCGTAACATCAGGAAAGGCAAAATCTGTTCCATGTCGAGAAAAAATCGTAAACTTCGGTCGCATCGTAGGATCAATACATATCCGCCCAATCCTATCTTCGATTCAATTAATCCCAATCGCACCAAGGCTAAACTATAAATGTGAAATAGTGGAGACTTCACAGGAACCAAACTTTATACAGCATATATACAGACACACATCAAGCTTGAACCTTACGCTTTAACGATAATGTTGAAAATCTATTAACCCTTTGACCGCCAAGGACGCAACATTAGCAAAGTTTTATTTGTTATTAAAAGTTGAAGTGTGATGAACGCTTAAAGACGTCATTGGCGTCTCGATCAAGTTATTGAATGACGCTTTAATGCGTCCTTGGCGGTCAAAGGGTTAAAGAAATTTGACAGATTGTAGTAGCTTGATGTGCTAGCGTCTGAAGTTCTGTACATCAGAAATGTGTGTTCAAATTCAAGGGTGTTGTACAGACCATCAAACTAAACAACTTTCTCCATGGGACCAATATCGTAATCGCGACAAAACAATCAGCCGTCCCATACATTTCGGTCGAGAAGGCACTTGCATTTAGTTACTTTGCATATGTGTATTTTATGTCTTTTATTTGTAGTGTGCGTTTAGTTTGTGCAGAATAAACAAGTTTTCTTTCTTTCCCTTTTTTACCGACTTCTGTTTTGAAGTTATGTATGGGCAGCTGGCTTTTTTTTTCAAATTCTACATGCTGTAGAATAGATCTAATCATTTTCATCTTACCAACAAACAACTTAGCAAGAAAACCCGAACAAAAAAAACGAAAAACAACATAATTTGACTCCCAGATTCTTTAAAGGAACCCAAGGCGCCTAGAACAAGTAAAAATGCTAAATAATTCCTACAATAATGAAGATTGCGCATCACTGGCACTGCCTTGACCGAGTTCCCGCCGTCATCTCAAACTCCATAATTGTCCGGCTTAGACTTACGTAAGGAGTATTGTCAACTGTACGACGATTCGACTCGGTGCTAACCTGCTAAGCAAGTGGAGACTTTTGAGAAATCATATTTTGTACAGATAAGGCGGCTTAGTCAGAGAGAAAACTTTGTAAAGACATACATAAGGAAATAGAAATTAGATGTTTTCCTAGATTTTGTTGATTAAGGGCTATTTTTTCCAACGCCAGATAATTTTATGTGAAGAATAATTTTGAATTTTTGACAGTTCTTCCATACTAAATCTGTCAGACGTCAATTTTATGCCACGAATAAAAATTATTTGTCGAATTGAAAAATCAGCCCTAAATAAAACAAAAACAAAAAAGGGATGAATGAAAGGCAATTGCATGCAGCTGAAATGAGAATGCTAAGAGGGATGTGTGGTGTTACACGAATAGATAAAATAAGAAATGAGTATATAAGAGGAAGTGGCACTGGTAACTGAAAAGTTGTGAGGAAATCGGTTGTCATGGCACATGTGATACGGAGGAATGAGGAAAAAGTTTGGAGTATACATTTCGATGGCTATAAGAGTCGGGGAAGACCAAAAAAACAATGGATGTACTGTGTGAATGATGATATGGTTAGAAAGGGTGTGACCACCGAGATGACGACTAATAGAGAAGTATGGAAGAAAAAGAGCATGTTGCGCCGTCGTTTCAGCCGATAGACGTCCACTGCTGGACATAGGCCTCCCCCAATTTTGGGAAGGGTTTGCCATAATCGCCACGCTTGGCAGGCGGGTTGGCGATGGCAGTATGGTATAATGGTGGAATACATAGAGAACGCTGCTGCCCATTCTCCGGTACGATCCTTAGTCGCCTTTTACGACACCCACGGGAAGTAAGGGGTGGTGGTATTCTTTAAGTCCGGCACCACACAGACAATGTTGCGCCGACCACGAATAAATAGGGATAAGGGCAGGAGAATGATGATGCTGATAAGGCGGTCGAGAACCTCGTGTGCTAAGTCAAGATACAAGATACTCATCATGAGGGGCAGCGATATCAACAATCATATATATTTTATTGTAACGGACCAAGATACAAGATTCTCATCATGGTGGACAGCGATATCAACAATCATATATATTTTATTGTAGCGGACCTCTTCAAAAAGTTAAGATTCAACTAAGACTTAGTCAACATGTGATTCAGTGAGCCGCTTCAGTTACACATTACTTCATGCTCCATTGCATCACACAGATTACCAAATGTTATAATAACATCTTAGCTACTAAGATTACTAATTCAACTGCAATGAATAACCATGATTGTAAACTATACTATATCGACTACGTCGGCGGCATTCATTTGGTCTTTCTAAATGGACATTATAATAACCAAACAAACTAGAGGGACTGCCTTTACAAGCTCTAAAGGAAATCAGGGAAAGGACCTAAAAAGCTAATTCAAAAAGCCTGCAAACATTTTCTGTCAAACTTCAGTACCCACATATTATAATAATAGTTTAATTTCTACAAGTATACATATCTCCTTAAATATGGATAAGGAAAAAGCAAGAGTTTGCTATGTGACCAGAAGATATTATAATCTAAAGCTAGACTAGTACTAATAGTAAGGACAGTGCATTTGGATTGAACTCCCAGATTTGACAGCAGTTCACCACCATTTTGAAATAACCACAATTAACATCTTTTGCCTAGCGTTTTCACAACTGTGTTGGGATCGGCTTCCAGTCTTACCGGACGCAGCTGAATACCAGATGGCCAATTTCCGTAATTAAAAACTTTCAAAATCTAGTAATCTCATCCCAGCGACAATCAATATCACAAACTTGTCGAAAATTTAGGGAAATTAAGAGATATTTTTGTCAGATGGAGACAGATCAGACTGCGAACGTTCTTACGTTTACGAGAATTGTCCCTGAGTAATTTAAGACTATCCGATCTCCATACTGTCAGATCCTCTCCTGACTGACTCCTCCTGACTGTCAGATCTGATGAGATTACGACGATCTGATCTCCAAAACCTAGTTACTGGTCTGGTGGAAGCCTGGCTGTCAGATTTTAGGGTTATAACCTTATAACTAACGTTACGACTGTTTATTTTGAATGGAGCGACTGCATATGACCGCCACAACTTCCAAAATAATGTACATCTAATCAAAATTCTTCTACTAGTATAGTTCTGTTTATACTCACATGAACGTCATCAATGCCTACATACGCTATGAAGGCAGAATGAGTGATGAATATCGACTGAAAGACCACTAATAGTACGTGTCTTCTCATTTTACCACCATTCTTATCATCATCTTGTTTAACTAATCAAATTGTTGTTAGACATGGTTCACCTTATAGAACAAACTTTTGGAAAGTTAAGAGCGTTTACGCTGTACGGCATTTCATACAAACTTTCAAGCCATTGTTGTTCGAAATGAATGAACCGATTTTAATTAAACTTCATACGCATAAGTAGGATACAAAGGTCTAAAAAGTTACTTAAGAACATTTTCGAAAAATAGTGTTACAGCCAAATTAGACCGATTTTAGATTTTCCATAGAAACAGAGAACATTTCGAAAATGTTCTAACTAACTTTTTAGACCTTTGTATCCTGCTTATGAAGTTTCATTAAAATCTGTTCATTCATTTCGAAAAACAAGGACTTGAAAGTTTGTATGAAATGCCGTACGGCGTAAATGCTCTTAAGATCAGGGACTGTAGAGGCCTGAACAGACATAGTCTTTTTCAAAGTCAAACCATTTATTTCAATTAGGGCTGATTTCACGAGTCATATATTTTGTCCGTGGAATAAAATTGACGTCTGACTGTTCTAGTATAGAAAAACTGTCAAAAATTCAATATTTATTCTCATTATAAGACTTATTCCGGGTATATTTGGTGGAATGCGCCCTTAGGCACATAAAAGGCACTTTTGAATATCAAAATTTACAAAAGTAGAATTGATTCTAGTTGCCCCTTCCAAAAAGTAATTTCGTATGGAGAAGAAAATACTGAGTTGACGGCACATGGAGATATATGAAAGAAGATGATGCACCGATCTCAAAATTAATCGTGATAAGAGCAGGAGGATGACGATGGAAGAAGACAGAACATAGACTAGTTATGTCAAGAAAATTAGAAGGTTTGATAAAAGAAAACTAAAAATAAACCTCAAGACACTGAACTAAAGAGAAATCGGAGTAGTAAAATATGAAAGACAAAAAATAATTGTTGTTGATAGAAAAAAAATTTAATAAGAAGCCGTTTATAAGCAAGATCAACATCAAGAGAAAGCAATACTGAGATGCAGTTTTTAAGCAAACCAGAGGCAATTCTCGTAATTTTAAGAACGTTCACAGACTGATCTGTCTCAGTCTGTCAAAAATAACTCTAATTTCCCTAAATTTTTTTGACAATTTTTGGACATTGATTGGGAAGACCAAAGAAACGATGGATGGAATGTGTGAATGATGATATGGTTAGAAAGGGGGTGACTACCGACATGACGCCTAATAGAGAAGTATGGAAGTAAAAGACATGTTGCGCCGACCCCAAATAAATTGGGATAAGGGCAGGAGAATGAATGATTTTGGACACTGATTGTCGCCAAGATGAGACTGCGACTAGATTTTGAACGTTTGTAATTACGAGAATCGGCCTACAGACTGATCTATATAAATAAAACTGGGGCCCAAGTCTGCTATTTTTATAAATTCGTCATTCCAACACGATCCCATTGTCATCTTACTAAAAGTTCGTAATCTGCTAAATTCATAATGGTCGATCATTGGTCGGTCAATGGCACAGAATATATACGATACTCGTAACGAATTAAAAGCAATGACTGCACAATGACGTTCTAATGGTAGGTCACTGATCAAAGGAACTGTCAAAATTTTAGCAGATTCATTTGTCATTTATGTACGAGATTATCATTCTATGACATTTCTTTCAATGGAGTGTCAGTGGTTGACCATTGGAAAGTCATAATGACGCCATTATATTAGTAGATTACCAAACTTGTCAAAATCAACAATTATGAAATCAATGATAGAACATTCTGACACTATTGTAATAGCATACTTGAGGCCTTGGCCAAGTGCGAGTCGGACTCGCACACGAAGGGTTCCGTACCATAAGGCAAAAACGCACGTTCGTTGTATGGGAGCCCCCCTTAAATATTTATTTTATTCTGTTTTTAGTATTTGTTGTTATAGTTATAGCGGCAACGGATACATAAATTGTGAAAATTTCAACTGTCTAGCTATCGCAGTTCTTGAGATACAGCCTGGTGACAGACAGATAGACAGAAAGTGGAGTCTTAGAAATAGGGTCCCGTTTTTACCCTTTGGGTACGGTAACCTAATAAAAATGAATCACCGAAATGTAAGTACGCGCATAACTTCCGAACGACTGCACTAAATTGGATAATTCTTTTTTTGTTGTGTTCGATATTGTCAGCACAAGGTTTGTATGAAAAAACTGGCCAAGTGCGAGTCGGACTCGCACACGAAGGGTTCCGTACAAGGCAAAAACGCCGAAAAAAACATGTTTGTTGTATGGGAGCCCCCCTTAAATATTTATTTTATTTCAATTTTATTATTTATTATTAAAGTTAAAATACAACTGAGTATTTTGTGAATATTTCAAGTGCCTACCTGTTGCCATTTTTGATATCGAGCAAAAAAGGGCAAAAAAATCGCGTTTCTTGTATGGGAGCCCCCCTTAAATATTTATTTTATTTTGTTTTTAGTATTTGTTGTTATAGCGGCAACAGAAATATGTCATCTGTGAAAATTTCAACTGTCTAGCTATCGCGGTTCTTGAGATACAGCCTGGTGACAGACAGACAGACGGACAGACAGCAAAGTCTTAGTAATAGGGTCCCGTTTTTACCCTTTGGGTACGGAACCCTAATAAAATTAAGGAAATTTAAAAAAAATGCATTCGTGCGAAGCTGGGCCGGGCCGGTTGTATTTTATAATGCCATGTCCCATGGCAGAGTTGTCGTCCAAGCGGACATAAGACCACAATGAAATAACCACAATATTAATACAACTCTAATAGCCACGTTCAATATTTGGTTATTTTCCGCTCTGCATAGCTCGTAATTATTTACTTTTATTGCAAACACGGTAGCACGCTTTTTGATCACCAATGACGTTTTAAACGTTTATGTATTAAGTTCGATACAGTTTACACTTGCAGGCGAACGATCGTTTTATTTTATCGCTTTGGCTTCGATTATTGAGAATAAAAAGTTGACTTTTTCACCGCCACTTTTTATAAAAGAAAGAAGTGCGAAATCACTGAAGAGATATCCACAGATAGTTTTGAAGAAGTATCTATCTGGTGAACCATGTGAAACTAACTATAGACAATTAAAAAATATGAACTATTTCCGGCACACCACCAAACACACAACATCACCCGCCGAAATGCAATATGAAAATAAAACAATAATATTCAAAAACCGAACGCGACCGTTACTAAAATTCGAAATACAAAATAGAACATCGTTATTTTTCAAATACGTTCGACGACGAACAATGGCTGGCTGTATGCGACGACTGGCCGAGCTCAGTATGGTCTGTTTTGAAAACATGCTCACCTGTAAGTGTTGTGGCTAGAGTAACATACGTCTAATTAAAACTTAAACCTACTAGAGACAGACAATAGAGGTTCGATTCGATACTTTGTAAACTTCGGCTGTGAAAATCTTAACTTGTCTTATCATAATTAGTTGTTGCTGTATTAATTCAGAAGTATGTCTCAAGCAACTTAAAACAATCACAACCGATTCAAAACAAGGAGTCCTGCCTCAACTGCCTGTCTATTCGCGTCTTATTTTAAAACGACATAAGGACACCTATTACTGAGAAATGAAATAATAATAAAAATAATAATATATAATAATAATACGTTGGGCAGTTGGATCAAGGGTTTGATTCAGAAAGCAGGACACGGCTCGCATTGTCAGGAGGTTCCTCTCTCTGGAGCCCTGACCGCGCCGGTAGCTTGGACCCTGGTCCCGATATCGGTGGGCTACTATTTTTTTAATATATTTAAATGTTTTTATATTCTAATATTTAAATGTATTTATTGAAATAAAGGAAAATAATAATAAGCTTATTAACACAAGACTAAGTACAACAAGTAAAACGATAGCTGCAAAAGTATAAACTGTAGCTAACAACGCCATTCTCCAGATACAGAATGGAATGACGACCCATGCAAAAAGTGCTTAAAAGGTAATTAAGTTAATTTAGATTTAGTTAATTAACAATAAAAACAAAAAACAAGACAAAAATAAACAGTACAGGACATTAATGATTAGGTATGTATTTTGATGAACGCGAAGAATCGAGGAGTTACAAGGGAAGCACAGATATTGACGCGCAAGCTGTTGCCATGGATTCAGTTCGAGATTCTAGACTCCCATGCGTTGAGAATTTTCGTCGGTTATTAAAAAAAATGCTGCTCTATAAATTTTTACTGTACATTTCTATGAATCAGCAGATTATTTCTGCTCTCGGGTGCTTAGAATGATGTGCTAAATTCGTGGTTACGATTTGCGCGTTAATGTCCTTACCACCCTATATGCTCTTGTTTTCTCTTGACGATAAGAAAAGATGAGATCATTTGTCGTCGTCATATTTGGCCTTCAACAGTCAGGGTAAAAACTTCATACTTTTCCTTTGAAAACCATTAAGTTATTATGATACTGGAATACTCTACGGGGTTACTGAACTTAACAGGACCAACGTCAACCATTTCATCAACTCTGTCTAGCTTGATCAAAACTTGGCTTACTGCTTTAACGGTCGCGAGTTCAATACTCAATACATTTATTGCTTCCATATGTGAACTTAGGTGAAACATTTTACAGAATATTATCATTCTGGACCCTGTCGGGCACAGCAAAAGTGCGAGAGAGGAAGAGTTCCATCCCCGCAAACTGCAAATATTTTTGCACGTCTTAAAAAAATTTGGCCTACCATTTGTAGAGTTCCGTAGTCAACTAGGAAACCTTATAGTTTCGCCATGTCTGTCTGTCCGTCCGTCTGTCTGTCTGTCCGTCCTCGCTTAATCTCTGTGACCGTTAGCACTAGAAAGCTGAAATTTTGTAGGAGTACGTATATCAGTTACGCCGACAAAGTGGTAAAATAAAATTTGGGAAAATATATTTTTTTAGGGTAGCTCCCCTACATGTGAAGTGGGGATGAATATTTTTTTCGTCGTGTACCCCATCGTGTGGGATATCGTTGAATAGGTCTTCTAAAATGACTTGGGGGTTACTAAAATTATTTTTAAATTTAATGCTCCATTTACGAAATATTAAACTTTAAAGTGCAAATTTTTGTGTTCCAGTAGGGCGTCCCCCCCCCCCCTCTAAAACCTAAACTGCTGGCTTGAAAAATCTGGAAAAATTCACGATGATAGTGCATTTCATGAACATTAAAGGAAAAGTATAGCGGTTAAGATAACTTTATTAGTTTAGCGGTAATAGTCGTTGAACTTGGGTGTTGGATAATTTTGTACCAAATACAAAATCCTTAGCATGACTAAGATGAAGTAGTTGCTTGTTTATAACAGGTAAAGACTTGCATTGAAAAACAAAATATGAAAAATTTTATTTTTTTATTTTATTTTTTTTATATTCAGACGATTTAATTTTTTTACGTTTTACATTGTGATAACGGGCTACTACGGAACCCTACACTGTGCGTGGCCCGACACGCACTTGGCCGGTTTTTTCTTTCTGCTATTGCGGAATTTTCTCTAATCATTGTTCAGTATGCAGTGAATTATTACTGGGCGGTGTCTGTGACTATTGTAGTCACTAGACAACTGGCTACATAGTACGTAAAGCCTGTATAAAGTACAGTCATCGTTTTTCCTAGGAGGCGTGGCGGCGTGCGTTTGTAAGACTTATAATCTGAAGAGGATATTGTTAAGATTTATTTGTGTGTCTAGTTTTGTAATCAGATAATTTGTAATCAATGCACATTGCTCATAACATGGGCACCCATCATTCAAACCTCAATCAATAAATCTGTCTAGCCCTTTCGAAACTATGTTGGGGTCGGCTTCCAGTCTAACTGGATGCAGCTGAATACCAATATCTTACACTAGCTGCTCACCGCGGTCTCGACCACGTAAGAATATCGGGATCAAAAGTCCTATGTCCTAATCCAGATCATGGTCTTTCCATGTGCCAAATTTCATCCAAACCCGTTCAACCGTTTTATGGTGAAAACGTAACAAACAAACATACAAAAAATCAAATCATTTGTCTTTATAATATTCTATTACAGTTAAATTTAGATAGAGCAACTCCTTATCTGACGTCCACAACCCAGTTACTGGGTAATAAGATACCTCTAAGTAAGACCATCCAGCAAAGGCCTGTGGCAGGCCTGAAAATAGGTGCAAACGTTAATAATCAGTTTAAAACCCGTTTTGACGTTTCTAGGTGCATGAAGTCCTTTGAGTCATAAGGTGCTTAAAGGACCATTCTAAGAAATGATATCAAATTAGATAATTGACTTGGCTTTAATCATAACAATATGTATGAATGTGGTGATTTCCTTTCAATTTTCCTTTACGTACTTTTCGAAGATGTGGGGATGTTATATGAGCAAGTAAAGGTTGCTAAGGTGGCATTTAGCATAATCAGCATAAAATGTTCTTACTGCTGGTACACAGGCCTCCTCTCTGTGAGAGGGAGTGGGCCGTAATCGCGTGGTGGATTACGGCCCATTCCCAGCAGCGGGAACGTTTTAGGCTGGCTATATTAAATTAAAGCCAAAAACTGAATATTTTACAAATAAGAAAAACTTTTGGTTTTTAGGGTTCCGTACCCAAACGGTAAAAACGGGACCCTATTACTAAGACTCCACTGTCTGTCTGTCTGGCACCAGGCTGTATCTCATGAACCGTGATAGCTAGACAGTTGAAAATTTCACAGATGATGTATTTCTGTTGCCGCTATAACAACAAATACTAACAACAGAATAAAATAAATATTTAAGGTGGGCAATAAACGTGTTTTTTTTTTGGCGTTTTTGCCTTGTGGTACGGAACCCTGAATGCCTATGGCATTAAGTCCGCCTCTGTACATTTATGTGCTTGAAGTATTAAATAAATAAATAACCCTTCGTGTGCGAATCCGACTGTCACTTGGCCAGATTTTTTAAATATTTTCTCTTTAACATAAAAATGACAATTTCGATGATCCTACTAAGGAGATAACTCTAAAACAATATTTTCAAACATCAGTAATCGAGTAGAATCAATTTCACATGACTGAACGTCCTTCATAAACGCAATCACAGCCGGAACGAGTCGCGTGCGCATACGACCTCCCCACCACACGATACTAGCATACAACCTTATATCTAACGTCATTAAGTCCAATTTCCATTGCAGACAGCCCTGCAACCGTTGACACTTCATGCACACGACAAAGGACTTTGTTAATGGAGATACAAAGTTCAATTTTGTTTAAAGATAGACTCTAATGAGTTGTAAAAGGATTTTAGAATTTATGATACCTGGAGTAAAGTTGAAATTCAAATGAACTGGACAAATTAGAATGTTATGTAACGAATCGTGCGCATGCAACACATTTTTTTACTTAAAATCATTGTAATAGAGGTCATTATCGGTCGTCTATGCATGTCGGAGATTACGGAAGCTGGCTCCATTGAAGATGTTTAGTTTCAACATTGACAGATGATTCATGAAAATGAGAAGAAAATATAAAGGGATTAGAAAGTAGCCCTAATCTGAAACACGTGCCCTTGTATAAGCCACCATAAATTGACGAAATAATGAAGGGAGACAGAAGCCATTTTCCTACGTACTTAATCCTTTTAAATCCGTTTTTGTAGTTTTATCATACAACGATCTGAATAGAATAGAATAGAATAATTTATTTGTAAAACATAGGTAATTTCATACAAAGATCTTAAGAATTAGTTGTGCGCTATGCTTTGCCAATCTGCTAAAGAGTTTTCGGGGCAAAAGTGTATTGGATATACACTATACGTATTGCCCCATTCTTCCGAAGTGTACCTCTTTGCATCAGACGTTAGTCTTTATGACATTGGACTTATGTTGCACACAGCGATCAATAAATCCTTATCCCAATTTCTCTGTGGTCGACATGTCATGTCCTCTTGTTTCATTCATCTCTAAAGGCATTTACCTCCTTTATAGCCATTACGTCATTCACACAGTCCATCCAACCTATTTTTGGTTTTCCACTACTTTTAAAGCAATCACATTCATACCCAAAACTTTCCTTTAGACATGCTTCAGCATTGCTTCGCGTTTCAAAAAACTAGGACGAGGTTTTAGACTAAGACATGTGGGGCACATCTCGTAATTTTAAAAACGTTCAGTCTGATCTCAATCTCAATTGTCAAAAAATTTTGTCTAATTTCCCTACATTTTTGACAAGTTCTCGTCAATTTTGTTTCGTCGCCGATATGAGACTGTGACTAGATTTTGAACGTTTTAAATATGAGAATTGATCTTCTGATTCCTGCTGCATCCATCCATCCACACCAGCAAATCATTCACAAATCTTTAATACAGAACCAACTTGACACCGCAATTCTAACTTTGAGACTAAAACAATAAAGAAGCAAATTCCATGCGATAAATTTAATTTATGTCTTTTTGTTCGTCGCCCTAAGAGGCCAATGTCGGCGCATGATTGACTAGCAACGAAGGCTGTGAGAATTCTTATTAGTAGCCATTCAAAATGAGGGTCTTATGAGCCGATTGACCTTGGTAGCCAAGTGTTAAGCCCCGTATCAGCGCTTGGTATGAAAAATGGGCTATTATACCTGATGGCAGAGGTTAGGTTAGATGTCAAATGATTTTCGCAAGACGGAGCGGAAATCGGATTGAATTTTGAAGGTACTGTTTTGTACATTTAAGTTGTTATGTGAGTATAATCACAAGGTTTGTATTGGAAGTCAAAGGCCGGAAGTCGTAGCGTCACGCTGTGATGGCTAGCAAACCTGTCTACATAGATAGAAATACTGACAATAAAATTAATGTTAATAAAGGTAGATGTACATTTTTTACTTAGCCTGCAATCCTGCACTGTCCCACTGCTGAGCAAAGACCTCCCCCAAGTCCTTCCAGACATCCTTTTCTAGAGTCGCTTCGATCCAACCCATTATACTCATACATAGTTGATGCAATATTTGAAACTAGCTTCCGCTCGCGGCTTCGCCTGCGAGGTATGTCGATTAAAACTATCCTATGTTCTTCCCCGGGATGCAATCTATCTCTCTGCCAAATTTCATCGAAATCCGTTCAGTGGTTTAGGCGTGAAAAGGTAACATACAGACAGATAGACAGAGTTACTTTCGAATTTATAATATTATTAGTAAGGATGAACAAGAGCAGTTCAACTTATTTGCAACAACACAAATATTAACTAGATCTTAGCTAAACAATGTTCAACCTTCAACTCAATCGCTGGCTGACATCCGGATATCGCTGACAGTCGTTACGGTCAGAAGACCGAAAGTCTGAAAACCAGTCTTGCCAATGGTATCGTGTTCCCCGTAACCAGGTTGTGGAGGTCAGATAGGCAGTCGCTCCATGTAAGATAATGGTATCCAGCATCTGGTTAGACTGGAAGCTGATCCCAGCATAGTAGGGAAAAGCTAGGCAGATTGATTTTGAACCTTCTAACTCAAGTTACACATGCAAGCACCATTTAAAAAAAATGGTCCTCATCAATTTTTGGTTGCAATGGAATTTGAACTTTGTTAAATATGATGATACTCAGTTTGTTGTTCCATAACTTGAAATTCATATCAAATTTAAAAATTAATTCAAATATAATTATGGTCCTCATCAGTTTTTGGTTGCAATGGAATTTGAACTTCGTTAAGTATGACATTCAGTTTGCTGTTCCATAACTTGAAATTTATATCAAATTTAAAAATTAATTCAAATATAGGTAGGTATAACAAAATTATGTAAAAATTCTACACAAAAAAAAGTTATGAGTTTTTCATGTCAAATGAAACGCGTGCCCTTTATGTGCAACCTCATGTTACAATTTCTATAACAAACAAACTCATCCACCATTGATAGATCATATAATCAACGTAAACGATAGACCAGTGTCAAAGCATACCGTGCGTGTGCAGTTGGCGGGAAATCGTCCGGAACCGTGTCATGGCGCCCGACTGACATGCGGGCTATGGGGGACCTTGACAGTTGACTGAAAACGATTTTGAAATCTATGAAACGACATCTATACCGCCACATACGAATAATGACTGAGGGTAGAAAAAAGCAAATAAAAATTAACTTGAATAAAAAAGGAACATTAAAACCTAACAAAATAATGAATACGCTCTTATAATGCTGCCAGATGCTGATCCTACATCACGAGTCAGAGTTTTCCGCGGTCTGAATAATATACAGGAACCCGACAACAACGGTCGGGTAGTAGTCAACTAGACACAACATCCATCTGGTCGGATGATCCTCCCTTTTCAATAGATAATGAGGAATTTTCTCATACCTCTAAATGTACATTGATTTTTGAAGAAGCAAAAGTGAATAATTTCGACAGTTTATCAACAGAGCAAAGTTTACGAAGGAAGAAAAGGCTCATAGGGTACGTAATAGAACGGGATAGTCCTCCTTTCCTTACTAATTTCGAACAGAAATAACAAAGAGAAAATGACTAACCTGTTTATCATGAAGAATTTAATCTAAAGAACCTATTTAATTACTCCTGAAGTATGTACTGATTGTAACACAATATTATATCGAGGTATGTATGAACTACCGAGTACATTTCGAATTTTAGATCGTCGAGTTCCGCTCTAGTTCGCCATATTGAAGCCTAAGTACTTCAGAAACAATTTTTTCTTTCTTTCTTTAAATTTGGATTTACTTGTCCCATGTAACTCTCAGACTTAACAAAAACAAACCGAACAATGACAAAGTAAGACTATTACGAGATAACCGCAATGTCAACGCGTTTAACTGCGCGTGCGCCTAACCTCATCACAGACATCACATCAATCGATACTAAAACGAAATATTAAGATGATTACAATGGCTACCATGGTAAATATTATGGTGTAGCATTTGTTAACAGCATGAGTCGATAGGTTTAAGACCTTGCGGTTGTATATTAAGGTTGTATTTTAAAAGTCTTCATTTGTGCGGAGTCTTTTCCATAATAACATTTTTCAACGGGTGTACTTTGTTGAGTACGTTAACCATGCTGATTAGCGTCCCTGTGTTTAGCTCCAGAATCAGAATCAGAATTTATTTATTTGTGAAAATTTAGTTTTACACAGTCATCATCACTCTCCTGTTATTATCCCAATTAATTTGGGGTTGGCGTAACATGTATTTTTCTTCCATACTTCTCTATTACTTCTCTTTATTATGATGTTAATATTCTATATTCTATATCTAGTGTTTTGTTTAAAAGAAGATTAAAAAAATACCCGCTTCGGATGTGTTCGGCTGTCCTCGGGATGTACTCGGTTTTAATGTATATCCGATATATCAGTGAGTGATGGCCAAAGTATTCAGTTTGTGTTTTGGTTTCACTTCTGTCGGCACTCCCGGAGTGCCACTGTTTTTTTTATTGTTTATTTCTTTCACATCTTTTACAGTTTTTAATCTGTTTTCGATTTACAACTTTCATAAAGCTCTATTGCTTTAGTAGTAGCAGGTAGTTCAAAGACCTACAAAGTTGATCGGTGTTTTAAACCACTATGACCAGAACGGCCAATTTTTCTTTTACTCTTTATTCTTTTGTATTCATGGTAAATATAATAGTCACTATGCATTCGCGAAATCTTATCAGCAGCTCAACCCAAAAATTGACTGTCATTTTTCGTCTCTACCGCCATAATTTTGTCAAGAAAACCATCACTACATGTATACACATAAGTTTAGCAAATAATAGTCAATAAAGAGTCGCTGGCTAGCATCGGGCACAAGGCCTTACTGGTACAGTCAACGATACAGCAGTAGTAACACCTGCACTACGAAAACCACCCTTATTGCTACGACATAAAGGCGTTGTCAATATCACATTACCACTGATGTGGTGGACTGTACTGTGTTACACGACACATCTGCTGAGTGTGTAGGTCTGTTTAGTGTTTAGACACGTTATGGGACATATGACTTGCATTGTGGAAGGTTATGTACGCCCAAGACGAACAGAGCATTTTTGAACGAAGCAAAAGGAGTAAAGATCGTAACGGGTAGCGTTCTGCTTACCCCTATGGGAAGAAGGTGTGTTTATGTTATGATATTATTTGCGGATGTAAAGACAATAATATAGCAAAGACAAGAAATAAAGCAAAGAGACAGTATATATGTAGAGAAATTTATAAAATATGTAAGAAAAATGTTGTGACAAATACATTTATTATCTCTAAAGATAAGATTTTAAAACTACGAGATACTATTTGATGTAGTTCTTACTACTTTAGATAAATTTTCAAGAAAAGTACATAATAAATTGTTCGATAATGACAATGATAAGTTTAAAAGTAACCTAGATTAATGAAAATGCAATTAGTGAACAATGAAGTAGACATCAATTTCCAGCCAATCTACCAATTAGGTACTCTAACGGTATAGAAAGAGAACCAATTAGATAACTTCTTATCTCATACATTGCAAAACAAAGGGCCAGCGTTAGCTTTCCAAAAAAAAAGCCAAACCAACCCGAAGACCCCGAAGACTTTGACACAGAAAAAGTCACGTTCGTGAAGTTTAGCGTCATTTCGCAACGAAGGGACGCTGTGGCAACTGCGACCGATTGTTCACGACCGACGTAAGGTTGTTACTACTGTTACTGCCCATTCTTGCATATTGCCGCATTGACACGGCTAAACGGTTGACTGTCATACGCAGGTTGAATTCTGTTAAGTTGAAGTTGGTAAAGAAAGGCTGGGGTTATGGCATAATTGTATTTATGGGCATAAAGGTTTCTTGCGTGGATTTTTAAGACGAAATGTATTTAAGATTCAAAAGGTTTGAAGATGGGATTTTGCAGAGAGTTCAATGAAGACTTTGTGACGTCTTAATAGGCGCAGTAAAGGATCATTATTTTAAGCTTAACGTTCTTGGCTTCTTCGCTTTCTTGAGCGATGGCCGTTTTGCCTGGATCTGACGCATGTTTCCACTAACTTGTTATTTTTTGTTTGTGTTCTTTATCTGCGTCATGTTTACCGCAAATTAACATATTTTCTTTCTTTTTCAGATCACAATATTTGTCCTACTGCACAATATGTCTTGCTAGTACCTACAATATCCCCATATATGCATATAGTGCGGGGACCACTGAAAATACATTTTGTAAAACAGCTCACAAAAAAGAGGGTGTGAGATTATGACCTCACGACAGTAGCGAAAACTTACGACTAGAGCCGAGTCTACACGATTTTAGGCCGAGTATTCTTGATATTGGGCCGAGTATACGGGATTCATCGTCGAGCATAATTATGCGATTCAGCGTCTCCAAGTCCAGCATAAAGGTCACAGCTCATTAGAGCCACCCGGTACCCGCCTCATCTCCTGCGGCTAGTATTCTTTATAAATGGACTTGTATGGGTATGCGCTCACTACATCAACTCCGCAGGGTCACTGGATCGCCTCGGTCGTCAGCCCTCCACGCGCGGACGGCGGGTGGACCACTCGGTGACAACTCGCTGCTCGCATGCTTGCCTTGCGTTGACTGCGCATTGCCAACTTTAATGTTATACGCGACGCGAGGTCCACTGGTTGACCGCGCGACGTTTATTGGTGATAACGCGGCGTCCACCCGTGGACCACCTGTCGACAACGAGTGGACGCCGTGCGACGAGGCGGTGCGGGGTGGGTGTCAGGTGGCTTTAATGAGCTGTGACCTTTAAGGTTCATATTCGTTCACTTATTAGAATGAACGCAAATTGCGCCTTTAGTTGTCACAGCAAACATCGAATAAGTAGTTCTAGTTGTAAGTTTAACTTTCACAATCCTCCGCTCAGATCAACGGTCTCTGAAATCTGTATGTGTTTGAGCAGGTTCCTTGTCCCAGAAGTTTGTTAACTTAATCGATGTGACAGTTCCGACCTCAGCCTCTTGGGTTACTGAATGCCACTGACCTGGCTGTAAAGAAACCGCATGCTTATGTATTTTGTGCCGAGAGGTACTATCGAACTTAATATTGGTGAGGAAAAAAATATCTGTAGAAGTTTATTGTACGGTTTTGGATATTTAAGAGGTTTCTAGCTTGTGAATCCGTGATAACCTAAAATCCAAAGCAAGCTGGATTGAAAAGTAACTAAAAGCTTGATTTGATACGTTTGAGTATGATTCGTGTCTACAACTTTTTGAACATACTATTTTGCTATATCTGTGTTTTAGCTTTTTGCAAAAAAAAACAATTAAATAGGTCCAGAATATGAAAGAAACCTAGGATCAGCTGCAGAGCCTATAGATATCATTTCCAAGTGCAACTTTTAGATACAACAAATTTTGGACTACATATTAAAATTTAAATGCACCAGACAGACGATCCATATGTAATATATCCCCAACACAGCAGACTATACAAATGTTGACAACAAACGATGTATTTTCAACTGCACTTGCATTCAGTTGCATATTAAACATACTATTGACCCGGAATTCTGGTTTTACAATTGGGTTAAAATAATAATTATGTCATATAACATTTTCCGTGTCTTTCTAGATTTTTTTTATAGACGAAGTTGATAAAGGACCAAAACTCAACAGGGTCTATATACATAATACACGATAAGGACACGACTCCCTAAAATGGTCTTAAGTTCTGCGCTCACGCGGAGTCCGAGACTAGTAAAATCCAGATGCACTCGTCGGTTGATAATTGTCTTTTCTAAACACACAGCTAGATTATTAAATCACATCGTACCTTGGTATAGACAGCTAGACGAGAACGTCACACAAGGTCATCGCAAGGTGTTATTTGACCATACAATTATCATGACTGCGACGCGATCCATTTTGAATGAATCTGAACATATGTGTGTCGTGTGAACGTTAAAGGTTTTTAAGATTATATATCTTTTGATATATCAGGATTTTGACGTCATCGGATTGATTTTTAGCCGGTGGTAAAAATGATTGACTAACATCACATTGTTTTTAAGCCGTTTGTCCCGGCTGGTACGGCTGGTCGTCAAAAGCCCGAAAGTCTGACAAGCAGTCTTACCAAGATAGGCAATCGCTCCATGTAAAATAAAAAATATAATAAAATACTGGTATTCAGCTGCATCCAAGACCGGAAGCCGACCACAACATAGTTGGGAAAAAGCTCGGCAGCTGATGAGATTGTTTTGGACTATTTTGACTGTCCGATTTTTGGCTTAATTGAGTCTACAGACTTGCTTTGTGACTTTTAAGTTGATTTTCTATTTAAAATTACGAATTAAGCTAACACATGTTTCCGAAAAGTAAAACGTCAAAGTTTGTTTTATATAGGCTCTACGTGGTTAAACATGCTTCAATATTCAGTTCAAAAATTCAACATGGTCGCTTTAATAGCATGTAAACAAAAAAATCAAATAACATCAATATAATTTGAACATTAAACCGATTCAGTCCTCATACAGATTCGATCGTTCGACCAGCGCGCGCGCCATGTGTAAACAAAACGCGTTGCTTAGCAACCACTGCAGCCATATTAGTCGGACCCAAGAGCAAGAGAGACAGACATACTAGAGGTCTGTAAGTGCGAGTGAGATGAAAACACAAAGGGTTTGTTGAACGATAAAGCCTGCAAACACATAGTTCACGGTAGATTTGACGAGTAGTTTTATTAGGGAAATTATTACTTCCCTGTGTTATATGGAATTGTTATATGAACTGGCTCGGTTCGCTTCCTGGGTTGTAGTCATAAAAATATAATAAACGTTACGATTTTACTTAAACTTGTCCTTTATTTCAGTTTTTCATACGATAACACTCTTTTTTGATTTTCTGACACAGTCATTACTTATATTATCTTCATAATTCACTAAATCTGCCATAGGAAAAGGCCGAAATTCAGCAATAAACATCTTAAGAAAACCCGTCTCTATTAAAACAAATAACTCACTATTTGCTACGAGAATCGCTACAAGGACCTGAAAAGCTGATCAACAAGACCAAATATTTTAATAATGTTCCTCCAGATATTTTTTATAGAAAAATTCACAACCGAAGTCATCGACCGGCGGGATGCAATAAGACAAACATTACAAAAAAGGGTAAAAATTTAAAGGTACAAACATTGGGCCACCCGCAGTCGCTCATTCTCACTTTGAAAGATTTCGAGATACGTCCTGTGCAAATAGGGCCTTTGCGAAATGCCTACCTTTGTTGTGGCAGGTTCCAATATTTGAAACAAGAGCAAGACTGAAATCAGCACAAAATTTAGAATTTAAAGTAGCCTATTAGTAGTTCACTTTATTGCTAAACCTGGTTTCTCCTTTAGAAGATCTAGTAAAGTTACAAATTATTTGGTTATGGCAATAAATTGAAACGTATGATATTTAAACACTATAAACTAAAAATACAGGTCGCACCAAGTGGATCCTAGTAAAGGGTACCGCAAGGTACTTTAATTGGACCAGAAATTTTCAGTCAAGCAGATGAAGTATTACAGAAAAATCAAATGACGTCGTAGAATAAATCCTGATTCCGGACTTTGGTATATCGTATCAACACTGCCAAAGTATGACTCAAAAGAGCTTTAGAATAATGTAATTCTTACATGATTAATTAGAGTTCCGGAACGGAACAATACTTTATCAAGATATTCGTTTGTGATAGTGTGACTAATGTGTTTTACTAATTGCGGAAAATAAAATACGATAAGTAACGGACTTACCTACAGGTGTACCTATTAATGCTAACAGTGAACTTGTAGGTATTATTGAAATTCTATGTGGTACCCGAATTAAGACCTTATGATAAATCATTTCAGGTACAATTTGCATAGTAATCGTAAGCATTGTCTATGTAGAAGTCATTATAGTAGGACGTGATACCGTGGAAATTATACCTATTTGCATAGGTAAAACATGAATAACGTACTTAATCGATTCGGTTCTACATCGGGGGGCAGGTAACTTAGGACTGTTGACTTAGTCGACGAATTCTTGTTTAAATTGGCAGATCGTAATACAAACGAGAAATTGACAGTAGTACGCGAACGCGATATACGACCTACCACAATTCAAAAATAAACTGAACCACAGATCAACGAAAAGATGGCAAAGACAAAAGATCAAAGATTACATCATTCAGCTTTACAATATAGGTCCACTTGCGACACCCGACGAAGACGGTATAGGTAATTTGAATTTATTTAAATTACAATGACTTCAGTATGTATTTACTTGGTAATGTTTCTTTATTGTTAGCTGAGGTTAACAGGGGTTAGGTTACGAAATGTCGCCGGTAGCGCTAGTGAGGTTGACTTTGTAGATTTATTATCTGTGGCAGTGAAAGCGGAGACGTTCTTTTTTCGGTTACAGAATAACGCTGCTTTAGAATTCTTATTTTTGAATTTGAAAAGGATTAGAATTGGAATTGAGAATGGTTTTATGAACGTGGATGGTGTTTTAATACTGATCAGTATCTGTTATTTTCTCATTGATATTGATTGAGTGTTTCAACGGAGACATGCCTTCATACAGTCTTGTGACAACTTGTGAATTCTACTAATATGAAATTCATCGTAAATACAAAAGAAGCCATGGATGGCCTGTGTGAATGATGATATGGTTAGAAAGGGTGACTACCGAGATGACGACTAATAGAGAAGTATGAAAGAAAAAGACATGTTGCGCCGACCACTAATAAATTGTGATAAAGGCAAGAGACTGATGATGATGGTGCTTTCCTTCTACAGTTTGTCATATTTTGGTCTAATCTAGTCTTTGATGCCTGATCAAAAAGTGGTTCATAGTTCTAAGCCGATGCCCATTTAAATAAGGACATCCAAACATATAACTTTCCCACTCAAGAAATATAAATAGTTCAATTTAAAACAATGTAGGTTTAACCCTATCTTCACAATACGTACGTATATGTAGAATTTTAAACGCATGGTTGTAGAGGTCGACAAAGTTAACTGTACTTACGCGTTAATACAATAGGGTCAGACAGAGACAAATATGAACGAGCGCCTCTTTGAGTGACCGAAAAGAGTAATGAGAGGAAATTGTCTTTAAAGAATGCTTTTGACAACCCTCTGAGTGTGTAATGTGAAATATGTTTGACTGTTCCGCTTCTGTGGGGCTTAAGGCGCTTTTACATGTGATTGGGATTTGAAGAGGATCGTAGAAAAAATCCTCATCCAAATAACTAATCAGATGGTGCCTTTATTAAAATATAAATAAAATGAAGCGTGAATTTAAACAAACAGTTCGTCTTTTATTCAGAATTTATTGGTACTAACATATGAGGTAATTTACAAACTCCTAAAACTTGAAACTCTAAACCAGAACATAAACCACACATTTCCTTCGATACAACGACACGCAAAAATTCAACCAAGACTGTTACAATAAAACCTCCTTAGTTACTGTGCAAATAATGGCCGTTCGGCAATTAAAAGACAAACGCTTGAAACACTTGACAGGTGTTTGGGCGCGAAACCCGCATTCTCTTTTTAAAAATGTATCGCTGGCTCTTCATTCTTGTCACGTTCAGCTAGCAACACAGGACCAAATATAACTTGAGCCGTGTAGCTTACAAAACGTATGCATCTGAACTGAGATCAGGGTCCAAGATAAAATGGTGGTCGTAGCACGAGTTTAAATTATACGTACGCGGTCGGAATGAAGGCATACGGTTTAAATAGACGACGATTAGGGACATGATACAGTCCATACTGGTTTATTGACTCATACTTTTACCTTTAGAAACGAGGGAGGGAAAATAGAAAACAAGCAAGCAAAAAAACGACCATTTTTTTTTCCTCCAACGCAGGTGCTACACACGTCGCACTAACAGTAAGACCCAGGCCCGATTAAAAGGTTGTTGCTTTCTGGAGTTGGACATTGACCGAAACGAACATAAACTTCTTACCAACTAAGGTCTAAAGCCAAACAAATATAAAAATAATAATACGTATTACAATATTGAAAGAAGGAACAACTCTGTACGGTAATGTGACGTCGAAAAACTAATTTGTAAAGTGTCGCATTAAGCCTTTGGACAACGCTACCGCAATTGTCAACTTTTCGAACGTTTCTTTATTTCAAGCAAGTGCTCAAAACCCACACGAATGTAGTATGTGAGAGATATTTCGAACTTTGTAAGGCTAAAACCGATTATTTTAATTCTTTTTTTCAAACATTTAAAAAATTTTAGGTCGTATGTTCGAACCCAGACAGGAGCTTTAGTTTGTATAGGTAAATTATTTCATCACTACTACTCTCAAAACGTTAAAGGAAAACATCGTGACGAAACCGGCATGTCTTAGAGCCAAAAATTCGAAGACACATCTACCAACCCGAACTGGGCTCGCGTGGTGGATTACGGCCCACTCCCTCGCCAACAGAGAGGAGGCTCGTGTCCCAGCAGTGGGAACAGACTGTTAAACTTATTACGCATGTATTACTCAACCATGTGCTAGCCCCCATAGCAGTTGAAGATGCGGGCACATATGCAGATGACGTAGAGCGGGTATCATTAAGATCTCACGATTAGATTTAAATTGGTCACACAGTACGCGGAAAAAAACTTCGTATAAAGTTACTGGTTTTATTTTAACTGGACTTTTTGGAAGTATATCGCAGCAGTTAGGACTACTTAAAGGTCATCGAGACCAAATATAACTTGAATATATAAAAATCAAAAAGAAGTGGTGAAATGGAAAAGAAACCTACTACAAGAGCCAGGGTTAGCATATTAGGAACGGAGATGGCATAAATAATGTTGGGGTCACGGATATCGAGGGATATGTCATGGAGGCGTGGCACATGTAGCCTCCATCCGATCAAACTGACCAAAAATTTAATTGCATATATACAATCAGTAGCAACGGGTTTTGTCAGTTCAACAACATTCATTGCTTTATTTACGTTGTTGAGCAGACACATTTTTCGAACACATGAAGCAATGGATTAGCAATACCTTTAAAAATTATTCAGATTGAGATTGATAGTGTGTTACGCAGTGCAGAGTTGCATTGTGTGCATTCAGTGACTGTATCTATACTTTCTAGTGCCCGCCCCTTTTGAGCATGTGTACAATAAGATAGCACAAAAGTGTTACGCCTACTTTCTTGCGTGTGTGCCAAAAAAGCATCATGTGAGCCGTATCTATTTCTTTTGTTTTTGTGTGAGTTTCAGGAGTGGGAAAAAAGTGGCGACATTTGAACTCGAACAAATATAGAGTGAAGGCATATCTCTCGGATATCTATGGTTGGGGTCTACCCCAACGTGTTCTTGGTAGAACGCCCTCAGGCTAGGTGGAGCGACGATCTTCGCAGGGTGGCTGGTAGCAGCTGGATGAGAGTTGCCGAGAACCAAGTTGCATGGCTTACAATAGGCGAGACCTATATCCAGCAATGGATTGCTGTAAGTTGATGATGATCACATTGTAACTACTGTAAGACTGTAAGTAAATATAAAAGACTGAGATGAAAGACATTTTTGCATCATTCCTCCACTTATAATGTTTAATCTCTTAAGGCCACGATCGATGAAAGAAAGAAATACATAATGCAGTCCATAGCTACCAACCTTATCCCGAATGTCCCGAAAACGAATACCCGAAATTTCTAAAGCTAATGTTTCGGAAGAGTGATAGCCGCCTTATAAAGGCCCTCATGGAAAAGGTGGCACCGGTGTTTGGCTTTAATTTAATAATGTTTCGCTGTCAAAAAAGCTCTTTAAGGTAGAACTAGTCGCGAGCTCGAACTCATTGGTGGTCATGGCCAAAAAGCACGCTGTCTCATCTGGCTTCATGTCCGACAGAGACAGTAACAGTGATGAGCAGTTAGACGCTAGTCTACACGCAAAACGTCTAGGTCTCACGCACAGAAGCCCCGTTCCGAACTGAAAGGCTCGTAAAAATCGAAAAGTGCTTTGGAAAATCTAGTTTTATGAAAAAACCACTGTATAAATCCATTACGAATAAAATTTATTGAACTCTTCGATAACTGAGCTTTGTCGGTGCCGACTTTGTTTTGAAGATTTCACAGTTCTTTTATTACTTATTTACCCCCCAAGGTAACGTTTAAAATAGCAAGAAAAACGAATCATTGTTGGCTCATAACTTTTTAATGGCATTTTATTTTACTATTCTGTTTCCGTACAGACAAAATTAATAATAAGACAAAAAGATATCATGTTTTACTTTGGATGCACAATGTCAAACAGTGGAGTGGCTTCCGAAATTTGTATTGAAAACATGTCTAGTGGCATCTTAAGGAAACACATCGACTTTCTTTCATGAATAACGTTTCAGTGACGTCATATGACGGTAAATTGACTATCACCGTAGTCTTAGTAAACCCTAGCTAAGCCCAAGCAAGTTGAAACATAAAATCAAATAGCCCAACTATTCGTGTCCAGCTAAGCAAAATACTACATGGCCTGGGGTAAAAGTCGGCCACAGGCTACAAAATAAACAAATATGCTAGTAATTATATGCAGACACGATCTATGACTGACAACAGGCACGTTTCCGACATAAACTTACACGGCAACCTTCGAAAACATGCTTTTGAATATACACAACACTCTTACATGCAATAATAACACAGCTGACACAATCATGATATAGAGATTTGTTTAATCTTTATGGATTTCAAATTATTTTATTCCACATAGTTAAAAATCAGAGGGGCCCGTGGCTAAATAATAGTAGCCGCACAGGTCGATCGATCAGGTTAACCTACGCTTGCCACACGGTTGGTCTGTGGATGGGTGATCTTTACATACCGTGCCTCGGAAAGCACGTTAAGCCGTTGGTCCCGGCTGTCATTCGTGGATCTTTGACAGTCGTTAAGGGTTGTCGGAAGCACGAGTCGGAAAACCAGTCTTAACAAGGGGTATCGTATTACCCAGTAAGTGGGTTGTGGAGGTCAGATAGGCAGTCGCTCCATGTAAAATACTGGTATTCAGCTGCATCCGGTTAGACTGGATGCCGACCCCAACATAGTTGGGAAAAGGCTAGGCAGATGATGATAGTCAAAAATCAAAAGAACTTGAGGGAGATGGATGGGACTTACCGAAGATGACGCACAAGACCGAAATAGATGGCACCGCATGATTCGAAAAGCCGATCCCGCGTAACGGGAAAAGGCGAGTTCAAAAAAGCCAAAATCAAAAATCCTTTATTCCAAATAGGTTGAGCACCTGCAGTTTTTGATCGTCAAAATTACATAAGACGGCCTCCCAAAACGCGTCCGTCACCACTTCCTGGTGCTTTAGCTGGGCATGAGAAGTCGCGCAACAAAGACCTGCTTAAACATACATGGGCACTTATGAAACGTCAGCAGCTAGGTCCACGGTTCCATTTGGTCGTTTCCTATGGAGAAGAGCCGGCAAGAAACTCCACGGTTTTATTTTATATCATTCAGTCATGGAGGGGTCTTGGTCTGAAAGGGATGGTCACCCATCCACGGCCGACCGCGGCAAGCATAGCTTAACCTTGGCTTAAATCATTACTTAAGAATATGAAGATAAAGCCTATAGCTAGTTTACAGGGCACAATAATGTCAAGTTGCAGAGATTAAAGACAAGGATAATTTATCAATTTGCACTTACTGCAAATCAAATCAGAGTACCTACTAGGTCACTGAGGTAACCAATGCAAGTTATGGTAACATTATATTCAATATTATTCGCCAGTAAATGTCACAAGATAAGGGTATTGATAAACACACTTGCTTACTACATTTCGGTGATTTTAGTTGATTTACTATTCTAGGATTTCTCACGACAGTAGCTTTCATTGTTAGCCAGTCAAACTCAAAGCTTTTGTCCATACTAATACATACTAATATACTAATCCATCATCATCATTTCAGCCGAAAGACGTCCACTGCTGGACATAGGGGAGGCCTATGTCCAAGAAAGGGGGGGGGTTTGCCATAATCGCCACGCTTGGCAGGCGGGTTGGCGATCGCAGTATAGTATGGTGGTGGAATGCATAGAGAACGCTGCTGCCCATTCTCCGGTACGACCCTTAGTCGCCTTTTACGACACCCACGAGAAGTATGGGGTGGTACTATTCTTTAAGACCGGCACCACACAGACGAGTCCATACTAATATACTAATCCATACTAATATACTAATCCATACTAATATGTATTATAAATTCGAAAGTAACTCTGTCTGTATATTACCTTTTCACGCCTAAACCACTGAATGAATTTTAATAAAATTTGGTAGAAAGATAGATTGCATCCTGGGGAAGGACATAGGATAGATTTTATCCCGATATTCCCACGGGATCGACACTCGTGCGGGTAAAACCGCGGGGCGCTGCTAGTTTCAAATAAATCAATTACAAGGCACTTTTGAGCTGTCAAGGGGTCGGTCAGTCAGAAAGATGAAGCTAGAGAGCAGTGGTGTCATAACTAAGAAACTTTTCAGACAATTGAAGAAGTTAATTGGCATCTGTCGAAACATCAATCAAACCAGGTAGCGCTAGGATCGTAGCATTATGAGCATTGGCCCTTTTTCATAGATGTGTCGCATATTTTTCTCCAACTTTTTAACCCCCGACAGAAACAGAGAAGTGTTATGAGTTGTGTATCTGTGTGTCTGTCTGTGCCATCGTAGCTCGCAAACGGCAGAACCGATTTTAATGTGTTTTTTTGTGATTATGTTCTTTCTCTGCGTCATGTCTACCGCAAGTTAACGTCGCCATCCCATCTCAGAGACATTTAATGCCAAAAACGTGTCAAAAGTGTAGGTAAATTAGAGGTATTTTTGCCTGAGATCAGGATCCTTAACCTGTAGCTGAAAGCCGATATGGCAAGATGAACATATTCTGGCATGACGATAACTCCCCCAAAACTTAGTCCCGACGCAAAGCGACACAACACGTAGTCACGTACCTACCTAGTTCCTTGCGCAGACGCAGCGAGTCAACACAACTGTGTCAACACATGCAGAATGCAGGCCCGCTCAATTGTTACGTACAGATGTACTATGACAATATGTAGAATGCATATCTGACTGTGTAGACTGACATTTTTAAGGTTTTTAAATATTACAGGCACAGAACGCTTTTCTGACAACTGTAATGGCTCTATCAGCTTTAGACCTTTTTTTTTCGAAGCTAAGTTTATCAATGAAATAATCCATGAGCTGAGACTATCACATTCCACTGCTGGTCATAGGCCTCCCTAAATCTTCATCACTCTTCTGCACTTTCTGCACCCAGGAGTCAGCTATAGCTTATATTCGTTTTACTCTTTAAACCGATCACTACCGAACCTAAATTGCTGAGAGATGATGCCCCCTACCTTGAAATGAGGCCGTCAGCGCAAAAATGGCCTAACCCACAATTTTTCATATTCGTACTTATCAACTGCAATTTATTTAAAATATAATAAATTTTCATGCAAAACCGGCCTATCCCTAGTTTCATAGTTTAGTTTCATGGATGAAACTAGGGATAGCATGAAAATTTATTATATTTTAAATAAATTGCAGTTGATAAGTACGAATATGAAAAATTGTGGGTTAGGCCACTTTTGCGCTGACGGCCTCAAATACACTACGCTAAGCTAAATTTTAATGATTTTAAAACAATTGCAAATCGTGATCACTGCCTTGTCTTTATAGATAAGGCAAATACAACATTATTTTTAGTATATGCAAAACCCGAAACACGTGTCTAGTATTTTTATGTAAAGAATCTATGTACAAAATTTCAAAACTGTATCATGAAAAATCACAAAGTTATAAGCTTGTAAAGTTACCTGTTCGTCCGTACAAAAACATGCTCACCCGCGCCGCTCGCGCCGCGCCGTCTTGCGCTCATTGATAATAGTACCTAGGTACCTAACCGTTCGGCGCGGAGATTGGATAACCTACTTAGTGTCCAACTTTTAACCTATTTTTAAATATTTTTGGGACAAAATATAACACGGGGTAAAAATTATTGGAATAGATTCAGTTACTTATTCTGAACAAACTATAATAATATTCAGGTTTCGCATATAAGTACTAAAAATAACGTTGTATATGATCAAAAACAGCCGCTTCCAGCTCGATATTATGACAATCTCATTCATATTGCATAATTAGCCTATAATGTTCCCACTGCTGGGACACAGGCCTCCACTCTTCGGGAGGGAGTGGACTGTAATCCACCACGCGGACCCAGTGCTAGTTGGTAGATGTCACATGTCTTCGGATTTTTTGGTTCTAGGTCATACCGGTTTCGTCACGATGTTTTCCTTCACCGTTTTGAGAGCAGTGGTGATGAAACAATTTACACAAAGTAAAGCTTCTGTCGGGGTTTGAACCCACGATCTTGGCCACCACTGCTCTTCATATTCATTCCATTCATATTGAAATATGCGTGTCGCAAGACCACCATTCACAAATTCAGCTTTTAAAAAACCAAAATACATGTCAGAAATTCATTGAACAAACAGCATTACAATACCAAAATACTCTTACAACATCCCAAAGGAAAAAATATCTTGGTCAACGAATATACAAATCGATTTTAATATCGATTTTAAATTCGTAGTGACACCTCTTTGTTATTGTAATCGATATTTTTCAACTGATATAAATGTATCGATTTGCATATAATACGGGTCGAATGGACGCTGGTCTTTGACCCTGGTTAATAAGGTTTGTTTAAAGTCGTTTAATTACTGACGCTAATGTCACGTGAAACTGTGACGGGATTGGAGACAGGAGGGTTAAATAAAAAAAGCTGCCAAGTGCGAGTCGGACTCGCATACGAAAAACACGTTTTTTGTATCACGGATTCCTTTAATTTTTTCATTTATTTCATTTGTTGTTATTGCGACCGTAGTAGTCCGTGAAAATTTCAAGAGTCTACCTATCACGGTTCATAAGGTACAGTACAGCCCTGTGACAGACGAACCGAAAGTGGACCCTTAGTAATAGGGTTCCGTTGGCACTCTTTGGATACTTTAAAAAGTCAAAATATTGGCTATACACACAGACAAACACACGCACAAACACACCCCCACCCACACACTTTCGCAACTTTTTGGTCCTAAGGTACTAAGGTCCTTTGGTCCGCGTTTCTAAGAACTAACTTCGCTTGACCACAACGAGGGCTCTACGTTCATTGTAAAAGCCACATTTTCGATGAATACTTGGTCCTTTTCTACGAAAGATTAGAATGTTGAATTGAAAAGTGCTTCTTGAAGTGAAAACTTCTTTGGGCGAATTTTATGCTCTTTCTCAACGAAACTGCGGGTCCACTATATAAGTCATTCAACGAAGATACGGGCCCATCAGAAAGTGGTTGTATGTTGTTGGTGTAGTGGTTGTTATCGGCCAGGCATAAACACAACGGGCGTAGGGATAATTGTCAAATCGTATCACACTAATATTATAAAGGCGAAAGTTTGTGTGTGTGTTTATGTTTGTTACTTCTTCACGCTCAAACGGCTGGACCAATTTTGATAAAACTTTGTATGGAGGTAGCTGAAACCCTGGATTAACATATAGGCTACTTTTTATCCCGATATTCCCACGGGATCGACAATTACGCGGGTGAAACCGCGGGGCGCAGCTAGTTGTCAATGATTCTTAGTTCGAAAACCGAACTAATCTTATGTTCGTAAGTGATACGGAATAGGAAATGTCCATAACTTCGGGCCTTCGGACTTCGTGCTTATAGAGTAGACCCGCTGAACCGTTACGCTCATGTCAGTGACGCTAAATCGAGAATACTCGGCTCCTGTCGGTCGGTGACGCTGAATCGAGTATACTCGGCTCCAGTCGGTCGGTGACTCTCAATCGCGTACACCTACTCCGCGCAGCTTCAATCGTCATCAGATTTTAAAATGAGAAGATCATATAAGTCTATTGTGTAGACATGAGCACACGCCCTCTCCTTGTTTTGTAAAACTACCTGCTTTGAAGTATATTATAACTACACGTTTAAGTCCTTCCAAGATTGATAGAAAACAAATACTCACAACAACTTGCAATAAATGACATTCTGGGAACAAAGCGGCAACGTTTGTGCAAACTGCTGACTGCAGGGTGTAACATATCGCGGTCCGTTCTCACAGCTTTTGCTGTCCGACACATTCGCAGCCCTTTACCTTGCTTAGCTGTCTGTGTTAATTAATATAAAGATTGATCGTGAAGTCTGGTGGGTCGGGAAAAGGAAATGCAAAGAAAATTAAAAAAATATATCATGTAATTACTACTTAATTTTCCGTGAAAGATAAACCCTACTAATATTATAAACGCGAAAGCTTGTGAGGATGGATGGATGGATGGATGTTTGTTGCTCTTTCACGCATAAACTACTGAATGGATTTGGATGAAATTTGGCGCACAGATACTTTATAACAAGGATTAACACGTATGATAATTTTTATCCTGATATTCCCACGGGATCGAAAGTTATGCGGATGAAACCGCGGAGCGCTGTTAGTCTACAATAAAGGAAGATCATTCGGTAGTAGATATTCATCATCATCATTGCTCTCATCGATGCTCTTTTTCTTCCATACTTCTCTATTAGTCGTCATCTCGGTAGTCACCCCCTTTCTAACCATATCATCTTTCACACAGTCCATCCATCGTTTCTTTGGTCTTCCCCTACTCTTATAGCCATTCACATTCATGCTCAAAACTTTCCTAACGACATTTGCCTCACTCCTCAATGGTTGTAAAAAATACAAAGATCGTCACTGGATGCCTGGAGGTCATCGCCTTCGAGGTAGACCACGGCGAAGGTGGTGTGACGATCTGATAACGTTTGCAGGGCCAACATGGAGATCGCCCAAGACACGGAGGTTTGGAAGGAACAACCTGACGCCTTTGCCCAGCAAGGGACACAATATAGGCTAACAAAAAAAAAAACGTCGGTACTCCAAAAATATTACGAAAAAATAGAGTACAATTTTCACAACTAAAATGTCAACGATGCATGTAAAAAGATAAACGATAGATTAGATCGATTACTCAGAAATCAGCCGTATCAACGGTGTCTATAATTGAATTTTCGAGTAGTAAATATATCTACAGCTCTTAAAGTTATCAGATAATATGACCCAGATTTGTAGTGAGGAAAACGCACTTGGAAATGTTTCACTTAATGATAAAATACAGCTACAGCTATCTCCTTTGTCACTTAACTTTATAGCTTCGTGTAAATGGGTGCTATAACTGGCATAAAACTTGCATGCGAAAGACATTACAAATGTTTTCATAGATATTTTATTGTGGTCCTTGTAGCTCAAAGACGAAGTACCAGAATTTAGGACACTTGAATATTTTGCAAAAAAGAAAGAAGAAAGAAAAAAAAACGTTTATTTGCGGCAAACATGACGCATAAAAAAAAACACAAATAAAATAATTGGGAAGAAAACATGCGTCACATCTACGCAAAACGGCCATCGCTCAGCATAATGCAAAGAGTTAAGACCCTAACAAATAATTTTTCGCTAGTCCTAACCAGAAAAGTGAGTGTAGACAAATTATCTAAGAAAATGAAATACTTATAGGGAAACAACATAACATAACAGCACGCCTGTAATCCCCAAAGGGTCATGCAGTGGTGTGTCTAAACTATTCCCGCTTTTCGCCAGTTATTTTCAAGTCCCAGGTAGTAGGGGGCGAGCCTGTTGCCATCAACCAGCACAAAACCAAACACCGGGCTGCTACTGAGAAATTCCTGATAGAAAAACCCAATAAAACTTTGAATATGGGGTATACTTATCTAGTTTACAAATCCGGGGTATTCCTCGAAACGCACCAAAAGTATTCCTCGAAATAATAAAAAATTAAAATATTATAATTTTATTCCTCGAAATGCATCAACGATGAAACATAGAGAAGAGCATGGATTTGTAATAAATGATATCGATAGACGTTTCATTTGGTGCGTTTCGAGGAATACCCCAAAAATCCGGTCTGCGTCGTTCCGGGGTTCAGCAAGATTTAAAGCACCATGACATGTGTCTACCACAATAACATAAAATTACGTCCAAAGCAGTCTTCGTCCATCTTTCCCACACGAACATGGAAACAAGAAGCTATTGTACACGTCATAAGTGAACCAGATTATTATTTTCCAAAATTTTGACTATAACTGGTATTTCGACGTCTCAGAACCGGTGTTCGCGTACAAAAGGAACCATTACAATGGTAGCAGAAATGAGTAAAGATCGCATCTGTCAACGTGTTGTAGGACCCGCTTGTAAATTAAGTGTTACTTGTTTGGAAGCAGCAAATTATTATTTGCGTGGCTGAGATGGCGGGATGAGCTGGACTCCTTCTTAAAGGATTGGCCCACAATCGCAGTAGACCGGGAAAAGTGAAAAGAAAGAGGGAGGGAGGCATTTGCCCTGCAGTGGAACAACACAGACTCATAATAATAATAATATGAACAGACTGGTATGCGAAAAAAGAATAAGCAAAATTTTAGTTGACTAGACATGGTATGTGGTCAGTGGTCAAATCACTGCCGAAATCATGTTTGATTGGTGGTCTCATTAAAGGTGCAGGCAGAGGAATTTCTCAGTGATATATGACTATAATTGAAGACCAAAGAAACGATGGATGGACTGTGTGAATGATGATATGGTTAGAAAGGGGGTGACGAGATGACGACTGATAGAGAAATATGGAAGAAAAAGACATGTTGCACCGACCCCAAATAGATTGGGATAAGGACAGGACAATGATGATATAACTAATAATTAGGAATTTTTTGCAAATCTTAGAGATTCCGTCGAAAAAGACCAAACTTTAGCCTAAATCTGCATCTAAGAATAAAATACTTTTAACACATATTCCCACAGAATGTTCCCTAAGCCGAGTATTTTTCGCAAGCCCACAAGTAAAATATATATAAAACATGACACTTTAACACTACACGTTGTCACATCCGGTATTATCAGTCCCTCAAGTGAATCGTGACGGCAGATACGTAGGTGACATATGCTAATGACAAACAGAACTTGGTACCCGATAACAATGGAAAAGTAATTAAAAATACATGGAATAGAGTATTGTTAACAGTATTCACTGATATTGAGGTGGCAACAGATTCAGTAGGCGATAGTTTGATTGAGGTTGTTGAAATACTTGGATATTTATTAGTTCAAGATGCTTGGATTAAATTTAATTGAACAGTGGGTGGTCCCAATGAGCTTGGGCTTGTGGCTAAGGTATCTAACAGACCCCAATATAGTTGGGAAAAGGCTAGGCAGATGATAAGATGATGATGGGTTATTGGTGTAAATATCTGATATAGGATAATGTAAACTTATAAACTATATCTTCAGAAGAAACCTATATTCGCTTGAGCTCATTACTACCAGCTATAGGTTGACTGCCAGTGACACTATGTGATCCAAAGGACCAACAATTTTCGGTCGGTATTTTCAAAATCCAAGGGGTATCGTATTACCCAGTAACTGGGTTGTGGAGGTCAGATAGGCAGTCGCTCCATGTAAAATACTGGTATTCAGCTGCGTCCGGTTAGACTGGAAGCCGACCCCAACATAGTTGGGAAAAGGCTAGGCAGATGATGATGATTTTCAAAATTGTAGTGTTAAATATAAACATAATAAATACTATGACTGATGCATCCTCCTTTACAACACCTAGTAACTTGTCTTCGTTGTAAAAAGAATGCAAAATTTATAAGTTTTCAGCCAAAGTCATTCAGTTTTTATGTCCAGCAATTATTTAAGCAAACTACCGTATATATGACTAAGTTATGTCTGCATATTATATTACAGTGAGTATGTACATCCATAGAAATAAATAGTACCCTCGTGATTTTCTACGTAACATAGCGAGACAAATTTTACAATTGTTTTATTTGTTATTTCTACTTGCATAATGTTTGGTATACATTCTTTCGACACAGTCGCTGTGTAGCTCTAATTTGATTATTTCTCGCATGAAATATTTGAACTACGGAAAGTTCTAACTGAATAATCATCGAAGCGTTTTATGAACACAGGAACGTGTGTACCCAAAAGAAATTATCGTACACTAGTAACGCCTTGGCGATGTTCTACAGATAACGCTGCATGCCCGATAACAAATAACGGTCGAAAGCCGTTTCCCGCCATTTTTACTGTCACGTTCATAGCTTCATTTATCTGTAGTAAAGCCTCTATGGTCTATTTACTTCTTCAAATTACGTTCGAAATTCGTGACGCGTGATGTACTAAAGAGGTTTAATTGCGCGATATAAAACCTGCCGAAGACGAATTAATGTCTTTTAGCGATAAATAAGTAATTTTGAATCGCTAATTGTCGGTAATGAATAATGTATAAGTATTATACGTTGGCAAAATGCTTCGCGCTGTATTCAGTACAATTTGTCGTTGAGTTATTTTACATAATGAAAATGTTTGAAGGTGATAGAGATAAGTCATTTTTGTAACTGAATTAACAAAGACTTGTCCTTTAACGTGTTCATACGACAACGTTGACTTTGAGACGAGGTGGCCAAAGAGTTCAATATAGATTTTCAACAGTTGAAGCTACTTTTTTATCTAAGAAAATTTTACAGCTAGTCTTTATGGTGAATAAAAAGTGCGTAAAGTTGCAAGTTGAGGTTTTAAAACGATGATTTTTATAGCCAATAATCGCGTGAAGTCACGAATCTGAGTTTATGGAGTAATTCTAAGAGGCTTTGGTAGAAACTAGATATACCTACTTAGCAAAAGAACATAAAATACTGCAAACTTTTTGTCCTATTGGGTAGGCAAAAGATAGATAAGTACGCACGACGACATGTCAAGCTATACATTTCCAGTATAAGCTGACTTCTCACTGCACGAAGAGCCTATAAAATCCGAGGTCAGCTAAAACTGGAAATATATAGCTTCATATGTCGTCGTGTGTACACGAAATACTAAAATTAAGTCTTCAAAGTCAGTATACTCAAGTACCTTATAGAGAACATATTGTCACAAACCGTAGGTCCTAAACAGAAAACATAATTCCCAAAATCGTCGTCAATACAATTCCTAACCCGTAGCAAACTCGAACCGTAAGAAAACTGTGAAATTAAGCAGTAAAAGGCCATCTGAGAGTACCAAATGACATTGAATGAGGTAAACGTCAACGTAATACAATTGTAATCTGTCATTGGTCGGGTACTTGTAATAAAATTACACATTGCATCGACACGCGAGGAGAACCATTGTTCGTAAAACGACTATGAAAAAAACTATACATCTTTAATTGTGTTTGATGGAAATAACTTGTCTGAACCATTGATGGCGAGTCCTGGAGTAATCTGGGCGTAGGTTTAGGTTTTTATATGAATCGACTGAGTAATTAACTGAAACATAAGGGTGTATTCACCATTATATTCTCAAAATCAGTATTCGACCAGGTATCACTCCTTGGGGAACTCTGCTTCAAGGATCGACTATCCAAAAGAACATGTTGGTTTTTATATCAACCATGCTTTCCATAAATTGAGTATTACGCTGAGTATCGCTGCTCGTGGGATCCCTGTGCCAGAAGTAAACTTTTCAAAGAAAATTTTGTTTTTTTAAAGGGGAAACGGGAATCAAAAGCGCTACAAAGTTCTTCACAGAATCTAACTTGTGCAACTTTGTTTAAGGAGTATATACTTCAATTAAAGCGAAGTTTTTCAAGGAAAGCAACAAACATTTGCTAGAAAAATGTACGAAGACAATAAACCCATAGATTTCTTCCATACATCAAGACCAATCAGGGTAAGAATTATTACAAAAAAGCTAGTATTAGCAGTCACGAAGAGGTGCATACCCACAAAGTGTGCCAAGGCTGGACTTAAACATAATTCGTTATTTTAAACCTACTCGTGTATTTATTGGTATTTCAATTTTATTACCCCGCGATCATTATCTGTGCTATAATGTGTTTGACAGTATCGCTTTGGTTAGATTTCTATGGGTTTTTGAATTGGAAATGATTTAAGTATTCTTGGTTAGCAATTGGTTATTCTTATGCAGGAAAATCTATGTCGAAGTCGTGAAGTATAGTTAAACATTTTAACTTAATTTTGAGTTGGATTTGCTTTATTCCCTGAAAACTAATTGGTTGGCAAACTGAAGATTTTTTCGTTTAAGAGTCGGGTCGCATTTTTTCAAAATTGGTGTGATTATAAAGTACTTAAACAAAAGTGTTTTAAGGCTCAACAATCTACAAAAACTCACAATCGGAAGTTTTCTAGAAATGTTTAAAAAAAAGTGAAGATTCAAATTCTCAAACTCGGTTTAATTTATAGTAATTCAAAATGTTAAATTTTATTTTCCCACTGAAATTCAGATATAGCTTGCCCTGGTATTTGACTTGTAACATTCTTGGCTTATCTAGAGAAGTCAAACGAGGTTTATAGGTGTGTCCTGAAGCATACGTCATATCGCATGAAAAAGTGCCAAATGCTTTCAAGATTCAAGTTCGATACGTAAGTAGTGACAAGTATTGCCTTAACCACCAACTCACCTCTGATAATAAAAGCTTTATCACCTTATCAATAAGATATCTTTTACCCCGTCTACACACGACATGTGTAAATATTAATATGAATCATTACTTATCATATTATATACCATCGCCGCGAGATAATAAATCCATTGACAGTGTTAATGAGCTGTACATTTGACACATTACAAAGGAAGTGCCAAATATGATGTCACTTGTACAAATATGAGTCAGGAAAAAAAGATTTCAAAAAATTACGCTTGTGACCTATGCAACCGTACAGCAGAGCGCTAATCAAAGACAAACAAAAAAACTGGATAAACAATAGGCAAAAAAGGCAAACATTACAAAACTTACCTCGAGCAGGCGCGGATATCCTACCCGCAAACATAAACCGATAAACTTATTTGAACTCCGCCGTCACTTTTGAATTTTTTAAAATTCGAACGAGCGCTATCAAAATGTTTTCGGGTCGGGACGTCCGCTCGCGACGGCGTCCACAGTGTAACTGTGTGGCGAGGCGGCGCTTGCGACGCTTGAGATACGCCTTCACCCACACAAGGAGGGGCGGGTCACACACATGCTCAGGATCGAAGCCTGCATGAAAAATGCAGCGTGTTCTACGAAATAAGGTGCGACAATTCAAATGAATGATTTTTTAATAAATATGGCACTTGGATGTTTTATATTCAGGATTGCAACGAATTAGGCCTTTGAACTGTTCAAGATTCTTTTGAAATCCTATACACCGGACAAGTCGTTGAATAGGTAATATCGATAATACATTCCCGGGCGGATATGGACTCTCGATAAAGTAACATAAGTGACCAAATTAAATATTATTCTAAGCCCAACTTTGAATTGTAATGAAATCAAACGAACAAGTGAAACGCCTGCTGAAGGCGTAAATATAGTTCGTAGACTTCGACCGAAATTATTTACAGATAATGAACGGACAATATTGAAAATAGTTTCCTTTCTAATCATGCTGAATATATTTTCCAGAGAATGGACCCAAACGAGAACTGTGGGCCCAAATAGCACAGAACTGGTGCGCTGAGACAGTGAGGCGGGGTCGCGGCAGACCACGTCGGAGATGGAGGAACGAGCTGGATAGGTTCCGAAAAAACTGGAAGAGGACGCGCGGCTCACGAAAGCTGAAAGGAGTGGAGGAAAGCCTTTGCCCAGGAGTGGGATACCGCAGGCTATTAAAAAAAAGAGAATAGAAACCCAAAGGTCGTACAGCAGGTCCTTTAACACTTTGGGATAGACCAACAAGTAGACGAACCGGTTGGCGTCATCAGGTCAACGCCGGCTGTCGCTGAAAACTAGCGCTGGGGCTCTGTCTCGCATAGGGTCTTAGCAAAATGCTGAGCGAAGGCCGTTTTGCGTGGGTGTGACGCATATTTTCCCCCAATATGTTCTTTTTTTGTGTTTGTGTTCTTTCTATGTTCTATTCTAATAAACGTATTTTATTTCTTTTCTTTCTAGATTGATTGAATCGCTGATCAGGACAAAGCTTCAAAAAGACTAGCCTGAAGTTGACAACCACTGACGGGTATTTTGCTATTTTCGACGCAGATACAAGACTGCGTCACAATGTACTGGACGTCCATTACAAACAATGTGCAGTAAATATTGTTGAGGCAGCTATAGACGATACTATAGCTATACATATTCATAGTTCAAAGAAGCCAGCCGTGTGTCAAGGAAATAGTAAAACTAGCTTATTATTAAGTAATGAGTGGCTATGTGAAGATAGGTAGGAAATGGCTGAAGTATTTTCTAGGTTTATATATCTATCGTCTGTGTATTTTTTACCCGACTGCGGCAAAACCAAAAGGAAGACAACGGATAGCCCTGGTAAATTAATCTAAAAAAAAGTCAGAAATCAAGACATAGGCCATGACCATTGGGCCATTGAACTTGAACATTTTTGGACATAATTATGTCTTGATTTCTAATTGAAATATTTTCTTGTTTCGTACGTTTTAGATCACTTTTTTATTTTTTTTATTTTAGCTATTTCTGGGGATGCTTGCAATCTGTGTTAATATTACAAAGAGATAAAATTTGTGAGTGAGCGGTAATCTTCGGAAATACTGATCCATTCAGATTTTTTTTTCACTAATTGGAACCTATATTGCCAAGTGTCAAAGGATATATTTTATGTTAAAACAAGAAATTCCACACATACGAAGTCGCAGGCAGAAGCTAGTGAAGCATAAAAATCAAACGAAGGCATTGCGTCAGAAGGAATATGTCACTTTTAGAATAATAGACGTGGGCTTTTATATTTCAGAAACTGGTCCTAATGTATTTAATGCCAATCTTATCTGGTGTTCTAGTTCAGTAGTACGAGGTATATTCTTACCAATAAAACTCAAGGCTGAAAGACCATTACAGTAGACAAGACGAAAATATAAATTTTTGAATAAAATTTAAAAAACAATATAAATTCTTGAATTTATAAAAATTGGACTTTATGCTTTCTCGTTTCTTGCTCTTTACCAAGAAAGGAAATTGAAAATAATACACGCCTACATTGTTTGAGTGCAACTATATATGACTAATGGTCGTAGGGTATTAGAAAATCATCTCAAAAGACTTTAATCGCTCAATCAGTTTGTAATTACTAACTGCGATAAGCTATATTATACTCCTACCATTTAGTGAGCACCGTAGAGCTGAGTAACAGCTGACCGAGAATCGAGATAGCTGTGGACGTCCTTAAAACATTAGGATTTAAGTACTTCTATTCTAACAACTGTGTATAGTAGACAGTTTGCATTCTTTCAAACTGTCATTTCATTAACACAGAGGTATACAATATTTCAAAATCATGCTATAATCAAGAAAGCAGTGATTCGATTAAAAGCCCTTCTGATTATTATGACAACACCGTTTTCCTGGTGCCAGAACACCACGATGACAAATTATGACGCGAAATTTTAGATCTAAAGGACCATAAAAAACATTGACACTAAGAAGAGTTTATCAAACGTAGTGTATGTGCCTAATGCACCAGCTAGATTCTACTTATTTTGTATGCAAGACGCAACCTAGCAACGGGAGATTGTCCGTGAACTTATAAATTAATGTCGTCGAGAGGAAAACGCATATGTTACTCACTATAAACGAGTTTCGTATTATCCGTACTAATATTATAAATTCGAAAGTAACTCTGTCTGTCTGTCTGTAACCTTTTCACGCCTAAACCACTGAACGGATTTCGATAAAATTTGGCAGAGAGATAGATTGCATCCCGGGGAAGGACATAGGATAGTTTTTACCCCGATATTCCCACGGGATCGACACTTACGCGGGTGAAACCGCGGGGCGTAGTTAGTAATAAATAATTGAAACGACCACTTCCCGATTATAGCTTGTAATTTTGAAACCCGTGAAACCGATGCAGTAGCACAGGACTAGAACAGGGGAAAAAACTTTTTTAAAAGCACTACAGAGTGAATAATAACTTTAATTCCGGAAGTCGATGTCTTTGGATATGTATTTTAGTTTCTTGCCACCACCGGCTTCAGAAATTAAAGCTATTTTTCGAGAAGAGGAAGAAGTCGGTTGTTTTTTTTTCGTTTTTTTTTTTTGTTTTTCACTTTTTGTTACTTGCGACGTAGTTTTTCAGCAGGTGGTGATGGCAACTTTGGACCGGAGTAGATAGAGGCAGATCGTCCGCTTACAGTAATGAGGGACCGATTAAAGAAGAAGAAGAATGTTATGTTTCCTATTATAATTTCATCACGATACATAAAGTGGAACAAATACGGTTTATCGAAGCTAACTCAAAAACTACCCAAGCAAAGTTAATAAAATGTATATGGGAACACCACGCCAGCATACCAAATGAAAAAATCGGTCCTAAATCTGCTTGCCCGTAGTATTCAAAATTGCAATCTTAGTGGATTTTTGGTCCTTTACGAATTTTAATGATACTGCGATTTTGAGGATGGGACTGAACGTTTGTACGATCGATCGATGCTCATGATATCTTATTTTTAAGTCCGACAATACATCGCAGAACATAGACCTTTCAAAAAAAAAGTGTCAAAATATTCCGTCTTTTTTTTTTTATTTGAGATGGGTTTGCTCTTGACTCTAGTCTAGGTCAGAGGTGACAGAGACAAAGTCGACGATGGAGTGAGGTTACCCAGAAGAAGCCTGTTCACTCTTACTTTGAAGAGATTCGGGAATTTAATTAATTTTCAAATAAAACTACTATATTAAAACATTTGGATATTACAACTAAAATAACGCCGCACACAAAGTGGAACTATAAATATATTGTTTGGGCTATTTGAACAGGTGTAGCGTGACAAACATACAAACAAGTATATTGTAGCACAACCATTTGAATATTGTTACATTTCCATTTAAATAATATGTAAAACGATCGGTCTGTGACAGTCATGACGTATGCGCAGAGACCTTACGTGGTACCTACACAGCACCCGCACCGGTGTAAATAGTTTTAAGACCCATTCCGTCTTATTACAAAACGAGATCTAATTTTAGACCTAGCCTAAACCTTCGAGCCAGTTACTCTATTTTGAACTTTATTCCGACAAACGTAAAGAATCATGCCCACTTTCCATACATTGATTGACCTGTCACTTGATTTGTTTTACAGGTCGCGTCTACCTACAACTAGTGTTGTATAAAAACAATTATTGTTCATTATAACACAATAATTTATTATCATTTCATTTAGAGGCCAGGGAAAAATGTTATTAAGTAAATAAGATTTTGAGGTTATAGCAGCTGTCAGATAAGGTTTGACAGCTGTTATAACCTCAAAAACTGTACGATAATTACAATCAAATTGTTTCTTAATCGCTGAGAGTTACAATCACTCAGAAATAAATCCCTCTTCAATGTAATAACATCAAATCATCATCATCAAATTGGCGCGCGGTCGCAAACAGCAGTTATTATTCTCGTAATAACCCGCCGATGCTGAGTTATAAAGACTTCGTGTGATGTTGTGCTATCCTTGTTTACTATACTTTGTGCAAGTTTGAGCAATTTAGGTACCTACTTACAGTTCATTGAAGTAGGTATCGGTCAAAATCTGTCGTCGCCGTCGAAGCGGACCAGACTCAGGAGTCGGCCTGACAGACGACATAAATAGATAACGAAAAGAGCACAACATCACATGTTTTTGGCGACTACAGGGAAATTAAATAAAAAACAGGATTGATTTATTATCATTTATTCAATATCTCCTCGTACAACCACTTCATATAAAAATGCCACTGGAGCCACAATGTTGGTTTCATGCCTGTGATCATGCATTAATTTGATCATCCTTAGTGTGAGGCTTGATGGGTTTTCTTTGAGAATGTGGTCAGTTTGACGATTGAGCAATGATCGACAACAAACGGGGCACACTTGAGCATGACCACGTCGAGATGAACCAACAGATGGATCACACTCATTTTTTCCATGAATCTGAGCATTAATAGTCTGCATGGATACATCAAAGCACGCTTCACAAATGTAATCTTCTTCCGTTATCTGAAAAAGAAATAAAATAAAAATAGTTTATTTCTTACCGTTAAAAGTTACAATTATACAAATAGGTACATTACAAGTAGGTACTTCAACATTTTGTGGTGATCATAATAAGGTGCACATAGTATTGACCCTTGCCCCTAAACTAGACAGGAACCTGTATCTCAGGGGATAGTGTTCAGCTATTGACATTTTAATTTTTATCTTAGGACTACTAAATCACTATCACACTCACTATTAATTTATTAAATTATTCGTCTTAGTAAGTACCATTAGAGAGTGCTAGGGTTTGTTAGTGAGTTTGAAGATATGAGGTATGGATGTGGGTATGTGTGTTAATATGAGTGGTGAAATAGAGGTATGTGTGTGAATGATGTAGTGGTGAGGTAAGTGAAGAAAGTGTGTTTGTGTGGTAGATAGGGTTATACACAAAGGGTCATTAGATTTTCAGTGTCTTCGTATATTATGAGATTTTAAAGCCTACAATGGAAATAAGTATGTATATGTCTAAAAGAACCACTATTACTAAAACATGGGGAAAATCTAGATGTAACAAACACATTCGGTCAGTGGGTCGTCTTAGGGGCGTCACCTATTTCTAGTAGGTAGTACTAGTTATATTTTTCGTGTAACTTGAAAAATATACTTTACCACTTCTAAATATCAATTCTTTTTTATAAAACAATTAATATGCTAGCCTCCGTTGACTGAATACTAAATCGTTAGGTACTTGATTGTTATTATACTTACTATTACTGGAGATATCCAAGTGCTAATTAGCGAGATGACTCTGCTATCAAGCTGAAGCGCCCGATAACGCCGAAGCGTATTAACACTTTGTTGTAGTTTATACAAAGCCAATCTAGGCCCATCTCGTAGAAGGCTCCATAACACTTTCCAACAAGAGCGATTACGATAACTTAGATCCCAATCAAAAGCACTAAATCGGTATCCGTATAACACAGGGTATTATATTATCTGTGACACAGGCTAAAGTAATCGAAGTCCATGGAAAATGCAAAAGTTGTAAGGGTATCAGAAAATCCAAAATCGCACAGTACATTATGAAACGAACGACTGCAAAACGTCAAACAAATGACAGCGGTCACACTGTCACAGCGGCAGCCTGTCATTCGTTGCGGCTAAAGAAGTCCGTTTTACGCGTAACCTGTCAACTGTACACTTAAAATGGAACGTGTGTAAAACACGTTCCGTTTCCAAAAGTATATTGAGAATGATAAACATAATATAAATTGTATTTTTTCCTGGCTTCATTTGAAAATTCAATCAAGTGATACGGAATAAGCAAAAAAAATGCAATTTTTTAAGATATTTTACATCACTAGACGCGGTCGAAAATTTTCAGGTCAAGACTGGACATGATTCTTTCTGACAACTTAGACTCGGGTTTAACGTCAGTTTTTGTAATAAGAACTTTAGCTTCGTCGGATTAAGTTCGAAATTTAAAAACGGCTGGATGGTTTAAGCCTGGGTCTAAAGATAAATCTTGTTTTGTAATAAGGCCGATTGAGTCATAAATAACTGATTATAAAAATGTGATGGGTGGCAAAAATGCCCATTGAAAAAAACTGAGTTGTGCGTTCCGATGGCTGCCTCTCCATTTGAATTTCTACTTGGAACTTAATGTTCTTCTTAGCGTTTCGAAGGCAAAAATAACACGGAAAAATGTATATAGTTTCTTAGAGATAATTGAAGATTTTTATATGGAGCACACTGTCCTACCAACTGTCGCACCATTTTGATATTTTTTTCAAAATGGCGGCCACGCATGGAACCTATAGGAATCGATAGTTGACAGCAATACAAACGGAAAATATTCTGGGACCAAACCCCGTAAAGCGTCACGTCTCCGAGATATTAACGTTCAAAGTCCCAAAGGGTAAAAACGGGACCATTACTAAGACTCCACTGTCCGTCTGTCTGTCACCAGGCTGTATCTCATGAACCGTGATAGCTAGAAAGTTGAAATTTTCACAGATGACGTATTTCTGTTGTCGCTATAACAACAAATAATAAAAATAAAATAAAGTTAAAATTTGAAGGAGTATAAAAGAAAGGTTTTTTTTGGCGTTTTTTGCCTTGTGGTGCGGAATACCCTTCGTGTGCGAGTCCGACTCGCACTTGGCAGTTTTTTTTTTAAATATAATGACGTGTAAAAGTGATTCCGATTTCCAATTAACAGAATAAGTAAACAATTTAATTTTATAGAACATTAATTTTATCGAAAAAAACTTCGGAATTACAATTTACAAAACGGCTTGATGGTATAAAGCTATAAACCTGAGTCTAAAAAAAAATTTAAAAAAAATACTAAGCCACTTGAATAAACATGTTCTTTTTTTATTCGGGACATCTAAAAGGGGAAAGGTCATTTCCTTTTCCTACCTGGGCAGCCATTTAAATTAAATTAAACCAGGCACGTACGCGCATTAGAAGGCTGTCAAATGCAGGACAGCGCGGGCGCGGCGTAGTGAAGCAATCTTTTGCATAGCTTAACTATCGATTGCGACCTGCACCTTTGACGGTGCTTAGACTTAGTGATTAAGGGGCTTACGTGACCTAAAGCGCGGTCACTGTCGGACTGCATAGAAAAGAAAGAGAAGCGCGATGACACAACGCTGGTAATTTATTGCAAAATATGAAGGAAATATTTAATTACAAAAAATCTATTGTTTGGACGAAAATTAATGAAAAATTAAAACACTAATATTTTAGTAGGTATGTTGCTTGTAGAATAATCTGACAAAAAATCAGGTATGTTAGTATGGTTTTTATTGTTAAAAGTATGTTTTTAGAGGTATCTTCATGATTTTTTTCTATCGTATCAAATTAGTTGTATTATGTTTTCAACGAACTATCTACCTAGCATATATCCTGAAGAATATCAATATATTTTTCTGATTTTGTTTACTGTAGTCGATCATATAATTTTATTGTTTCTAAAACTTGCGTTTTTTGTGTTTGGGTCCAGTAAGCCCCTTAAGAAACTTACTTATATGTTATTTGGGTAGCTAGATTATCAACCTATCCCCGAAGCATTGATCACATCTATCTCTCTCCTAGAGGAAGATTCACAGACTTCGTCCTTTACTAAGTAAGAACTAGCATGAACGAATATGAACCTTTTTCATAGACTAACTTTCGCCCGCGAGGTATGGGTGACTTCCTCAAGAATTAAGCTATCAAATGCAAAAATAGTTTTTTAAATGCGACTGGTAGTTCCAAAGGTCAGCGCGTTCAATAAAACTGTTCAGCTTCATTATTCGTATAGAAACTATCGCGGAAAATTGAAAACTTTACACGAAAAATCATGTATCTAAGTACCAAATTACGGCGACCTCTCGCCTCCGGCCCTGGTGCAAGCCATGGTTCGGAGCGACAGGGATTGGGAGGCAGTCACCTCCTTCTACGAAGCAGTCATGCTAGCGAAGGAGGTGGCGGGATGGATGAGGGAGAGCCTCCCGTCCCAGCCGCCGCGGGAGACGCTCCGGGCGTCGGGAGCCGCGTGACGATTCCCGGCCACAGTAGGCACGGGCCTGCGGGCGAAGAGTAATGGGTAGCTCACCGTCCGATCAGGACGAGGCCCGTGCCGGACGACGCGTACGTGTTCCACGCGCACCTCAAAGAGATGTCAGCATAAATTGAAGGGGTCCCTTAGGGCCGAAGCCTGCCGGGTCAGCGGGATTGTCCGAAAGGGTTACCGCTGGCCCGGAACATAAAGGCCTAAGGAAGGAACATGGGTGGGATTTAGTTAGTAAGAGTCTGACACTCCCTTCCGCTCCACCCAGAGCAGGAGAGGTCATTTGATGATTTCCCATCCGCAAAAAAAGTATCAAATTAATAAAAAAAATAAACATACCACTGACACCCGTCTGCACCCGTTATTACGACAAAACAAAGGTACGAAAAGCTTATCTCGGCTTTTATATAGTCGCTTATCAACCCTTTTCAGTTCACCGATCAATACTTTTATCTCAAAGCTCCATGGTGTTCGGTTTACATACTGTATACATATTAGGTATGTGTGTTTTGTGTTTTATGTACAAAGGGGATTATAAGCGAAAATGAATGCGTTAGCTTTGGGGTAGTAACCGATTTTTGGAACGGGTTTAGATTAAAAGTAACTGTTTGCGGGGGAAATTAAAGGAGCACACAGGGTTGTCTGTGTGGTGCCGGACTTAAAGAATACCACCACCCCATACTTCCCGTGGGTGTCGTAAAAGGCGACTAAGGGGCGTACCGGAGAATGGGCAGCAGCGTTCTCTATGCATTCCACCACCATACAATACTGCGATCGCCAACCCGCCTGCCAAGCGTGGCGATTATGGCAAACCCCCCCCCCCCCCTTTTGGGGGAGGCCTATGTCCAGCAGTGGACGTCTTTCGGCTGAAATGATGATGATGATGATGACAGGGTTGCACGGACATTAACGCGCAAATTGATATCATGAATTCAGCATATTATGATTCTAGATTCTCTTTTTTGTCGGTTATCAAAAAACAAGGCAAAAGCGCCGAAAAAAACACGTTTGTTGTATGGAAGCTCCCCTTAAATATTAATTTTATTCTGTTTTTAGTATTTGTTGTTACAGCGGCAACAGAAATACGTCATCTGTGAAAATTTCAACTGTCTAGCTATCACGGTTCATGAGATACATTAAACTACTTTGAATAAAAGAGCCATTTTCAAAAGGGTTCCTCAAACGGGTGAAACGAATCTATTTACAAAAAAACCGGCCAAGTGCGTGTCGAGCCACGCACAGTGTAGGGTTCCGTAGTAGCCCGTTATCACAATGTAGTACGATTCTGTTGTTCTTTATTCTGAATAGGTAAAAAAAAAACATATTTTGGTTTTCAATGCAAGTCTTTACCTATTATAAACAAGCAACTACTTCATCTTAGTCACTTTAAAGGATTAATGCTAAGGATTTTGTATTTGGTACAAAATTATCCAACACCCAAGTTCAACGACTATTACTGCTAAACTAATAAAGTTATCTTAACCGCTATACTTTTCCTTTAAAGTTCATGAAATGCACTTTCATCGAGAATTTTTCCAGATTTTTCAAGCTAGTAGTTTAGCTTTTAGAGGGGGGGGGGACGCCCTACTGGAACAAAAATTTGCACTTTAAACTTTAATATTTCGTAAATGGAGCAATAAATCGAAAAATAATTTTAGCAACCCCTAAGCCATTTTAGAAGACCTATTCAACGATACCCCACACGATGGGGTAGATGATGAAAAAAATATCCATCCCCCACTTCACATGTAGGGGAGCTACCCTAAAAAAAAATATTTTCCAAAATTTTATTTTACCACTTTGTTGGCGTAACTGATATAGGTACTCCTACAAAATTTCAGCTTTCTAGTGCTAACGGTCACAGAGATTAAGCGAGGACGGACAGACAGACAGACAGACGGACGGACAGACAGACATGGCGAAACTATAAGGGTTCCTAGTTGACTACGGAACCCTAAAAAAAAATACTCAATTAATTGATTTTTTCGCAAGCTGCACAGTTTTCATGTTTCACACTTGATTGACGGGAATTTTTTTAGAAATATTTTGATGTTTTTTCGTTTCTACTGCATTAAACCAATTTTTGAAAAAAAAAAACAGAATTAATCTTCATTAAATTATCTATACAGTGGTATGTAAATTAAGTAGGTTCTGTGTACTACTAGCAGGAGTATAACAATAGGTAACAGTAGCAGAAAGGAGGCAAAAAAAAACGATCATAAAGCACTCTCTAATGCTTCGGCATCATGAGTCGCGCAATACAGGACCGGTAAAATTTTCCGTTTAATCCTTATTTAGGTATACTGGTAGGTTGATGAAGTAGTAAGGTGTCTGTATGCGATTAACTGAAGGCTTTGTTGTCACTACAAAAAACCGTAAAGTGTCGTTTGCAAACAACACTATATCATGATTATCCTTTAGAAAGAAAGAATAAAGTTTATTTGGACACATTTCGTGAAACACAAAATAAAATGTGAAAGTAACGTTTCAAAAACAATAGTAAGAGGGTTTTGAGGGTTTATGAGGTAAGCTAGTCATTTATATGAAAATAAGAAACAAAAATGGGCTAAGAATTAAACCCTGGGGGACCCTCATTATTACCCCAAATTGCATAGAGACAAACAACTCATACCTAACCTAAACAGGACTTGGTAGCACTTAATTGGTTGTTTATGTAGTTGCATAAATTATAAGTACTGTTTATTTTATTTTATTACTTAGAGTACGAATCATTCGGTTTCCGTGCTTCCTTTTCGAGTAACTACTGAATATCAGCGCTGTGCTGTGGGTCTGCATCATGCTGAGTGGAAGCCTTCTTGTCACAGAATGAAGTGCAGCTGTCGACTATTTCTTCCACAAATATAGATATACCTAGATAACGCAAGTATCACGAACTGTATGAAAACCAAGCGTGCTATTTTTTGACTACCTACTATGACGTCACAAGCTTGCGCTCTCGCTCACACTTACCCAGCCAGCAGTACAAAAAGGACTGAGCGCGAAAGGGGCGGCTTACGATTTGTAATCTTAAGTTGGTGCAATTTTTGGCACGCGAAGTATACTCTTGCGTTATCTACGTATATCTATATCTGTAGCTCCTTCAAACGCGACACGCGATAAAATCGCGCGCGGCGCGACACAAAGGCACCGCAAGTCGCGCGACGAGCGGTGTCGCGCCTGTTTGTAGGAGTCTTTATGCTCGTGATTATAGATCGATCTATTTTGTTTTATTATTAGTGTTAATTATCTTTTTGTGTGCACGTGTTTCTGTAACAAATAAATCTATATTTCCTTCTTTCACTTAACATACGCTCTATTTAAAGCCTATTTAGCATTTCCTGTACCCAACCCTCTGACCCACATATCGACTAACGCTTCCTCTAACTTAGGTATACTTTTAGAAAATTAACATTCGTTAGTAATCATAAATATTTAGTGTTTCCTGTGACCCGCTGTGATTTCTGACAATTAAATCATGATAGTTTTTTTTTTTACTAGCTCTTGGATTATAATATGCCCTTCCTCCCTGGGTGTAATTTGGTTTAGGAAATGAGCAAAAATTTTTCAGCAAGATTTTTAGTTGTGTTAGTAGGTACCTGCATTAGTTTTCTAGCACTTTGCCAGCTAAGTGCCACTTTCCCCCCCTTTATTCTCTATCTCGTGAGAATGTCGAAATCTGTCTTATTCCTTACCTCCATCATAAAAGGAACCTCTGTGTCCATGGAGTTTCTTGCCCGTTCTTCTCCATAGGTTCCTACGCTTTGGAATGGGCAACTAGCTTCATATTTTCTGACTGACCGACTTCTTGACAATTCAAAAGTGCCTGTTAATGGTTTAATTGAAATAAATGCTTTGAGTTTGTGTTTGTAAAAAGCTTCTAGATCCAAGGGTTGCAGCTGGGAGTTGATAAGTCAGTCCGTGATTGAGTCAGGCCTTTTTTTCTTATATGCACTTATACAGGGTGATTGGAAGATGGGTGCAAAGCTTTAAGGCGAAGATAGTACAGACAATTTAGAACCATTTAAGCCATGGTTGTCTTAGATGAAGTCTTACCATTTATTTACTTAATTTTGTTTTTTTTCGAAAATTCCCAAAATTTTAAGTAAACTGCTTATTTATGGTGAAATTTAATGAGAAATGAATTTAGTTTTATTTAATGTAGTAATGTGAAAACATGTTTTAGGCCTGTGTGTCATTAGACAAAAAAAACCGGGCAAGAGCGAGTCGGACTCGCGCACCGAGGGTTCCGTAACATCCGGGTTTATGCATAAGGTTTATGTTTATGAAATTAAATGTTTTTTTTTATTTTTGAGTTGATTGAATGAATGGTAAATTGTGGTTTACGATTTATGACGTATTAAAAAAAACTACTAACTAGATCTCGTTCAAACCAATTTTCGGTGGTAGTTTACATGGTAATGTACATCATATATTTTTTTCAGTTTTATCATTTTCTTATTTTAGAAGTTACAGGGGGGGGGGGGACACACATTTTACCACTTTGGAAGTGTCTCTCGCGCAAACTATTCAGTTTAGAAAAAAATGATATTAGAAACCTCAATATCATTTTTGAAGACCTACCCATAGATACCCCACAAGTATGGGTTTGATGAAAAAAAAAATTTGAGTTTCGGTTCTAAGTATGGGGAACCCTAAAATTTATTGTTTTTTTTCTATTTTTGTGTGAAAATCTTAATGCGGTTCACAGAATACATCTACTTACCAAGTTTCAACAGTATAGTTCTTATAGTTTCGGAGAAAAGTGGCTGTGTCATACGGACGGACAGACAGACAGACAGACAGACGGACAGACAGACAGACAGACAGACATGACGAATCTATAAGGGTTCCGTTTTTGCCATTTGGCTACGGAACCCTAAAAACATATAAATTAGATTTTTTTAAATTGGTAAGACTTCGTCTAAGACAACCATGGCTTAAATCAGTCATGTCAAAGATACGGCCCGCGGGCCGAATCCGGCCCTCGGGCCATTTCGATACGGCCCGCAATCACAATATATCACAGATAATGAATCTTTTTTTTAGAGATTTTAGACTGCACTCAATGCCTCTACGCAGATTTAAAAATACGCGCGCTTTACTTAAAAGTAATTTCAAGAGTAGCGCCTGACAAGACGAGTGAGAGAGTGTTAGTTATGCTTTTCTCTCTCTCGTGCGCGCGCGAAGTCGTTTTCTATTTCGTCCGTGCAGCTAACGCATACTGCGCCCCTCCCTCACCCTCTTTCTTACTTTTGGTATGATTTGTAACAACTATATATAACTAAATTAATAAAGATGTTAAAATAATTTAGTATGTTTTAGTATTTTAATTTGAACCTGGCCCGCCTACACATTCTAAATCTAATATATGGCCCTCTGCAAAATTGAGTTTGACACCCCTGGCTTAAATGGTTCTAAATTGTCTGTACTAGCTTCGCCTTAAAGCTTTGCACCCATCTTCCAAATTTCCAATCACCCTGTATAACAACCAGTCTTACCAAAGGTCTTACCCTTAAGTTAAGTCTTACCCAGTAATTGGGTTGTGGAGGTCAGATAGGCAGTCACTCCATGTAAAATACACTGACATGAAACTACACGACTTTAATAAATTAGAAAAATAAATAAATTAATTCAACTACGTGAGAAGTCACGTGTATAACATAATTTATATGTATTTATGTAGTAACTTAATAGAATGGAATAGAAAACGACAACTTAAGTTAACTGACTTTAGGTCATCTACCGTCCGTCGAATCCGACTCGGCTGGGCAGAGTTCGGGAAGCTACGCCATATCTTCTCGTCCCACATACAGCAGTGTCTCAAGACGAAAGTCTTTGACCAGTGCGTGTTGCCAGTGATGACTTATGGCACTGAAACGTGGTCGCTCACAATGGGCCTTATAATAAGGCTAAAAGTAACCCAAAGGGCAATGGAGAGGGCTATGAATGGGGTTTCTCTGCGTGATCGAATCAGGAATGAGGAGATCCGCAGGAGAACCAAGGTAACCGACATAGCCCGAAGAATTGCCAAACTTAATTGGCAGTGGGCAGGGTTGCTCGCAGAACAGATGACCGATGGGGCCGAAAGGTTCTGGAGTAGCGACCGCATACCGGAAGACGTAGCGTTGGAAGGCCTCCCACAAGGTGGTCCGACGATCTAATGAAGGCCGCAGGAACCTGTTGGATGCGAGAAGCACAGAACAGGTCGAAGTGGAGGTGCTTGGGGGAGGCCTTTGTCCAACAGTGGACGTCTTTCGGCTGAAATGATGATGAGGTCATCTACATTTTGTTAAGAGTCGACGTCCCGTCGCGTCGTTAAGTCCGACCGGCATAATTGCGTAACACACTATCAATCACAATTTGAATCATTTTGAAGGATATTGCTAATCCATTGCTTCATATGTTCGAAGAATTTGTCTGCTCAACAACGTGAATAACGCAATGAATGTTGATAAACTGTCAAAATGAAACCCATTGCTACTGATAGTGTAACGCAATGACCCCCAATATTTAGGGAGGGCCAGAGGGGCCCGTGGCTAAATAATAACAGCCGCACAGGTCGATCGATCAGGTTAAGCTATGCTTGCCGCGGTCGGTCTGTGGATGGGTGGCCATCTTTGCCTCGGAAAGCACGCTAAGCCGTTGGTCCCGGCTGTCGTTCGTGGATTCGTGGTAGTCAGAAGCCCGAAAGTCTGACAACCAGTCTTACCAAGGGGTATCGTATTACCCAGTAACTGGGTTGTGGAGGTCAGTTAGGCAGTCGCTTCATGTAAAATACTGGTATTCAGCTGCACCCGGTTAGACTGGAAGCCGACCCCAACATAGTTGGGAAAAGGCTAGGCAGGTGGTTTAGGGAGGGCCACGAGCAACTTTTGTTGGCTCCGCAACTAATTTGTCTCTCACATCAAGTCAACGGGTTTGTTTGAAAGTGCGCGCATGATAGCTGGGAGACATTTTCGTCCGCGGGTTTGGACGCAAATGTCGCCCGTCTATTGGTTGCAACCGACAAAAAGTTGCCGGATAGCCAGTTGCCGCTCAACCAAAAATTTTACAAAAAACGTGCCGTGTGCTCATAGTCCAAATCTCGGCGAGGAGTCAGCGACATATTACATTTCCGGGGTCAACCAAATGACATGGTATAAGGCAAAAACTTCGTGGAGGAGTACAGAATGACAAGGATCCAGTGGCGCGTGGCCATAATCGGAAAAAACACTGCCATCTTGTTTTTTTAATTCATTTCACAAAACAATTGCATAAATGTCAACAGCACCTATCCATGTCAACGTAATTCTAGTGTCAAAAGATTAGCCGCTTTGTGGCTCTTTAACTATATTTTTCTTTAGACATTGGCAGAATGAGGGATTTTCTTTTTCTTTTTTTTAACGCTTCCCTAATCGCTGGATAGATGGCGCTGAACTGGGTAAGTTACTGCAAGTAACGGAACGTCACATTATTTTTTTATTATTGGATTTAATTTTGAGATCGTAAAACGAAAGCAAACGAAACTGTCACTCAACGAGCGTATATGACGTGACGCAATGTTTTTTTTCCCAAGCGTTTTGACTTTGGCATCTAGTAACGTATTCAGTTCAACGCCATCTTCAGGGTTCTTGAAAACTATGTTTTTTTTTAATACTCAAAAGAAAAACCTCTCTTAGTCGACATCGGCTTTACTTGCCATAATTAAAAATAGAATAGAATAGAACTATATTTTTCAGTAATTTTACCAATATGTTTTGTCCAGACCAAAGCATCAGATCATTCTCTACATATTCCAGATACTTTTATAATTTTTGAAATTATTTAGGTACACTTACCTCAGACTGCAAAGAAGCTTGCAGCTCATCAACTAACTTCTTCAAAGATGCAATCTGTAACAAACAATATTTTCTATAATCTCTTGTTATTACAACAAACCTGCAACAATACAACCATTTTATTTTATTGCAATAAAGCTGAGTAAATACTGTACCTACAATTTTTTTTTTTTGTTATATTTCTACCATTAAAACAATAGGTAGTTGTCTCCATGAACAACTAGATTCACTATTGTCTGTTCTATGAACTCAAATAGTAACATGGAACCTTCATGGAATAATAAAAACTCAAGTCAAAAAGTTGCAAAATTGGCCAAGCCAAGAAAAAACTGGCCAAGTGCGAGTCGAACTCGCACACGAAGGGTTCCGTACCACAAGGCAAAAACGCCGAAAAAAATATGTTTGTTGTATGGGAGCCCCCCTTAAATATTTATTTTATTTTAATTTTATTATTTATTATTAAAGTTAAAATACAACTGAGTATTTTGTGAAAATTTCAAGTGCCTACCTGTTGCCATTTTTGATATCGAGCAAAAAACGGCAAAAAAATCGCGTTTGTTGTATGGGAGCCCCCCTTAAATATTCATTTTATTTTGTTTTTAGTATTTGTTGTTATAGCGGCAACAGAAATACATCATCTGTGAAAATTTCAAATGTCTAGCTATCGCGGTTCTTGAGCCCTGTATCAGCCTGGTGACAGACAGACAGACAGACAGACAGACAGACGGACAGACAACGAAGTCTTAGTAATAGGGTTCCGTTTTGTACCCTTTGGGTACGGAACCCTAAAAAAACCGGGCTAGAGCGAGTCGGACTCGCGCACGGAGGGTTCCGTTACATCATATTATTATGTTATTAAATTTTCATCGGCGAGGCCTAAACTCGTCAGAAAATTTAAAACACTATGCACTGCGGTGTAGAATATTGCAGTTTTATGTCAGCGCCATCTCTTGACCGATAGTAGGACTAATTTAACTTTTGTTGATGATTTCTGAAAAAGTGTGGTATTTAGAGACTTCGTGTTATTTTTCCTGTAATCTTTACATGAACTTCTATCAGATAGAATAATTTCAGATTTTTCTCTTTGCAAACTTCGGAGATAGGGTGGGCACGGTATTTTTTTTTTACATTTTTCACCAAAAAAAAAAGAAAAAATGTTTGAGAATGTGCAAACTGCGTTCTTTCATATGATACCCCACAACCACATGCCCTAGTAGCCCCACTTCGAATTTTTCAAACCCCCTTTTAGTCTCTGTTGCAAAAAATATACATACATTTTTATTTCTTTCCTATTTGCAAAATAGTTGGGTAAACGTCATCTAAAACTATTTCAAATGTCAAGTCGATAGCATTATTAGTTCTTGAGATATCCAGCTGTGACAGACAGACAGACTTAGTCTCACCATAAGGGTTCCGTTTTACCATTTGAGTACGGAACCCTAAAACGAAATTCAGTTTTTTTTTTCGAGTGTTACTTTCCCGTGTCTGCGACAGGAAAAGCGTCATAATGCCAGATACATACGTTCGTTTTACATAAAGCCAGTGGTACGTAAACACCCACTTGCGATGCCAATACATTCCACTCTGACCTATTGGTGGCGCGCATTTAAATCGCTTCCAAATTTGAATTTCAAAACGCAGCTACGCCATTGGTGCGTTCGTCTCTTTTTTTCGAACAACATCGATGACAAGGTTTTTTATTTTAATACCTGGTGTAATGTATACAAAGCGCTATTTGTAGATTGTAGTAACTAGTAAGTAATCCATACTATCCATACTAATATTATAAATTCGAAAGTAACTGTCTGTCTGTCTGTATGTTACCTTTTCACGCCTAAACTACTGAACGGATTTCGATAAAATTTGGCAGACAGATAGATTGCATCCCGGGGAAGGACATAGGATAGTTTTTATACCGATATTCCCACGGGATCGACACTTATGCGTGTGAAACCGCGGGGCACTGCTAGTAATATTATAAATGCGAAAGTGTGTCTGTCTGTAACCTCTTCACGCTTAAACCGCTGAACAGATTTAGATGAAATTTGGTATAGAGATAGTTTGAGTGCCGGGAAGAGGCACAGGATAGCGTTTATTCCGATATTCCCACGGAATCGGCACTTATGCGGGTGAAACCGCGGTGCGCTGCTAGGCGTCACGCAAAATCCTGCATCTCGCAAGCAGAGTTTACCGCGCAACTAGCATAGACACAACGGCCCGACAATCATCGGGCAGTTGCCCGCCAGACACAACACCCGTCTGGTCGGAGGATCCTCCCTTTTCTATAGAGAATGAGTGAACTTTACACCCTGTTCCTCATACTTTTATAAGGCCATGCTTTTTCTGTCGTCTGCCAATCAGTCATCTACAATAAAACTTATAACATCAGCTATCTGCTAGTGAAAGTCCCATCAGAATCGGTACAGCACTTTCGGAGATTAGCCGAAACAAACAGACAGACAGAAAAATGTATAAGTTCCGTGTATATACTTTCATATGCATTTAGTAAAAACCTGTTATTTTGACATTACAAACTTGCGTCACGTCAATTTTATTTATTTGTATGAATGTATGTATGTATGTAGGGTCAGATGTCTAACAATGAAACAGTGGTACACAATAAAACACTGCAATATTTCTAAAATGCTGCGTTGCCAGATCGTGCATTATATCGCATAAGGACACTCTCGAGAACCCCCCGCCCCACCCCAGTTTGGGTCGGCTCCACGTGGGAGAAGACGTGTCTGTGGAGCATTTAAGTTTTTTTGACAAAAATGTAAGTATTTTTGTCGTTCTTTAAAGATTTTTCATTAAATTATGGTTGAAAAATTCATATTTTTCATGATTACCTAGCATTAAACATATTTCGTAGATTAAGTGGAATAGATCATATGTTAAAAGTGTTACAATTTAGTGTTTTTTTTTCGTGAGGTTAGTAAAATAAACCCTATTTAGTCAACAATGAAACAGTTGCACAATGGACACAATGAAACACTGTTTGAAGAAAAGAAAAGAAGAAAACACTTGAAGAGTTTGTGATTTTATAATTTTGAGACGAATGTAGTAAAACCTTTTTTGATTGAACTCAAGCATTTTTTATCATTCACCTACTCCATAAATTTCACAAAATATGAGACAAACACTTCATTTTTATGTCTCATTGTTGAATTCGTGGTGTTTCATTGTGTACACCTCTGTGGACACAATGAAACATTTCCAATTTTTTTGCTGATTGATTACACATTAATTTAAAAAAAAAACATAAATTACATCTGATACCTACCCAATAAAATTGCCTATATACTTACCTTCAAAAAATTAGACTTCTATCTGTAAAAACAAAAGGTGTACGAGACATTGAATTTTTTGTGTTTCATTGTTGAACACACTATTAATTATTATGTTTCACTGTTGAATTTGTGGTGTTTCACTGTATACACCACTGTGGACACAATGAAACATTTCCAATTTTTTTGTTTTCATTTTTTAGCTGATTGATTACACATCAATTTAAAAAACCATAAATGACATCCTATACCCAATAAAATTGCCTACATACCTGTAAAAAATTAGACTTCTATCTGTAAAAACAAAAGGTGTATGAGACTTTGAATTTTTAGTGTTTCATTGTTGAACACATGACCCTATTTTATGTATATATTTGTATGTATAGATGTAAAACTGTTACTGCAAGTCCACGCGAATCTTTCTATATGCTAAATGGTTTTCCTGTCCTACATTCGTTTCCTTGTGTTAATGAATTTAAATTTTATCTTCTATTATAAGCATTAAGAACCACGCACAATGGTCCACTGAATGACTAAGTGCGGAAACCAAACCCATACCCCAAACCCATAGAACATAGCATTAAGAACACAGGTGAAAAATTTGCGTTGTATTTTAAAATAGCTGTTTTCAAGTTTTTTTTTTTCAATTAATGGGGAAAATTAAAAAAACTTTTTTACAAAAAAAACAACCGACTTCCAAAAAACACTAAAGTGAAAAATAACTTTAATTTGTATTTTAGTTTTTTGCCACCGACTTCCGAAGTTAAAGTTATTTTTCACTTTGATTGAGAAGTCACCATCAGCTCGACTTCACCATACGCATTGTAACGAGCATAAATTGCTTAGCAATAGCATATTAAATTAATCGAATCGCAACCCGTGAAATATTTGTCATTGAGTAGTTCCGATGGCCATCTGTGGTCTTCATCATCAGCTCCACTTTTCTAAATGATGATTTCCGAGAGCAAATGCTCAAGTTACTTTAAAAAATACCCAAATCGCTATAGGTTTGCCTATAACATTTGAGGGTTTCCCTCAATTTTCATGGGATTCTCTCATCGGATTCCAACTTGACGATAATGGGACCACCTCGAGAGTATACCCTTTCAAACAAAAAAAGAATTTTTGGAATCGGTCCAGCCGTCTTCGAGTAATCGGTGAACAAATATAAAAAAAAAATACATATAAAGTCGAGCATATAACCTCCTCCTTTTTGGAAGTCGGTTAAAAAATGATTTCATGGTTCAGAATAACCCAATATTGTTTTATGTAACTTCCCATTACATTCTAACAGCACCTTTATCACATAACACACTGTCAATCACAATCCGAATCATTACCGACTTCACAAAAAGGAGGAGGTACTAGGTATGTTCGGATGTTTGTATGTTTTTTTTTTTATGTTATGTTTGTTCATCGATTACTCCGCCAATTGTCGACGGATTTTCAAAATTCTTTTATTGTTCGAAAGTAGATAGTTCTGAGGTGGTCCCATTGCCACTAAGTTAGGATCTGATGATGGGATCTTAGAGAAATCGAGAGCAACCCTCAAATTTTATAGGCTCACTTGTTGTTTTTCGCATATTTTATGAAGTATCTTGTGTATTTGCGTACGGTTGTCACCATCTCAGGTAGCTGGGCTGATGATGGAAGGTTCAACTCCTTAACAGTAAGAAGTTACTCGAACAGGCAAGGACTGTTTTAGTAAATTGTTTTGATGTTTAATAGGGCATTTGCCACATTTGGTCTCATGATCATCAAGTTATGACCTGATGCTGCAGTCAGGATAGTCTGCAGAGTACCTAACTCCTCGACAACTAACAGCAGATATATTGTGTTTAGGCTCATTGAAAAGGGCTCGATGTGTGGATAAAGGTACTGTTAATGAGGAACACCGAAGTACATAGAGACCTGATGCTGAAGCCAGTCGAGCATCAGAAAAAGTACAAACCTTGAAATTACAGCACCGTAGTCGTGTTTGGGCTCATTTTAAACAGGACTAAATTTTAAGTTCAATGCGATGTTGACATAAGTCTGGCCAGATGCTGCAGCCAGGATTATCAGCATCTAGTCTAAAAACTAATAAATACTTCTTAAAGTGAAATACTTTTGCGAGTTTTTCTTCTGTATAATTATCCTAACAAAGGTTGCCGGTAGTGGCTAGATGAGAGAAGCGGAGGATCGCGAACGTTGGCGCAAACTTCGGGAGGTCCAGCAGTGAACTGCAATTGGCTGATGATGATTTATAAAAGCCTCAATCGTTGCATTTCACGCAATGCCTTTTCGTCATGTGGTCTATTTAGCAATTTGGTAGGTTCCAAGTCGCATAATACAATGTCGTACAGCGTCTTTACACGACTAAGCGTAACATAAACTTGGCCCTTAGCAAAATTTTTCTTGCCTTGTTTTTATTATTAAAGTAACTTGAGCATTTGCTCTCGGAAATTATGATTTGGTAAAGTGGAACTGATGATGAAGACCACAAATGGCACTACTCAATGACAAATATTTCACGGGTTGCGATTCGATTACTTTAATATGGCTGCTAAGCAATTTATGCACATTACAACGCGTATGGTGAAGTGGAGCTGATGGTGACTTCTCAATCAGCTCCAGTTCTCCTGGTTCTTACTAGGAGAACTCCTCAACAATTAACGTCCATGCATCGGGAAAAGCATATTTTGTAAAAGGTGATAAGCAGTTGACATTAGGCTATTATAACTTAGATAAATTACAAACTGACCCGCTAAAAAGTAAAAAATAAAAACTTTTTTACAAAAAAAACAACCGACTTCCAAAAACACTATAAATAAAGAGAAAAATAACTTTAATTTCGGAAGTCGGTGGCAAAAACTAAAATACAAATCCAAAGACACCGACTTCCGCAATTAAAGTTATTTTTCTCTTTATTTATAGTGTTTTTGGAAGTCGGTTGTTTTTTTTGTAAAAAAGTTTTTTTTTAAAGGATATTGCTAAGGCTGAGGATACATTAGGCCGCGATTAAAACAAGTAAATGAATGCTCACGTATATGGCTACACCGTACATCAAATATTACTAGCGATCTTTGATTTCTTTATGCGATAGGAACAACATTACTGTAATCACGACATCGGCTACATCCACGCATCAGCGAAATTGAAGCGAATTTATTAGAAAATTTCTCATTTGCACGACTAGTTCAATTGTGCTACTAATTATGCGTGTGGCTAAATTATGCGTATAGTAAACCGCGATGGATGATTTGATCGCATTTTAAGAAAACGACCAATTCAAATTGAGTCTTTGTTATGATAGCGGCTACATAGGGGAGAGTTGGATAAATCGTACTGCCATTTTAATCGTACCACTTTTAAATTTCCCACTTAATGGGTATTTTCTTCTACACTGGCAACACCAAATCGTGGCCCAGCGCAACCCCCCGCCACCCGCCAGTTGCAATTGATGTGAGTTGACAACTGTGCGCGTGAGTGAAAAAAACATTTTTTTGTCAATATTAATGCAAATATTATCGCAAATTCGTAAGGGTATAACTCGTAAACAAGGTAAGTTATAGATACACAGTTTTCTTTATTCTATTACAATTTTATACTAGATTATTAGTGGTTTTTATAGCGTGGCTAAGGTTTGAGGTTATGGCAGACTGTTGCTTTTTTTTTTAAACGGCCTTGTTCGTTAAATCGTACCACTTGGTAGTTGGGTAAATTGTACTGGTACGATTTAGCCGACTAGTCTAAAGGCACTTATATTTTACGGACTGTATTTATATTGTTATAGATGACGGACCCTAAAGCTAAAATTAAATATTACAATTGGATGCTGCTGATATTAAAAAAACAATAAAAGCTTTATCACCACTACCAAAAAATACATTGAAAAAGAAGAACACTATACAAAAAGCTATTGAAATTACATCAAGCCCATATAAAAATCAACTAGAAGACAAGATAAAGCAGAAGAAAGTTAAAGTAAAGAAAGAAAAGGGTAGTAAACCAAAAAATACCAAACAGTGAAAAAAGAAAATAAGTTAAGAGCTATATCCAAGGGTAAATGCAAAAGTTTTAAGAGGAAAAGATCCCCTTCCATCACTAGTAGCGATGACTCAGAAGAAACACTTGTTATGGAATTAGATGACGATGATGTCAGCGATGATGATCTCGAAAACGTATGTGGAAGGTGCAGTCGTTCTTACTATGATAAAAAGGGTCCAAACGTTGATTGGATTCAATGCGTTCGCTGTCAGCGGTGGCTACATGAAACATGTACTTCCAATCCAGACATTTGCGATGATTGTTTCCAATAAGAACTATGCACAATCATTATTTTCTTAAGTTACGTTATTAATATAGTTTATACTGTATTTTTATCGTTATTATTATTGTTAAATGTTGATTGATCTCAATACTATAGTCCAATCATTTTATTGTTATAAGAAATCTTATAGATGTGTTAACAACATTCGTTTATCACTAAAGAGTTAAAAATAATGTTCCTATTACCTAAGAGGTAGTTAATAATGTTTCAATATTACCTAAGAATTAAAAATAAATAATTTGGTTGAACATTTTACTTTCTTTAATTGAGTGGTACGATTTAAACTTGTATGGTACGATTTAAAAACTCGGTGGTACGATTAAAACGACGAGTCGGCTAAATTGTACTGATTGCAGTCCTTTATAAAAAAGGATTTTTAAGGATGTTAGAGTAAACGTATGGAACTGATTTCTCTGTATTAGCAAGGTAAAATGTGAAACTTTATTTTGCATATCCATTAATTATTGTAAGTCTTCTCATAGTCCAAATATTTAAGTAAAAGTAAAAATTGGTACGATATAACCGACTCTCCCCTATATTTCGTTGTGGAGCATGTGTCCTGTAGCCACGTCATCGCCGAATATACGCCGGAGTTTCGCTTGTAATGTAGCCATACCATGTTTTTCTCGTTTCGCTCTTCCAGTCGCATCGCGAATCGCTGCCTACTGTAGCCTCAGCCTAACCCATTGCTTCATACGTTCCAAAAATGTGTCAGCTCAACAACGTAAATCATCATCATCATCATCTGCCTAGCCTTTTCCCAACTATGTTGGGGTCGGCTTCCAGTCTAACCGGATGCAGCTGAATACCAGTATTTTACATGGAGCGACTGCCTATCTGACCTCCACAACCCAGTTACTGGGTTGCTGGTTGTTCTTAAGTTAGCTCAACAACGTAAATAACGCCATGAATGATGTTGAACTGTCAAAATGAAGGCCATTGCCACTGTTAAGGCTCCTACACACTATGCCGGCGGCCCAGCCGGCGGGCATGCCGCCAACAAACCCGGCGGCATTCCCGGCGGCAGTGGCGGATTAGCCACGTAGCAAGAGTAGCAAATGCTACGGGCCCCGCGCGTTTGGGGGCCCCGCGCACCAACGCTTTCTGACCGTAAATATAACGATTTAGATAGAAGCTTAAAAATATTTTTTCAAATCAATGTAGGTACAATAATCGTTGGTATCAAAACAGCCATCACTGCAGTGGTGAACGTTCTTTCTCAACATAAAAACGTGTTAAAAATGAGTTAAGGAACACGATGGGCCACACCACAACGTCTTAATCACCTCAGATTGATGAATATTGAATACGATTTGCTTAGAGAAGTCGTTATGAATAGCAGTATGTCTAAAGGAGATGTTTCAAAACGGGCCCAGTATATGTACAGTACCTCGAAAAATCGATAAAAATCCCTGGAATTCGGGAAAAATATAGATAAATTTCTTAGATGCATATTTTTCTTGTAATCATCTCATATTTATCAATTATTTTCATCGACTTTCAATATGGCGTCTCGCCAATTTAGGTACTCTGTGGTTAAAAAACAATGACTGTATACCATAGATCGACCATTGCTCATAGACCGTGAACTGTCTACTGTCACTTCAGTCGCTTTCGTTGTTTGTTTACATTAGTAAAAACATATCTGCGTATTTGATAAGCTGAATCAAAAGATCGCTACATTGTTTTTGTCTGAGTTAATATGACGATAGAATGTTTGTATTCTGTACATTTATGCTATAGGTAAAAATCTTAAATCATTTTTTTTTATGGCATCTCGCAGGTCAACCTATGAGGTTGTCGTCTGCTTAACTGGACTATACTTTATGTACAAACTAAAACTAGATCTAAAATAATATTACAAAATACTAAAAGTACGGTAACGTAGTGATTCTCTTTGACAATGTAATATGACAGAAATAAACATGTCAAGCGTCAATAATCAATCAACATGACAGCTTACCGCCATGACGGGTTTTTGTTGTGTGTTGCAATTTCAAGTGTACATTCTTGTGCTTTACTACCAAAGAAAGGCAATTTATAGTAATTGGATGATTGAAAACTGTTTTTTTAATTGTGTTTCCCCATTTTTTAGTATGGTGTACAAAAACCTGGCCGGGGCTCCATAAATTTTGAAACATCTCCTTTGCCCAAATTAAATCCAGAAAAGTTTTTTGTAAGAGTTTTGTTTTATTATTACCATAAAGTTGATGATCTAAAGCAAAACAAGGGACCCTTAATAAAATTTGCTACAGGCCCCGCGCTGGCCTTATCCGGCACTGGGTACTTGAACCGCCGGGCGTGCCGCACAAACGAGCTGCACAACTGAAATTATGGCCACCTGATTATGCCGGCGGCATACCCGCGCGGCAAAAACCCGCCGGCTGTGCCGCCAGCATAGTGTGTAGGTGCCTTTTGTGTTACGCAATTACTTCGCAGGTCGCAGGGTAGCATTATCCGTCTGAAAACTGAAAAAATCGAAGTACCTACCTATCTAGAGATGTATCGAACATATCGATATCGAGAGTCATCCTAAGATAGGTAGGTATAGTATTTTTATCTCACGTAGCAACGCGCGGTTTACATGTGTTAACCGCTGAAGTAAAGACGAGTAGCGTCAGCACTTAGAACACACACACACACACACTTCTGTCTTCGCCATTGTTTCTGACGGTACCGAGAGCTCCTGCACTAGGCTTCCACCCATTCACAGCGTGTTTGTATACTTAGTAAGGACAAGTAAAGCGCGCGTCCTCTCGTGAGATAAAACCACTGTAGTAGGTAATATTTCAGCGGGATTGTCCGAAAGGGTTACCGCTGGCCCGGAACATAAAGGGCTAAGGAAGGAACACGGGTGGGTTTTAGTCAGTAAGAGTCTGACACTCACTTCCGCTCCACCCAGAGCGGGAGGAGTCATTTGATGATTTCCAGTACGAAAAAAAAAAAGAAAAAAAGTAGGTAATATTACACTACGAAAAGTAATCAATGTGCCTAGCCTTTTCTCAACTATGTTGGGGTCGGCTTCCAGTCTAACCGGATGCAGCTGAATACCATATTTTGAATGGAGCGACTGCCTATCTGACCTCCACAACCCAATTACCGGGTAATACGATACCCCTTAGTAAGACTGGTTGTCAGGCTTTTGCTCGATTCAAAGAATAAACGTAAATAATGAATAATGGTTTTTTTTTATAAAAATAACGAGCCAGAATGATGAACGATTAAAAATATAAAACTCAAAAAAACTCTAAGGGTAAATTTATACTGGCGCAGAGTCGAAGCGCATCGATGCGTTAATCTAAAACTTAAGATAGCAAATTCACTCTTACCTCCACAACGAAATGCACATAATTATTTCTTCTGAGATAAAAACAAAAGATTCGCGAATTCGCGCGCATTCGACGGAATTCGCGCGTCTGAGCGTGACCAACGCTGATTGGTGCGCGTTCATTACGTTGTGGAGATAAGGGTGAATTTGCTATATTAAGTTTCAGATTAACGCTTCGATGCGCTTCGACTCTGCGCTAGTATAAATTGACCCTAAACGACATGTTTATAAAACAACGTCAAAACACGAAAACAAAAGAATAAATTAACAACTCACCCTTGCATAATTTAACAAAATCAACTTTTTCACACAAATCAATGAGGGTATTTGACAAAAAAAAACATCAGGTAGCGCGGGTAGGTGTATGGAAAAAAAAACAAGAGTCGTCAGTCAATGTTTAGCAATGGTAATGACATGGTAAACTGGAGATTAACATAGGAACTGGGACACAGATTATAATCGCAGATTCGGTCATTGACAAATTGGACACCTTTTCAGGGTACCGTACTCGGAGGTGACAATTCACAAATATGTCCAGTAAGCCTAGGGCAGTTTTCACTCGTGTCAAGAATGAAGAAAATAATAGGACCTGTACCACAGTAATTATGTTTCCAATACTTATTGTATACAAATATAATAATAAAAAGTTTCATTTTCGGACTGCAGGATTCAGGATCCCCGAATGAATTGACCTGAAAAGCGGCTTACCTGTCCTAGACAGTTGTAAGCCAGAATTACAGTTTTGGTAAGGGAAGGGCACTTGTCAGACCAATAATATTGTGTACTGCGCGAGGCGGTCAGAAATCGTGCGTCTGTCGATTCTGACATTCAGCCGAAAGAACGAGACTTGATCAGATTCAATGCCACTAATATTGCCTGCCTAAACGTAGTGGACTAACGATTAAATAAATGATAATTTAATAATACATTTTAACATGGCCAGGCAGAAAGGTTTCAAAGGAGAAAGGGTAGGCCTTTGCCGAATAGTGGGACACAAAAGATACCTCTAAAAACGTTATCTTTACTTTTTAATAAAGTTTACAATCATTCTGTTTTTTTGTCAGATTATTCCACAAGCAACATACTAAAATACTAATGTTTTCGTTTTTTAGTCGAAACAATAGATTTTTTGTAATTAAATAATTGCTTCATATTTTGCAATAAATTACCAGCGCTGTGTCATCGCACTTCTCTTTCTTTTCTATGCAGTCCGACAGTGATCACGCTTTAGGTCATGTAAGCCCCCAAAATATAATGATATTAAACGGAACCATCCCGAATAACTGAATGAAATCCCGGTATTTTGTTCCGTCCCATCTCAGCGAGGTCTTTGGCCCCACGTTGTGTAATATTTGAAGAAATTCAAATGACCTCAAGACTGGGACAAATGATTCAGATTGAGAGATATCGTCTAACATATTCGCGAACTTCGAAACTGTTAAAAATCATAGTTTGACTTCGAAATCGGTGAGAAACCCTGAATATTTCAACGGTTTTTTGTGGCGTCAAATTTCCATGTTTTGTGAGTGGGAATTGTGAATACGATTTCTATTTTTGATCTGGAGATCCCTGCATATTTTTAATATCTTTGTGGCGGCATCTTCATCACCATATGCGAACTACGCATAACACTGACGTCACGCAAAATCCTGCATCACGCAAGCAAAGTTTACCGCGTGACTTGCATATATACAACGTCCCAACATCAATCGTCGGGCAGCAGCCCACCAGACACAACACCCGTCTGGTCAGAGGATCCTCTCTTTTCTATGGAGGTTGAAAGAACTTTACACTGTCTTTACAGGTTCTGCCAAAACTGCTAGTTCAAATTTATACACGTCCAAATTCTCTAAAGTAGCGTTAAGTGTGTAAGTGCTGCCTCTACCACTTCACGGGTACAGTAGTGAAAGATATTTAAGACCAGCTTCCGCCCGCGGCTTCGCCCGCGAGGTATGTCGATAAAAACTATCCTATGTCCTACCCCGGGACGCAATCTATCTCTCTGCCAAATTTTGCCGAAATCCGTTCAGTGGTTTAGGCGTGAAAAGGTAATATACAGGCAGATAGAGTTACTTTCGAATTTATAATATTAGTATGGATCTTCCTTCCAAATAAGATCAAAACGACATTAGAGTGTAGCCGGAGATTTCAAAGAATTATTTAAAATAACTACTCCTTGGAGATGTTATTAATAAGTTTTGAGTTGAGCTGCACGATTTCTGACAAATGCGTGCACTGACTGGACAGGTCCTCTCAATCTGTGTGGGTTCTTTCCTCAAAAGACCATCTCAGACATCGATCTACATGGTCTTCACATGAACTGAACAAGATTACGTCTGGACTTTAAAAGAGACTGAACCTCTGAGTTGTTTCGGCCTTTCTTCTCAGAGTATTCAGATAGGAAACGCCGACCTCATCTAGTTTTTAAAATATGAATGACGTGTAAAAGTGTTTGTGCAAACCTACTTACAGACATTAAATCATTTATCAATAATTAATTTATTCGTACTCCTTACAGAGACTAGGCTACTCGTACGATCTTCAACTAAGGCTATTGTATACCCCCTTAATTACGAGTATTGCCTTCAATTTGATCGAGCTAGAGGCACTGAAGTCGATTTATAATACCTATGAAATGTAACACTCAAGCGGAGTGCCTGTTGCTCTTCGCTATCTCATTTGAATTGTGAATTTGTTATAGACCTCGGTCATAGATTATTCTATGACGTACTGAATTTACAGCAGTGAGACCCTAGCTAGACTGATCTTCTGTCTTCCAATACAATATACCGATTGTGAAGTAGTTCGATTAATTCTCAATAGCTTTTGTTTCGACAAGTCGTCTGTAAAAGCGGCGTTCTTCCATAAAGCTACGGTTACTTACGACAGCGATGAGATGACGGTTGTCATGAAAATGATGCAGCGAAGTTTAACATAACGAACGCCACCGCAGTCTTAGGAGACCCTACCTTAACTAAGCATTCAGACAATGTGTTAGTATTATCGAACCAATAGAACAAATAAATCATCTGCCTAGCCTTTTCCCAACTATGTCGGATGCAGTTGGATAGCAGTATTTTACATGGAGCGACTGCCTAACTGACCTCCACAACCCAGTTACTGGTTAACGTGATACCCTTTAGTAAGGCTGGTTGTTAGACTTTCGGGCCAATAATATTTTATCATCTTCAGCCAGCCGCTCTGTATGTGAGTAACACTGAATTAGTGAGAAAACTAAAAAGGGTAGAACCTTTTTGAGTTAGTTTAGTGTAGTGTGGAGTAAGTGACACTTCACATACTCCATAAGCCAACTGAATTTCTAACAAAATAACTTGTTAGAGCCAACATCGTAATCCAAGCTCGCTGGGGCACAGGTTTGGCCCGAAAGCTGTGCCTTATCAAGACTTATCGCAGAGCAAACACGCGATACCGTATCTACCCTACCAACGGCCATTCGGGCCGCGTGTGGAGCGTGTGGCGGCTCGGGCTATGCGAACAGCGATTTGAGCTGTTCATTATTATTAGGGCTTTTATGAGGCTTATATACATGACGAGACAATTTATTAATCATCATCATCATTTCAGCCGAAAGACGTCCACTGCTGGACATAGGCCTCCCCCAACAGGGGGGGGTTTGCCATAATCGCCACGCTTGGCAGGCGGGTTGGCGATCGCAGTATGGTATGGTGGTGGAATGCATAGAGAACGCTGCTGCCCATTCTCCGGTACGCCCCTTAGTCGCCTTTTACGACACCCACGGGAAGTATGGTGTATGTTGACCAAAAAAATTATTTGTGACAATAAAAAACCTGTATTACAGAATTATAATCATTTTATATCATTTATAATATTAAAATCATTATTACAGCTCTTTAATTTAGAAATTGTCTCAAATGTCGTGCTCTCTTATAATACTCATTCAAACATCGTATAAATTCCGTGGGTGCTCCATGGACCAATTGAAAGACCAATTGGACTATGGGGAAAATTACATGTTTCCATCGTCCAATTACAAACTGGACTATGGAGAACACTGGACGTAAACCAAAACTATGTTCCATTATAACATTATAACTCTGAGTTCACACCAGTTTCCTATGCTTTTGGTTCAAAGAAGCTTTTGTTACATTTTTTGGTTCACATCGTTATCGCGATAAAATTATCATCTATCCCACATTTGGATCAAGTTGTTATTGAAGTTTTATATGCGACAGCTGAACTCTAAACTCAAACTCTATTTTTTTTTCCCGCGTTAAACCTTGACTGTATGTTTACAGGTTCCAATATAATTTGTCACGCCTACATTAACCTTTAAGTATGGACGTCATTTTTTCTTAACACTACTGTGGATGTGGAGTCTCACAGGCTCCTATATGCACACATATTTTTTTTGGGGAATTTGATATAAGATCGCTTTAAAACTGTTTGAATATTAAAGTTATGGGATTTAGTAACAAAATAACGGGCTTATATAATCAACTTTTATATCAAAAATTATAGAAATTTTAAAAATCAAAAATTATGGCACTTTTCAGTCTAAATCTACTTAGGTTACATTTTTAGGTATTAAAAACAGCCAAACTTATTCCTTTAACAAAATGAGTCTTTTTTTCTCAAAATATAATATATAAGAAACCAAAAACACGAAACACCTACTTCAGGTAACAAATATAAAAAGTTTTGACAACTAACAACTAATAGTTACTTTTCGATAACTCCGATAGTGGAATATTGTCCGAACTATCACTACCTGACTCTTCTCCTAGGTCCTGGTCCTGATCTTCATAATTGTCACTTTCATGATTTTGTATCAGTTCGAACTCCAATAAAAAATATCTTCAATATTCTCTTCATTGTCAGACTAATCCGAAGCTAAGAACAACTCACTCACTTTTGTTCGAAAGATGGATCTGCTGCACGCAAAGTTTTTCTTGCAGGGCCCTGCATAGAACTCGTACGTAGATGGTCGTTTTGATTTAGAACTACCTACCGGCTTTATTGTTTTTTGAGATTTTGTACCACAAAATCGGAAACAAACATAATCGCCCTTATAAAATATATCATAGGGCAACAATGGACGTGTAGCCTGACAGGCTCCGGTCAATATTTTGATGGTCATTACTTACGTGATATTCATCGGAAATCGCAACCTCCTCCCTCGTTGGTAGTTTTACATCTAAAACAAAAGCTACTGAGCCGCTCAATCGCGAGGAGTGGGGGAAAGTAGGTGAAACTAAGAAAACGACAACATCGAGTAGCCTGTGAGACTCCACATCCATACTTAAAGGTTAACTGGAACTCAGAGAGTTGTATTGCGAGCTCTCCTGGTACTTTCGCCTTACGAAATGGAACAGTGACACTTCCCGGCCACGACAAGTTCCTAAAGGACCAATTTATTATACTTTCATACAGGTGCCATTACTGATTCTAAAGTCGCTAATTCAGTGGCCACACCATGGTTAGTTTATGGGCCAGTAGTACCTAGAAACTTTATCTCTATCCAATCACATATGCTAGACAGAGATGAACTATATACGTACGATATTATTTTTATAACTGTAATATACACAGCACTAAAGTACCAATAATGTCCATGTGAATTTACCCCTACCATAGGTTGGCAAATACACTTTAATATTAATAAAACTCCCTGGACTTAAGTTTGAACAAAAAGGACATCTATTCTGACTATTGTGAAGACTCATAATTCTATGAAGGTCTGGATAGTTTTAAAAAGATTATATTATAATTGCTTCATATCTAATACAATTTAGTGCAACAGATAAAATGAATTTGAGGAGTGGGTTCGCGTCAATATTGCAGCTCGCTGACCAAATCCTATGACACGACGGACGCGACGTAAACTTCCAAAGCAAGCTGTCTATTACTTAGAGTCTGAGCGAATTTCGACAATTTTCGCGGAACAAAAGGAAGTGCCGGCAAATCTTCTTAATCATAAAAATATCTTTGAGAAAAGTACTTACAAAGTTTCGTCGAATAAATATAGTGATTAAAAGATTGCATACTGTATTAAAATTTCTTTTACTTTTACCAAAGAAAAACCTATCCAGGACCAAAAAAAAAATCTCTACATTAATTTACAAAACGAAGAGATTTTTTGTTACTGTTGCCGGACTTCGGTTATACGTGGAAGGAAATACAGACGCTGGCAGGCAGTTCCACACTGGTCATGGCATAATAAATGGGGAAACCTAAAGAAAACAAAAAAAAATCGTGTTTAGGGAGTACCCCGAGGCCTCATCTCTGTGAGAGGGGGTTGGCCGTACCCACCAAGCGAGCCCAGTGAGTGTTGGTGATGATAAGTTACTCCTAACAAGAGCATCACCCCCACAGATATAGATATACCTAGATAACGCAAGTATCACGAACTGTATGAAAACCAAGCGTGCCATTTTTTTGACTACCTACTATGACGTCACAAGCTCGCGCTCTCGCTCACACTTACCCAGCCAGCAGAACAAAGGACTGAGAAACTACACAAAAACTACTACACTTTGGAAAAAATGGAGCGCCCATTCTCTTTTCATGGATGTCCCTATAAGATCTTATGGGGAGTTTATTGCGCCACTTCTTCTCCCCTAGAAAAAGCACTAAGACTAAACGCTCGCCCTTCACCACTTGAAGGGCGAGCGTTTTGGGGGACTGTCTTTTGTAATTTTGACGTTCGAAAAGTGCTGGTTCTCAGCCTAGTTTGAATAAATGACTTTTGATTTTGATTTAGACATAAGACGTTTTTCCAGAACTTTTGGCACTTGACTGATGTAACAACGCTTAAAAGCGTTATTATACCTCGGGTTATACATAACCGATATAATTAAACCAAATAATTCAGCCAACTTTAACTTATAACGTCACCAACACCACTGAACTCTTCAACCGTGACGCTTATCAGCCATACAAGAGAACGAAATAAATTAATTGGTTAGCCCAGGACGCACGGGCGCGTTTTTCCCGCGGCGATTTTTTTTTCGCACACTGAATTTTCAACGCGCTGCTCACCCGAGTGTTGAAAATCCAACAGAATGTTTTTTTGACGCGCTGAGATGCCCTCTGTTGGATTTTTAACATTCGGTTCAACACCGAGAGTGGAAAATACAACGGTGGGTTTTTTGACGCGCTGGCATGCGCTCTGTTGGGTTTTCAACGCTCGGCTTAACAACGAGAGTTGAAAATCCCAACAGAATGTTTTTTGACGCGCTGGGATGCTCTCTGTTGGATTTACAACGCTCGGTTCAACACCAAGAGTTGAAAATCCAACGGTGGGTTTTTTTGACGCGCTGGGATGCGCTGTTGGATTTTCAACGCTCGGTTCAACACCGAGAGTGGAAAATACAGCGGTGGGTTTTTTTGACGCGCTGGCATGCGCTCTGTTGGATTTTCAACGCTCGGCTCAACACCGACTGAAAATCCAATGCGCGATAAAATCCCGCCGCGATATTTTTATGCCCGTGCGAATGTGGACTTACTTCCACTTAAGCCGTTATCACACGCTTAACTCAAGTGAATCGATCATTCGGTTGGCAACTGAAAGAGGCCGAGTGCTGAAATCTAACATCGTGGACTGGATCACTAATGAATTTATATTTCACTTTTGATTAATTTGTGTCCAGACGTTTCACTTGGAGTGAAAGATATTATAATATCAAAGGAAAAGCAAAAATTAACAAAACGTGAAAGGTCTGATATCGGCATTAAATAACGGAGCTGCTACTAACTAATATGTATGACTATGTTACATTGTGAATACGATGTATTTTCTTTTGCGATAGCGTTTGACGCTTGGTATAGCGTATTAGCATAGGTCATTGTACTATTAGCAATAAAACAAAAATAGGCTGGACAGGGACACATGTGCCGCATGTCAGGGGAAATGACCAAAGAAATTCGCTGTTCATGCATATGCGAAAACGAAATCAAATAACGTCTTAAAGTAATTTTGAATCTTACCCGAAAGGGCCATTTGCAGCCACTGGCTTGGGTCCAGCGCTAGCGTTCGTTGCATGTTCATACATATACCTACGCAGCGTGTAGACGCTGAGCAAACGCATAGTACTCATATTTCCGATATAATCAAGTCGATGCGACGCTAGCGATTGCGATTTTATTACTTTTTAAGGTTCCGTACCCAAAGGGTAAAAACGGGACCCTATTACTAAGACTTCGCTGTCTGTCCGTCTGTCCGTCTGTCTGTCTGTCTGTCACCAGGCTGTATCTCAAGAACCGCGATAGCTAGACAGTTGAAATTTTCACAGATGATGTATTTCTGTTGCCGCTATAACAACAAATACTAAAAACAAAATAAAATAAATATTTAAGGGGGGCTCCCATACAACAAACGCGATTTTTTTGCCCTTTTTTGCTCGATATCAAAAATGGCAACAGGTAGGCACTTGAAATATTCACAAAATACTCAGTTGTATTTTAACTTTACTAATAAATAATAAAATTAAAATAAAATAAATATTTAAGGGGGGCTCCCATACAACAAACATGTTTTTTTCGGGGTTTTTACCTTGTGGTACGGAACCCTTCGTGTGCGAGTCCGACTCGTACTTGGCCAGTTTTTTACTCTTAATCCCAGGTACCAGGGATTGAAAAGGTTCCTAAAATACCGGTAAAATACCGGTATTTAGTGGTTCCGGTTACTAGAACCCGAACCGGAACCGGAACCTAAATTAGAACCTTTAAGAACCTTTATTTTACCGGTTCTTTTTTAAAACGAGTCCGAACGAGTTCATAGTTGCGATGCCGCTCAGCGCAGGATGATCTAGCGGCAAGGTACCTACGGGCGGCCGGCGCCGCGCCGGCGCACGGTGGGATCAAAATCGCCTTTCATAGACTTAGAGGCTTGAATTTTGAAAGGACCTTATTTTGCTACAAATGGATTTTGCTGATCATTACTTTGCTATAAAATTTCGTATGAGGCAATTGCGTCTACAAATGAAGGAGTTATAATTTTTTAAAGAAAAAATTGTGTGGCGCTGACCTGCAAAATGATGCTATCTCTGGAATCATAAGGTTTGCCATTATATCCTTACACACAGATACACTACTACTTATTTGTAATTTTTTGACATACTTACTTCGTATTGCGGTACCATGTGCTATTTTTTTTCAAAATCCTCAAAGTTGCTTTAAATATGAGTATGCCAAGTCTAATTTACAATATTTTTTTTTATACTATAGGTCAAAATAGTCTATGAAATCACAAAAGTTCGTTTTACAAAATTGGTAATTATAAATTACCTTTTGAATGTAATCTCCTCTAATGGTCAAATCCTTAAGTCCTTATTAGCTAACGACCTCATAGAGGTCATAGACCTCATAGAGGACCTCGTATCACTAAATACTTATATACCTGATGAATTAACTAGTTGTAAGGATACACTCGAAAAATAATTAGAGTATACGTTAATTTAACAATGAGTGCAGGATCAGATACCCTCATTAGTCAATAACAATAAATAGTCAAAAATCAGGTTCGTAACTTCAGTTCATTTTGAGCATTTCTACTGATCTGATAGCACCGTGCGTCTCAGTGATAGTGAATAATGGAAAGCATAATTACAAACTTGGATTTGTTTGTTATTCTGAGGGACCAGAATACTTCTTCCTTCGATCATGAAATATTGTTCAATTCAATTGTTATTCGACTGGGTTCTAGCCTTTCTGATGAAGACAGTGTTACCCTGAAGGAATTTTGTCGAAGGTTCACAAGGGCAGTTCAAAAGAGATGGATACGATCCCACCGCAAAAGTGAAATTTTTAGACGTGATTACAGTAATTGGCTTCAGGCAAATATTGACTGGCCGTTTGGCCAGTCAATATTTGCGTGCAAACCGATTTACTCATTCAAGAACCAATAAGTGAAAATATTTGTGCTGAACCTGTAAAATCAACGTCACTGATGACATCGACTTCAACGATGACCAAAAGATCTCGAAAGCAGTTTCAAGATCTAGGTAACAAGCAGAAGAAGAGACGATCTGAGGAACATAAAGGCGATGAACCTCTTGAAATAGCGTATTCAGCTACAGCACTTTTTAGACAAGATGGTCATGAGGATATTGCATCTGTTATTGAATTTAAACTCAAAAATCCAGAGCAGCGGCAAAAATTAAGGAAATGATTAAGGAACCCGTTTCTTCATCATTATTTTCACCAGAGAAAGCACTAGGTTTGCTACTTTCATTAAAACTATCGAAATGGCAATACATCACTTTGAGGGAAACCACAATTCGAGAAGGTTCAAAGGATATATATCCATCTTACTATAAAGTATAAAAGGCTAAGCTGCAGTGCTACCCTCCGAAGACATTTGTGACTGTAACGGATTCCTCAGCTAAGATTGCACTACAAGCATTACTAGATTTAACATTGAATAAGATTCTTGAAAGTCTTCTTAGTACTAATGTCATACATGGCAAACAATTGATGTTAATATCAAAGTGAAGATTTGACGATGCATCCCACCAAAGTAGATATAAGCAAAAAATGGTAAGTGAGCAAGATGATTCAAGCATATTTATGACCTCTTTGGTTCTATTAAAGTTGATAGCTGGAGATGATACCATATGGACTAATCCAAAACCCTCATCTTCGTGTTGTCGTCCAGTGCAATGTAGTTTTTTGAAGGAGAGCAAAAAAGTTGTCATGGATGAAAAAAACTAGAATGGATAATGAAATCAAGGCTCAGTTTCCTCAAAATACCAAGGAAATGAGGTTAGTCATCAATTAATGATGACGATGATTGACGGCAAAAGTACGTATCTTTCTGAAGCTAAATCAAATGCGGCCTGCTACCTGTGTTTGGCTAAGCCTACGGAAATCAATAAGTTAAATACCTTTGCGTCAAAAACCGTTTCTCCTGGTGTATATGAGTTTGGGTTATCGTCACTACACGCCCGCATTAATGTGATGGAATGTCTTCTACAGATAGCTTATCGTCTCGATTTTATGACTTGGTCTGCGAGAAAAGAAGATCACAAAGAGTTGTTACAGTCAAGGAAAAAACTAATCCAAGATCGATTTAAAGACGAGCTCAATCTTTTGATCGACATTGTTAAGCAAGGATCAGGCACAACTAACGATGGTAACACAGCGAGAAGGTTTTTTCAGTTTCCTGATAAAACTGCAGCGATCACTGGACTAGATGAAGACCTGATCCGCAGGTTTGCTGTGATCCTGCAAGCTATCACATCTGGAGAGGTTATAGAAGTACCTAAATTTTAAAAATACTAAAAAATACGTGGAACTATATAATTGGTACTACATGACATCGACCGTACACAAATGATTAATTCATGGAGGGGACATAATCGCAGAAAATGCTATTGTGACAATTAGGAGTCTTTCGGAAGAAGCTTCATAGGCCCGAAACAAAGATTTTAGGAGGTTCAGAGAACACCATTCGAGGAAGAAGAGCAGACAAGCATCAAACGAGGATGTCCTCAATATGCTTATCGTCTCTTCTGATCATCTTATTACTACAATAAGACCAAAACTGGATGCCCATAAGATGCAGACATACTTTAAGAAAGACCAATTTAAAAAATATAAAATTAAATTTAAATTTTTAGACCAATTTAAACTTCAGGATCAGGAAGCTCCGATGGAGTTCTTAGATGTAATGGCAGTTGTAGAGCCTGATTCTGAAGTGGATTCTGATGGCGACAAAGAAGTTTAGAATAAATTAACTTTTATAGTTTATGGTAGCTAGATTCATAAATATTGTATTTTTTTTCTCTTGGTTGACATTTATTTATAACATTTTTTTTAAATATATCAATACTAATTCAGTTACAATTTTATTGTTTTTATAAATAATTTGTTATTTAGTTTAATTTAGTTACCTACTGGTTTTATTGTCGATGATGATTTTTTTTATACAATACACATTTTAAAACTGTTTTTTAATCATACAATCCAATACAATTAAATTACTAGATGCCTACCATGAATAGCAGATATCCCACATAGGTATAAAACGAACTTTTGTGATTTCTTAGACTGTTTTGGCCTATAGTATAAAAAAATATTGTAAATTATATTCAAGCATTAAAATGAATCATCATCAGTAAGCATATAAGCATTAAAATGAATCATAAAACATAAAAAGAAAGGATTTTTATGTCAAAAAATTACAAATAAATAGTACTATATCTGTGTGTGTGTAAGGATAATTATAATGGCCAACCTTAAGATTCCAGAGATAGCCTCATTTTTCATGTCAGCGCCATACAAATGTTTCTTTAAAAAATGACAACTCCTTCATTTGTACACGCAATTGACTCATACGAAATTTTATAGTAAAGTAATGATCAGCAGAATCCATTTCAAGCCAAAAAAGGTCCTTTTAATATTCAAGCTCTATGAAAGGCGATTTTCAGCCCACCGTGCGGCGCGCGGTGGGTGGGTGGTAAATTTTATGAGGGGAGAGGGGTACATTGTATTTGTAGATCATTCGCATCATTCGTTGCATAACCTACGCGTGCGCCACTATATTTGTTTCATTGTTTGATTTATATAAGCCACTAATAATAATTACTGACAATATTTGCTGACACTGTACAGACTACAGATAGACTACAGACTACAGACTTCTACTTGCCAATAATTCGAACGCGAACTGAAAGAAAAGGTACGCCAGCCAGGCGTCAAACATTATCCGGATCCCTTCTTTCTTAGAGAACCTTTAAATCGGATGATACGGAACCGGTATATTGGAACCTTTATTTGGAACCGGTACTTTGGAACCAGAACCGAACCGGAACCTGAACCGGAACCGTACCGAAAAGAAGAACCTTTTTAAGAACCGAAATGAAGAACCGGAACCCAAATTCGTACCGGTTTTCAATCCCTGCCAGGTACACCCGGACGACATTTACGCGCGACGATTTTTTTTTCGCGACTGGATTTGCAATTCTCGGTATTGAGCTGAGCATCGAGAATCCAACAGAGCGCATTCCAGCGCGTCATGAAAATACTGTTGGATTTTCAACTTTCGGCGCTAAGCAGAGGGTTGAAAATCGAGTACGCGTAAAAAAAAATTGTCGCGTGCCAACCTGGGCAAACTGTTTGTGGATATAGGTATGAGAGTAGAACCAAAATTCGTATTTGTAAACTAGTAATATTTAAGACATTTACTAATGTAGAACTAGACTCAATTTCTAACAAAGGGAATTAAGGCAAGATTCTTGTAAGAAAAAGAAGCTCTTTCAAAAGCTTATAGACCTTCTATGTTCTATGTTATGGGTTTGGTTTCTGCACTTAGTCCTTCAGTGGACCATATTCAGAGTTCATACTGCAGCTGGAGAATCAGGAAAACCGGTCAAGTGCGAGTCAGACTCGCGCACCGAGGGTTCCGTACTTTGTCCGTTTGATGGTGAGACCTCTAGGCGATTATAGGCGTGATGTTGTATTCAAGTACATATGTACATACATGTGCATACATAAGCTGACACTACAGAATGCCACCTGCTGCAATCCTTACATACTCCTCTATCTTCATTAGTTTCATTTCATGTTTGTGTTTATAAAGGCGGATACAGACATTGCGAGGCATGCACAACGCACGGCCCTCTTCGCATGATTCGCAATGTGTGGACGTCCAAATCAGTAGTGAGGCATGTGGAAGCGCATGAGACCTTAGAGACCATGTTGCTACTTAGCAATTATTTAAATTACTGAAATATGAGAACTTTAACATAATTAACGTTTTGAGTGTATATCTCATGCTTGACATGCTTATCTGTGGATGGGGTGGAGCCGATTTCCCCATTCTCCCTTATGGTTTGTTAGTTGATGTGTTATAAAATGTGAGCCTAACTAACATGGAAATATTGGTAAATAATTGGCCATAACTCAATAATTGATTTAAAACTACCAATTACTGGTAGTTTTACAGATCTCTCGTTACAGAAATCGGAACTCAAACCCAAATGAGATTTTAAATAACATCTTTTACTTATTCATTGTTAAGGAGATAGTATGTTACCGGGCTATAATTAAATGCACCCAGTGCCAATTATAGTTAGACCATACCAATAACATAGTGTAATAGACTAAATAATGTGTTTCTTAGACAGAATGAGTAAAAAAGCTAATTATGTACTAATTAATCTACATTTAGATAAAAAACCACAATCAGTAGACATAATTATTATGCAATGGTGTGATTTCCTAAATACTGAAAAGAATGAGGTTGTTGTATACATAATTATAGTCTCTAAAACAAAACCTATTTAAAGCATTTTTATTTTATGTAATATTCAGGTTAAATTGAAGAATAAACATAAAGATACCTTATAAGTATCTACTGTTTGGTCAACTAATCTACAAAATTTGCTTATGTGATTACCAGATCTAGAATCTTCTAGGACATGGCCAATATCACTTAACATTTCAAAGGATGAAATAGGTGTAGGTGGTAATACAATGCTCTATTTATTAGGATATAAACATAATAGCTTGCTTATTTTTTTTAAAACAGTAGGTAACTGAATAACAAACTGCTATGTTTACTAAACAGGAAAGAGACAGCAATATCAAAATAACAATTAGAATAAGTTTGTTTACGTAAGCCTAGCAGGAATTACGAGATTACTACTTTTTGCACAATGATGCAACCTCGAAAGAATTAGAGAGGATGATTACAGGGCGTATGGCTACTTGTGTCTGCATAACAATAAAAAAATATAAAAACATAACCTAAAAGTCAGCTGTCAAGTGCAACAATAAATTGGCTATTAAATTGCGCAAACTCACCTCAAGCTCCTGATTTCGGCACTTCTCCTCTAGTTCTGTCCCAGGAGAGTCTCCTTGTAAACTTTCATTTGCAATATCCTGTGCAGGACTCTCAGATAACACTTCAGATGCGAAATTAGTGATCTGGCCTTTTAGGCTGTTTAAACTGTGGTTTAAGTTTAGCCACGACATTTTCAACGTGAACAATTAACGTCACATATCACACTAAAGTATTGAAACGGAAATAATTGGTAATAATAGATGTAAACAATGAGAAAATTGCATTATTTTTACAAGTGACAGGATTTTGTCCAGTTGGCAAAACAAGTCGCCATTTGACATAAAATGACGTAATTGACGTTTCAAGGAGGAACCCGTTCTGCAAAGTTTTGCAACTTTAAGTTAACTAAACGCCGATTTTTATGTTCCATTATCATAAGTTTTCAAATGAGTAAATACTATTTTATGAAACGTACACTCAATGAGTAAAACAATTCATGTAATTGTTACAAACTTTTCTATTATAAAATTGAATAAATACGAAATGACTGCCTTGCGTTCCCAGTTCCCAAAACGCACAAATAAAACGTAGATCAAAAATGAAATCGAAAATGTCCTTTGAAATGTGTAAATTGTCAATATTCAAAATATGAAGTAATTTATAACTATTTACAAGTTGATTGATTCATATTTACTATAAAACCCTCCATAAATACCAATATAACTGTTTTGTTATTACGTGATATAATTTTTCATATTACCGGTGGAGGTTATGAAATGAGAACATCTTTTTAATTTATTATTTTTTCCGAAACCCTATTGAAAGGTTATGAAATACTAAACAAACCGAAGGTATTACGTAAACATGTCGAGAATACTGCACAATCGTATGAGGTGAGTGGTGTCTATCTAACCTTCGTTTCTGACCTATGACTTCTTTTAGTATTTGTCGCCCTAGTACTTTTCCCTAAGAAATCGTCGCTATATTCTAAGGCTCGCATATTAAACCTTCATTCGGCGTAATAGCAGTTATATTAAGCTCTGCAGTGCGTAATGCAACATGTTATGAGACTCGACCTTGACAATTTGCTGACCTAAAACCTAACTGCCAAATAGTACTTACCTACTGGATTGTTTATTGATTTAGGTACGCATTATACGCGTACACAGTGATTTGTTAACAAAACTAAAAGAAACTTATGATCCAAGTCAATATTGCTCCCGTACTGATATTCTCCCTTGCTATTCTCCCTTGATATTCTCCCTTGATGGTATTGATCATGTTTGGTTTGAGCTATGTATTAGTTATTATGCATATATCTTTGATTTATCTTGCACTATGTTAAAGTACTTACCTACTTTAAAGATACCATGTGTGGAAGTCATAATATTAAAACATACTGTAGAAAATTATTATATGAGTGAGATTCAATTATTAAAACCAAAAATCCTACTCATTGTCATATGACACACTTATGTACTCCCATTACTATAGAAAACAAAATTAAATTATAAATTGCAATGAAAAACTGAAAATTTTAATTTTACTTATGTTGCAATAATTATATAAATTCCTATTTCCAGAGCATCATTAAGAAAATCACAATGGACAATCGTAGACAAACGAGCAGTCGCATTCTCTGTCTGGACAGGCCGCAGTGTACTCCTCCACAAGCCTATAAACACGAGTCACATCCAGCGGAGGAAATATGGCATGCTGGTGGCACGAGCTGTGCGGGGGCTGCTGAAGGTCCGGTATCTAGTGCTGGGAGGAGCCGTTGGTGGAGGCATGACTTTGAATAAGGTTAGTTTAGTTTGAAAGTTTATACATGCTGTTGATTTGCATCCTCGTCAAATTTCAGGAGGTTGTCATAAAAGACATAAATAATCATTTGAAGTACGGTAGGGGGCAATTACTAGTAAGCGCTGCTTTTTTTTTGTTGTAGAAATTTAACAGTATTTCAGAATTAAACCCTTAATTCGATACAAATAAAACAGAATCACCCGACTATGCACACAGCGACAATGCATGCAGCTGCCATGTAATTCCCCGGCCGGCCGGCGGCCGTCGGGCCGCCGAGCGATGACCGGTAGCAATAATTTTACCTAATTTTATTTCGAAAATCACCTACATTATTGTCATAAATTTCACTTGATAATTAACTCATTTTTGAGCATCATTGGAATACGGAAATCTTACTAATGACAGTAATACTAGTGCGCCAAAGAAAAGTTCACTGACCTGTTATCAGATGATTAATAATATCCTTCAAGCTAAAGTTTTCGTAGTGTTTTTGTTTTTATTTGTGGATTAAATTGGTTGATTTGAAACTTTCCTTCCTACTTAACGGGCTTAGGACCGGCAATAATCCTACCTTTGTTGGTGATCGATCTACTAAGTCTAAAAATGTTTTCTACGTTTGATGGAAATGGAAAGACGTTCTAGTTAAGTGTAAGGACGTGGTATACTTTCGACTCTTAGGTATTATTGGCGTAGGTAGTTAAACATTTGAAATAACTTATTTACACTAATGAAATTGATTAAGCTAACAACGTATTTACAAAATGTACAAATAAATAAATTACCTACCTATGTTACCGGAGGTAAAGTTGCCACGTACTTAGGTAGTACGTACTGGTTTTCCTTCAGCTTAACAACACTAACACATTCGTTTTTAAAGTGTCGAAAACGACAAAATGTAATCCGCACGGCATTATCACCTGGGTGAATGTCTTGTGCCTTGGGGTAGTGGAACGGGTGTTGCAGTTCACGCTTCAGTATGCGCAACACTGGTGTGGTGCATAGCAGCCAGCATGACGCTGTGAAGGGGGTTCCCGATCGGGAAACATTTCCCGACGGACATCTCCACCGCGGACCATCTCCACCAGCTCGACATTTGAATTGAACACTTTGAACCTACGTCTCAACGATGTACCGAGAAGCGGAATTCGCAAAGCGCACGAACGCTGCGGCGATTTCAATTACACTGTTAGTTCCGGGGCAGCGGGGGCGTGGCTTAGGGTGCGCGGGAGACTAAGTACCCGGATCGCCTCACTGTGATTGGAGGATGGGATTGATTACCTACGAATTTATCGAATGATAGATTCTCATCCGCATTTGAATGTGTGTGTACGTGAAAGCGCGGTTATAGGGCTAGTAACAGACGGGCCGCGTTTAAATACGGCTGGTTCACACTTACGGATTTCCGTAAATAAGAAAAAAAAATAAAAAAAATACCTACCCATTTTATTGTTGATTTGGGTCGAGAATCATTAGCATAATGACGTCCTTGAATTTGACTAGGATGCAAATCAACAGCCTGTATAGTCTGCCTTATGATTGCTTTACCATCTTTAGGCTTTATGATAATTTCACGGTCAGTAAAATGTCAAGGTCTGTTTTTTGCTGTATGATCAATGTGACAGTTAGCTTCTACCGTATTAAAGTTTTTATTTACTGGAAGTTTTTGTCAAAAGTGGCAAAGCAATTATGAAGTTGACTATACAGAATAAATAAAACAATTTACAGTCATTGAGTATTCTTCCAAAGCAGTAAAATCGTATTTCTGAATGCAGCTGATGCAGTGCCTGCACCATAACTTTGTGTACATCATTTTCATTTCTGTAGAGAAGTATTGAATTTAGTTTCTATTGGTCGCAGTCAGGTGAATACCTGGCTGGGGCAGGGAAAAATATATAATGATGTTAAAAATATTCCAGAGACATTTGCATTTAATAAAAAGCCTATATAACTGAGGAAAAGCTCACAAAACCTGCCAGACAAATAACACCTGTCCATTTCAATGCCGAAACCTGGTCCCAATTACTTGTCATGGCGCCTAGTATATCTAGTCTTCTAATTACTGTAAATACTTATCTCCTGTAACCACAGACTTTAGTGTTTGAGATTCAATAATATTTCCATTAGTACAGGCACAAATAATACACTTTTTTCTGTAATGTTAATTTTTTTCTTGAAAATTTGCTTTTGTGAACTTAAAATGCCTTTTTCTGAAATAATAAAAATATTTATTTTAACAAAAAGCCAGTTTTTTTTTCTTCTTCATGTTGCTGGCACGACTATTTTAAATCTTGTTTTCCCAAAACTTTGCCACTTCCACAGCGTTGTCTGTGGCAGCACAGAGGTCACTTTGACTGCATGTTTTGGGACACAAAGGGGAGGATAGGAGGTGGCGCATGGTTTGTGACACACAGAGGAGTAACCCAAGGATATTTAAAATAATACTGAGAAATGAATTCATATTGCTAAGACATGGGGATTCAAATTCAAATTCAAGAGTAATTTATTCTGTGCATGACTTACAGTTAACTGAGCTCACTATTGTTTTATGAAGTCTCTTCCTACTTCTCTATAATATTCTATGTGATAATATAAACATATTTATTTTATCATAATCTAAACAATGTGTCGTAGATAAATTGAGGCAGCCCCAGTAATGTTAATGATCCAAATAAAAAATTTTTTTGCAAACATGCTGTACAGTGGATTAAAATTAAAACTTTGAAACAGCCTGTAAATAAATTACACTACATAATATCATCTGTTGTCAGAAGCCTGATAGTCTGACAACCAGTCTTACCAAGGGATCTCATATTACCCAGTAACTGGGTTGTGGAGGTCATATAGGTAGCCACTCTATGTAAAACATTGGTATTCAGCTGCATACAGTTATAGGCTTGAAGCCGACCCCAACATAGTTGGGAAAAAGCTAGGCAGATAATGATGATCTAAGTAATGTTTGTTGAAGTATTAAGTCGACCTCGTAATTGCATTACCTCTTTTGACAACAGTTCCCAGTAAATTGAAACTTGACCATAGTTTAAACTATCTGTCACATTGATCTTGTAGTTTTATGACCTGCAAGTGTCCTTCTAGCTTAGGGTGATAAAGCAATTACAAGGTCGACTCATTATCATTCTCCTGTCCTTATCCCAATTTATTTGAGGTCGGCACCACATACCTTTTTTTTTCATACTTCTCTATTAGTCGTCATCTCGGTAGTCACGCCCATACTCACCAAAAGATATGATTATGATAATAAACTCCAACTCCCCTGTTAAGTTGGTTAAAATCAGCACTATCTTCAATGATAATAAAAGTTCTCATTGAGAAAAATAAAAAACAAATGAATTGAAATTCTCTTTCCTTGACATTTCAAAAGGGCTTGTGTTTAAACACCTACCAGATAAGTACCTATTTTACTAACAAAAAAATCGAAATACCTTTATCCATCTTGGTAGGTTCAAAAATTATTTTGGTGAGCATTTAAATTGTACCCTTTCAAAAGTATTGAAATAAATGCTTTGAGTTTCGTTCTTTTCAGAAATACGCAGAATGGAAAGACGGTCTACCCGACATGGGCTGGCTGAACGACCTGCTTCCAGACAACGAACAATGGGATCAGTTCACCACAACCCTCATCAACGCCAAGGCGAAGATCGGAGACAACTTCCAGATAGGTCAGTTATATGAATGTTGTAGATGATTCCACGGCAATCAAACAAGCATTTACATATTTACAATATTTTAGTCACTTATTCCACTGCCGACGAGGAAGCGCTAGCTATCGACTATTAGGCTATAGAATTTTTAATGCAGTGTAAATGTTAAATTACAAGTCACGCAACGAGTTATGAGCGCTGACCTTGAAAAAATCAAGCGAAACAAACCCTTATTACTAGGACATAAGGGTTTGTGACGTTTGTTTTCTTCAAGGTCAGCGCTCATAACTCGTTGCTTACACTGTAAATTGGTTTGGTTTATTGGTAAAACAAGTTTAGGTATAAGTAAACAAAACTTTTATGATTGGATCCCATCCTCCTTTTAGGCAGATAGTGCCTGTATTAGGTTAGCGATCAGCTATTAGTATCCCAACCTGTTACCATGGATATTGGAATCAGCACAGCTCAAAAAAACCAACAATAGATGTAGATTCCATGTCAGTAAAAGAGATACATACTGGGTGGCTCAACGACGCGTAACCTGTTAGGGGCTGTTCATTACATAAGGCGATTTGAGGGGGGAGGGGTCTAAACTAATCTTGTTTTTTTCTTACGTGGGGATGGGAGGGGTCTTGATTGTTCTTACGATCTCAAAAATAAGCAAAAAGGAAGTTTTTAATTTTTTTTTTCTTTGCAATTTTGGTAGGTACTGATTGAAAGGGGCGGAAGGGTTCATCCAAGTCTTATTTTTTCTTACGTAGGGGGAGGGGAGTCAAAAAGTGGTCAAAATTGTCTTATGTAATAAAATTGGCTTATGTAATAAAATTGGCTTATGTAATAATTGAACAGCCCCTCACCATGGATTCAATATATGATTCTGAACCTGTGTTAAAAATTTTCGTTGGTTATTAAAAAAATAATTTGCTGTTCCATACATTTGACCGCGGTAATAGCACTTTTTTAAGACACAACATTTTTAGGGTTCCGTATCCAAAGGGTAAAAACGGAACCCTATTACTAAGACTTCGCTGTCTGTCCGTCTGTCCGTGTGTCTGTCACCAGGCTGTATCTCAAGAACTGCCATAGCTAGACTGTTGAAATTTTCACAAAGTATGTATTTCTGTTGCCGCTATAACAACAAATACTAAAAACAAAATAAAATAAATATTTAAGGGGGGCTCCCATACAACCAACGCGATTTTTTTTGCCCTTTTTTGCTCGATATCAAAAATGGCAACAGGTAGGCACTTGAAATATTCACAAAATACTCAGTTGTATTTTAACTTTAATAATAAATAATAAAATTAAAATAAAATAAATATTTAAGGGGGGCTTCCATACAACAAACATGTTTTTTTCGGCGTTTTTGCCTTGTGGTACGGAACCCATCGTGTGCGAGTCCGACTCGCACTTGGCCAGTTTTTTTTTTTTATAATCGACGTAATATTTCTACGCTAAGGGGTCTAAAATCGTGTGCTCAATTCATAGTTACAGTCTGCTAAATAATAACAGCCGCACAGGTCGATCGATCAGGTTAAGCCACGCTTGCCGCGGTTGGTCTGTGGATGGGTGACCATCTTTACATACCGAGACCTCTCCGTGCCTCGGAAAGCACGTTATAAAACGTTAGTCCCGGCTGTCATTCGTGGATCTTTGACAGTCGTTACGCGTAGTCCGAAGTCCGAAAGTATGACAACCAGTCTTACCAAGGGATATCGTATTACCTAGTAACAGGGTTGTGGAGGTCAGATAGGCAGTCGCTCCATGTAAAATACTGGTATTCAGCTGCATCCGGTTAGACTGGAATTCGACCCTAACATAGTTGGGAAAAGGCTAGGCAGATGATGAGTTTGCGCGGTCGATGGCCCACCCTATTTATATCTATTTTACTGACACAGGATCCACCCCTTACATTAGTAAGGGGGTAAGTGTGGATCCTGTGTCAACGTATTCAGGTGAATAGTTACACACCGATACCTCTCTTTCAGTCGTCATTAATTTGACTTTCGAAAGAAGACGTCAAAGCGTTGTGTAACTATACAGACGCTATATAACGTTTATTAGTAAAACGGTTTTTGTACAGACGCCAGCAGATCAAGCTACCCGAAACTGTCAAATTTTCCCAATCAAACTTGAACCTTATGCTGTGGCGATAAAGTTAAAAATCTATTAAAGAAATTTGACAGATTGTAGTAGCTTGATGTGCTGGTGTCTGTACGTTACTTGAGCGAGAGAATACTTAGTCATAGCTAGCCGCTTCCCTGGCGGTGGTGAGACGGGGTAACTAAACTGCTTTTGCATATTGACTGACAAAGATAGTAATTATTTTTTTTATGAAAAGACAAGAAAAGCCTATAAAAACCTACAGCATAGAGAGATTTGTGACTATTTCTTAGTAAGTAGTAGAAAGCAGTAAAATATTTGATCATTTGAATTGATTAATTCTTTAGTATTCATTGTCAGCCATCATGTAAATGCAGTGTCATTTTTAATTTTCACTACATGGTTAGTGTGTGGTAGATTTCATATTTTTACTGGTTTTCTGTAATGTGGGGTTTTGCTAGACACTGATTCCAGTCTTGGTTTGTAAGTTTTGTTCACACCGACAATGTGAGTAGATTTCTTTATCTAATAATCCATATTAATATTATAAATTCGAAAGTAACTCTATCGTCTGTCTGTACGTTACCTTTTCACGCCTAAAATACTGAACGGATTTTGATAAAATTTGGCAGAGAGATAGATTGCATTCCTGGGAAGGACATAGGACAGTTTTTATCCCGATACTCCCAAGGGATCGACACTTATGCGGGTGAAACCGCGGGGCGCTGCTAGTGATAATATAAATACGAAATTAATTTGATGATTTTTTGTTGGGACCGCAATTAGTGTAATTTGACCCTCTATCATATGAAATATTGAATTTTGGGGTTTTGAAAGCCTACTTCAATCCAACACTCAAGTAAACTAAAACATGTTTTGAGTAAGCATAGTGTAGTTAACTTTCTTTCCTTCCCTAGAACAGGCTTATGCTCTGCAGTGGGAGTACAGCTGAGGTCCTGGTTTCGATTCCCGGGTTGGGCAAAGTATTATTTGGGTTTGTGATGGCTATAGGCTCGCCCCTTATTACATCGGACATAAACAACTGGTGAAATCTGGGAGTATATAGAAGCTAGTTGCGCGGTAAACTTTGCTTGCGCGATGTAGGATTTTGCGTGACGTCAGTATGAACCGTAGTTCGCATGTGGCGGTGTAGATGCCGCCACAGTACGTTAGGTGCACACCTGCCCAGCCCTTCGGGGAACGCAGGCGTGTTGTAACGTGTCAACGGCAGCAGTATATAAGCTGAGAGGACCGTATATCGTTAGGTGTCCCACTGACGCTGTCGGTGCACATAGATCCGAGGCTGCGCGATGCCGGGCTCGCTCGGGCTGCCGAACTGCGCGAGTGGCTGGCGCAGCGGTACGAAGACGCAGTGGCTGCAGCCGCAGCTAGTAACGCAGCTGGTATCGGTATGTTTATCATGTAGTATGTGTTTTGTGCAGTACAATCATCTTATGAAAACGTTGATCTTTTTTTTTTTGGAATAAGTTTCGGTTTGCTAGAAGAGCTGTGGTCGTCATATAGTTCCGTAATTTACCGGCGAATGACGTCACTGAAATTTTGTTTATGAAAGTAAGTTGGTGTGTTTTCGTAGTGGGCATTTTTTGACACCGTAAAGACCAACACCTCTGGCGTCATTTTCATGACGGCCTTCACAGCGGCCACCGCTTTTCTAGAACTGATAGCTTTAATCACATTAAACTCATTAGATTTTCGAATCATGTAAGGTTCTAAGTTTGATCAAGGTTTTCATAGGCCGATTGTACATACCTGGTGTGTTTTAATAACAATATTTATGTAGTTTTTTTTGTAGACTATGGCTTAGACAATCATCTGCAAACAGTTTTGCGACACACTTAAATGTGGTTGTGTTGATCGTCAATCGTTAAAAGACGTGTAATTTATAAAAAAAAAATGTTAGTAAGGCTTTTAGAAATGTCTCTACCACAGATATCTATAGATATACCTAGATAACGCAAGTATCACGAACTGTATGAAAACCAAGCGTGCCATTTTTTGACTACCTACTATGACGTCACAAGCTCGCGCTCTCGCTCACACTTACTCAGCCAGCAGTACACAGGACTGAGCGCGAAAGGGGAGGCTTACGATTTGTAATCGTAAGCTGGTGCAATTTTTGGCAGGCAAAGTAGTTGCTCTTGCGTTATCTCGGTATATCTATATCTGTGGTCTCTACTATGAAAGCGCCAAAATTCCTACTTTTTTCGCGCTCTTTTCTGTCAGAGTCCCAAAAGTCTTAACAAGGTGGTATCGTGTTGCCCAGTAACTGAAGTTCATTATTATGAACAACTTTTACTATGGGACCAAACCTGAAATCGCGAAATAAAAATCAGCTGTTCCCTACATTTTAACGAGTTATACGAACATAGTACAGGCAACAGCTGGTTTTTTTTCGCGATTTCAGGTTTGGCCCCATAGTAAAAGTTGTTCATAATGATGAGTACCATGACCTCTTAAAAGGTTGTTAATGTTTTACTAATAACCCTGTATACGACTTATAAATGAGTTATTATTAAATAAATTATAATATATTAAATGAGTTATTTAAATGACTTATACGATTTTTCTAAAACATTATATTCTACAGTACCCATGTCTAATACAAGATGTAATTCTTCAGACCAGCCCCAGAAGATCGTGAACAACCTACAGAGCAGGCCGGCGCCCTCTGCCAGCCGCGCTGGTGGCAACGAAGATGCGACCACTTACGGTGAGACAACCCTACTTGTTTCGTTATATTAATAACTAGGTTCCTAATCTTCCCAAAGAACTCACTCTCCAAATGTCATGTCTCTAGGACCAGCGGTTTACACTGTGCGTTGATATATCGATCAGTCAGAATTTTAAATTATATATATGCGGGGCCCGTGGCTAAATAATAACAGCCGCACAGGTCGATCGATTAGGTTAAGCTACGTTTGCCGCGGTTGGTCTGTGGATGGGTGACCATCTTTACATACCGTGACCCCACCGTGCCTCGGAAAGCACGTTAAGCCGTTGGTCCCGGCTGGCATTCGTGGATCTTTGGCAGTCGTTACCGGTAGTCAGACGACGGAAAGTCTGACAACTAATCTTACCAAGGGGTATCATATTACCCAGTAACTGGTCTGTGGAGGTCAGATAGGCAGTCGCTCCATGTAAAATACTGGTATTCAGCTGCATCCGGTTAGACTGGAAGCCGACCCCAACATATTTGGGAAAAGGCTAGGCAGATGATAGATGGCTAGGCCGCCACCGCCACTGTCCCCGTCGTCGTCTGCTTGTCCTGCGTGTGATTCATCGCACAGCGTATAGTTATCACATATTTCGAGGATACATTTAGTGAAGCTTTGGCGGACCGGCTTACTCAGTGGCATATTTGTTCGGTGTGGTCGCCTGTTCGAGTCCCACGAATTGCATTATTTTTATTTTTTATTTTTTCTTTTCTGCTTTTTTGCGAATTATGGCAGGGAAAGCAGTGCAGTGGGGTTGCTGCTCTGATAATACAGTCTTAGATGGGACATCTATAAAATGCTCTGCCTGTGGAAAGTTTTACCACTACGGCTGTTTGCTCATTGAAGATCCGCCCAATGATGTAAGCGCTTGGAAATGTTCGACATGTCTGAGCTGCACGCCAGTAGCGTGCAGGGACGACTCAACTCCAGCACGAAGTATCCCCACAGGTAGAGGTTCCAAAAGGCAAGCTATTGGTTCTCCCTCTCCTCCCACCTCGCTAAATGACGTAGACGAGCTTCGCTGTGTTATTAAACAAGTTATTAAAGACGAATTTAAGGAGATGTTGGCTGTGTTTAATAACATTATTGTCAGCACTATTAACCAAGAATTGGACCCAGTTAGGAAGGAAATGCAAGGAATTGTTGAGTCGGTCTCCTTTATGAACAATACATTTGAAGACATGAGGAAGGAACAACAATCGTCAAGGGAAACAATAAAGAAATTGGAAATCAAGAATGCAGAGCTAATGACCACTGTCGATGACCTTAGCGAAAGACTTAACAACCTGGAGCAGCAGACCCGTTCCAATAATATCGAAGTGCAATGTGTGCCGGAGCATAAAAATGAAAATTTGGTCAGCACTGTTTCCCAATTAGCGCGCGTCGTAAAATATGAAATAAATGAAAGAGACATATTAAAGTGCACACGTATCGCTAAGGTTAACCCGTCGAGTAATCGCCCTCGTTCCATAATTGTGCAACTAGCTTCTCCTAGATTGAGGGAACAGATACTAGCAGCAACCATAAATTACAACAAACTCAACCATCAGGAAAAGCTAAACTGTTCCCACCTTGGTTACGGTGGACCGAAAACTGCTGTTTATGTTACTGAACATCTGTCCCCAACGAACAGAGCCCTTCATGCAGCTGCAAGGACTAAAGCCAAGGAGAACGGCTACAAATATGTCTGGGTAAGGAGCGGTAGAGTATTTGTGCGAAAAACCGAGGGTGATGAGTCTATTCTAATCAAGAGTAAGAATTCCCTGAGTAAAATTGTCTAGCAAGGTTTTTTTTTTTTTTTTTTTAGTTATAAAGTTATTATTGGTTGATTCAATGCATGTTCTTTTGTACTTCAACTTATAAAATTCAAGGAAATTCTAATTTATTATCAAAATTGTAGAGGCTTGAGAACTAAAACGAGTATGTTTTATTGTAATTTATGTAGTATGAATTACGATGTTGTGATATTGACTGAAACCTGGTTAAACAGTAATATCCTGAGCAGTGAGCTTTTTGATGATCGTTATGAGGTCTACAGACGTGATAGGGAATCGACCGGGTTTCACTGCAATAAAGATGGGGGCGGCGTGTTGATTGCTGTTAAGAGAACTTTCAATTCCGTGCGTATCGACCGCTGGCATAGCAGCTGTGAGGACCTCTGGGTCACAATGAATTTAAATACTTCTAGTCAATTTGCTCTTTGTGCTGTCTACTTGCCTCCACCGGTAACTCTTCTAACGCTTGATCATTTTATTGAACACTGCAACAAAGTGATAGATTCTATAGATATGCCTATCTGTATTGTGGGAGACTTGAACTTGGGTAAAATTGACTGGGACTCATTAACATTAAACAATTCTCTTCCTAAAACTTGCCAAAACCTGCTGGATTTCATAAATGTTAATCAGTTGGTGCAGTATAATCGTGTGAAAAATTGTTCAGGCCGTATTCTGGACTTAGTAATGTCCACAATGCCAGCATGTTCAGTAAGCGAGTCTATCTGTTCTCTCACCGGAATTGATATACTGCATCCTCCTCTTGAGGTAACTTTTTCACTGGCGCGGGGTCATAACTTGCCACACAACGCTAACAGTAGACCCAACTTTTATAAAGCAAATTATGCAGAAATTAATAAGTACCTTTTTGAACTGAACTGGAACGAGCTTCTTCAACATACACACGATGTAAACGAATTGGTTACAATATTCTATAGACATCTGCGTGACGTTATTACTAAATTCGTACCCAACTGTAAGCCAAGGAATGGCCGACATCCACCATGGTTTGATAAACGTTTAATTAAATGTTTAAAAGAAAAAAATAAGTTGAGAATACGTTTTAAAAAATATAAAAATCCTATGGATGAAATTGAGCTTAAATTGATTTCTAAGCGATGTGAAAGTTTTGCCATACAATTGTATAACGATTATGTAAGGAAACTAGATAATGACATTAGAACCGACCCCAAACGCTTGTGGAGTTATATTAAAGCCAAACGCGGAGGGTCTAGCGCCTACCCGCTCACTATGACTGACGGACAGGTCATAACTTCTGATGGCTCTGAAATCTGTGATCTCTTCGCTAACCACTTTTCGAGCGTGTACATATCTGACACTGATACAGATAATAACTACTATTCAAGTTTTCTTCAAGAAATTTATAACAATAGTCAGGGCTTGACTTCCCTAGAAATAGAACGCGATTGTCTACTTAAGAAACTGAAATCAGTTAACATCGGAAAAGGATCCGGTCCCGATGGCATTCCCCCGCTATTTATTCGTAATTGTGCATTAGCTCTGGTATCCCCTTTATTAATCATTTACAACGCGTCTCTGGCCTTAGGAACATTTCCGTCAGAATGGAAAAAGGCTAAGGTAGTTCAAGTACACAAGTCGGATAAGAAGGACTCCATTGGTAACTACAGGCCCATTTCAATTCTTTCTACATTTGCTAAGATCTTTGAATCTTCTATTTGCCCACACATCCAGCAACATTTTAAAATGTACGTTAGCAACTGTCAGCACGGGTTCGTAGCTTCAAGATCTACAGCTACGAACTTGGTAGCTTTTACTGAGTCTCTAATTCAGACTATTGACGAAGGCAAACAACTAGATGTTATTTACACCGACTTCAGTAAAGCTTTTGACAAAATGCCTCATTCCATCCTAATAAAAAAGCTTGAGGCATACGGTATAGCTGGACCTTTGTTAAAGTGGTTCAAATCGTATCTTTCTGGGCGCGAGTTCTATGTCGTTGTTAACGGTTATCAATCTACAACACGAATTATCACCTCTGGCGCTCCGCAGGGATCACATTTGGCTCCAATACTTTTTATTGTATTTATAAACGACCTTCCCTTATGTCTACAATTTTCCGAGCCTTTTATGTACGCCGATGATTTAAAATTGGCACGTAAAATTGAATCATCAAAAGATAGTGAGCTCCTGCAACGCGATGTTAACCAAGTTGTCGAATGGTGTCGCAATAATAATATGCAACTGAACTCGAAAAAATGTTATCATACAAGATATACGCGGAACATTAACTACATCAAAACTGAGTACTTCATAAACCATGACAAGGTCCAGCAAGTAGAAGTCATAAGGGACTTAGGAGTACTCTTTGATAGTAAAGTAAGCTTTGTACCACACATCGAAAGTATTATTAAGAGATCATCCAAAATGGTAGGATTCATAATTCGCAACACTAAAGGTTTTCGCAAGACTGGCACGAAAGTAATGTTATACAACAGTCTCGCGCGTAGTATTTTGGAGTATTGTAGCGTTGTATGGAGGCCTCACTTCGCCACCCATATTCTGAGGATCGAGCGGGTACAAAAGCGCTTTATGTGGCATCTAGTTTTTTGTGAAAGGAAACACAAGTCATTACCCTCATACAACTCCCGTCTGCAACATTTCAGAATGCAACCCTTATCAGTACGCAGAGATGTCGCGGATGTTTTATTTTTATTTAAACTGTTGCGTAACAAAATTGACTGTCCGGATTTACTTAGCCTAATTAGATTTCGGGCGCCATCTAGATATCCTAGGAAAAGCATAACGCCTCTGTGCCCGCCATATCGTAGGTCTGTACTTGGTGCAAACTCTCCAATACCTAGGTTATGCAGGATCCTCAATAGCTGTAGTGACTTGTTGGATGTACACCACGCCAGTGTAAGTGTGGTTCATAAAGTAATTTTGTTAAACGATCGTACGACACACTTGTAGGGATATTGCTGTTTACATTTTGTTTTTTTTTTTTCGATTTGTTGTTTTTTTTTTGTTTTTATTACACAGTAACTTTCCTTAATTGATACTCAATTCTCGTTGCTATTGTTAGTTTAATTTTAATTGTATCATTTTTGATGAAATAATTTTTGTTTATTGAATCCGGTTGTTTACTTTTGTTCTGTTTTTTTTTTTTTTTTTTTTAATATTAATGAGTAGGTATGCCTTAATGATTTGTTTTGTGTTTGTTACAGAATTAGATATTTTATAATATTTTATCTTACCACAGTTAGTATTTTGATTGTTTTTGTTTAATATCTTTGTAAATGGTCAATGTAATTTATTTTATTTTAGTCTAACTTATAATCTAATTTTCATATCAATTATCAATTATTATTTAATTTTATCTTGTTTACCTAGTCGTTTATAGATCTAATTTATTAATTTAATGTTCACATTTTATTCACTTGTATTCAAGAATCTGTCGTAATTTAATAACTAATGGTCTTGCCACTGTTTTTTGTGCTAGCGGTGTTAACCTATAATTAATTGTTGCACCCGCAATTGTATCCTATTATAAATAGTAAGCTGCTAATGTGTTGGTGTAAGCAATTGTTGGTTATCCTAAATAAATAAATAAATGATGATGGACATTACAAGTGTCTTACACATTTTAGGTTACTGCTAATATATCTTACTACCATTCTTCTCTCCTACAGAGAAACGCGTACACGCGTTACAAGAGGAAGTCCTGGCGCTGCAAGCTCGATACCAGCGCGAGTTGCAGCGCCTTGAGCAGGAGAACAGGGAGTTGAGGCAGCAGAACATGCTGCTGAGGCAGGGGAGACAGCCTTCTGCTAGGAAGATGAAGGTAAGCTTACACGTTTATTTATTTCGTAATCAATTCATCATCATCATCATTTCAGCCGAAAGACGTCCACTGCTGGACATAGGCCTCCCCCAAATAGGGGGGGTTTGCCATAATCGCCACGCTTGGCAGGCGGGTTGACGATCGCAGTATGGTATGACCCTTAGTCGCCTTTAACGACACCCACGGGAAGTATGGGGTGGTGCTATTCTTTAAGTCCGGCACCACACAGACAGACGTATTCAATTATATTTACTATAAATCTCTCATTTAAAATTAAAACATCATTCTGTCACCTTAAAACGGTTGATAGAAGCGGAACTATGTTTTAAATTACTTTTAGCGCTAAACGCATTTAGTTATTTGCGGTGTAAGAGCGAAGATACATTAAAGAAAACTGACACCCCCAACGGGACGCTGCAACCTCGTAGCAAGCGCATTGAACACTCGGTGCTTTGAAATCATAGCGGTGCGACGATGCACCGCACCGGCAACGCCCGTGTACTCTTATTTAAAAAAAAGGGAATGGCCTTGGAGGGGGAGAGGTTGGCGCAGCAATAAATGATTGAGTAACTGTTAAAGTAAAAGTAACTGTTTCTTCTCTGCTGACTCTTGCACTGGACAGTGCTATCATATGCACAGTCTCAACTGGGGAGCTGTAGCAGGTCGTTAACATGCAGCAGAAATAGAGTCAGAAAGAACAGACCCCTGAGGAACACCGGCATTAATAGCCATATGATCCGATAAGCAGTCATCTATGACCACTCTGATCGAACGCTCACTCAGGAAGTCAGAAATCTAGGTGCAAAAGTCAGCAGGGATTCTGAATGCGGGAAGCTTACCCAATAGACTAGCATGGCAGACCCTTTCAAAAGCCTTACATATATCAAGCGACACACACCCATTGCTAAAGTTGTACAATGACCGCCTTTTCAGGTTTTCTATTATACCTTGTACAATATATTATCTTTATTTGTTTCTAGCGCTCTCTAATCGACATGTACTCAGCAGTACTAGACGAGCTGTCGGGTTGGGACGCGGGCGAGACGGACCGTCTGCCGCGCGTCGTGGTGGTGGGAGACCAGTCTGCAGGGAAGACGTCCGTGCTGGAGATGATCGCGCAGGCGAGGATCTTCCCCAGGGGAGCCGGGGAGATGTGTACCAGGTATGGTACACTAGTGCTGGACAATTGTACTCTAAAATCGTCTTGATATTTACTACTTTTTCCAAAGCCAAATAAATTTATCCAAGGAATAATTTTGAATTTTTGACTGTTCTTCCATACAGAATCTGTCAGACGTCAATTTTATTCCACGAATAAGAATTATCTGTCGATTGAAAAATCTGTCCTAAGTAGAATGAATTTACCAATCAAACTCAGTTATGTAAGTACTTGCTATCACAAACCAATTTGAAATGTCAGCCATTCTTGATTCTGAATGATCTATTTTGTGAAGAAAATAATCTGTGTACAGACGCCAGCACATCAAGCTACTACAGTCTGTCAAATTTCTTCAATAGATTTTCAACTTTATCGCTACAGCATAAGGTCCAAGGTTGAATGGGAAAATTTGACAGTTTCGGGTATTTTAATGTGCTCGCGTCTGTACAATAACCCCGAATATATTTTGTATTGAATATAAATACACCCAGTCAACATTTATTTAATGATTAGTTCGAAAACTACACTATGTTTGGCAAATAAATTGGTGATCACAGTTTGTTTATGAAATATAGAAAATTCAAATTCATAATCTTTATTTCGAAAGAAGACTCATACAGAAAAATTATGGACATAATTGAACTTTTTTTTAGTCTACCCTGAGCAAATGCCTCTCCCGAATCCTTGCAAGCATTCTTTTGCAGGCTTAGTGTCTAAACACACTATGCCGAAGTTACGCGACCGAAGTTCGGCAAGATTACGCCCGCAATGCTATTTAACGCAACGTAATTTCGGCATAATGTGTCGTCAGTAATTCAAATAGCATTGCAGGCGTAATCATGCCGAACTTCGGTCGCGTAACTTCGGCATAGTGTGTTTAGACACTTAAAGATTCATCACTTCAGTCGAAAGACGTCTCACTTCACATCACTTCAGGCCTCCCCCAAGCACCTCCACTTCGACCGGTTATGTGCTTCTCGCATCCAACGGGTTTCTGCGGCCTTCACAAGGTCGTCAGACCACCTTGTGGAACCTTTGGGCTTAAAGATTATTCATATTTATTTACAGAGCTCCAGTGAAAGTAACATTATCAGAAGGGCCGTACCACGTCGCTCAGTTCAGGGATTCGGCGAGGGAATTTGATCTCAACAAGGAATCTGATTTAGCCGATTTAAGAAAGTGAGTACCTTATAAATCTACTAGCTTAAATGTCGATCCCATGGGAATATCGGGATAAAAGTCCCTAAAGGGGAGGGGGATATAGGGGATGATAGTTTGTATGGGAAACCTGTTATTTCTTAAGTTAGGGATATGAAAATTCAAATTTATGCTTTTGGTAACAAATAATGAATTACGTATTTCATCGTTTTTCTAAAATGTTCCCTCAAGAGGGTAAAATAGGGGATGATTTTAAAATTCACATGTGATATTGACATTTTTGTGTACCTATTTTCAAGAGATGTATGCGGTTGGAAATATAGTCATAGTCCGTATCTGGAGGTGACATTTAGTCTTTATTTCATTAAAATATGGGCCCACTCGGTCAAAAGTTATCACTACTTGCAACGGTTTGGAATTGAGAGATCAGGTTTACCAGTGTGCTTGATAGACGGCGTTGTGCAAATGTCGCGATGTTGACTTTCCGTAGGATAGTGACCAATAGTAACCCTTATTCATGTAACTTATTAGTCGTGTTAGGTTGTCGTTCGTTTCTAAAAAAAATTGTTGTTTATTCTTAGATAGTTGAAATAATAATATTAATTGGGTTTTTATCCCGATAGTACGGTCCCGTGGCGGCCGTGGGATAATTTCCGACCTCCACGCGGGCGAAGCCGCGGGCAAAAGCTTAGCCTATACGTTAATCCAGGGTGTCAGCTACCTTCATACAAAATTTTATCAAAATTGATCCAGCCGTTGAGTGTGAAGAAGTAACAAGTAGATATTTTCGAATTTATAATATTAGTATGAATACAGAGTGTATCAGAAAATCAGAAAGGCATGGTCAAATTTAAAGGTGCTGAACAACTTTCTCCATGCTACCAAGTACCAACATCGTGATGCAGAAAAAAAATATCAGCTGTCCATACAAAACTTCAATACCTACTCGACCCTGTCTCTCGAAACTCGAAATGTATGGGACAGCTATTTTTTCGTGATTATTTTAGAGTTTCAAGACAGTTGATTTTTTTTTTCATTTTCGTTACTCCTCTTTAGGGTTCCGTAGCCAAATGGCAAAACCGGAATCCTTATAGATTCGTCATGTCTGTCTGTCTGTCTGTCCGTCTGTCTGTCTGTCTGTCCGTCCGTATGTCACAGCCACTTTTCTCCGAAACTATAAGAACTATACTGTTGAAACTTGGTAAGTAGATGTATTCTGTGAACCGCATTAATATTTTCACACAAAAATAGAAAAAAAGCAATAAATTTTAGGGTTCCCCATACTTAGAACCGAAACTCAAATTTTTTTTTTCATCAAACCCATACGTGTGGGGTATCTATGGGTAGGTCTTCAAAAATGATATTGAGCTTTCTAATATCATTTTTTTCTAAACTGAATAGTTTGCGCGAGAGGCACTTCCAAAGTGGTAAAATGTGTGTCCCCCCCCTGTAACTTCTAAAATAACAGAACGATAAAACTAAAAAAAATATATGATGTACATTACCTTATAAACTACCACCGAAAATTGGTTTGAACGAGATCTAGTAAGTAGTTTTTTTAATACGTCATAAATCGTAAACCACAATTTACCATTCATTCAATCAACTCAAAAATAAAAAAAACATTTAATTTCATAAACATAAACCTTATGCATAAACCCGGATGTTACGGAACCCTCGGTGCGCGAGTCCGACTCGCTCTTGCCCGGTTTTTTGTTTTTATTTATGTATTTTACAGAAAAATGTTAGAGATTTAAACGATCTTTAGGTATCAACCTATTTAATATTTATGTACTGAGAATGACGCAGAAGATCATAGTTTAATAATAAAAAAAAGAACTCACTAATGTCTATACAATTTTATGCATCTCCATTGGATGCGCAATTTTTACTAAAAAAAGAGCGTATTATGAGAGTAGGTAATAATTTAAAAAAAAACTTAACATCTAATAAAAGTTGCATCATTGTAGTGGAGTACGGGCACTGACAAGTCATTATTGTCGTGTTGGTACAGACGCCAGCACATCAAGCTACCCGAAACTGTCAAATTTTCCCAATCAACTTTGAACCTTATGATTTAGCAATAAAGTTGAAAATCTATTAAAGAAATTTGACAGTTTGTCAAATTCAGTCAGAGTGTTAGTTTGTTTGATCGTGTTCAGACTCATTGGTAGCCGCTAAAGCCGCTAGCATAATCAGCCTATAATGTTCCCACTGCTGGGACACAGGCCTCCTCTCTGTGAGAGAGAGTGGGCCGTAATCTACCACGCGGGCCCAGGACGGGGTGGTTGATATCACATGTCTTCGATTTTTGGTTCTAGGACATGCCGGTTTTACTGAAGATGTTTTCCTTCACCGTATTGAGAGCAGTGGTGATGAAATAATTTACGCAAACTAAAGCGCCTGTCTGGGTTCGAACCTACGATCAACAACTCGTAAGTCGCGGCTGTTACCTCTGGGCCACCACTGCTCTGCAAGGTATTTTAAAGTTAAAGAGATTTCGAAAGCAATAAAATTAACTTTTCCGAGTTTTATCTTATGGATAGGGGATAGGATTTTAGAGAATGCATTTAAACTTAACACATTGTCTGTGTGGTGCCGGACTTAAAGAATTGCACCACCCCTTACTTCCCGTGGGTGTCGTAAAAGGCGACTAAGGGTCTTACCGGAGAATGGGCAGCAGCGTTCTCTATTTATTCCACCATCATACCATACTGCGATCGCCAACCCGCCTGCCAAGCGTGGCGATTATGGCAAACCCCCCCAAAATTGGGGGAGGCCTATGTCCAGCAGTGGACGTCTGTCGGCTGAAACGACGATTTAAACTTATATGGCCATATTACAAAACAAAATTTATCTTTAGGCCCAGGTTTAAACCATCAAGCTATTTTTAAATTTCGAACTATAATCCGACGAAGCTAAAGTTCTTATTACAAAAACTGACGTTAAACCCGAGTCTAAGTTGTCAATTTTGCATTAAGAACTTTACGTTTGTCAGAATAAAGTTCAAAATAGAGTAACTGACTTGAAGGTTTAGACTAGGTCTAAAATTAGATCTCGTTTTGTTACGGATAAAGTTTGTCATTTCATGTTTTTTTGTTGCCCTAAAACACTCTAAATTAAAGAACTAAATAACGTTCAAAATCTAGGCTCAATCTCAGCGACAATTAATGTCAGAAACTTGTCAAAAATGTAAGGAAATTATTAATTGTTTTTATTTTTATTAAATTATTAATTTTTATTAAATTATTAATTATTTTTAAGAGATTGCGACTGAGATCAGAATGTGAAGTGAACATTCTTAAAGTTACGGGAATCGCCTTTCATATGTTTTTCACGAAACCCTAAAAATAATTTCACATCCGTGTCAAATCTATGGTATGTTAAACACCCAATTTGTCCATCATTACCATACCAATTAGCAAAATGTGAGAAACTGTAAAGACTCAGTGCTAATAATATCGTTATTATCTTTAATTCTGATGATAATAATGTAATTTTCTTTGAAAATGTTCGCGTGAGTAAATAGGGATCGTTATTGCTTGTTAGCGTCAAAAAATGTAATATGGACACATACAATTTGGTGATGCTTCCTTGATGCAATTCACGATCTTTGCGACCTACTTATAAGTTCCGGTTAACTTATCCTGCAAATAGTAGGTATTTTATTTGAACACTGTCGCATTTTTATATCTTCATGTATTCCGCAGGGTAAGAAAAATGCATATTTACATGGTGCTATTTATTTTCCTGTGGTACTCGTATACTATGTTGATACAACAATAATAGTCGCACTGTTTGTGTGTCAACAGTGTTTAGATAATGCAAGTCGTATGTTGCTTCAATTTTACTGAACGCTACTGGCACGAGACTTGCATCGTGTAAATGGGGCTTAATACCATACAATTAAACTTTATTATTATTTTTATTTATTAATTTATATACAGGGTTATTGGTAAAACATTAACAACCTCTTAAGAGGTCATTGTACTCGTCATTATGAACAACTTTTACTATGGGACCAAACCTGAAATTGCGAAAAAAAAACACTTGTTCCCTACATTTTGACGAGTTATACGAACATAAATGTAGGGAACAGCTGATTTTTTTTCGCAATTTCTGGTTTGATACCTTAATAAAAGTAATCATTAACAATCTCTTAAGAGGTCATTGTACTCATGTACAATGACCTCTTAAGAGATTGTTAATGCTTTACTAATAACCCTGTATATAAAAAAATATAAAATAATAATATTATAGACGCGAAAGTTTGTGAAGATGGATGATTTTTGTTACTCTTTCATGCAAAAACTAATAAACGAATTTGGATGAAATTTGGCACAAATGTGGTTTATAACCAGCATTAACACATAGGATACTTTTTATCCCGATATTCCCACGGGACCGTGACTAATACTGATGAAACGGTAGGGCGCTGCTAGTAGATAATAATTTGAGTCTTACCAATCTTAAGCAAATATAAATTCTCAAAGATAAATAATAATTATTCGAATTGATAGAAAAAACCTTTACAAAATAACAACTGCTTGAAATTTTCCATTCACAAAATTAATTGTCTACGTTAACTGAGGTGAACAACAATGTTCTATCCTTGAGTTGTTTTTTCTTGTAAATTCTAATTGTTAAAATGAAATGAAATTGTTCATTCTGTAAATAGGATATGAATTATAATATTAATATTAAAAAAATAAGATGAAGTCGACATTTCCTATCAGACTAATTCTGAGAAGAAATGGGTAAACAAACTCAAAGTCTCTTTTAATATCCAGACATAATCTTGGTCAGATTATTTGAAGCCAGTGAAAATTTGAACATGGGTATTATAAATTCGCTTTTCGTGTCTATCTGTGTGAACACGTTCGTTTTATGTGCGTCATCATTTCAGCCGATAGATGTCTACTGCTGGACATAGGTCTCCCCCAATTTTGGGGAGGGGGGGAAGTTTGCCATAATCGCCACGCTTGGCAGGCGGGTTGGCGATCGCAGTATGGTATGATGGTGCATAGAGAACGCTTCTGATGGTGGAATGCATAGAGAACGCTATATGCATAGAGAATGCTATGTGCGTAAAACATTAATATTACACTTACATACCAATAAAGAAATCTTGTTGTAGTGTCTCAATTTTTTGTCAAGTCTTAAAAGCCGTACCATCGCAGGGTCGCTAGTTGAATATACAAGGTGATCGGAAGTTGGATGCAAAGCTTTAATTGGAAGCGCTAAGGTAACCCGCGAAATTCAAATTTTCTTACTTTTATGCAATTTGCTGGTCAGTATTAAGGACGCTATAACATTTTTCCACGAATAACAGTGTTTTTCAGGTACCATTTTAACAAACTGGAGTCACAACTGCGAGGATATCTTGGTTTCAAATTAAAGATAATGTATTCATCTCCAGACTGGGCCCAAAGCAATTAAATAGCCCCATACAAAATTTTCACACAAATACGTTTTTACCATCACAATAATCGCAAAAAATTAAATATAAAGGAGTCTGAATAGGACCCAATATAGCTAAATCCAATGCATATTTTAACTTAAAAATAAGAAGATATTGTTGCCTATATATAATTCTATAAAGATAAGCTTAATATTTTGTAGATAAATAAATAACATTTCATTTATGAGAAAAATAAGAAACGCTCTCAAATTTCTCCATACATTTTCTACCCGCGGACACTTGCCAGTCGGTCATTCCGCGCTCAGACGCGCCCGTGGAAGCACGCCTATGTAGCTTTTTCGCAAAAAATAATTACGTTAAAATGTGAGTTCCGTTTTGTGTACTCCACAGTACGATGTTGATACTTTTTCGAACCGAAATAAACTTAAGTACGATTTTTGGAATTTGTTTTAGAAATAAATACTTAGTTGTAATTTTTTGTTTAATGGATGTAGATGACGGATAAAGACTATAAATATTTGTGTTAAAAAATTATAATCAAATAAAAATGACGGAAACTATTTTTTTTAGATATTCGATACTATAGTCGATTTTGGGGTGGTGATTACGAATATGATATCCATTTTTTTATTCAAGATGGCGAGTGTATTTTTAACCGACCTCAAAAAAGGAGGAGGTTGTATATTCGAGCATAACTCCGTCATATACGGACGGACGGATTAGCAAAATTCTTTCTTTGTTCGAAAGAGGTTTATTTCAAAATGGTCCCATTTAAATTTCGTAAAGATCTGATGATGATTTTCGGAGACAGACAACGGAACTCTTCAATAAATGCCAGCAAATCAACCGCGATTGCTGCTATCGCATATCTATGCATTGTTTACGCAATCACACATCATAACATCACGCCTGTACCCTCTAAAGGGATACGCGGATGTGTTCAGTAGCTTCCTGTCACTGATATTCACATAGCAAGTAGTGTTATATGCATTTGTGTGCAGTAGGTGGGTACAACTAAAAAGTGAAAAATAAAAACTTTTTTACAAAAAAAAACGATGTCCAAAAAAAAAACCACAAAGTAAAAAATAAATTTTTGTTTCTTGTTCTTTTTTTGGTTGAATGGATATACTTTCCAGGTGGTCAGGTCCATTGTCATTAAGTCAGGATCTAATGATGGGATCCTGGAGAAATCGAAGGAACTCTTCAAATATTATAGGCACACACACCTATAGCAATTTGGGTATTTTTTATAGTAATTCGTGGATTTGCTCTCGGAAAGCACCGTTTAGTGAAGTGGAACGGATGATGAAGACCACAGATGGCCACCGGAACTACTCAATAATAAGTATTTCACGGGTTGCGATTCGATTACTTTAATATGGTTGCTAAGCAACTTATGCTCGTCACAATGAGAATAGTAAAATGGAGCTGATAGGTCAATACCAGGAGAACTCCTCAACAATTAACGTCCCTGCTGCATTGAGAAAAGCAATATTTTGTAAAAGGCGATGAGCAAGTTGACATTAGCTTATTGTAAGTTAGATACATTATAAACAGACCCGACTAAAAAGCGAGAAATAAAAATTTTTAACAAAAAAAAACCGACTTCCAAAAAACACTACAAGGTGAAAAATAACTTGTAATTTCGGAAGTTGGTGGCAAAATACTAAATTACAGATCCATAGACACCAAGTTCCGAAATTAAAGTTATTTTTCACTTTGTAGTGTTTTTTGGAAGTCGGTCGGTTGTTTTATTTTGTAAAACAGTTTTTTTTAACTTTAATTTCGGAAGTCGGAGCCTTTGGATCCGCCAAAGACACCGACTTCCGAAATTAAAGTTATTTTTCACTTTTTGGAAGTCTGTTTTTTTTTTGTTACAAAGTTTTTTATTTTTATAAAAAATAATAACTCTCGCCCCAGTAAATAAAATACTTATCTAAGTACTGTTTACATAAGTGAATGATTATTTTTAAATATCACTACGAAACTCTACGACAACTCCCAGGCTAGTATTTGATTATGTAGGTAATGCTCCAACAATTGTCATCAAAAACAATATTTAAAAGTACTTACATCTTTTCAAACTAACAGCAGACTGAAGGATAAACGTAGATGTTCCTTGTAATACTAAAATGTTAAGGTCGTTTTTCGGCACCTACCTAAGTTAATGTACGTAATGACTGATGAACTTCAACAATACTATAAACGTGATTATCACACATAGTAAGTACTAATAACAGTTACCAAATTCGATTGCGAACTAACAACTAACTTTACTCAATAAATACCAGTAAAATTAAAAAATAATAACTTCAAGTACCAAGATTAGTTAAGTTACGTATAAAATCGAGCGGACAATGGGTTCAATGTGTGCGTGCGCGTAATGTTGTTGTGTTGCGTTTCAAATACCTAAACTTGAGCGAGTTCAAAATGTGATAGCGTCCTTAAGTTGTAAGTTGATTAAAATTCGCGACCGTAAAAAATATGTATTTACAGAATTATAATTATTAGGATCAGTAATACAACTTGTTAAGTTAGTATTTATTGTTAAATGATGTACATAACTCCAGCTTCTTCATATGTGATAAAACAATTCTATCTACCTATGCCAATATTTAAGGCATAATAGCTGCAATCAAAGTTCGCAGTCTTATTTTAGCTGCCACAAAAACTTCGTTAATATGAGTCGTTTAGTGTGCGTTAGCTGGAGTGACGTCACCCCAGCTGCTCATGTCAAGATGTGATGTCTCATGTTAAATGTCAAGATTTTTTATGGTTTGCTCTTGACTCTAGTCTAGGTCAGAGGTGACAGAGACAAAGTCGACGGTGGAGTGAGCTTACCCCCCTTCCTTTTGGTCGCCACAATGTTTCTGCTTTACTAGAACAGCACTGGGAAAAAGGGGTACCTAGGTTTCTTTAAAAAGTACTTTCCAAAATCATGATTTTTAATCGTAATATTTTTATTTTACCAGAGAAATAGAACTGCGCATGCGCAACAGCGTGCGAGGCGGCCGCACAGTGTCTACCGAAGTGATCTCCATGTCGGTGAAGGGGCCCGGGCTACACCGCATGGTGCTGGTCGACCTGCCTGGAGTTATTTCTGTAAGTTTATATTGCTACTTTAGTATTGCAGATTTAACCGTTACGATTACTAGACCAGCCTGCAAATAGAAAAAAAATGTAAAGAAACTGGTTGTAAAACCCGTAGTTCCTGGATAGCACCCCCCCCCCCCTCCCCCTCCCCATCAATTCAATTGGTTCAATAAATAGAATTGAAGGTAGTGTTCATTTAAAAAACCATTTTTCATACTCTTGAAAAAAGTTCCAATACTAACCCAAATTAATATTATCATGGATATATCTCAATGTAACTTTATAACTATTATTGTCATTCGCTTTTCCAGACACAAACGGTGGACATGGCCTCAGACACGCGCGAGGCTATCAAACACATGACGAAGCAATACATGGACAACCCTAACGCTATCATACTGTGTATACAGGTATGTATAACACCTTCATCGTATGCTCGGTTAGTATGTAGCGGTATCTACAACGCCACATGCGAACAACGCGTCATACTGACGTCACACAAAAATCCTGCATCTCGCAAGCAAGAGTTTACCGCGCAACTAGCATATATGCAACGGCCCGACATGAATCATCGGGCAGTTGCCCGCCAGACACAATACCCGTCTGGTCGGAGGATCCTCCCTTTTCCATGGAGGTTGAGTGAATTTTACACCCTGTTCCTCATACCTCTATGAGTATTTTTATCTTACGAAGCGACGCGTGCTTTACTTGTGGTGTACAAATACGCTGTGAAGACGCGTCGCGCCAGCACATAGTACACACGCACACACCCACACTTCCGACTTCCCCATTGTCTCGGACGGTACCGAGAACTCCTGCGCTTACACACACATTCACAGCGTGTTTGTACTGTAATAATGAGTGTCTTGCCCATGCTACTGCATAGGAAAAACTCCAAAAAAAATCCTTTTTCATGTAAATTTTGAAATTTAAAAATGCTTTTTAATGGTTTAATTGAAATAAATGACTTAACTTTGACTTTAGACGACGCTATCAAAATCTCCGCTTATCTATCTAGAATTCTCCACCTCTTATCATACTAAAAAGTTTCTCCTCCCCTTCTCTTCTTTCTCATCATCATCATCTGCCTAGCCTTTTCCCAACTTTGTTGGGGTCGGCTTCCAGTCTAACTGGATGCAGCTGAATACCAGTATTTTACATGGAGCGACTGCCTATCTGACCTCCACAACCCAGTTACTGGGTAATACGAAACCCCCTTCCCTTCTTCATGTAATGTATATTTTATTTCTTATTCTGATTGTTGTTGTTATTTATATCTAATCGTGTGCTGCACTGGCTGACGTCTTCATGTCAACGCCGGCTGTCGCTGAAAACCAGCGCTGGGGCTGTGTCTCGCATAGGGTCTTAGCATTATGCTGAGCGATGGCCGTTTTGCGTAGATGTAACGCATGTTTTTTCCCAAATTGTTATTTCGTTTTTTTTTTATTCGTCATGTTTGCCGCAAATAAACGTATTTTCTTTCTTTTTCTTCCTTCCAGGACGGCTCAGTAGACGCAGAGCGCAGTAACGTGACGGACCTGGTGTCGTCCTGCGACCCGTCGGGCAAGCGCACTATCTTCGTGCTCACCAAGGTGGACCTGGCCGAGGAAAACCTCGCAAATCCTAACAGGGTGAGTAGCAGAAAGAAGAAACAAGTTAAAATAGCATATGTATGGCATAATCAACTTGAGAACTGCTAGGACCCAGGCCCTTAAGGTGGAACTAGTAGCGAGCTTGTGGACATGGCCAAAAAGCACGCTGTCTCACCTGGCATCGTGTCCGACGAGCTAGTATCAGTGATGAGCAGTTAGACCGTTCCCAACTGAAAGGCGCGGGAAAAAAATCTAAAAATCCTTTGTAAATTGAAAATTTTAATATTTCTGCGAAATATTAATATGAAGGGGCTGACAGGGCCTAAACGCAAAAAACGCAAGTTTTAGAAACAATAAAAGTATAATGTAATGATATTCTTCAGGTTATATGCTAAAAATCATGAAGATACTTCTAAAAATTTCTTTTTACAATAAAAACCATATTAATATACACACAACCATTCAGATTTTTTGTCAGATTATTCTACAAACAACATACTAAAACACTAGTAGTATAGGTTTTTTGTAATTAAATAATTGCTTCATATTTTGCAATAAATTACCAGCGTTGTGTCATCGCGCTTCTCTTTCTTTTCTATGCAGTCCGACAGTAACCGCGCTTTAGGTCATGTAACAGAACATTTTTCCATTTTTATAACGTAATGTATGTTCTTTCTTCCGTTATTCCTAGATCCGTCGCATCCTGGAAGGCAAGCTGTTCCCGATGAAGGCGCTCGGCTACTACGCCGTGGTGACGGGCCGCTCGCGCAAGGACGACTCCATACAGAGCATACGGGAGTACGAGGAGCGGTTCTTCAGGGCTTCCAAGCTCTTCAAGTGAGTCAAGCTGGAGTATTTATAAACTAGCTATTGCTCGCGGCTTAGCCTATAATGTTCCCACTGCTGGGACACAGGCCTCCTCTCTTCGAGGGGGAGTGGGCTGTATTCCACCACTGCGGGCCCAGTACGGGTTGGTAGATGTCACATGTCTTGGAATTTTTGGTTCTAGGACATGTCAGTTATAAATTACTAATTGCGCCCCATGGTTTCACTCGCATAAGTCTCGATCCCGTAGGAATTTCGGGATAAAAACTATCCTGTGTCCTTTCCCGGGACTCAAAGTATCTCTACAAATTTTATCTAAATCGGTTTAGCGGTTTAAGCGTGAAGAGGTAACACAGACAGACACACTTTCGTATTTATAATATTAGTATGGGTATATATCCCTGAGTTAATCTGATGTATATGTTAGTGTAAAGTTTCATCAAAATCCGTTCAGTAATTGTTACTTCAATTATAATTATTGTCTGCCACAGGCCGGACACTTGAATCGTGTTAATTGAGCTTTAGTTTAGATTTATTGTCAATCAAAACGCTGATTTCGAAAAGAAAAAAAACATATTTATAGATAGGTCAAGTGTATAAATTCAAAATATAATCGTGTAATAATTTTTCACAATATTGTCTTTTGCTTGTCTTTAATTATGGTGTTTGGTGCATCGTTTGCCAAATGGAATTGACCGAAAGGAGAGGTCATTTTCTATCTCTTAAGGTCCAGTAACTCATTCCTTGTTACACCGGTTTTTTTATTATGACTTTTTTATTTTTATTTAGAAAAATACAAGAACTCTGCATTGAAGCTTAAATTTTTTTTTAAAGTTATGAATATAGGCTTCAAATTTTATTTTAATTCTTATGTTTACTCTTGTATGGTTCTATGAAATTCAAAATTACTTGCTAATAACCCTAGTTCCTTTTTAATAACTCACAAAGTTTTTGAAAAAAGGAAAAATACACTTAACAGTCAACTTTTTTTGAAGCCTACACTCATAACTTAAAAAAAAATTAAGCTGAAATGCAGAGTTCTTGTATTTTTCTAAATAAAAATTAAAAAGTCATCATAAAAAAACCGGTGTAACAAGGAATGAGTTACTAGGCCTTAAGAGATAGCAAATGACCTCTCCTTTCGGCCAATTCCATTTGGCAAACGATGCACCAAACACCCTGTATAATTATTTACACTGTTTGGCCATCATCTCACTTTTTTGTATCAACATAAAAATAAATTCCTAGGATCGTAGATATGTATGAGAAACAGGGTGTAAAGTTCACTCATCTCATCCTTAATAGTGCAGGGAGGATCCTCCGACCAGACGGATATCGTCTTTGATGGTTTACTGCCCGACGTTGTGCTAGTCGCGCGGTAAACTCTGCTTGCGCGATGCAGGATTGTATGTGACGTCAGTGTGATGTGTAGTTCGCATGTGGCGACATAGATGCCGCCACAATGCTTGTTAGCTAACCTCTGTACCCTCCCGCAGGGACGGGCTGGTGACCCCGTCGCAGGTGACGACCCGCAACCTGTCGCTGGCTGTGGCGGACTGCTTCTGGCGCATGGTGCGCGCGTCCGTGGAGCAGCAGGCAGACGCCTTCAAGGCCAAGCGGTTCAACCTCGAGACCGAGTGGAAGAACACCTTCCCCAGGTAAAGCGTTGAACTCCACTACTCATAAGGATATTTTTAAGAGCTTCGGGTTCGTGACAATAAAAACTGCCGATGAAACCAAAAAAATTACACTTTAATCAAAAACACTAATATCAACTCAAACATATTAACTATAAAACACAATTGCACTACTAATTGTTCTAAGTCGCACTTGAAGATCGCTTTCGACGTATTCGCTTGTATTGTTTATCCAATACCGACTCCGGTCGTGGCTCATATCGGTCTTATAGAAGCTGTTGATTTGCATCCTTGTCAAATTTCAGGAGGTTGTCATAAAAGACATAAATAATCATTTGAAGTACGGTAGGGGGCAATAACAAATAATCGCTGCTTTTTTTTTTTTGTTGTTGAAATTTAACAGTATTTCAGAATTAAACCCTTAATTCAATATAAATAAAACAGAATCACCCGACTACGCACACAGCGACAATGCAGCTGTGTGCGTGAGTGTCGACGTCTACCTACGATTCTACGAAATGCTAGCGCGCGCGAACGCGATCGAGCAATTACCGGTAGCAATAATTTTACCTAATAAAATTATATTTCGAAAATCACCTACATTATGTCATAAATTTCGATTGATAATTAACCCATTTTTGAGCATCATTGGAATACGGAAATCTTACTTATGACAGTAATACTAGTGCGCCAAAGAAAAGTTCACTGACCTGTGTTATCAGATGATTAATAAAATGTTAGTTTTGGGTTATCCTTCAACCTAAAGTTTTCGTAGTGATTTTTTTTAATTTTTGTGGATTAACTGTATAGTTCGGGAGCGCCCCCGAATGGACCCGAACACACGAACCTCCGCCGGCTCGGTACTGGGTCCCATTTAGGGTTACCAGATGAAAATTTAAAAAATCCGGAGAAAAAGCCTGATTTCCTTCAAAAAATCCTGAGAATTTGCCGCAATTTCAGATTTTCTCCTCAAACGTAATGTGGAATTTAAAAAGTTAAGTATATTATTAATAATGAATCATGCCCACTTTCCATACATTGATTGACCTGTCACTTGATTTGTTTTACAGGTCGCGTCTACCTACAACTAGTGTTGTATAAAAACAATTATTTTTCATAATAACACAATAATTTATTATCATTTCATTTAGAGGCCAGGGAAAAATGTTATTAAGTAAATAAGATTTTGAGGTTATAGCAGCTGTCAGATAAGGTTTGACAGCTGTTGTAACCTCAAAAACTGTACGATAATTAAAATCAAATTGTTTCTTAATCCCTGCCCACTGCCACTTAAGTTTGGCAATTCTTCGGGCTATGTCGGTTACCTTGGTTCTCCTGCGGATCTCCTCATTCCTGATTCGATCACGCAGGGATACTCCAAGCATAGCCCTCTCCATTGCCCTTTGGGTGACTTTTAGCCTTCTTATAAGGCCCATTGTGAGCGACCACGTTTCAGTTCCATAAGTCATCACTGGCCACACGCACTGGTCAAAGTCTTTCGTCTTGAGATACTGCGACGAGAAGATATTGCGTAGCTTCCCGAACGCTGCCCAGCCGAGTCGGATTCGTCGATTGACCTCTTTCTCGAAGTTAGACCTACATAACTGGACAGTTTGTCCTAGGTAAACATACTCGTCCACAACTTCGAGTGTAGTGTCTCGTAGTCTCTATATGTTTTTAACCTTTTTAATAAAAATATCTAAAAAATTCTACCCTATTTTATTGAAAATTCTGAAAATCCTGAGATTTCCTGAGATTTACAAATTCCAGTCATAATCCTGAAAAGAGTCTAAAAATCCTGAGATCTCAGGACAAATCCTGAGATATGGTAACCCTAGTCCCATTGGACCCAGCAATTACGACATACGACACCCTTCATTGATTATGTAAATATTTATTATGCTACCCATCAAATCTTATGAATGTGCGTTAATTAAGAGAGTTAGATAAAAAACTCACATGTTAACGCCAATTATTATTGCATATTTAGCGCGCACGCTTATTAATTTACCTTTATTAAATTTAAGTCTGTAAATGCGATAATCGCCATTTTCTTGACAAAGGTGGTCGAGCTAAAAACATAAAAAATGGGGATTTCGAACATCCAAACTCCACCACAGGGGCAGTGAATAATACATCATTTAATTATTTGACGAATTCATCCATTGTCCAAGTTAAATAAGTAGCGGTAATGAAGTTTTTTGATATCTAATGTGGAAGTTTCGCACCAATCGTGCGTGTTTATATTTTTACTTTTCACAAATGTCACACACACACATTTAGATAAGATTTAAAATGTGACAAATATTATTGAAAATATTATAAACAACACGAAAATGCCCAAATCTTAACGTAATATTGAAACACAGGTCCAATAACACGTATTATTCATTACCACTACTCAATTTGTGTTCAAAATAGCCGTCCATTAATGTTTTTTTTTATCGTAATGATGTGCGAAAGCGATTATGATAAACGATTTTTTTTTTAATTTCGACTGACTCGAGTAATTAATATGTCGAATGTCGGAAATCGATACTCAGAAATTAAAATAAAATAATTTTAATACAAAAAGCAATGTTTATAATAATGATTTATGCTTTTTTAATGTAATTTTAATAATTTTTTGGACATTATATTAAAACTGAGTCAATAACTGAGGACCTTTGACCATAGTCATTCATTGAATTTCGCGCCGAATTATTTCTATATTTGAATTTATCTTCGGAATGCGCTCGCCGCTTCAAATTCGTATTATATAATGTACAATTATTTATTTTTGATACTTTCCAATAGTTTGCTACAGAATGCCCAATATACATTTTTTAGGTAGGCTTAACAAAAGTTTGGGAATGATGATAAATTAATTGGATAAATTGGGTATTCCGCAATCACTTTACATTTCAACATGTTTTATTAGTTGTATGAACTTGGTAGTTTTTTAGGGTTCCGTACCCAAAGGGTAAAAACGGGACCCTATTACTAAGACTCCACTGTCCGTCTGTCCGTCTGTCCGTCTGTCACCAGGCTGTATCTCATGAACCGTGATAGATAGACAGTTGAAATTTTCACAGATACTAAAACAGAATAAAATAAATATTTAAGGGGCGGCTCCCATACAACATTCCTGATTTTTTGGCGTTTTTGCCTTGTGATACGGAACCCTTCGTGTGCGAGTCCGACTCGCACTTGGACAGTTTTGTATCTATTAGTTTACTTGAGTAATAGAAATTGTTTTTTTCTGTGATACTAACCCAACGTAATTTAAAAAAACTGGCCAAGTGCGAGTCGGACTCGCACACGAAGGGTTCCGTACCACAAGGCAAAAACGCCGAAAAAAAACATGTTTGTTGTATGGGAGCCCCCCTTAAATATTTAATGTATTTTTATTTTATTATTTATTATTAAAGTTAAAATACAACTGAGTATTTTGTGAATATTTCAAGTGCCTACCTGTTGCCATTTTTGATATCGAGCAAAAAAGGGCAAAAAAAATCGCGTTTGTTGTATGGGAGCCCCCCTTAAATATTTATTTTATTTTGTTTTTAGTATTTGTTGTTATAGCGGCAACAGAAATACATACTTTGTGAAAATTTCAACAGTCTAGCTATCGCGGTTCTTGAGATCCATCCTGGTGACTGACAGACGGACAGACAGCGAAGTCTTAGTAATAGGGTTCCGTTTTTACCCTTTGGGTACGGAACCCTAAAAACTGGCCTTGTTTATGTCGGACCACGCACAGTGAAAAGTTCGGTAGTTGGGTTGAATATTTACGCATGCACAATGCTCATCATTAATTTGATCGACTGCAAAAATAAGTTTCTAAGTTATTTCATAAACTCATCATTCACAACGCACCCAAAAATTAAAGTGCCGGCCAGAAAAGAAAAGTACTATTTTCTTATCCCTTTCGATGTTGACGTCACCCGCAACGGCCCTGTGTCACTTTTAGGGGAATAACATATTCTTACTATTACAGCGAAACTCTGCAATTAACCCCCAATTAATGCCAAAAAATCTTATTTTTATAACAAGTGTTTTAAGCATAACATTAAAAAAACAAGCAAGCGCGAGTCGGACTCGCTCTCTGAGAGTTCCGTACCATCATATGTTTTTAAATTTTCATCGCTGAGGCCTATTATTCGTTAGAGAATTTTAACACTGCACACTGCGGTGTAGAATATTGCATTTTTAAAGTCAAAAAGCATGCGGCTTAAAAAAAATGTTTGAGATTGTGCAAACTACGTTCTTTCTTGATACCCCACATGCCTTAGTAGCCCACCCGAATTTTTCAGACCCCCTTTCAGTCCCTGTTGCAAAAAATACACATAATATAATAATAATAATAATAAGTTTATTAATGCTTCAGTTTACAAAAAGGGGTATAGTGTTTGGAGCCTCCTTTTAAGCAAACAATGCCTGTGTTAGGAGACTCCGCTCTTCCATAGTACAGCATTTTTACTTATTTTAGTTAACAAAACCGTATAGATACTTAAAAATAATATTGAATAAAAATAAAAATTTAAAATTAAAATAAAAAATAAAATAAAATTAAAGTTAAAGTAAGATTATGGATGTTAGTGAGAGTATGTTTGTTTCGAGTGTGAACATCTGTGCGTATTCTGTTTGTCTGCGAGAGTGTATGTGAGAGTGTACGTGAGAGTGTATGCGAGAGTGTATGTGTGAGTGTATGTGAGAGTATTTGTGAGAGTGTAGGTGAGAGTGTATCTAGTGCTTTATGTGCTCCAAAAGTGCCTCCGTGTCATCGTATGTAAGTGTCTTTATCCAGTTGGTTATTGTTTTCTTACATTCATAACTTCTTTTTGTGTATATGTAAATAATTTTATTAATTTTGTTATATAGTTGAGCAGACCGTTTATTCAATTGCCTACTGGCAAACATAGTCTTAGTCTGTGGAATTTGTGCAACAATGTCAGTCCTCCTTTTCCGCAATAAGTTTTGATCATAGGGCAGGGTTTTATGTTTTTTTAAGACTGTTTGGATAATATATATTTTTCTTACGGAAAGTAGATCGCTAATTTTGTATAAGGTCTCAGTAGGAAATCTTTTATTTTTAAAATACATAATCTTTATCAGAGCTCGTTGGGCTCGCTCCACGTCAATAAAATTCGTTTTCGCTGCACCACCCCAAATAGGGATGCAATATAACAAGACAGACTGCACCAAAGCAATGTAGATCTCATTGAGAACATTTCTTGTGGGGTCTCGTTTACTGGTCATACTTTTTGGAATAATATGACGAAGTGTTTTAAAGATCCAACTTAATCTCCTAACCCTATTTGAGACCTGTTCAAGATGTGGATACCAGGATAACCGCTGATCGACTATCACCCCTAGATATTTAGTACACATATATTTTTATTTCTTTCTTGTTTACAAAATAGTTGGGCAATCCTCATCTAAAACTATTCCAAATTTCAAGTTGATAGCATTAGTAGTTCTTGAGATATCCAGCTGTGACAGATGGACAGACTGAGTCGCAGCGTAAGGGTTCCTTTTTCACGTGATGCTTATGCATCTCTTTGAGGCGCGCGTGGAACACGTACCCGCCAGGGCCGAAGCCTCAGCGGCCGTAAGCAGGATTGTCCGAAAGGGTTACCGCTGGCTCGGAACACAAAGGGCTAAAGAAGGAATATGGGTGGGTTTAGTCAGTAATAGTCTGACGCTCCCTTCCGCCCAGAGCGGGAGGGGTCATATGATGATTTCCCACCCAAAAAAAAAGAGGGTTGCTTTCTTACCATTTTGGTACGGAACCCTAATACCAACTTTAAATTGGATATAACATCCCGAACATGTTTTGACGCAGTATATTGAGAGATTTGCTATGTTATTTTAAGACCAGACTTCTGATAGGATCTCCTGGAATCTATAATCACAGAACTATATTTTGTATTTTTATTTTAGGCTCAGTGATCTTGTAAAAATATATTTGTGACCCTCACTACAAGCCCTTTCATTTGATATATCACACGGTACCTACAGTAATGCCAAGCTTTTTTAATTTTCTAATGTGACCCTAAAAAGTGACCCCATATTATAAATTAATTTATTTATGTTACACAGCCATGTTCGAGTCACAGAAATTTATAAGTGAACCAAATTTTAACTTAATCGGTCCAGTAGATTCGAAACAAATCGGTTGTGACAGACCTACAGACAGACACACGAGTGATTCCATAAAGGTTCCGTTTTTTCATTCGGACGTAGGGAACCATAAAAAGTTACACGCCTATCCACACTGTACGTGTATGCACTTATTAAAATAAAATGATTATATTTAAATAAATAATTAATTCATGAAAAATATACCAAAGAGTTTTTATTCAATTTCTACAATTTTTTATTTTTTTTAAATATCGATTATCGATTATGCATTATGACATTTTTTAATCGAAATATCAAAATTGGGTGGATGGTCAGCACTAAGAAGTGTCACGCCGCAACACAATTTAAGTAATTTTTATCAAGATTTGATCATGTTTTTTATGTAGCTTATGTATGAAAAATGGTAGTAAGAATGCAGAGAGATTGACAATATCTTTATTTTTCCATTTTGCTTATTTTCATCAAGAGATTATGTGGTTTATGTACATATTTTCAGCGATTTTAAGACGCCTACCTTTTGGATAGGTGTGGTAATATCTATTTTATATATTTTTCGCAGTAGAATGACGCGGTTTGACCGACATCAGCATATAGTTAAAGATATTTGCCACAAACTTATTGTCCAAATAGGCGCGGTAACACATTTTTCTTAATAAATTCGAATGCTGAAAGTTGAAGTAAATTCCTGAATATCATGACGTAATTCGCAACATCCCGTCGAGTCAGCTGGTATGTCATATGTCAGAGAGGTTAAATTGGTTGATTTGAAACTTTCCTTCCTACTTAACGGGCTTAGGACCGGCAATAATACCTACCTTTGTTGGTGTACCGATCTACTAAGTCTAAAAATGTTTTCTACGTTTGATGGAAATGGAAAGACGTGCTAGTTAAGTGTAAGTACGTGGTATACTTTCGACTCTAAGGTATTATTGGCGTAGGTAGTTAAAAATTTGAAATAACTTATTTACAGTAATAAAATTGATTAAGCTAACAACGTATTTACAAAATTTACAGATAAATAAATTACCTACTTAAGTTACCGGAGGTATTGTTCAAAGTTGCCACCATCACACTCTTCGCACAATCGAGCACAACGTAGCTGGTTTTCCTTCAGCTTACGTAACACTAACACATTTGTTTTTAAAGTGTTAGAGCTTGATCCTTGCACGTAATTCTGTTACACTTGTCACTTCCTCCGTGTAAACTAACCTTTTAACGTCTCCCCACAAATAAAAGTCTAGAGGTGTCAGGTCCGGCGAACGCGGAGGCCAGGCCACCAAAACTTTCGGTCAAGTACTCGCGCACTCGCGTAAATAAACACTCGTCCGTCCACAGGATGGTGGCGTCTTGGTGTTCCAGCAACCAGCGACAAATGACAAAATGTAATCCGCACGGCATTATCACCTGGGTGAATGTCTTGTGCCTTGCGGTAGTGGAACGGGTGTTGCAGTTCACGCTTCAGTATGCGCAATACTGGTGTGGTGCATAGCAGCCAGCATGACGCTCTGTGATGGGGGTTCCCGATTGGGAAACATTTCCGTGAACATCCGGATGACTCCACGTAGGCTGTCTCCACTGATGGCATAGAGGCAGACCATCTCCACCAGCTCGACATTTGAATAATTGTCCGTCATCTTGCACTTTGTACCTACGCACAGTGTGTTATTTTACCTGAGTTGCGGACACGTATGGTTTATGTGTCCATACGATAGGTCTAAGTTTGATCAATTTTTAACAAAAATACCGACAGTATAATTATCTATAATTATTGAGTTATATTTTTTTTTGTGAGAGTTGAATGACCTTTAGAAAAATTAAATTTAATTGTGATTCGAAAACTAGTAAACATATTAATTTTATTTATTACAACAATAAAGTACCAGGTCATTATCTACCAGTATAAAAAAAAATAGCTTTGTAGCTTTAACATTTTAAGAAATAAGGGCATTTTTCCGGTTTTTACAAAACATTTTTTTTAAATTAAGTTGTACTGTTGTAGCATGTTATTTTTAAGAAATAACATGCACAATAATATTGTTGAGTATGTCCTAAAATATGATACACGACTATCGCCTTGTATACGAGATACAGCGTTTCTAAGTATTGGTGACTTTTCTATGGAAATAGGGTTGTCAAGACAACAAAAAATAAAAAGTAACCAAATCTTTTTTTTCTTTTACTTTACGAGGTACAGTCAATAGACGTATAATTCTATTTGTTTAGTTATTTAAAAAAGATGTGAATTATCTTGTCTTCTATATGAATATGTTTAAAAAAAATCGTTTCAGCCGTTCTCGAGTTTTAGCGAGACTAACGAACAGCATTTGATTTTAATATATATAGTTTTTAAGTTCCTAAACAAATGGTCTATAGAGCATTCCCTACCAAAAGTTTTCTTTGTCATCGTCAGAACATATTAAAATTTCTTCAGGTGATAGTATCAGGCTATCGGCTTCCGTTACAGTTTCAGTGCTAGCATCTGTCGAATCTGTTATTAGTGGATTGGTAACGACATTTTCTATCGAGGGCTTTAACAGTGCCAGAACCTTCGCGAACCTTCATATTGGCAGGTGGTTAACGAGACCACTTAGGCCCACAGTATCCAATGGAGCGTAGTTGCCCGCCTTATAGGGTGCACTGGTTCAAAGACTGGCCTTCCTGACGGACGGGTCCATAAGGGAAATCCAGCCCAAGGACACGCGGGAATATTAAATTTGTTTGTTTCGCTTTCACTCGCCAACTACTGAACCGGTTGCCGTCAAACATATGCGACCATGTAATTTTTTTTTTAAGAAAAAAGAATAACTCGAAATCAGTTGAAAAAAAGTTTTGAGGTCTGAAATCTTGATCAAACAATAACTTGTAGATTCATAGGTTATATAAATAGTAATAATAATAAAGGGCATATTACTTATAGGTTCTTTTGGTGAATACCTATCATAGTACAATACATTTAATAAAAATACAAGACGTTTTTGGTTTTTGTGAATTTATTTTAAATGCATGCATAAGAGTTTTATTTCATAAGAGTTTACTTTAATAAGGGTTTACTATGTAAAATGTACCTATTCCAAAAAAAAAAAAATTGTAAACTTACAAACCTCTACATGACAACCCTAAGCTGGAAAAAATATCAATATCTCAAGTACAAGACGTCTGACGCATCTGGATTTTTTAAAGAAGATACTTATTAGTACAACAAATATAAAGTAATTCAAAACTTATGCTACAACGCAGTAATTTGGCAGAAAAAAAATAAAAACGAAATCACTGAAAACATTTTTCTGTGGTCTGTAAAAGCTTGATCACGCTAGTGTTTGTAGATTTATCGGTTATTTAAGTGATTTCCTATCATACTACAAAATATTAAATCTAAAAAAAACACCAAGAAAGGAGATATAAAGTTTTTTTGGTTTCTATGGACTTTTCTCGATTTTCTAAATTACTCGTAAACTATGATAGGTAGAATCAAAAGAGTTTTAACAAGAGTTTTCTTTGAAATATATCTTTCCGAAAAGCATATAAAATGGGCATGTCCGCAATTCAGGTAAAATAACACACTGTGCTACGTCTCAACGATGTACCGAGAAGCGGAATTCGCAAAGCGCACTAACGCTGCGGCGGTTTCAAACACACTGTTTTAGTTCCGGGGCCGCGGGGGCGTGGCTTAGGCGCACACTAAGCCACGCCCCGGGAGAGTACCCGCACCGTGATTGTGGGTTGGGATTGATTACCTACGAATTTATCGAATGATCGTTGCGTATGCGCATTTGCATTTGTGTGTCTGTGTGAAAGCGCGGTTATAGGGCTAGTATCAGACGGGCCGCGTTTAAATACGGCTGGTTCAAACTTACACATTTCCGTAAATAAGAAAAAAAAAAATACCTACCCATTTTATTGTTGAATTGGGTCGAGAATCATTAGCATAATTACGTCCTTGAATTTGACTAGGATGCAAATCAACACCTTCTATAGTGCCTTAGATAGCTCTAGAACCTTCTACTGTTGAAACATCTAGAATGTTCGAGTACATACCGGCCTCGACTGACCAGATGTCGATAGTTCCAGAAAGTTCTAGCATCGAAATTTTTAGAAGGATCTTGACTCTACTAGTTCTGCTACTCGATACTAGATGGCGCTAGTGGTAACTTATGTCACCGTGTACCAGGCATTAACCGCTTGTGTGCCGTAATTACAGACATAGTTAAAAAGCCATTGTGTCTCGCGTAGATCTACGTTTCGGCAGACTAAGGGTTTATTGTGGCGCATAACAATATTTAAGACATTCTGTCTCTATCGTCTTCAGAGGATTAACAGAACGGTTCCTGAACTGGTGTTTTTAAAGCGTTCTTCTTTTAACTTTGTAGACAACGCGAGCTAGACCGCGACGAGCTGTTCGAGCGCGCCCGCGCCGAGCTGCTGGACCAGTCGGCCGAGCTGTCGGCCGTGGCCGCGCCCGCCTGGGAGCTGCGCCTGCAGCAGGCGCTGTGGGCCGCCGCGGCCGAGCGGGTGTTCGGGAGCATCTACCTGCCGGCTGCGGCACATGCGCAGGCGGATGTCGGTGAGTAGTATATATATAACTAGCTGTGGGCCGCCGCGGCCGAGCGGGTGTTCGGGAGCATCTACCTGCCGGCTGCGGCACATGCGCAGGCGGATGTCGGTGAGTAGTATATATATAACTAGTTGTGGGCCGCCGCGGCCGAGCGGGTGTTCGGGAGCATCTACCTGCCGGCTGCGGCACATGCGCAGGCGGATGTCGGTGAGTAGTATATATATAACTAGCTGTGGGCCGCCGCGGCCGAGCGGGTGTTCGGGAGCATCTACCTGCCGGCTGCGGCACATGCGCAGGCGGATGTCGGTGAGTAGTATATATATAACTAGTTGTGGGCCGCCGCGGCCGAGCGGGTGTTCGGGAGCATCTACCTGCCGGCTGCGGCACATGCGCAGGCGGATGTCGGTGAGTAGTATATATATAACTAGCTGTGGGCCGCCGCGGCCGAGCGGGTGTTCGGGAGCATCTTCCTGCCGGCTGCGGCACATGCGCAGGCGGATGTCGGTGAGTAGTATATATATAACTAGCTGTGGGCCGCCGCGGCCGAGCGGGTGTTCGGGAGCATCTACCTGCCGGCTGCGGCACATGCGCAGGCGGATGTCGGTGAGTAGTATATATATAACTAGCTGTGGGCCGCCGCGGCCGAGCGGGTGTTCGGGAGCATCTACCTGCCGGCTGCGGCACATGCGCAGGCGGATGTCGGTGAGTAGTATATATATAACTAGTTGTGGGCCGCCGCGGCCGAGCGGGTGTTCGGGAGCATCTACCTGCCGGCTGCGGCACATGCGCAGGCGGATGTCGGTGAGTAGTATATATATAACTAGCTGTGGGCCGCCGCGGCCGAGCGGGTGTTCGGGAGCATCTTCCTGCCGGCTGCGGCACATGCGCAGGCGGATGTCGGTGAGTAGTATATATATAACTAGCTGTGGGCCGCCGCGGCCGAGCGGGTGTTCGGGAGCATCTACCTGCCGGCTGCGGCACATGCGCAGGCGGATGTCGGTGAGTAGTATATATATAACTAGCTGTGGGCCGCCGCGGCCGAGCGGGTGTTCGGGAGCATCTACCTGCCGGCTGCGGCACATGCGCAGGCGGATGTCGGTGAGTAGTATATATATAACTAGCTGTGGGCCGCCGCGGCCGAGCGGGTGTTCGGGAGCATCTACCTGCCGGCTGCGGCACATGCGCAGGCGGATGTCGGTGAGTAGTATATATATAACTAGCTGTGGGCCGCCGCGGCCGAGCGGGTGTTCGGGAGCATCTACCTGCCGGCTGCGGCACATGCGCAGGCGGATGTCGGTGAGTAGTATATATATAACTAGCTGTGGGCCGCCGCGGCCGAGCGGGTGTTCGGGAGCATCTACCTGCCGGCTGCGGCACATGCGCAGGCGGATGTCGGTGAGTAGTATATATATAACTAGCTGTGGGCCGCCGCGGCCGAGCGGGTGTTCGGGAGCATCTACCTGCCGGCTGCGGCACATGCGCAGGCGGATGTCGGTGAGTAGTATATATATAACTAGCTGTGGGCCGCCGCGGCCGAGCGGGTGTTCGGGAGCATCTACCTGCCGGCTGCGGCACATGCGCAGGCGGATGTCGGTGAGTAGTATATATATAACTAGCTGTGGGCCGCCGCGGCCGAGCGGGTGTTCGGGAGCATCTACCTGCCGGCTGCGGCACATGCGCAGGCGGATGTCGGTGAGTAGTATATATATAACTAGCTGTGGGCCGCCGCGGCCGAGCGGGTGTTCGGGAGCATCTACCTGCCGGCTGCGGCACATGCGCAGGCGGATGTCGGTGAGTAGTATATATATAACTAGCTGTGGGCCGCCGCGGCCGAGCGGGTGTTCGGGAGCATCTACCTGCCGGCTGCGGCACATGCGCAGGCGGATGGCGGTGAGTAGTATATATATAACTAGCTGTGGGCCGCCGCGGCCGAGCGGGTGTTCGGGAGCATCTACCTGCCGGCTGCGGCACATGCGCAGGCGGATGTCGGTGAGTAGTATATATATAACTAGCTGTGGGCCGCCGCGGCCGAGCGGGTGTTCGGGAGCATCTACCTGCCGGCTGCGGCACATGCGCAGGCGGATGTCGGTGAGTAGTATATATATAACTAGCTGTGGGCCGCCGCGGCCGAGCGGGTGTTCGGGAGCATCTACCTGCCGGCTGCGGCACATGCGCAGGCGGATGTCGGTGAGTAGTATATATATAACTAGCTGTGGGCCGCCGCGGCCGAGCGGGTGTTCGGGAGCATCTACCTGCCGGCTGCGGCACATGCGCAGGCGGATGTCGGTGAGTAGTATATATATAACTAGCTGTGGGCCGCCGCGGCCGAGCGGGTGTTCGGGAGCATCTACCTGCCGGCTGCGGCACATGCGCAGGCGGATGTCGGTGAGTAGTATATATATAACTAGCTGTGGGCCGCCGCGGCCGAGCGGGTGTTCGGGAGCATCTACCTGCCGGCTGCGGCACATGCGCAGGCGGATGTCGGTGAGTAGTATATACAGGGTGATTGGAAGATGGGTGCAAAGCTTTAAGGCGAAGATATTACAGACAATTTAGAACCATTTAAGCCATAGTTGTCTTAGACGAAGTCTTATCATCTTTTTTTAACCAATTTTTTAAGATTTTTTTCGAAAATTCCCAAAATTTTAACTAAACTGCTTATTTATGGCCAAATTGAATGATAAACGAATTCATTTTTATTTTATTTAATTAAAGTAATGTGTAAGCAATCTAGCAAAACATGTCTTAGGACTCTGTATCGTTAGACATTTTTTTTACAGACATTTAAAGTTCATAAAAAAAATTAAAATTTATAAATACTTTTTGTAAACCTTATTTAAAAAAAAGCGGAGGGTGCTTTTTTTGTTCATACCTTTTTGAAAACATGCTTGATAATCTCTCTTTCTTTTGAGGTAACATTTACGCGGATATCTTACTAATTATTGAAATTAGGACCTACAAACCAATTTGAGAGAGAAATTTTAAATTTTAGGCACACTAATTAAAACAACATTTGAATTTTATTTATTTATTTTTCATGTTCAAAATGTTGTCCGTGATTCCTAATAAACGCACGGCTCCGTCTTCTCACTTCTGTTGTTGTTATTTTCAACATCATCTCCAACTTCATCGTTTCAAACGCTGAATTAATTCTCTCTATCAATTCTTCTCTCGTGTTTATTTCAACATTCGTATACACCAGTTCCTTGGCCCGGCCCCACACGAAAAAGTCCAGCGGGGTCAGATCTGGTGAGTGAGCGGGCCAAGGGATGGGTCCATCTCTGCCAATCCAGCTGTCAGGAAAGCAATTATTTAAGTGTTCCCTTACATGTAACACCCAATGCACTGGACAGCCGTCTTGCTGAAAGATGACTGTACGGTCTCTTTCGAATATCGGGACACCGGTTTCCTCTATCAGCAGTGGTAAATCGACTTGTAGAAATTGCAAATAATTTTCACCATTTAAAGTATCCGGTAAGAAGTGGGGCCCAATCAACGTCCTGCCAATTACTCCAGCCCAAACATTGACAGAGAATTTCCTCTGAAACGACACCTGTTTCTTAAAATGTGGATTGTTGTCTTTGGCGGCCCATTCATGGAGGTTATGGAAGTTTGTGATGCCCTCCCTAGAAAATTTGCTTTCATCCGTCCACAAGATTGATTTCAGGAACCACGCATCTTCGATGTCTCTGTTGAGCAGGAAACGGCAGAACTGTATTCTTCTTTGGCGATCTTGCTCTTCCAGACCTTGCACGCCCCTGCCATGGAACGGATATTTGTCATTTTGGTGCATTGTATGCCACACCTTCCATTGTGAAATGTTTAGATTTCGAGCTACTGCTCTGGTACTGGTAGTAGGATCCGCTTGAAATGCTGCCAAAATGTCTTCTTCGACGTCAGGTTCGTGTCTGCCCTGGTTGACTTCAGGTTCTACGTGGTGAAACCCATCTTGGGCAAGTCGACAAAAAGTGTTGTAAAACACTCGCACATTCGGTACTCTGCGATTCGGATAGCGCTCTTGATACATCCGTCGCGCCAAGGATCCATTGCCGTCTGCTCTGCCATACATAAATACGATATCCGCATATTCCTGATTGGAAAAAGTAGCCATCGCCACTTAACAATTAAGAAAAACGGCGTAGGAGCGCACTAAATGTCAACTTAACACAATTAACTTAAAAATCAACACGTGCAGGAGCTTGAGGCTACAACTGGACACAGTGAAACAAAGATGTCCAAAACTAACGCAAACAACACGTGCGGGACCGCAAAGGGCTACAACTGAACGCGATAAATTGTGAATCAAAACTTCACAAGGGCAGCTGTAGTTTGACTAATAGTAATAACTAATAAGTAAAAGATGTAACGGCTTCAAAGAAAAAACTAAATGGGCCCATAACCTATTAAAACACACGTAGTTGTAAATCAAATGACAACCATTTATTTTTAAAAATTCATATTAGCATTGATCATAACTGCCAGTTAGTTCATAAGCAATGGCAGTAGTATTTACTAAAGTATTATTTTGACATTAATTCTAACACAAACACGACTTTGTTAACTTAGTAACTAAGACCATTTTGCTGTAAAAACCAACGTACTATCGCTATTTTCTATTCACTGAACGTTCTACCTGGAAATGCCGTCGCATCGCGCGCTGCGGCCATTGTTTAGATAATCCCCTCAATTTGCATGTGCAAAAAATCTTAATAAATCTTAAAAAATCTTATCATTTCCAACACATAAAGTAATTTATTAAGCAAACATTTTGTTTAAAGTATTGTGCCTAAAATTTAAAATTTCTCCCTCAAATTGGTTTGTAGGTCCTAATTTCAATAATTTGTAAGATATCCGCGTAAATGTTACCTCAAAAGAAAGAGCGATTATCAAGCATGTTTTCAAAAAGGTATGAACCAAAAAAGCACCCTCCGCTTTTTTAAAATAAGGTTTACAAAAAGTATTTATGAATTTTAATTTTTTTTTATGAACTTTAAATGTCTGTAAAAAAATGTCTAACGATACAGAGGCCTAAACATGTTTTGCTAGATTGCTTACACATTACTTTAATTAAATAAAATAAAAATGAATTCGTTTATCATTCAATTTGGCCATAAATAAGCCGTTTATTTAAAATTTTGTGTATTTTCGAAAAAAATCTTAAAAAATTGGTTAAAAAAAAATGGTACGACTTCGTTTAAGACAACTATGGCTTAAATGGTTCTAAATTGTCTGTACTATCTTCGCCTTAAAGCTTTGCACCCATCTTCCAATCACCCTGTATATAACTAGCTGTGGGCCGCCGCAGCCGAGCGGGTGTTCGGGAGCATCTACCTGCCGGCTGCGGCACATGCGCAGGCGGATGTCGGTGAGTAGTATATATATAACTAGCTGTGGGCCGCCGCGGCCGAGCGGGTGTTCGGGAGCATCTACCTGCCGGCTGCGGCACATGCGCAGGCGGATGTCGGTGAGTAGTATATATATAACTAGCTGTGGGCCGCCGCGGCCGAGCGGGTGTTCGGGAGCATCTACCTGCCGGCTGCGGCACATGCGCAGGCGGATGTCGGTGAGTAGTATATATATAACTAGCTGTGGGCCGCCGCGGCCGAGCGGGTGTTCGGGAGCATCTACCTGCCGGCTGCGGCACATGCGCAGGCGGATGTCGGTGAGTAGTATATATATAACTAGCTGTCGGCCGACGCGGCCGAGCGGGTGTTCGGGAGCATCTACCTGCCGGCTGCGGCACATGCGCAGGCGGATGTCGGTGAGTAGTATATATATAACTAGCTGTGGGCCGCCGCGGCCGAGCGGGTGTTCGGGAGCATCTACCTGCCGGCTGCGGCACATGCGCAGGCGGATGTCGGTGAGTAGTATATATATAACTAGCTGTGGGCCGCCGCGGCCGAGCGGGTGTTCGGGAGCATCTACCTGCCGGCTGCGGCACATGCGCAGGCGGATGTCGGTGAGTAGTATATATATAACTAGCTGTCGGCCGTGGCCGCGCCCGCGAGGTATGTCGATAAAAACTATCCTATGTCCTTCCCCGGGATGCAATCTAACTCTCTGCCAAATTTTATCGAAATCCGTTCAGTAGTTTAGACTTGAAAAGGTAACATACAGACAGAGTTACTTTCTAATTTTATAATATTAGTATGGATTAGCTGATAAAGTTCCCACCCCGTCGTATCGCATCGCCTGCCCGCACTATTACTTCGTTTTCGCTTAGCGTTCTATCTATCTTTTTCTTTTTGCTCGACTCCTAAGGAGCAGGACCTAGCGTGATGTTAAATTCCTCAAGAATTAAACTAAGTATCAAATGCAAAAATAATTTTTCAAATTCGACCAGAGATTAGCGCGATATTTCAGCATTATTATTAGTATAAATATGCCAAAATTCAGCCACTTCGACAGAGTTATTCTGCCATCATACAGAGAAAGGGCACAACAAACATTTTTTCCAAATATTTGGAATCAGAAAAAAAGGCGCTTATGCCAGTCTTTTTTTACTCAATTTTGGAAAAAATGTTAGCTGTGCCCTTTTTATTTATGACGGCAGTATTGTTGGCCTCACAAAGGTCTTCAATAGTGCAGGTGTTAGTGCAAAGAGAGCACGACAAGACATGGCGGATAGTTCGCGATGTGGCGCCACTGTCGCACTGTGGCCCATTTGACCAAGTCGTGTCCGCAGCCTCCCACCAGCCTTCTTAGTCGGTTAAAAGATTTCCAGGTGGACCACGGCAACTGGTGGCCTGCTGGAAGCTTTTCTGCAGGCTCAACATAGTCAGCTGGGGCCGTATTATGTCGTATTAATGCCACCATCTTTCTAGCGCGAGAGAGAGATAGTCGGAGCTATAAGGCTGATAGCACCATCTATTTTTTGCAATGGAATAATTATGGCATTGAAACTTCTTAATATGGTCCCTTGATAGTTTGAGAAGCCACAGTTCAATTCGAGCTGCCGTCATTTAGTAGCATATACGTTGGAATGCTTAAGGTGAATGCGCAATGGTAGACCGCGATATTAAAATTTTCTTACGTTTTTTGCAATTTGCAGGTCAGTGTCAGGTTGTATCTTGATCAAAATATGACTCGCGACTATTATAGATAATTATGTATTTACAGAATTATATCCATTAGAATCATTATTTGTTCCATAACCACTTTACCATGAGAGATTTGTTCTTATGGAACAAATCTAACATAGAAAGATGTATTAATGACAACGGAACAAATATTTGTATGACCTACAAGTAGTTGTTCCGGGTCTGGCCGTTTGTGTATGTGAGTTTATATGTTTATAATACGCACCCACAATACAGGAGAAATTCCTAGTGTGGGGCAATGTTTAAAATAAAAAATAAAATAGAATTGATTTAATTCTGTAAATGCGTACCTGTTACAGTCGCGAATCATATTTTGATCAAAATACAACCTGACACTGATCTGAAAATTGCAAAAAACGTAAGGAAAAATTGAATTTCGAGGTCTACCACTGCGCATTCACCTAAATTATATTAACCCTCCTCCTCCTCATCCCACCCCCCCAGCTAAGATGCTCCCGGTGCCGCGCCAGGTGAAGTACAACGCTCCGGACGGCAGCATGCCACACACGAGCACGACCACGATATGGCTCGACCCTTACTGTTACGATTCCAGTGAGATTCACTCTTTGTGTTCGTAGGTTGTGTAGTTGTCATGTGTCTATTACCACCATATTGTTTTCACGTACGTAGCTATGTATCACATAATGTAATATAGTTTTAGAACAAAGAAAACCGGCCAAGTGCGAGTCGCATTCGCACACGAAGGGTTCCGTACAATATTTAACATTATATTTTTTTTAAACGCGTTTCTTGTGCGAACTCCCTTTAATTTTTAACTTTATTTTATGGTTATTATTTGTTGTTATAGCGGCAATAGAAATACACACTGTGAAAATTTCAACTGTCAACTTATTACGGTTTATGAGATACAGCTCGCTGACAGACAGATGGACAGTGGAGGCTTAGTAATAGTCCCGTTGGCACTCTTTGGGTCATATTCAGCCTATAATGTTCCAACTACTGGGACACGGGCAAAATTCTTGGAATTTTTGGTTCTAGGACATGCCGGTTTCCTCCCTTTGGAGGGCGTTCAAGACCCAAGTATTACGTAACGCAATTTTTGAAGATTTTTTAAATGTAACGTGTAACCCCCCTAGGGTTGTACAGAAAAACATTACGGCACGTTACATTTAAAAAATCTTCGAAAATTGCGTTACGTAATACTTGAACGCCCTCTTGGGTACGGAACCCTAATAAACACCACTGTTCAAAAGAGGCAATATTCCATTCTCATTCGATTTGACTCGGTTTTGATTACTGTAAAATAATCATTTGTTTCATCTACATACTAATTAGTGTCATCAAAGTATTGAGATTATCCTAGATTAATAATTCAATATATCCCACCGTCTTAAAAGATTGTCAACTGGCTTGATTGGTTGTTGTAACATCAGATTTAGCAGAAGATTAACTGATGGTCAGTTAATCTTCTGTCAAATTTCGTTTAAATAGTTTTCCAGAAACTAACGGCGTTATAAAACGGTTTTCTTTAGAACTAGGTTTAAGTCATCGAGCCATGTTTGAATGTCGAACTTCCGACAGTTTTAAAGTTCTAACAAAAACTTACGTTAAAACTGAATCTAGGTTGTCATTTTTGTATTAAGAACTTTAACCCAGTCGGAATAAGGTACGAAATACAATAACCGACTCGCAGGTTTCGGCTTGGAAAAAAGTTAGAACTCGTTTTGTAATAAGACGCTCTGAATCTTATTTTGTAAATTAAAACTAAACAAGTTTTGATAGCCAATATTGTTTTTAACTGTGCAAGCTACGTTATTTTACTGTGTATCGCAAACAATAAAAAACAGAATTAAAATCTTCATATTTTTTTTTACAGACAAATTCAACACCTCCGTCGACATTAAACTCCGCGAATGGGCAGAAGCGGAGCTCCCGAACGCCTCAATAAGGGCCGGCCGCGAAGCTCTACGCGAGGAGTTTACCGAGCTCATGAACAGGTCGCAGGACACCGATCCGGTGTACGAGCCCGTGAAGAAGGAGGCTGTGGAAGAGGCCTTGAGGAGGCATCAGTGGGAGGATCGCGCGCAGGACGTGAGTACTGGGGGCCTAAAAAGGCCACTTTGGAGAATCATAAAAGGATAACATTATGAATAATAATATGGCGAAGACAGTCCGTGTTTTTCTTTTTTTCGCTGCTTTACGTTGGTATAACCAAAGAGATTGGGATTGGATTTGGATTAGATTGATTGGTATTTTAGCACAGACAAAAAAAATAACTGAAATATGCTTCACCAATGGGATTTGATACGATTAACTTAACAGTTAACTGACCATTGTTATCCTTTTATGATTCTGCCAAAGTGGCCTTTTTAGGCCCCCTGATACATGATAAATGATTTTATTTTTGTAAGTGGGTTTGTACAAACACTTTTACACGTCAATCATGCTTTTTTTTAAACTAGATGAGGTCGGCGTTTCCTATCTGACTACTTTGAGAAGAAAGGCCGTAACAAACTCAGAGGTCACAGTCTCTTTTAAAGTCCAGACATAATCTTGGTCAGGTTATATGAAGACCATGTAGATCGATGTCTGAGATGGTCTAACCTCATTAACAGGCCCAGCGTGCTATGAGCGTTTGCCAGACTCCTTTAGGCTGAATGTAGTGCTCGACGGACGGTCAGCGCTGACATCGGTCGAACGTAGCTATATCAATGAAAACTTATGAAGAAGCACAGTAGGTATAGCACTGATGAATCACTAAGCGCTTACAGCTATGACGCGCTGACGAGGACCGTCGGTCGGGCGTACGTCTGTCGAGCGACGCCTTATGTCCGTTTATGCGGGTATTCAGTACGACGCTGGTCAAGCGACCGCCCGTATGCGCGTGCGCAATATTTTTTGTGACCTCTCTTGGGAGTACTCAGTTTGCCAGTAGCTAAAAATCAAGAAAAGAGATAGAGAGAAAAAGGGTGAATTTAATACGCGTTTTTAATACAGAGCCTTCTATTATTATTATTATTTTATTATTAGCCTGTGAATGTCCCACTGTAGGGCAAAGGCCTCCCTACTCTCTTTCCACTTCTCTCTGTTCAAAGCTGCGAAGGACCAGTTCCTTCTATAGACCAGAGCCTTCTATAGTCCGACTTTAAATTAGCTGCAGTAAAATTACACTTCTTAATAACTCACTTCGGACTGAGTTTAGAGATATGCATGTCAAATAAGTTTCGTTTGTTACACTATTCTGTACTAGAAAAACAGGATTTGGTTGATGGCCGCGAAAAAACAAAAAGACGCCAATTTCAGTCATTTAAGTAACACATAAGTTGTCTTTTTACTACAGATAATTAAAAGTCCGACTATAGTACTTCTCTCTCATCGAGAGGCTTGTATCCCAGCAGTGGGAACATTATAGGCTGATCTTTTTTTTTATCGGCTTGAGCAACCTCAATAACGACACCCGTGATGAAAACTTTGATAATTTTCATAACCGCCATGTTGGATTTTTATTTTGATCTCATTATTGGCTTCAGCACGCTCGAAAACCATAAAAATGATACTCTTGATGGAAAATTTGAAATTTTTTGCAGCCCCATCTTAGATTTTCATTTTGACCTCACTGTCGGCTTTAGCAATTCGAAAACCATGAAAACGACACCCATGATGAAAATGTTTAAAATTTTATTTCCTTGCCCAAATGAGACAGTCGGTTTGTCTCTTTCTAGAGAAGGGTCACTTTTGTGAGGCTTAACGCTCAGTCCATTCTCTATGTGTATGGTAAAAACTACCAGTAAGTAGTGCCGGACCAGTCGTTCAAAAAGTGCTGACTTTCCTTATCCTCCTGAATAACCTCGCACGCGTCCCGCAGGTGCTGCGCGTGCTGCAGCTGAACGCGCTGCAGGACCGCTGCGTGGCGTCGCGCCAGGACTGGGACGCCGCCGTGTCGCTCATGGACACCGCGCTCAAGCAGCGCCTGGACCTCGCGCAGCAGGAGCTCAAGGAACTAACAGGTCTAATATATCACTCGATCAGCCTATGAGGTTCCCACTGCTGAGACACAGGCCTCCTCTTTCTGTGAGAGGGAGTGGGCCATACTCCACCACGCGGGCCCAGTGCGGGTTGGCGGATGTCACATAAAAATAATATTTAGCATTAAATTGAATATTTAGCTCAATAATTAAGATGTTTAAAACTGAAGTGTGTATCGAGTTTCGTCGCTGACGTTACGTACTGCAATTTTTTGTTTTCTTTAGCCAAATTGTCTCCCAATGCTGGGCAAAGGCCTTCCCTTTTCCTTCCAAACCTGGGATGTGGACACGGCCGTGTGTTGTACGTGAATACGTTTACGTAACGGGATTGATCCGCTCGGCTGCATTCATTCTTTTACATTCCTGACATTGCTTGACTCGGTTATATCGTGATTTATTGGTACCATTCGATTGCTCTTGAAAAGCCCTTTCCAACCGTATACGATCTCTATATTTTGATTTTGCTATTTGGCTACGCAACAAAATTACTTCAAAATGGCGGCGCTTCCCCCTCCACCGCGCGCGATGCGTCACAGTCCTCACAGTCCTCACTTGGCGTACTGAATTCTTTAATCCTTTAGCTATCCTATAGTGGAATTGAATTTAGGAAGGATAATTATGATAGATATGATGCTGCAACACCAAACTGTATCCCCCGATTTTGTTATCATTGTTTTTTTTTTTTTACTTGCTTGCTTGAAGCAATTTTAAAGACATATTCATGTCAAAATAAGTACCAACCATAGACTTATGAGAATCGTAATTCTCACATCCTCCATTACACTTTCCAGGTCCAGGTCTAAGAGAACGCTGGCTCTACTGGCAATCAACCACAGAAGAACAGTCCCGCCGCGGCGAGGTCCGCAACGAGCTGGACAAGCTGGGAGTGGCGCGGCCGGTGCTGTCGTACGACGAGGTCGTGGCCGTGAGGGACAACCTGCGGAGGAAGGGCATCGAGGTGGACAACGACTACATACGGGAGACGTGGAGACCTGTGTATTTGAAGTTAGTAATAGACTTGACTTGAGCAGCGATAGCCCTGTGGTAACGAGTTGTAGGTCGTCAGTGCGAATCCAGACAGGCGCTTTACATTGTGTCAATTATTTCACCGCTGCTCTCAAAACGGTGAAGGAAAACATCGTGAGGAAACCGGCATGTCATAGAACCAAAAACTCGAAGACATGTGTCATCTACCAATCTGCACTGGGCCCGCGTGGTGGATTACGGCCCTCACCCTCTCACTGAGAGGAGGCCTGTATCCCACCAGTGGGAACATTATAGGCTGATAATGTTATGTAACATGTTCTGATTGTTTATGTATGTATGTAATAGACTATTCAGACAACTTTCTACTACTACTGCTACTGTTAACCTGCATCGTCCCACTGCTGGGCAAAGGCGTCTCCCCATGACTTCCAGCTCTTTCGATCCAGGGCTAGAGGGACCACTGCTTTCTTCTACGTAGTCTGTCGCGACGCCTTCTGGCTGTGTCAGGGCTCCACGTAGTGGTTATTTTGGCCCACAGCTCATTGGGCATGCGGTAGACCAGGCCAGCTCAGTCCCACATTTACTTAGCGGCTTTTTGAGTGCAGTATGGTCAAAATTAATACTTTGACTGACTGTACTAAAAAAAAATTACACAACTTAGATTGTTAGGGTTAGATTGTTAGGGTTCCGTACCTAAGGGGTAAAAACGGGACCCTATTATTAAGAGGCATGTATTTAACGCGGCGACAAACTAATCTGATTTAGGGTTTTAAAAATAATTAAAATTGGTAGCAAAAATAATAGATTGGCAGCTAACCTAACCTAATCGCTGCCAAGTTATTTTTTTAGTAGCAAATAGTTAGTCGCCCTTTAACACATTGAAGGACACTGAACGAGACACAATAGAAGTTTTATTGTTATTACGTCTATAGGCGTTCAGTGTCCTTCAATGTGTTAAGTTATTAGTTGCCTGGAAAATAATTAGCCTTATTAAGACTAATTAGTCGCTCCATGTAAAATACTGGTATTCAGCTGAATCCCGTTAGACTGGAAGCCGACCCCAACATAGTTGGGAAAAGGCTAGGCAGATGATGATTAAGACTCCACTGTCCGTCTGTCTGTCACCAGGCTGCATCTCATGAACCGTGATAGCTAGATAGTTGTCACAGATAATTTATTTCTGTTGCCGCTATAACAACAAATTAAATAAAAATAAAATAACGTTAAAATTTAAAGGGGTATAAAACAAACGATTTTTTCGGCGTTTTATGCCTTGTGGTACGAAACCCTTCCTGTGTGAGTTCGACTCGCACTGGGCCGGTTTTTTTTTTATATTTTTCTGAGAACTATTATGATTTGGCCTATTAGGTGAATAAATCGCCACCCTGTTTATACTGGTATTTCTACATTATTTGATATCTGTAATTTATATGGTGTACATAATAATAAAACGCCTAACGGGCCTCTACTAGTTGGCTTCGGCCCCTCGTACGCCGTCCAAAGGTCCCTAGGATCCCGAGTAATGTCAAGGGACGTAAAAATAATAATAATATTTATTTTATAATCAACACGTAATAACAAATACATAAGTATTGAGATGCAGCATCGAGGAAACATACATCTGCCCAATTTGAAAACAAAATCCCGTGTACACGATGACCAAATATGTTAGCAAGCCCTACTATAGCGGCCGAACACTGCAAGCAAGAATAGCCCTTACGGTGTATAGATGTAAGTTTCCTCGATGGTACAGACGCCAGCACATCAAGCTACCCGAAACTGTCAAATTTTTTCAATCAACTTTGAACCTTATGCTTTAGCGCTAAAGTTGAAAATCTATTAAAGAAATTTGACAGATTGTAGTAGCTTGATGTGCTGGCGTCTGTATCTGTAACAAAGAGTATATAATTATAATAAAGAGAATTCTATCCTTAAATTAGAACACAATAAATACTGTTATTTTTATTAGATAGGAGTGCAATTAACATACTTAGTTCACAAATAGGAATATTATTTATTTTGTTTGTTCATGGTTCGGACACATTCCTTATCGGAGGTTATGACATAACCATAGATCGGAGTAGGTAGATTGATTTTTGGTACTTGTATCTTAAATGCCCACAGAAAGAATAACATGGATAAGCCATTTTCAACGAAAGTAATTCCGGTATTTCCGGATCCAATTAATTAATGTTAATGTTGGGAGTGTATTACTACTTAATTCAAAATTTAAATTTATCTGTATTTATATTTATTATTTATCTGTTTTCACGGCAATTCCAATTCCGAAATTCCGGAGGAATGTCCATATTAATATATACGTTTCGAATCAATGACCCCAATTCAATCTACCTACTCCGTTCACTGGACATAACAGACAAGATACAAAAATCTATCACCATAGACATATAAGTAATGAAGTTGGTTTAGTTCACAAACTCCAATAGTTTTAACGATTGCTTATCTGAATTTCAGAAACTTCCTGCAGCGCGCGCAGACGAGGGCGCGGGATTGTCGGAAGAGCTTCTACTTGTACAGTCAACAGAACGGAAACGGGGTCAGTACTACTTTGTTATTATACACTAGCTTATGGCCACGTGGATGTCGGGAAATATCCCACGGAAACGTAGTATTAGGATGACAAGTACCATAAAGTGCTAATCCAACTATCAGTGTGCCAAAGTTCCTCCAAATTCGTTCAGCCGTTTTTGCACCATTTTGGAATATACATCCAGACAAAAATTCTTCGTTAATATTTTATTATATACAGGGTGATTTTTCCAAGTGGACGTATTACTTCCCAGAATTTGATCCTTATTAGAGACACTATCGAGTGATGTAATAATACAGTGTGTTTTTATCAAAATCGAACTTCTTTTATCAAAATCAAAAAGTTCGATCCCTGGCTAGAAATATTGATTTTTCAAAAATCCAATGATGCAGTTTTAGTTTTCATCTTAATCGAGCCCCGACTTTTTTGAGTACTTTTCGCTATTCCTCATAGTATCGGATTTGGCCATCCACGCCCACTTGTAAAATTCACCCTGTATATAGAAAATATCTTTGACATATCTCGGTACCCTGGGGTCCCGGGCCTTTGGAAGGCGTACGAGGGGCCGAAGCCAACTCGCAGAGGCCCGTTAGACGTTTTCAATTAAATGAGGCACCAACCGACGATTATCCCTGTTCGCAATATGCAAGTGTACCCAAGGACAACCCCCGGTTAGTGTAGGATATGGAAATAAAGATATTGGATTATGGGTTTGGGTGGCTAAAGTGATCTGGTTATCTAAGACTATGGAAAGATATTTGAAAACATTTGTTGGTATCCGATTGAACTGAAATTTTGCATACACCTTTAGTTCTGGTAACAATACAATGTCCAATACTCAATATTGTAATAATTTCAATATGGCCGTCGCTCCAAGATGGCGGATTATATATTTTTTCTCAACCCCCCTAATATGGGTATCAAATGAAAGGGCCTGAGGAGTAGAAAACGATACAGTTAATAACATCACACTAAATGCAATATGGCCGCCGCTCCAAGATGGCGGACTATATATATATGTATTTTTAAGCTTTATGTAACCTTTGATTCAAGAGGAGTTTCAATTGTGAAAACCACATCAAATTCCGCATGATCCGACTAGACGACTAAACGCAATTCGCCAACTTTTTATTTACTTTTCCTTAGGCCTAGAATAAGTCTTATCCTGAGAATAAATTTTGAATTTTTGACAGTTTTCCTTACCAGGACTGTCAGTCGTCAAATTTATTCCACGAATAAAAGATATCCGGCTTTGGTAAAATCAGCCATTACTAATATACTTTTAAATGTCTATTTACAGAAGGAATGCTGTGAAGTGGTGATGTTCTGGCGAGTCCAACAGACCCTCCGTACGACGGCCAACGCGCTGCGGCAACAGATCGGTAACAGAGAGGCGGCGAGACTCGACAGGGAACTGAGAGAAGTACTCGATGAGGTAAGGAGTGAATTATTGTATACTAGCTAGCAAGAAATTTCTGGTTCCGGGGAACCAGACGGGACCGAGGACGGACGGGACGGAAGACAGACGAAACGGGACGGGATGGAGTACGGACAGGACGGGATGGAGGACAGACGGGACGGGACGGAGGACGTTCGGGACGCAACGGAGGACGGGCGGGACGGGACGGACGGGACGAGACCGAGGACGGACGGGGCGGAGCACGAACGGGACGGGACGGAAGGCAGACGAAACGGGACGGGATGGAGTACGGACAGGACGGGATGGAGGACAGACGGGACGGGACGGAGGACGTTCGGGACGGAACGGAGGACGGGACGAGATCGAGGACGGACGGGGCGGAGCACGAACGGGTTCGGGACGGAACAGAGGACGGGACGAGACCGAGGACGGACGGGGCGGAGCACGAACGGGACGAGACGGAAGGCAGACGAAACGGGACGGGATGAAGTACTTACAGGACGGGATGGAGGACAGACGGGACGGGACGGAGGACGTTCGGGACGGAACGGAGGACGAGCGGGACGAGATCGAGGACGGACGGGGCGGAGCACGAACGGGTTCGGGACGGAACGGAGGACGGGCGGGACGGGACGAGATCGAGGACGGACGGGGCGGAGCACGAACGGGACGGGACGGAAGACGGACGGGACCCACCCCGTCGCATAGCATCGCCTGCCTGCGCTATTACTTCGTTTTCGCTTAGCGCTCTTTCTTACTTTTTTCTTTTGCTCGGCTTTTAAGAGTCCTAGCGTGATGTTAAATAGCCTATAACCTTCCTCAAGAATTAGTCTATCAAACACGTAAAGATTTTTTTCAAATCCGACCAATAGTTTCAGAGATTAGCGCATTCAAACAAACAAACTCTTTAGCTTTATCTTTTTATAAACCTTATTTTAAAAAATCTCGAGTCACAGTGTTTGTTATCGAACTCCTCCGAAACGGCTTGACCGACTTTTATGTTTTTTTTTTTTTTCGTTTATTTGGTAGGTCTGAGAATAGGCTATTTTTTTTGCAAAACAACGTTTGCGGTGTCAGCTAGTTATTATATAATTATAAATATTTGTTTATAACACACTTCTGACAACCAGTCTTACCAAGGGGTATCGTATTACCCAGTAACTGGGTTGTGGAGGTCAGATAATCAGTCGCTCCATGTAAAAACTGGTATTCAGCTGCATCCGGTTAGACTGGAAGTCGGCCCCAAAATAGTTGGGAAAAAGCTATGCAGATGATGATGATTTGTTTATTGCAGATGGCGGCTGACCCTGAACTGAAGAAAAAGCTGCTGTCGGGCAGAAGGGTGGAGCTAGCTGAAGAACTGAGTAAGTTTATCTTGTGTTATCATCAGGGACTTGAAAACGAAATGAATTTCGTTCCGTTACCACTAATGTTATCGTATACCGTTCCAAAATTTGTAACGATACTAAAACCTAAAAATATCAATGACGTTACAAAAGAAAACGTTATAGAGTATCATTTTAGTAGAACAATATTAGAAGTAACATTAAGAGCGTTTACGCCGTACGGCATTTCATACAAACTTTCAAGCCCTTATTTTTCGAAATTGATGAACCGATTTTAATGAAACTTCATACGCATAAGCAGGATACAAAGGTCTAAAAAGTTAGTAGAGAACATTTTCGAAATGTCTTATTTAAAAAAAGATAACTGGAAATCTCTGTTTCTATGGAAAGTTTAAAATCGGTCTAATTTGGCTGTAACACTATTTTTCCAAAATGTTCTCTACTAACTTTTTAGTCCTTTGTATCCTGCTGCATAAGCAGGATACAAAGGACTAAAAAGTTAGTAGAAGTTTTATTAAAATCGGTTCATTCATTTCGAAAAATAAGGGCTTGAAAGTTTGTATGAAATGCCGTACGGCGTAAACGCTCTTAAGCTTATCCGCTTGTAAAAACGTTACAGATTAATTTGTAACGTTATTCTTCATACTTGTTCGTCATCATATAAGTCATGAAGCAAAAAGGCAAGAGTATCGAAATGAATAACGTTATTATATCGTTATACTAATAACGATATATTAATAATATTGTTATTGAACAGTTTAAGATTTCGTTCCGTTTGTCAGTATAGTTATAGCCAAGGAATTAATTTTGTTACGATCCTGGTGGAACGGTACAAATTATCGATACCGGAACTACGCGTAACGTTTCAAGTCCCTGGTTATCATTATCATTTACTTAGTCTTAGCAGTGGCGTGCCTAGGGGTCAAAGTTAGGGCAAGCCCACAGATTTTCAAGGTATACAAAAAAGGCCAACTGGATTGGCTGATTTTCTTGTTGTTAATGGTTGTTAGTAGTACTAACATCATTATTATAATTTCCGTAAGAAACCTTTAAAATACGAAGAACAGGTACTACAGTTCTTCAAACATCAGTACGTAATTGTCACAAGCGCCATCTATATTAATGAATGCGCATAACCACAGCGCCTATCCGGCGCTGTGGTTATGCGGACTTTCTTCATTTCGCCTGTCACATGCATTTGTTCAATCAAAATGCACTAGATGGCCTCCAAATTATCGATTTATTGTTCTTTTTTTTTCTTTTCTCGTACGCATTATTTTATGAATTAGGTACTTAAAGTCAATCATGAGCCAACACATACCTATGTTTAACACCTATGTTTGTCATATTCATACCTAGTAAACAATCGAATGAGTAGGTACCTATTTTATAATATAATCTGTCTTCTTGACTGACAAAAATACTTGTTTTTATTTCCGAGAAGTACCTACAGTAATTTAAGATTGGTTACGGTGAAGTAAATAATTATTTATTGGCAGAAAATTGCAGAAAACTCAATGTATTTACGTACCTTTTCGATGACAGTTTCCGAATTCACATAATGATAAAAGAACACTATATTCATTAACCGTTTACAAAATCATAGGGAATGACATCGCCACAATCAACCACTTTTTCAAATAATAAAACTAATTCTCAAAGTATTCAAAACTTCAAAACAATAACAATTTGAGACGCGGCGCGTCATCGACTCATCGCGCCCGCCACTCGTGCAACTTACGGGTCAACGCGGATAGTGCATTTGCGCGAACTTCATGCCTATCAAAAGCCTGGCTTCTCATTTCATAGAAATCTGTGTTTTATGTACTTACCAATATCAACAAATGTAAACGTTTTTATAGCAATTTGTAGGCGAAAACTGCGAGACAGAGAAAGGAAATAGAAGCCAGGTAAACGCCAGACTAGTGTGAGCGAGATGGCGCAATTGAATGCATTGTATAGCGTCACAGTATAAAAATATGATTTTTAGACTGTGATAGCGTAAAGCGGAATTTGGCGCGAACTTAGGCCGGTGCGCGCAAGTTCGGATTTCGAAATAATTGTATTATTATTCCTTTGACATGAATGTTTGCGTTCGAGTTCATTGACTGGAATTTTTTGAATATATTTTTTATTGATTTTGTTGTTGTGAATTATGATTTTATTAGGGCAAGCCGGACTTTTTGGCTTCTATGAAGGGCACGCCACTGAGTCTTAGCCCAGGGTAGCACGACTTTTTGGCTCATTGGATTTTCAACGCTCTGCTTAGCGCCGAGTTTCGCGTTTTTGACGCGCTGGGATGCGCTCTGTTGAATTCTCAACTGTCGGCTCAACACCGAAAGTTTAAAGTCCCGCCGCGATAGCATTTTCCCTCAGCTTGTATTATTATTGACCGAAATAACGACAACCAATGAGATCACTTCACGATCCAATGTTGTACTGCAGGTGAAATGAAATAGGCTTTCAGAAACCGCAGTGTTGCACGGCTTTTCCTGCTAAACAAATATCGACACTGAGCCTCTTAAAATAAAGTCGAAAGTAAATAACCGCGTACCCGCTTTGATGCTCAATCGGAATAATGAACTTGTATTTATTTCAAACTAACTGCGCCGCGCGGTTTCACCCGTATAAGTTTCGATCCCGTGGGAACATCGGGATAAAAAGTAGCCTATATGTTAATCCAGGGTAACGCCTACCTCCATACAAAATTTTATCAAAATTAGTCCAGCCGTTTGATCGTGAAGAAGTAACAAACATATAAACACACTCACAAACTTTCGCATTTATAATTTTAGTGTGATAGCACAACGTCCATATTCATTTACCATTAAAAACAGGATCTGTGCCATAAAGTAAGAAAAAAACCTAATCTTACCTTTTTTTCTTCCACAGAGAAAGTAAGACAAGTCCAAGAGAGATTAGAAGAGTTCATAGAGGCGCTTAACAAGGAGAAATAGTCGATAGCTGTATATTGTAGTTATATAATATGTATGTACTTGTATACATACGGGATACGCGTCGCCAATGCGTTTCGTGCGCCACGCCATCTTGTTGAATTATATTTAACTAATCTGTCAGTGTTTATATACCCGCATTTTCAACAAAAAAAATATAGGCTAGTCTACCCTCTATTATATGGGACTTCGCGAACTGCGGGTGTACGATACACCTCTGTCTCTCCCGTCGGGGAATACAGGCGTTATTTTTTATAGATAAAATGTGACGATGTAAGAGCTGTTAAAAAACCCCAAAAAATTTTTTGGATTTATTCCCAAGATAACCAGTGGATGTAAAAGCTGTTAAAAAACCCCAATTTTTTTTTTGAATTTATTCCCAAGATAACCAGTGTTATTATAGGCCGACCTCTTAAATGCGACGTTGTCTGAGGTAGCAGCGCGGTGCGGGGGGGGGGTGGTGACGTGTGGCGAGAGCTCAGTGATGCGTCAACTTGTGACAACTATCTCCCCTCCCGCACCGCGCACCTACCTCAGGCAACGTCTCAGTTAAGCGGTCGGCTCATAGGCTTCTGCATAGTTTTTTGTAGTAGACCGGAGTCTGCATTTGTATTAATTGACTTAAAAAATGACTAGCAGAATATGGGTGTACTATTTATCACCTCTACCTAAACCTTCGCGGCTGAAAGGCGTAATGTTATGAATTAGAGCAATTTTTTTTTGAGAGGCCATTCAAGTATTACGTAAGCACTACAGCGGGGAGGGGGTCTTTGCTTTGCTTATTTTTGATGACTCGGATGGTGATTACGTCAGCAGTATTTTTTTTTTCGTCGATAATTTAGTCGGATTTTGGTTTGAACAAATATGGCAACCCTTCTTGTCTATGCTTGAAAACGAAACTCATTTATCTGCTGCTCATGAATCCATAAAGAAACCAGAACACATTGAAAAATGCATTTACCAATGTTTGCGTAAGCATGGGAGTGGGGGACGAGGGGGAGGGAGAGGGTTGATAATTGCAAAAAATCTGCTTACGTAATACTTCTGAGGGGATTATAGGAAAGTAATCAAATTATAAATGTTAAAACCTGCTCTATGGTTATTGCTGAATGATCTCCAATTGAATGACAGTGTAGAATATTTTCGAATTTAGTTAAAACATGCGCTCAAAATTTGTCTATTTGTTTTAAAATACAATTCGACATTATAGTTCATCTGCCTAGCCTTTTCCCAACTACGTTGGGGTCGGCTGCCAGTCTAACTGGATGTAGCTGAATATGGAGTCGCAGAAGGGTAGGATGGGGGGTTAGAGAACGAGTATTTGTGTAGTAAATTGGGGGAGGCCTATGTCCAGCAGTGGACGTCTTTCGGCTGAAATGGTGATGTTAAGGGCCTATTTTTCAATCTTCCGATAACATTTAAATGAGGGATAAAAATTGCTGAAAGCGTTTGTATGGAAATATACCGCCATATTTATCCTCTTTGGTCTAGTGGTCGCAAGCGCTACTGCCGAACATGATGTCCTGGGTTCGATCCACAGGTTTGGCAGTGTTATTGGGTTTTTCCATTAGGAACTTATCAGTAGCATCCCGGGGTCTGGATTTGTGCCCGGTTGATAGCATTAGGCTCGCCCCCTCTTAAACATAACTGGCGAAATATAGGTGAATTATGGGTACAAGTCTGTCTATCCCTTCAAGGATTACAAGCGAGATGTTATGTTATTTATTCTTTCTTTAAGAGCGATTACGCCGTACGGCATTTCATACAAACTTTCAAGCCCTTGTTTTTCGAAATTAATGAACGGATTTTAATTAAACTTCCTAAGCATAAGCAGGATACAAAGGTCTAAAAAGTTAGTAGAGAACATTTTCGAAAAATCGTCTTACAGTCAAATTATACCGATTTTAAATTTTCCATAGAAACAGAGATTTCCAGTTACCTTTTTTTTGTAAAGACATTTCGAAAATGTTTTCTACTAACTTTTTAGACCTTTGTATTTTGCTTATACGTACGAAGTTTCATTAAAATCGGTTCATTCATTTCGAAAAAATAGGGCTTGAAAGTTTGCATGAAACGCCGTTCGGAGTAAACGCTCTTAAATTATCTGACAACTGAAAAATTTGCCCCTAATCTGATTATGTATGATCGTTTTAATTTATTGTTTTGTATGTTTTTTGGACACTGTATAAAGTTAGTTGCTAAAACTGTGTTATTTCAAGCCCTAGTTGCCATTTCCAAAGTGACTTTTTATTATTTACTTTTTTTTTGAGGCCTATGTTCAGCAGTTGGCGTGTTTCGGCTGAAATGATTATCCGCTTGTGTCGCATTCATGCGACACATAATTTCGTGCCCCTACCGCTTAGTCGTATTTTTGCGACAGAGAACATGCATGATTTTTTCGTTCTATTCAACGATTGCTCCTCCGTATTTATTATAGGTATTATTCTATAGATTAGTAGCCGCGCGCTAGGGGCACGGCAATTGATATTTAGCCAAGCGCTTAAAAGGTTATGTACTTTCTAATATTTTAAATAATTAATGTTTGATTCCCGGCTTGGGACTTTAGTAATGCAATAAGAACTAAAAGTTCCTAGTGATAATGTTAATATTGTTAAATAACTGTTTTTAAAACTGGTCATAGTCTATTTTAAGAATGTAATGTTACCAAATATCCAGTACTGACTATATTATTTTAATCATGTTATCATCTGATTTTCTATGAACTTTCTAATTTTTCACTATTTTCTTTCTTGTTACTCCATACTTTCACGAACTGCTTTTATTTCTCAATTCCACTTTCCATGATTTTAATGTACAGACTTCAGCACGTCAAGCTACCCGAAACTGACAAATTTTCCAGATCAACCTTGAACCTAATGCTTTAGCGTTAAAGTTGAAAGCCCTCTATCAAAGAAATTTGACAGATTCTAGTAGTTTGTTATGCTGGTGTCTGTACACTTACCGTAGTCCATTATTGCTCATCATATTATGAAATATAAATGTTAATTTTACATGTATAGGCTTTTGTAATCACTTTGTTCTATTAAAACTAGTAACTATGATTTTGCGTTTAATATTTTTTAATATTCAGTAAGTACTTACAACCCTTGTTTTAAAATTTATAAAAAGGCCTTTTCAAATAGGTGTGCTGAGATTGAACATACACCTACAAGTTCTTTTAAAAAGTTCTAAGTTATATGGGCAATCCTAAATAATTATTTCAATAGCAACTCTTGCGCATATCTGCATTGGCGATGGGTTTGCTACGTTGTATTATTTCGTTACTAATTTAACTGCTTGATCTAAGTTGTCTTTTAATAAAACGTTAAGAAAATAAAATGAAGTTTTATTTGTTAAAACATTTATTAAACGGTGCCTAATAATACAATGTTTGTTAGAAACAACAGTATACATATTATAACACTGAAGAAGTTTTATTTTTTAATTCGTTAAACACTTATCTGCTTATTATTTTGCAGAAAATATGTGCTTAGTGTGTCTTTTAGATTTCGTAATAAATGTATTTCCTTTGTAACTTTCTAACAAAACATTATCGAAACGATAGAACATGGCCGCCGATTCCCTTGTTCACAAACTAAACTAAATTTAAGTTCAGTGCACCTTTTTCTTTCTATTTCAATTTTGTAATTAATCAGCGCCTGACACTACTCCATACAAGTTTAGACGTGATTAAAAACTTGCCTACTAAATTTAGTAGGCAAGTAAACTAAAAATTGACGTCAATTTACGTCAGGCGCCGATTATTTTGACAGGGCTAAACTAAAATTTATGTTCTGTCCTTTTCTTAATGAAATAGAAAGAAAAAGATGCACTGAATCCGCGCCAGTGTCTGACTGTGAGTGTAATCTCATCAACAGCTCCGTTATGAAGTTTTCCGATATATACATATACTTCCTTTGAAGAAACAGCTTCAAATTCAATGAAATTTGAAGGAGTGTCACGGGCCGAAGCGATGTTCTATGACATATATGTTAAGCACTATCAGCGTGAGGAAACCGACATGTCTTAGTACCAAAAATTCGAAGACATGTGATATCTACCAACCGGCACTGGGCCCGCGTGGTGGATTAAGGCTCACTCCCTCTCACCGAGAGGAGACCTGTGTCCCAGTAATGGGAAAATTATAGCCTGATTATGTAAGCACTATGACAGAAATCTAATCTTCATTTTCACTTTCGATCCCAAACATTTGTAAGTGAATTCAAATTCTTCACATAACTTGAAATGGTTGCTCAGTTTTCAAACCACAATTTTATCGCAACAAATTCGGACACAGACAGTATAGCTTTGTATGATAACAATAAAATAATTATTCATTTTAATGCTTTTTTTAATGAAAACTTAACATATAAAATATGTAAAGTATTTTATACTTTACATTTACTACAACGATACTTCAGAAATTTGTTCGAACTATATAAATATTTCGGAATGTACAAAGATCTCAATGTCTTTGTACTTACACATTTGTTCTTCGATCTCCTCTCTCAGTTTTTGGTCAATCTCGTACCGACGCTCTGCAAGTACATACACTGCCATACGACGCTGGATACCAACTCCTTCTGCCAGGATACCTTGGAGGATGGATGCAATCAACTTCGCCTTCGTACTGCCGTACGAGAAGTTATCCCGTAAGTAATCCGATAAAGCGCCGGTGTACAGTTCTATAATGGAGTCGAAGTATGTGCTCAACAGTTCAGCTACTTCCTTTACTATATATCTTCCGAAAACGAAGCCCACAGCCTCTACACCCTCCGACTTCCTCTTTTTCGGGTCAGCGAACACTTCTGGCATCTGTTTCATACTCTGTCTAACAGCTTTGAAATACAACATTGTTAAATGTACCTTCGTGTACTTTTGGAAGTTTTCTTCTTTCGGCATAAACTTTTGTATCCAAGTTAAGATCCTCTCAATCACTAACAAACACGACGAGTATTTAGTGTCAAAAAACGCAGAATTGTACAGTAAACTCTCTAACACTTGATTCAGCCTTTTGTCGAAATTAGATTCCTTTTCAAATTGCAGCGTGTCCAAGCGTTCTAAAAACCGATTCCCTATCTTCATGAATCTTCTTTCAACATCCTTTTCATTTGTGGAGAGCAGCAAGTACCTGACGAAAATAGAAGGGTATGGTATCGCAGGAATATCCTTATCAGTACTGTCGAGAATCTCCTGCAATATGTTTTCAATAGACTCATCGGTTTCGGGAAGGAGTTTCGACAGATCACAAAGCACATCGGCAGCATTGGAACTGGAGATTTTGTTGATAGCAAGGTACAAGGTAGCGCAGTAGTCAGGTTTGATGGTGGACGGAATCCAGTCGGTGTTACCGAGTAGTCGGCGGAGCGAATCGCGAAGTTTGAGGTCTACACTAGAAAACAGGGGCTTAACGATATTCCATACTCCGGGATCCGAAGTAGCGCCGTGATGGCGGAAGTACGACATCGCAACGTGTAATGCTACCACGGGACGCAACTTCGCTGCTGATGCGAAGGTCTCGAGTAATAAGCCCGCCGGTCCCGTAGATCTCATACTTAGTGCTAAGGCTACTCTTACCGTGCGTCTTTCAGCAGCCAACGCACGGGTTGAGTCAGCTCTTTCTATTTCTCGACAGCGCATTGCTCGCGTCGCGATAGCTTTCACGCCAGCCTTGCGCCAGCCCCATTCCGCCAAGTTGACGACAGGCCGGGCTCGGTGTGCGCAGGCTCTTAACGCCGCCGCAAACTTCACACTTTCTTTACCGGCAGCGTCAAACTCACTCAATTCTTTCTCAAAGTCTTGGTACAGGAGACTTGCCAACGGTCGTGCCAACTTTACATTCTTAAGTTTTTCATTCTGTTGTCGAGCGATCTTCTCCTTTAATGCACTTCTGAGATTTACCGTGAAATCCTGTTTCTGGTCAAAGTATACTACTAGCTTCGACGTGAACCTATCGAAGCTCCTCCCACGTTCAGCCAATATATCGACTACCCGCTTGACCTCGAGGACAGACGGATCATGCCGGAGAGCATTCACTAGTGACGCTTCATCTTTTCGGAAATCCATGTTAAGTCGCAGCAGCTCGCGGCGTGCAATCCTTAAAGTATAAAGCTGCTTCAGTACCGATCGTGCGACGTCAGCGTCACGCAAAGCTAAGGCTACGATTGCCTTCACTGCGGATGAAGTTGGCTCAACTCGAATGCGGTATAGTCTTAGAACATTTAGTAAGTGACCGAGGCGCTCCGCGGCGACTGCTGGTTCCACGTCTATTGCAGCCGCTGCCAACATGCTTTGAAGACCGTTAGCAATGCGCAATCGCTCGTCCACCTTTAGTGAATACTCTGCCAGCGATGAAAATTCTTTTAAAAATGCATCGCGGACAGCTTGTTCGCATTCGCCAGCTAATAACTGGCGTATGACGACGGAGTGCAATCCCTCGATGCACGCGGCTTCGGAAGGTGCACCGTCGAGCCCGAGTCCGTGCCCGAAATCCAAAAAATTTTTCCAGTCATCAGCGGGCAGGCGCCAGACGTTAGCGCGCTTGACGAGGCTGCGCAGTATGGAGGCGCGTGTGTGCGGTGGCTCGTTGCTGTGCCGCACAGCGAGATTCAACAGAGCTGACACCGCGTCAGTGCGTCCACCAGTCTTGCTTACCAAAACAAGGAAGATATCACGGCGCCTGTCCGCAGAACCTGTAGCACCCAATCGCTGACCCAATTCGTGCAGCGCACGTTCAAAACCAATAAAACGAAACTCATCGAACAATTTGTCTAAATCTGTTTTCACTCGTATCATGCAATTTGCTTGCACCATCGGACATCCCTTAAAACAACATGCGCTACGTGACATACGAAACATTGGATACCTATCATTCCTGCAGACAGGCGTGAAATCCTGATCATCGAAGACATGTGGACGGGTATCGGACGCTATCGGGGTAGCGGGTATCTCGTACGGCCATTTATCTTCACAGTCACCAACATCTTTATCAACAAACACTCGTTTCTTGAACGCCGCTCTCTTGTCGGGGCTGAGTCTCTTTATCAGTGGCTCCACGGCTTTGTACTCAAACCAATGCTGCAAGTAGCTTGCTCGAGCTAGCTTTAGCACTGTTTCCTGACACTCCTCGGCACTGAGCCGAGCGGCAAGAGTCGGGACGTGCAGCAAATACGCAACGTACAGCTCCAACTTATTAGTGAATCTAGTTTTATGGCAGCGTAGGATGTAGTCCGTCGCCAAAGGACTAAATCTGTTAAATCGATTAACATCAAAATACTTCTCCGTGATGTCAAAGAACACTTCTGCATCTGACTTCAGCACACATTTCACGCTCTTGTAGAAGACCTCATCTTGTTTGAGATAGCGGGTTTTCAAATCTTCATTCGTCGCCAACGAGTCGAAATATATTCTGGCGACTCTGGGACATTTCTCACACAATACTTTTAATGAATGAGTGGATAATTTAGTTAATATCTTGGGAGCCTCTGCCAGAATGAACTCATGACTGCAGTGACTTAGAAACTTTATAGCAAACTCAAATGAGTTCTCTTTGTAGTGTTGATAGAACTCCTGACACATTGCTGGGTCTCGTAGATTGATGTAAAGCCAGTGTTTCATTTTGGTAACCGCTGGCATAATCATTTCCTGGAAGAGAACATCTTCTAAATATTTTGGGTTAATAATGTCACGGTGGTCGATCAGCCATGTTGATTTCAGGGCTCTGCTAACGTATAACATGTCGTCGTCTTTTAAATTACGTATTATGTAGTCTACGTGTTTGAGTTCTATGGCGAGGTCTATTTTAAAGAGGCGATCGACTGGAGATTCTTCAAGCAGACCCTCGACATCCTGGATCGTAGCTCCACATTTCTTAGCCTCACGCACTAAGGAGTTAAGGTACCGATGCCGTTGGCCCAGGTTGTCACCCAACAACGATACTGGTGGAGACAGCGCCATCTGTAAGGAAATTCACTAGTTTACATAAAAAATTAAAAAATGAAGTAAGAGAAAAAGACATAAAATAAAAGCATCTTAATTTATTTTATTTTATTTAAACAGCTCCTTTAAACATTTAAATATATTTTTAAACATGCCTGCTACCTGTGCCATCTTCAAACGATTGACAGAAATCCAAATCGCTAAATTAATTTAGCGATTTGTGGTGTAAATGGGTCTAAAGAAAAACAAAAAAAAGTTTTGTGAGAAGGCAATTGTCTTCCAGGCTTCCAGTCCAACCGGATGCAGCTGAATACCAGTATTTTACATGGAGCGACTGCCTATCTGACCTCCACAACCCAATTACTTTCGGGCTTCTGACTACCCGTAACGACTATCAAAGATCCACGAATGACAGCCGGCACCAACGGCTTAAGGTGCTTTCCGAGGCACGGAAGGGTCACGGTATGTAAAGATAGTCACCCATCCACAGACCAACCGCGGCAAGCGTAGCTTAACCTGATCTATAAACCTGTGCGGCTGTTATTATTTAGCCACGAAAATGAAAAACTACTTTAATTACGGAAGTCGGTGTCGTTGGTTCCGCGTCTCCGTTTTTTGACACCGACTTCCGCAATAAGTTATTTTTCAATTTGTAGTGTTTTGTTTGGAAGACGATTGTTATTTATTTTTCCTTTTTTAGTACCGACGCCAGCACATCGAGCTACTACAATCTGTCAAATTTCTTTAATAGATTTTCAACTTTATCGCTAAAGCATAAGGTTCAATGTTGATTGGGAAAATTTGACAGTTTCGGGTAGCTTGATGTGCTGGCGTCTGTACAAACCTACCCCACACAAATTCATTTTTAACACTACAACGCGGTCACGTTAACTCGACGCATCTCTGGAATGCGAGGCCCGCATTCCTTAGCTCGCCCAGCAAGTGTTAGGCCTTTGTCTTTGTTACCGATACGCGCGTCGATAAAGACAAAGGCCTAACACTTGCTGGGCGAGCTAAGGAATGCGGGCCTCGCATTCCAGAGATGCGTCGAGTTAATGTGACCGCGTTGTACTTGTATGTAAATATTACTGACAGGAAGTTTTAATAGAACATCTTCAACGTAAACTAGGTGGAAAAAAATCACATTATTGAAGCTAACTCAAAAACTTTGCTTGGCTACCCAAGCAAAGTTAATCTTTATATGGGACTAATGGGACCACTCCTAAGGCAAACCTTATCCATTAAAAAAAAGAATTTTGGAAATCCGTCTATACATATACAGGGTCCCATTAAAATAGATGGACAAATTTTAACACAGCGCTCAGTACGTCTAACTAAACATATCCAAGCAAAAAAAACACCGATTAAAGTGATTTTATTTTGACCTAAAATAATAAATTGCCGGCACATTAGTGTATTTTCGTTAGCTGATTTTATTTTTCTTGTGAGTATCTATGCGTTTTTCTTTTATACCATCGTCCTTATTTTGGTGGTCTGAATGATTCGTAAAAGTTTGTCCACCTATTTTAATGGGACCTTATACATATAACGGAGTTATGCCCGAACACACATTAATAAAATATATTATAAACATCCAAATTGAGAACCTCCTCCTTTGTTGAAGTTGGTTAAAAATATTTAAAACATAATTCTGTCCCTGTCATCTTGAAACAAAAGACAGAAAAGAACTGAACAGCGCTAGATGTGATTTGTGGTGCAAGTGGTTCTATGTTAGAAGGTTTGGTTCATTTGTTGGTAGCCATTGTGGCAATGGCTGTTTATTTCAGTCCACCTCGCCACGTCCGCCCGCCACAAGTTGATTAGGTTTCCAGTGGTTGATTGAACACACAGAAAAGGTGGATAAGAATAATAAATAATCTGTAAACGAGAAACGGAGAATCAATTCCAGGCAACATGATAATTTTGACTAGATATCTTAGGATAATTTATTACAAACAATAATAATATGGACAGAAATAGTCTACTAAAAAAATTTAATTTATTTTCTAATAATAATCCCCTTTTACTATAATACCTGCTTTGATTATATAAATATAATCAAAGAATACCTGCTGGATTTTCTATATAGAACAAACACGGTTAACACTGCCCGGTTTTATTTTAGTTAGTGTTGGAACATCAAAAAATGTATGGTTAAGCATATGCTTAACCTTACATATTTTGATGTTCCAACGTCTCTTTAAGTCTAACCAACGTTTATAAATAAGAAGGGTAAGTTGTCATTGTAGTTGAGTAATAAGTATGTGTCAGCAAAGAATATATTAAGAAAGCAGGCTTATTTTGTCTAAGGAATTTGCAAGTTAGTTAGAAAAATGAGTATGTAGGAATCGTAACACGTAGCAATCTGTTGTTTCTGTCTACCCCCTGGGTTCTATCTCTTTATTTACTAGTCCAGATGTTATAGGCTTCCCTACACCGCATTTACACCAAGCTATAAGAGATGTATTCTACATGTTTTGGTAACTGTTTTTGTTTATTGTTTACACTTCAAGATTGTAAACAAAAGAATGACATGTTTTTTTACCCGACTGCGTCAGAAGGAGGGTTATGTTTTTCGAGTGTATGTATGTATGTATGTATGTATGTATGTATGTATGTATATTTCTTTGGCACGCTCTGCAGCCTAAATGGCTTGATCGATTTCAGCTTGAGAGGTGCCGATAGATTCGTCTTAATTGTGAGAGTGCTACTGGGTATATTAAAATTGAAAAAAAATTAAAATGGCCGATTTTTGGTGCAAAATGTTTTCCAAAAAAAAAAATTTTTTTCTCGAAACCTATCGAGTGGGGTATCAAAATAAAGGGTTTTAAAAGGTGATTACAAAAATATATATACCTTATATGCTTAAAAGTAATCCGAAGTGACAAATCGTAAAAAAACACGTACCAAGAACTAAATCGTTTGCGAAATCTTTCACATTTGTAAACTAAAAAGCGGGAAATAAAAAAAGTAATTTAAAAAATAAAAAAACCCGACTGCGAAACTGAAAAGCTACAAACAAGCCCATTTTAAATTAAATAAAAGTTGGAAGCAGGCGGGACCCATATCACTTTTATTATATTTTCAAATTCAAATGGGTCCCGCCTGCTTCCAACTTTTATTTAATTTAAAATGGGCTTGTTTGTAGCTTTTCAGTTTCGCAGTCGGGTTTTTTTATTTTTTAAATTATTGACAAATCTATTGCAGTCCTTTCACAGCTGTTATTATTTTAGCTCTGATTTTACATCAAAGTGATCTTTATGTTGATCATTGTTGTCATTTTTCTAATATTGGTAGTTAGTTATCATTATTTCATGGATTGCTCTGAGGTAAAATGTAAAAATTAAAACCTTGTTTGTGGGTGTAAACAAGTTAAAACGAGGGGTTATGGTTGCAATAACCAATAAACACTGATCATTGATGAGAGACAGACAATAGTTAGTCATGGAGACAACTACCACAATTACTTAGCTAAGTAGGTACCTGCAATTATATAGTAAGAATTTACAATAAATAACTAGGTATGCCATCCATACCTTTTGGTTTGGTCCCAGTATCCAGCCAGTAGGTAATGTTGAAGTGGGATTCAATTTTCTCTGAATACCTAGGTATTAATTTAGTTACAATTATTTTCTGCACTGCACTTTTTTAGCGGACAATTATACAAGGGACGAATGAAGGCACACCAACATTCACTTCGTGGCGATATAAATATTTCCAATCAGATGGAAACGGAACGGGGACCCAACCGGAATACCCACTATTTATGCTTCTATGACTTGTTATTTTGAAGATGTGAGTAATCCATTATTTGAGCTTTGTATTAGACACACCCGACCTCCCCAAACATGAATCACTATATAGGATAAATGAAAAAAAATCAATAAATGTCCCCTCTTGGGTGACTATATTCTTACGGAAACAATAAATTGAGAAGAAATAATGGCCTAAGCATTTTTACAATCAGTAATTGGCTAACTAACTCAATAAAACTAAAGCTAAAAGGAGATTTCTGGCATTACTACTTTGCTTTGCCGCCAGAAGACCACAGAACACTATACCCGTAGACAGTTTCTCTGTCTACGACTATACCAGAAGACAGTGTCTAGGGCTTAGACAAAGAAAGGTATAGACAGCGGGTAGCTCCATTTCATTTCCACAAGAAAGGGATAAAGTATTGAGTTATTATAAGTAACAGAAAAGGATAAAGCTATACTATTTCCGTCTCTCACTGCGTGCCAGTTTTTTCAAGGCAGCTACTTATGTAGCCAATGTTAATTAAGTTAGTTTTTTGTCTCATGTGTGGCCACGCTACCCGATGCTCTATAGCTTTCTTACTCTAAGGTCTAGGGTATATATCGCACCTTCGGTAGAACAAGGGCATAATTGCAGTTTTTGCTATTTTACAGGAGAGCTATTTTAAGATATTTATTGCATTCAGTGAGGTCTTGCTCTGTTAATATTGCTCGAAAGTTTTTCTTCTTTGCATGATATAAACTATATACTATATCCTTTTTAGGCGTATAGTTAACAAGAATTAAGAACTTTTAGTTTTTTTTCAATTAATTTTAATTTTAAGGAAGGGATACATTTGTGCCCTTGTTCTACCAAAATGTATATTATTTTGTAATTAGGACTAAATTTGAGCTTTAATTTAGGATGATTTTCGAATAAAAATACCTTGTTTTTCCGTATAAACTTTTTATTTTCTTATAAAGTAAAAAAATGTAGTAACTTTCACGAAATATAATACTTAAACTATCATTATAGTCTTACTAATCAGTCGTCAATAATCTCACGTTTGTGTCTCTTTGGAATCACAATGAAAATAGAATTATAGAAGATAACAAAAATAACAGTGACATTATTTTTAACAAGATTCACTGTTATGCAAATGAAATTCTTTAGAATCACACTTCAAAAAATATTAATTAAAAAATATAAAAATATCTTTATAACAATTATTTTTTTCTTACTAACGAATCAGTTCTAGCTCTCTGTCCTTTTCTTAAAAAAGGTTGTTAAAATATTGTTCATAGAACTTAGGAACTATATTTGAGGACTAGCTTTTGCCCGCGGCTTCGCTCGCGTTAAGTATTATTTAAAAAAAACTAATATATTTACATCCTCCATCATCCCTTATTTTATCCCCATGGGGGTTGAATTTATCAAAATACTTTCTTAGGGGATGCCTACGTCATAGTAGCTATATGCATGCGAAGTCTCAGCCCGATCGGTTTAAAATTGACAAAGTTTCATACAAACTTTCATCCCCTATTTTATCCCCTTGGGGGTAGAATTTATCAAAATCCTTTCTTAGCGGATGCCTACGTCATAACATCTACCTGCATGCCAAATTTCAGCCCGATCCCTCCAGTGGTTTGGGCTGTGCGTTGATAGATCACTATGTCAGTCAGTCACCTTTGAGTTTTATATATTTAGATATCAATTGACGAATGTCTTCTTTTTTTCTGTGAGGGATTGGTAACTTTTCCTTATAGAGCTGGTTTAGTGTGACATCTTTCACACTTTTTTTATTACCGATACGACCTGTTCGAATTCTCGCTGCTGTCCAATCGTCGGTTTTGTAGCTGCACTTAAATTGGTATATCTCTGAATCTTTCATAAATTTGATCGCTTTCGTATCCAATATTTTAAAAGTATTTCCTTCAACATCCTTGTTTAAATTCAAATTAATATCTTCAGATAACAGCTTCATATCAATGAAAGAATCAAAATTCATTTCTTTAACGGTAAATTGAACACCCTTTTTTCTTAGCATTTTTAATAAGACTGATGTATTCTGCTGGAGTGTATACAGGAAAAGTTTTTAACCAGTGCGCAAATTTTTTTTGGTGGCTCAGTGTAAGCAATAGAACACATTTCCATTTTTAGTTTATGACTTTTTTTTTTTTCATTTTTCCACTTTGTCCCAATTTGAAATAAGCAAGACATGGATATAATTTAATAGTAATACTATGAATGAGCATGAATGAAAACGCGAAGGCCGGCCGCTGGACGCCCAGCGCACGAGACGGGGCGGGGGTGCGGGGGCATGCGGCGCGGCGCCGGCGTTTGATAAACAAAACGCATGCACATGCAGTACGTCACTTGCGGAAGCGGAGGTCGGATGTCCCTCGCCGTCCCTGCGCGCGTGCCGCGTACTAGACTAGCGTAGTGACAATGTCTCATTTTACTCACCGCGAGTATTATGAAATGGTGCGAGTGTATTTGTTAAGCAATGAAAATTTACGAGCAGCACGAAGAAGATACGAAAGGGAGAGCGTACCTCGTATGCTCGTATGCGAGCCCAAAGGATCCTCAATCCCACGGTCCCTAATGAGAGGACAATTTTAGCAGCAAACCAAGGTGTATGAAACAAGTGGGTCAGTGGGTCGTCTTTCTAGATGACTTGAAAGAAAAAATAATTAACGCTTTCATTGAAGTAAAAAGTGGTGTTAGTGTCCTAAACAAACTAAATGCTTACTTATTTAAACGTGCACGTTTATGCCTTGCTTATGGAGGAGGTCACTTCGAACAATACCTACCTAAAATTATTGTGATTAATAAAATGTAGAGGTAAGAAGAAATTATAAACAATCTTAGTGTCTTAGGTTCTCTTTGATTAGACATTGACGCAAATTGTATCATGTCTAAGTACCTATCATACCTAAATGTTTTATTTTGAATGGACTAAAACGTATTACTTTCTTACTTATTATGATTTATTTTCTGCATTTTGATGGTCCTAAGCCCATGAAAGTATGAAGGATAAATTGGAATTTACGAAAAATTACGTTTACAAATAACTTTACACAGTCTAAACTTAAAAAATTGTAGCGCTAAACTGGGGTCAATAATCCGCCGGCGAGCGCGCGCGCGTGAGTACTTCTGATAGCAGCTGGCGCGTCAGGCGACCGGTCGACGCGCGGCGTGAATCGGGCGACCGGTCGACGGACTGGCAAGCGACGTCCACAAAATAAATTTCTGAGTAAACAAGTCTCGTAAGCGTTAACTTAATTTTTTACTATTGAAACATATCAAAACAAAAAATACGTGTTTATTAAAATATATTCAAGTTTATTATGTCAAAATTTGCGCACTGGATAAAAACTTTTCCTGTATAGGTCCAGCCTTTTTAGCTCGCTTAACGTTTTTTTCTATTACAGAATGGACGGCATCAGCTTTATTCTGGGTATGACCCCTAATAAGGAATTTGTGTGTTATTGACTTTATAGGCAATGTGTTGACAGCATAATAATACATTCCAAAAACGAATCTGAAACAAGTAGAAATAATTATTTACATTATAAGTACATTACCTACCTATATTGTTCAGTATGAATTATAACAACAATCACTCCTATTTATCTAAATCTACTGTAAATTAATTGTATTATAAAAGGCAACAAACTTACTTATTTTTTTGCTGCCCGCAGCAATTATCCGAATAAAATATTATGTCTTTATCTGGTTGTTTGTTAGAAAGATCCTCCAAAAACTTGTAAAGGCATGTTCCTATTTCATTGGCGCCGCGTTTGCCAAGACCCTCGTGCCAGAAAAAGCAAATTGTGGTATCGTCTTTTATATTGGATACCTAAAACAAAATATACATTAGGTACATTCGAACATAAATTGATTAATTTTAACACTATAATTAACTAATTAGAAAATGAGTCCTCACCGTAAAATTGTAACAATTTAACTTGGACTTATAAAAGAAAGCTGATGACTGGCCAATTGGACAAGGTAAGACTGCCTGTAGATCGAAAATGGCAACTATATTATTAGAATCACTATTTTTGCATTGTTCTGTGTCGTGTTTTAGTTCTAATCTGCTTAAACTTTTCTCTTCTAGGTGTTTTTTGTATTTTTCCATCAGTGGTTCCTTATCGTTAGAGTTTTTGTACGCCTCACATTCATCGCACTGATCTTTTCGGGGAATAAACAAACCAAGATTGAAATCAGTATTAAAAATTCGATAGTAGGCATCATAATTTGCAAATTCCTTTCCAGCGGTTTCTTGAATCTTTTTGTAATCACGATGAAGCTCCGCTATAGTTAAACTTCCATCTATATATTCCCTGGTTGTATTAGCCCTTAAGTAGTGACTTTCTGTTCTAGGAATGGAATTTATATGATTTCGGACCGATTTCACGACTTCATCGCTTAAATTACAATGGTTATTATGCTTTCCGCGATTATCGGCAGGACTCATTATAAACAAGGCTTGATCAGATATTTTGTCAATTACATTCCGCAATGTTTTTTCACCAATACATAAAGTATTCAGCAAAAAAGTCTTACAAATCCTGATTTCCTCACCATTTATCAGAAAATGATAGGTTGAGTTCGGTTTCCTCGGTGGTTTAAATGTGTTATTTGCTGTGATCTTGATTCTTCGGGTTGTAGGATTTTGTTTTTTAATACATGATGCAAGAAAATCTCTTTGCCTTTGGTGTGTTCCCAATTCCCAGTAGAATTTAAAAATCACACTCCTCGTTTCAAAAGAAACTTTAGTAGAACAAGACAGACGACACGAGGTTTTGCATGGAGGGCGCATGGATTTCGCTGGTGCGATCTTGCCTCTTTTGGTCGTGTATTCTTGGCCACTATTTTTTAAACGTTTTGAAACAGCTTGTTTCCATTGCTGTGTATTTTTTTGTCGCTTTCTTGACTGCTTTTTATTAATTACTTGCTCAGTGTGATCTTCACTCGTATCCACAAGGGGTCCTGGGTCGTTATAAACTTCAACACTTTCCGTATTACCATCAGCCTCATCAATATTACCCCTATTATCAGTGTCAGAAGAACTCGACGAACTAGATGAGCTGCTGCCGTTGGAACTAGACGAGCTACTGCTGGAACTTGAAGAACTGGACGAGGTGCTACGTTTGGGAGATCTAGTTTTAAATATACTCTTATGTTTCACAGTTCGTGGCGGTTTATAATCTGATCCTTCAGATGGTGAAAAATCTCCACTCTTTGAGGAGTTAAGCTCACTTGCAACCTCTAAAAAGGTGATGAAAGAATAATATCTCAGTTACTTTACACATGAAATAATCCAGATATTTGTATAGCAGTTTTATTATCTTACCTGTAGTATTTACCGCAGGAGAAATTTCTGTTCCAAAATTGTTATTTTCCATTTTTTCAACATCAGAATTCTCGAAATCTAGAAGAGGTGACGGTAATGATTCAATAGGTGTATCCGTTGTTTCTGAAATGATGCCTTCCATTGATTTAACAGGACCCTGGTTTTTTATATTCATATCTATCCATGTTTCAACCATGTTATTAGCTGTAAAAAAATATATATTTATATAAAAAACTTAAGTAACATACCAATATGAATTAAGAAATAGCAACAATATACTTACACATTGACGAGTTTTCGATTGAATTTGCTGCTCTGTTAGAGCCCACATCTCCTTCGCGACAAGATCTATTAGAATTTGTGTCAGTTTCTTTGATTTGCAAATTATTTTCGTCATTAAGCATCATTAAAATTTTTTTACTACGAGATCCCATTTTAAATTCTGAAAATTTTATTAAAATTTAAATCATACAAAGAAACTATTCATATCACAATTCACAAATAATGCATACCTACTAGTCGTAAATACATAAAAATACCAATACTAATAAATAAACAGAAAATTTATCACAAAATTTGTATTAAAAAATAATACAAATTTATTTCATTAACTTAAATAACAAACATTAATATTAAATCAAGTCAATTTGGAATGACAAAAACGTAATTGTCATTAAGTCTAGCAAAATAGCATTGCAATTGGAATGACAAAAACACATTTACTTTTAAGACCAAGGAATAAAACAAATCTTGAACGGACAAGGGCATAACTGTCTGAACGACTTTGTCCTTCCAATTTTAAAATTATAAATTAGGCATAAGTGTAATAGATGTGGCATTGTCGCTCCAGAAACCAAAAAATTAAAAGGGCATATTTACCTTTACGACGTTAGCGGTCCAAGTGACGACTGCCTCTCTCCCCGCCGACGGCGCAACTGACCAATGAGACTATGTCCAGCCAAGAGAGCAGTAAAAAGGCACCAATAAGACAAAGTCACTATTTTCGCCTAGCGGATTTTTAAAGGAATTAAATGACTGTCTTTGTTCCTCCAGTTCAAATAGCATTTTTAAGGCATTTCTGTATACTTAACTCATTTTTGCAATTTTTGACAATTGTGCCCTTGTTCTACCGAAGGTGCGATATGTTCTGTGGTCACTGTCTGTCAGTCAGACTTTCGTTCGGATGAAATGATCAAATGAAGGTGACTTAACAAAAAAAGAGGCGGAAAATTTAAAAGAAACAATATTACCAACGGAATAAAATCTAGTTGCATTTATAGTATGAGCAAAAAATTTTATAATTTTTATTATTTAATTTGAAAAAATATACCCATATGCTTCCCAAAGGTTTTTCAAATAATAATATTTGTTAAGTTAAATTAAAGCTAAACCGTATGTTGGGGAAGGGGAACCTTTCTTAGATAACATCAAGGTCGAATCGTATGCAGATTTATATTTGTTCAGTTTGGCCGGCAATGCTGCTTGAAGTATTCGGTATTTTTGTTGCATTTATTTACTAAGTCCAAACGTTTTATTGATCTAGGGATCCAAACCGTAAGTAAAGATTTTACACTATTGATCTATTTAGGTAGGTACCTATTAATTTGATAAAGAACTCTTTGTTCAATAAAATATTCCACAAACTCGGCAAACTCTCCATGTAAGGCTTTATATCTATCGTAGTATCTCTAAGTAGTCTGTGATATCTATGTATTAAATTGTATGTAGTTAGCAAGAACGCCTAACTGAAAATATACTCCCAGTGACATTAATGTCCTTTACTATTTATCTGTAATCAAAACTCATAGCATGGTTGCTTTATGAAAGACCTATTACACATTTCAAAACGTTCCGGTTCTATCGCAATCTGTAATTTATCAAATGCAAAAATACATTTACTGCCTCCTACGCAGTGCTTTTAATAGCCAGGCTGACTAGTCCGTCTAGTAGATATCTGTAATTTTACGCTCTGAGCGAGCACTGTTTTTTGCACATATTCGCATGTCGTGTTCCGAGCAACATTACCTAGATTAAATTATGTCTTTTCTTTTTCCAGATGGTGTCTTCACCTATCACGCTGTCAGGGGATAACCTGGGCCAACGGCATCGTCATCTCAATTTCTTAGTACGTGAGGCTAAAGAAAGCGGAGCTTCGTTCCAGGATGTCGAGGCCCTGCTCGAAGAGTCTCCAGTCGATCGTCTCTTTAAAATAGACCTCGCCATAGAACTCAAACACGTTGACTACATAATACGTAATTTAAAAGACGACGACATGGTATACGTTAGCAGAGCCCTGAAATCAACATGGCTGATAGACCACCGTGACATTATTAACCCTAAAAATTTAGAAGATGTTCTCTTCCCGGAAATGATTATGCCAGCAGTTACCAAAATGAAACACTGGCTTTACATCAATCTACGAGACCCAGCAATGTGTCAGGAGTTCTATCAGCACTATAAAGGGAACTCATTTGAGTTTGCCATGAAGTTTCTTAGTCATTGCAGTCACGAGTTCATACTGCTAGAGACTCCCAAGATATTAACTAAATTATCTATTCAATCATTAAAAGTATTGTGTGAGAAATGTCCCAGAGTCGCCAAAATATATTTTGATTCGTTAGCGACTGATGAAGATGTTAAAACCCGCTATCTCGGACAAGAACAGTCCTACTACAACAGTGTGAAATGCGTACTGAAATCAGATGCAGATGTGTTCCTTGACATCACGGAAAAGTATTTCAATATGAATAGTTTTAACAGATTCAGTCCTTTGGCGACGGACTACATCCTACGCTGCCATAAAACTAGATTTATAAATAAGTTGGAGCTGTACGTTGCGTATTTGCTACACATCCCAACTCTTGCTACTCGGCTTAGTGTCGAAGAGTGTCAGGAAGTAGTGGTGAAGCTAGCTCGAGCAAAATACTTGCAACATTGGTTCCAGTACAAAGTCGTGGAGCCACTGATAAAGCGTCTTAGCCCCCACAAGAGAGCGGCGTTTAAGAAACTAGTGTTCGTTGAGAAAAATGTCGGAGAGCAAGTACAGGAATGGCCGTATCCCAAGCCGGAGGCACCTCCGCGTTCCGACTCTGATCCGCAAATATTCGACGACGTGAGTTACAGGCCGGTCTGTGGGACGTTTGGTACCAAAAAGCGGTTAATAAAAAAAAAGAAAGGTGCGTGTAACGACAACTGCATTATCGAGTCATGCGAGAAAACTAAATCGAACTTAGACCGGCTGTTCGATGAGTTTCGTTTTATCGGGTTCGACCGAGCTCTGCACGACTTAGGGCAACGGCTAGGAGCTGCAGGTTCTGCGGACAGACGCCGCGATATTTTTCTTGTTCTAGTAAGCAAGACTGGTGGGCGCAGTGATGCAGTGTCGGCTCTGTTACGTTTAGCAGCCCGGCACAGCAACGAGCCACCGCACACACGTGCCTCCATATTGCGCAGCCTCGTCAAGCGCGCCAACGTCTGGCGCCTGCCTGCTGATGTCTGGCAGCATTTTCTGGATTTCGGGCACGGACTCGGGCTCGACGGCGCACCATCCGAAGCCGCGTGCCGCGAGGGACTGCACTGCGTCGTGATTCACCAGTTGTTAGCTGGTGAATGCGAACAAGCCGTCCGTGACGCTTTTCTCAATGTCTTTTCAACGCTGGCAGAGTATTCCCTCAAGGTGGATGAGCGTGAGCGCCTTGCTAATGGTCTCCAAAACATGTTGGCAGCGGCCGCCACAGACGTGGAACCAACAGTCGCCGCAGAACGACTTTATCAACTGCTCGATGTACTTGAAATATACCACATTCGTATTGAGGCAGCATCACCTGCGGTGGAAGCAGTGAAGAGCTTAGCTTTGCGTGACGCAGAAATCGCTCGCTCCTTACTCAAACGGTTATATGATGCGAGGATTGGACGTCGTGAGTTACTTAGAGAAAACTTAGAGTTTCGGCGCGATCAGGGAGCGCTGTTGAACGCGCTGCGTCATGACCCTACTGCCCTTGAACTTGAGAAGGTTGCAGATATACTAGCTATGGTTCCATCACAGTTTGACGGATTCGTTTCGAAACTAGTTATATACTTCAACCAGAAGGAAGACTTACTTACAATACAACTCAGGAGCGCGTTAAATGAGAAGATCGCTCAGCAGCAGAATGAAAGTTGCAAGAATGTAAAGTTGGCACGACCGTTGGCAAGCCTCTTGTACAAAGATTTTGAGAAAGAATTACGTGAGATAGATGCAGCGGGTAAAGAAAGTGTGATATTTGCGGCGGCGCTGCGGGCTTGTGCACACCGAGCCCGGCCTGTCGTCAACATGGCGGAATGGGGCTGGCGCAAGGCTGGCGTGAAAGCAGTCGCGACGCGAGCAATGCGCTGTCGGGAAATAGAAAGATCTGAATTAACTGGTGCGTTAGCGGCTGAACGACGCACAGTAAGAGTAGCCTTAGCACTTAGTATGCGATCCGCGGACAGATTACTTCTCGACACCTTCCAATCAGCAGCAAACCTGCATCCCGTAGTTGCATTGCATGTTGCGTTGCCGTACTTTCATCGTCACGGCTCTACTGCTAACCCTGGAGTATGGGATATCGTTAAACCCCTGTTTTCAAGTGTCGACCTCTCATCCCGCGAAAGGCTTCGCCAGTTGCTTCGAAAAACCGAATGGATTCCGTCGAAAATCAAACCAGACTACTGCGGAACGTTGTACTTTTCGCTAAACAAAATCTCAAATTCTGGTAAAGATTTCGTGCTTCGCGATTTGTGTATGCTTCTTCCTGCGGTAAGAGAAGATATGATCGAAAACATTTTGCTAAGTGTGTTCGAAAGGGCTAGTGTGGATGAACCGGAAATACCATATCCTGCAATATTTGTCAGATACTTCATGTTGTCTATAAATAACGAGGATTTAGAGAGGAGATTTACTAAAGTTGGTGACCGGTTTATGGAGATATTAGAAAAATTGCGACGTGAAGAAGACTCCAATTTTCATAAGAGACTTGATCAAATTATGGGGTGTCTTATATACAATGCGGCGTTTCTAGACACTAAATACACGTCGTGTTTGTCAGTGATCGAAAGGGTCTTAGATTGGACGCAGAAGTTCATGCCGAAAGAGGAATATTTTGATAAGTATGTACATATACATTTAACAATGTTGTATTTCAAAGCAGTTAGACAGATTATGAAACAGATGCCAGAAGTGTTCGCTGATCCGAAGAGGAGGAAGTCGGAGGGTGTAGAGGCTGTGGGCTTCGTCTTCGGAAGATACATCGTGAAGGAGGTAGCGGAACTTGTAAACACATACTTCGACTCCATAATAGAACTGTATATAAGTGCTTTGGTTGATTACTTAGGTGAAAACTTCATATACGGAAATTCAAGGGCGCAGTTCATTGCGTCCGTTCTCAAAGGTATCCTAGCAGAAGCAGTCGGTATCCAGCGTCGAATGGCAGTGTTTCTTCTTAGAGATTGTCGGTTCGATGTTAGAGATTTTAAGAGAAAGGAAATCGAAGAACTAATGGAGCAGGATAAATGTATTGAGTTGTTTGTTCATGCTGAAATATTTAATGAATAGATGCGTAACACAGTACAGTAGGAATCGCTTTAATTTTGACAGGTTATCGACATTCATTGCGTTATTTACGTTATTATTAAACAGACAATTTTTTTTAATGAAGCAATGGATTAGCTATATTCTTCAAAATCATTCAGATTGTGATTGGTCGTGTGTTATTCAATTAGGGCGCTGCTTGTTTTTTATTCATTATATTGTTTTCTTTTGACTATGCTGACGTATTAATAATGTAATTTGACAGGTAGATTGATTGTTTTCAGTGGATTTTGTTTTCTCTTTATTTAAATAAAACTTTCAGGTTTTTTAGGCCTGATCATCAAGTGGAACTCAAACATTCTTGTTTATTTCTACACAAACACTAAACTTCTACAAACGACACCCATGACGATAAATTTAAAAACTTGCAGCCGCCATCATGGGTTTTCATTTTGACCTCACTAGCGGCTTCAGCACCCTCGAAAACCATAAAAACTCTAACTCTCTCTCTTTCTATTAATTAAATTAAAGTCACATGGAGGGGGCATACTTTATTTATTTATTTATAAAATAATCACTTACAACTATTATGAATTTATGTATCTCGGAACCTTGGGGTCCCGGTCCTTTGGAAGGCGTATGACGGGCCGAAGCCAACTCGCAGAGGCCCCTTAGGAAATTTTAATGAAATGCGGCACCAACCGACGATTATCCCTGTATGCGCTTTGCAAGTGCACCCAAGGATAACCCCCGGTTGGTGTAGGACTATTGCAGGATATGGAAATATAAAAAATTGGACTATGGGTTTGGGTGGCTAAAGTTGACTGGTTATCAAGAACTATTGAATAACTATGACTGTCTATGACTCCTGCCTGATCAATGTTTTATAGTATATACACGGATAAAATGGCAGGGGGTGACTTGCACACTCAATAATGGGCCCCTGGAAACGGTCGCTAGCACATAGTGACGTAGCAACAAGGGGGCAACATGTCCTGAGGTGCTTATGAGGAGTGGAGAGGTATTCCACGGCTATCAGGACAATCCCGGAAGTACGGTCAAGATCCCTACCAGCATCTTATTATCTTACAACTATTATTATTATTACTATTTTTCTTTTTTCTTTTTTAGGGTTCCGTACCCAAAGGGTAAAAACGGGACCCTATTACTAAGACTTCGCTGTCTGTCCGTCTGTCTGTCCCAGGCTGTATCTCAAGAACCGCGATAACTAGACAGTTGAAATTTTCACAAATTATGTATTTCTGTTGCCGCTATAACAACAAATACTAAAAACAAAATAAAATGAATATTTAAGGGGGCTCCCATACAACAAACGTGTTTTTTTCGGTGTTTTCGCCTTGTGGTACGGAACCCTTCGTGTGCGAGTCCGACTCGCACTTGGCCAGTTTTTCTATGTTTTTTCCTTAGCTACGTGAGGATTTCTAGTTGACTTCTTGTAACTATTCCCCATGTTAGGTACAGACGCCAGCACATCAAGCTACTACAATCTGTCAAATTTCTTTAATAGATTTTCAACTTTATCGCTACATCTTAAGGTTCAAAGTTGATTGGAAAAATATGATAGAAAATTGTTTCGGGTATCTTGATGTGCTGGCGCCTCAAGATACCCGAAATACGTAACAAAAGTGTCGTGTCGGTCAAAATGTCACTTTTAACATTCAACGGAATCAAAAACTTAAGAATGAACGCGCGCTTTACTTGGGGTTACCAAGTGAACAAACCCGCTGTGAATGTGGGTGTAAGCGCAGGACAGGACTCAGTAGCTCTAGGTATCGTTTGAGACAATAGCGAAGTCGGAAGTTAGTGTGTATGTGCGTTTGTGTGGGCGAAACTCACCTTCACGCAAAAATTCACAGCGTGTGTTTAGTTACCACTAACAAGAAAATAAAAACAAATAGTGTGGTTTTTTGTCATCTATTTGGCAAAACTTAATATTATGTCCTATGAACGCACCCAAATATGACTTCATTCATAATAAAAAAGTCAAGGATATCATAAATTAAACCGCCGCCCGCGTCGGTTTATAGTCTGTGGTAATGTGATTCATTCTTTCTATACACCTAATCTGTGTATGTGAAGTAAATCCTATTTCAAATAATATTATTTTTGTTTATTTTGCCGCCAATGTGTCCAGGGTTCTACATGTGAACTGAATACATTACGTATTGAGATCATCGCCTAACAAAACTTCAAGGTAAATAACGTAGGTAAATAATTTATATTGACAAAAAATCTTCGGCTTTTTTTTTGTTTTATCTCTGTAAGGCTATGCGCGCACTACGATTTTAAGGACGCTAACACATTTTGAACTCACTCAAGTTTAGGTATCTGTCCCCGCGTTCCGAATGAGTCAAAAGCGATTATATCGCGAATCCGACCAAATTTAATAGTCACAAAATATAAGGACTATTGAGTACTATTTGTGACGTTGCGCGTTGGTCGGATTCGCGATATAATCGCTTTTGACGCAATTTGGAAAGCGGGGTGTATCGCAACACAACAACATTATGCGCACGCACATATTGAACCCATTGTCCGCTTAGTATTACAAGGAAAATCTACGTTTATCCTCCAGTCTGCTGTTAGTTTGAAAAGATGTAAGTACTTTTAAATATTATTGAGTAGTTCCGGTGGCCATCTGAGGTCTTCATCACCAGTTTCACTTCACTAAACGGTGCTTTTCGAGAGCAAATCCACGAGTTACTTTAAACAATACCCTAATCGCTATAGGTGTGGCTATAATATTTGAAGAGTTCCTTCGATTTCACCAGGATCCCATCATCAGATCCTGACCTGATGACAATCAAATGGGACCACCTGGAAAGTATATCCTTTCAAACAAAAAAAAGAATATTTGAAATCGGTCCAGCCAGCCGTCTTCGAGTAATCGGGGAACAAACATAAAAAAAGATTCCGACGAACTGAGAAACTCTTCCTTTTTTAGGGTTCCGTACCCAAAGGGTAAAAACGGGACCCTATTATTAAGACTTCGCTGTCTGTCCGTCTGTCAGTCTGTCTGTCACCAGGCTGTATCTCAAGAACCGCGGTAGCTAGATAGTTGAAATTTTCACAAATTATGTATTTCTGTTGCCGCTATAACAACAAATACTAAAAATAAAATAAATATTTAAGGGGGGTCCCATACAACAAACGTGTTTTTACCTGACTGCGTCAGAAGGAGGGTTATGTTTTTCGAGTGTATGTATGTATGTATGTATATTTCTTTGGCACGCTCTGTAGCCTAAACGGATTGATTGATTTCAGTTTGAGAGGTGCCGTTAGATCCGTCTTAATTGTGAGAGTGACACTGGGTACCTATATCAAAATTGAAAAAAAATTAAAATGGCCGATTATTGCGCAATATTATGTCTTTAAAAAATTTTTTTTTTCTCAAAACCTATCGAGTGGGGTATCAAAATAAATCGTTTTAAAAGGTGATTATACAACTAGACTAAACTAATATTTATCTTCTGTCCTTTTCTTAATGAAATAGAAAGAAAAAGATGCATGAACTTAAATTTAGTTTAGTTTGTGAACAACAGAATCAGCGCCAATGCATAGAAATGCGATAGCAGCAATCGCGGTTGATTTCTCGTATTTTTTTAAGAAAGTTCACAGTCTGATCTCAGTCTCAATCTGTCAAAAAATACTTCTACTTTCCCTACATTTTGACAAGTATTTGACGTTTGTCGCCGAGATGAGACTGCGACTAGATTATGAACGTTTTAAATTACGAGAAATGGGCCCTAAAAAGGCCACTTTGGGAGAATCATAAAAGGAATTCATTATGAATGATATTAAAAGTCGTAAAATGGTCACAATCTAACAATTCATAATATTGTTTGTGTACAATTCGTAACACGCAATTCATCTATTTGACAATTTTGTATGGAGATTCGTAAAATGGTCCACAAAATAGGAATTGCTTTAATGTCAAATAATGGAATCGTAAGAAGTTAGTCAAAAGCAACATTTCACAAATCGGATTGGAGGCTTTGTGAAGAAATAATGTTATAATAGCAGATTTAGCCCTATATGAAAACTTTCTGGAGCACGCGCGGGTTACGACGACCCCTCTAGATCGCCGACAAAATGCATCTCTTCGGAAAATGGACATAGCGTTCGAAATGCCGGATCTCGAATTTGTTGGCATAGACGGCTAAATAAGTGTGTCGCGACCTCATCTATGAGCTGGAGGCGTACACAATGTACCCGCCGCGATGGCATAAGTACCTACTATCCCCAAGGCAAGTAAAAGCATTGTTTTGTGATAAAAGTAAGTACCTAGGGTGTTTTTCAACACTTTTAACTAAGTAGTTCCAGATATCATCTATTATTATAGAGGTTCAGGTACTTACTCAGTACCCCCTCCGTGAAATGCATACAATCTTCTATTCATATTTTAGGTGTACAATAGGTACACCCAAAGACTACAATATAATGCGGGGTACACCTCTGCCTAACCCTTCAGGGATATATATGTGTGATATTGTTATAGTATCATACTTTACTTCAATTTAATTAAGTAGTATATATAAGAGGACCCTTAGAAGAGTATACCATATTATACCTTTTACTAAAATAAAACAATAGTGATATGAAAAATATTTTATTAAATTATTAACAATTCTCATCTTAAATTATTAAAAAACTAATACAAACATAATAATTAATTAGGCTTTTTTTCATTCATTTAGGTTTGCGACTCTGATTAGTGTCAATGCTAGCTGCGTAGGGGCACACTGTGTGTTTATGGAATCACCAGACCCACTTGGAACAACTCTGCCAGGCTGAAAAGGAAAATTTGTGGTTTTTAGTAAGTCAAATCATCATCATCATCTGTCTAGCCTTCTCTCAACTATGTACTATGTTGGGGTTTGCTTCCAGTCTAACCGGATGCAGCTGAATACCAGTATTTTACATGGAGCGACTGCCTATCTGAACTCCACAACCCAGTTACTGGGTAATACAATACCACTTGGTAAGACTGGTTGTCAGACTTTAGGGCTTCTGACACCCCGTCATTGTTTAATTTGAGTGCTATTATAATAATAAAACAATTATGTTTCAGGTGACGCAGGCTATCCCTTAAAATCAACATTGAAGACACCACAAGTGGACACAGAGCCCGATACCTTTTTCCCTTTATGCAAAGTTTTTGTGTTATTTAAATGTTATAATACAGTATGTTTTCCTTTTTTATTTCTTTATAATTATATTATATGAATGACTTAATTTTTTTATTGCATACATGTACAAAAAATTCATACTTTACCTATAAGGGACACCAATAAAAAATAGTCTCGTCTGCATCAGCAAGCCTCCCAAGGTTCTGCACTATTAATTTACTATATCAGCTGTAGCATGTTGCATCTCCACCTGAGGTAAAACTCTCCGAGCTTCATCTAGTGCAGCCAGAGGGCGACCTAAAAAACGTAATAAAAATACCATATAATCATTATCAATAGTCATCATGTCTTAGTCGCAATATGAATAGCTGTAGGGTTAGAAAAATCCACTCACTGCGGTATCTTGCTTGCCGAGTTCGACGAGGCAGAGGCACTGTTGTAGCATCGGCAGGGCTAGGGTTCGGTGCTGACGCACGAGTCTGGACAAGACATAGGGCTGCAGTGATCTCGAAAAGGAGCTCAAAACCGACAGCGCTTCCACGTTCACTGTAGAAAATCGAGCAGATTGTTCCATTGTATCTCAGACACTAGCTGCACGTCTTTCCATTCCTACAAAAAATTACGTACATTTGAATACATTTGCACAGCATTTTATTTAAGTAATGATTTAAGTCAAACAATTATACACTTACTTTGTATTAAAAACGATCTTACTCGCACGAAATACTAGTTTTAAACTACACACATTATGATTGTTTATGTTGATGTTTGATTCAGTTTGACGTTGAGGCGGGAGAAACGAAGGGTGCGTTCCGAGTTGGGATGTAATCCATTTGAGCGGGCTTAAAAACTAAAGACTAACAACTCGCTCTAAATCGTAGCGATGCGATTAAGCTTTGTTGTATTCTGCGCCTGCTACGACGAGTGGAGAACCAAGCCCAAGTTCAAATAATCATCTATCGCTGCGCGCCGCAACCGTGAGCTATTTGTTATTAAATACACACATTACTAAGGAAAATGGAGCGCACACCTCCAAAATGTCTTTCTGCCTCGGATTCTGATTTAAATAAAGCAGGGCATGCACATCCCACCCCTAGCATGAACGTCACCGTGAGACCAAACTTGAAAAGGGCGTGCCTGGAAGAAAGCGTGGTAACTGACAAATTTGAACAATTCAAGTTGGATATCACGGAAATGCTTACAGTGATGATAACTCCACTGATAACACGGCTGGATAGTGTAGAAAAGAGTTTAATTAATATCACACAGCAAAATATTGATATTATTTCGTCTAACGTTGAGATAGAAAAGACACTCGGTTTTTTGAAAAATCAAGTTGTTGATTCTGAAGCCAAAATTTGCAAACTGGAGAAAGAGATTGACTCTACACGGATCTGCATCGCTGATATTGAGGAAAAGTCAGAAAACCTAGAGCGTTTCATTAGGAAAACATCCGTTGAGATTAGAGGTTTTCCGATTGTAAAAAAGGAAAATAAGGCAGACCTTCTAAAACAAGCTATCAACCTCATGAAGTCAATTAGCATGGAATCTGTCAACGAAATAAGGGATGTTTATCGTATCCCTTACAAAGCGAGTGCCACCACATCGACAGTCGTAGTAGAGTTCTCCAACATTTTCGCGAAGGAAAAATTCCTTAGGAGTACGAAACTGTATAATTCGGAACATAGTACATGTCGGCTTAATTCCTCGCACTTGGGGCTCGCCGGCACAACATCACCCCTTTATTTCTCTGAACATCTCACGAATAAATCCAGGCGGTTGCATTTTCTTGCTCGAGACTTCGCTGCTGCTGAAAAATATCGCTTTTGTTGGATCGCAAACGGCAGAATCTTTCTACGCAAAGAAGAGGGTGCTAAGTATGTACTGGTCAAAAACGAGAATACCCTCGTACAGTTGCGTGGTAACTAGTTGTAGTCCTTTTTTATCGCACTTGTCTAATTGTTTTTATTTTTCTTATACTTTTTTTACTTTTTTTAATGTAACAAACCATAGCTATTGTTATGTAAATAACATTTTCTGTCTTAAATTAAACTATAAGGTAACTATTATAACTATTACTCTCATCACTTTTAAGCTCCACTATTCACTAATAATATTATTTTTATTCAGCACCCTAAAACGCGCAAAACTACAAAACTACACACAATCACAAAACTCCATAAAACTAACTAACTACTCCAACACATACTCATGTTTGAAATGTAAATATAATTCACACTTAATTTATTTCGCACTTAAATACGTCTTTGCGCACAAATCAAGAACTTACACCAGAACCATAAAATTACCTTATTCTGAGAATGGCTAATCAAATTAATCTAATTGATGACATCGACAGTACCGAAATTTTTATTAGTACTAAACATAATATCCCAGAACAATGTGTGAATGATTTTGGTGACGTTAAAAACCAGCTAACTATAGTTAACAAAATATTCGGAGTATAATGAAAAACTTTGATAACTTCTCGATTTTTCTGTCCCGTCTAAATTTTTTACCTGATATTATCATACTGACCGAATGTAGACTACATGAACACACCCCAAATGTTCAATTAAATGGCTACGAATGCCATTATTCTCAACTTTATTTAAATCAGAACGATGGTTTAGCAATCTTATATAAATCGGAACTTAATGTCACCATACTCGAGCCGCCTTTTAATGACGCAAACTGCTTAGTTATTAAGGTGGGTACAGAATTTACCATTTTTGCTATCTACCGATCGCCCTCAGTGTACAACATTAGTAGTTTTTGCGAATCTTTAGAAACCCTCCTCAGCTCCAACAATACACCAACGATGGCAATCATAGGGGACATAAACATCGATATTAAAATCGGTACAGAAGACAAACGAGCCAGCGAATACCTTGATATTACCGGCTACTACGGTTTCTATCCCGGGCACCAATATCTGACACGCGAAAATTCTTGCCTTGACCATGCATTAATAAAGACAAGAAAAACCACAAAAATTGTAGTATGTCAATCTTCTCTCACCGATCATGATACAGTGCTGATAGGAATAAGTAAAGAACCATCGAGTCAAATAGCGTTCTCTGGGCAAACTAAATACAAGCTTAAGCTGGACTACCATAACATTATTAACGAAATCGAAAATACAAATTGGATACCTATTTTAAACTCCGATGACTTGAATGCAGCAGTGAATATGTTTACTGAAAAATTACGGTACATCATAAATCGACACACCAAAAAAGAGATTTTGCGCAATTCTAAAACCATTAGAAGACCCTGGTTGACAAAAAATCTGTTGAAATGTATACGTAAAAGAGACACACTTCACTCTGAAACAAAAAAAGACGAAAACAAAGACAATTACGCTCTGCAACAAAAATATAAAACATACAGAAACCACTGTAATAATATTATAAAAAATTTAAAAAATGCCTATGATAAAAGCCTCCTAGACAGTTCTAAAACAGATAGCAAAAAAACCTGGGCAGCAATAAAAACAATATGTAACCTTAAGAACAAAAAATCTAATAGTTTAACTTTACTCAACGCAAATCCTGATCCGGTAGTCTCACTGAATATGGCCAATACTTTTTTTGCTGATGTGGGAATACAACTTGCTGAGCAGTCCTTGATTCAACTCAAAACAACAGAGATAGAACTAGCAAATTTGGCACTTACGCTGGATGACACTGACCCTTCTCTATCACACTCCTTCTTCATGACTCCAACTGACGAAACAGAAGTTATTTCTATCATAGGCAGCCTCAAAAACGATTCCGCTCCTGGCTGGGATGGTATTCCGAATCGTGTTTTTAAACTGGCTCATCATTTTCTAGCCGCTCCCATCTCACACATATGCAATTTGAGCATGTCGACAGGAGTAGTTCCAGTCCAGTTGAAAACAGCAAATATCTGCCCGATCTACAAAGCTGGAGACGCCTCAGTTCCATCCAATTACAGGCCTATATCTCTTCTAACGTCTCTGTCCAAAATTCTGGAGAAGCTGGTGAACAAGAGACTATTAGCGTACTTAGAAAAGAAGCAACTGTTATCGGCCAACCAGTACGGTTTTCGAAATGGCAAATCAACGGAGGACGCAGTCTCGAAGTTGGTGGATCATGTCATTGATAACCTTGACAAAGGCAAAAAATGTGCCGGCGTCTTCCTTGATCTTGCCAAGGCCTTTGATACCGTGTCAAGGCCCATACTGATCAAGAAGATGGAACGCTTAGGTATCAGGGGCATTGCATTGGAATGGTTTACCTCCTATCTTTCCGAACGTGAACAGAAGGTTTGCCTAGGTGATTTTCAGAGTACCTTTGCGAGAGTGGAATATGGAGTGCCCCAGGGTAGTGTCCTTGGCCCCACCTTGTTTCTCTTGTACGTTAATGGTCTTTGCTCACTCAATTTAGACAACGCGCAAATATCTGCGTACGCTGATGATACAGCTATTATTTTCCATGGCGACACTTGGGAGGAAACCTACAGTGCTGCAGAGGCTGGAATGCAGAAGGTTACCAGTTGGCTACAACACAATCTGCTTACCCTTAATGTCCAAAAAACAAAGGTAGTTAATTTTTCTGTAAGCATAAAAACAGCTGCTCCTAAACAATTTGCACTCAAAGCCCACCAATGCTATTGTAGTCTAGGGGGTAGCTGCAGTTGCCTTGTTTTTGAAAATGTTAATAGCATCAAGTATCTTGGTATTGACATAGACCAACACCTGACATGGGGAAAGCAAATCCAATCAGTTACTTCGCGCGTAAGGAAACTTTTATACATATTTAAAAGACTTCGATCTATAGCTGACAAGGATACTCTCAAGATGACTTATCTGGCTTTATGTCAGTCTGTGCTTGGTTACTGCATAATATCTTGGGGTTGCGCTGGCAAAAGTTATCTGATTACTGCTGAACGTGCACAGAGGGCTATCCTTAAGGTCGCTCATAGATTAGGAATCCGATACCCCACTGATATGTTATATCGAGAGACGAGAGTGCTTACGGTGCGCCAACTGTACATTTTATCAGTTCTACTTAGATTTCACAAAACAGCGGCTGCCACAGAGGTAACGGACCAGCGCACACGTAGAAAACCTAAGTGGAACAGAGCTTTCTGCAGACTTAAATTTGGCAATAAGGCTTTCTCTCGTATTGGACCATACCTGTATGAAAAAGTCAACAAAAAGCTTGATATCTACCCCCTGACAAAATTTGGGTGCAAAAAACAAGTCCAGGTTTGGCTGCTTGGGCTTAACTATGCTGAAACGGAAAATCTTTTATCATTCAACTAATAAAGTTTTCATCATCATATACACGCTAACACTCATCACGTGCATACTTACACTCTTACGTACACACTCACACTCATCACATACATACTTACACTCATCACACACACGCATACATTTGGTTACCTTTTAGTTATATGTTTATATTAATTATACCTACTGAAACCGTTGCATTTGTTAACATATCTCAAATAATACCTACATATTATCTGTCGAAAGAGACTGGATCCTGCGACACAGGGTATCCTAGTGCGGGATCCAGTGTCATACCTAAATATTGTAACTTGTTTATGAATCAATAAACTTATTAACTTATTAACTTAACTTATTAAACTCACCTAAATCGTAAACAATTTAGAAATTAGTGCGGTCGGGACCTTCCAATCGCACTAAATCGGAATCTAACTGTTCTAACTTCAATTACATCTTTCGGTTTCCTACAAATAGTTTACTTAACGCTTAATTCGGAATGCGGCCTAAAAATACGCGTTGCCAGTTTATTGTTTCTAACTTCCCTTTTCAGGGCTTATCTGCGGACTTTTTAACAGTTATGAGTATGTTATAACGTAATAAAATTTAAACTGTAGAAATAAAAAATAAAAACTTATTTGATCAATAAAAACTGTAAACCAAACTTTACCGATAAAATTACGGTCTTTATTTTTTTCATGCGGTAATATTTACGCCAAATATGAATCTGTTTGAAATTGAATTCTATAGGATTCAGCTATTATGTGTCACCATTTTACGAAAAATAGAGGAATTGCTACTGATCTACTGGGAATTCAGGAAATTACTCGTTTTTTGAGGAATTGCTTAAAGTGGCCTTTTTTCTTTACGAAATTTAAGTGGGACCATTTCGGAACCTCTTTCGAACCAAAAAAAGAATTATGCAAATCCGTCTCGGAGTTATGCTCCTCCTTTTTAGAATTGCTTGATTTTCGATGTATTTTGTGGCTATAGCACAAAATACAGAGAGTAACAGAAGTGGTTTCTATGAACAAAGTTTACGGCAAGAAGTGCTATCTATGAACAGAGCTTCCTATGGACCGAGATATCTACAAACAATGTTTTCTATCAACAAAGTTTTCGGCGAAACAAATACAGATAGTACAGAAGGCAATCTACATACAAACTATACAAAGTGCGCTCGAGCAACGCACACATAGACACCGCTCACGGACACGTTATCTCGGACGGGTTGGGAACTTGGGAGTAGTGCGAGCGCGGGTGCCATCCGCTTGAGACACGCGTCTGTGAAGTGCAAAAATAGAGCAACAAATAAATGCCTATCTAAGCTCGATTTATATATAAAATATGTCGGAGTTGGTTCTGAATTATTACAATTGTGGGTAGTCCACATAATTTGTTATGATTTATTTGTTGTTATTATGAATTTAAGTGATTTTACTATCAATTATTGTCTAATAAAATGGAACATTTTTATTGAGTATTCGATGTACGCACTAATGAGAGGTTTTTCTTTTGAGTATTTAAAAAAAAACATAGTTTCCAAGAACCCTGAAGATGGCGTTGAACTGACTACGTTACTAGATGCCAAAGTCAAAACGCTTGAAAAAAAAAACATTGCGTCACGTCATATACGCTCGTTGAGTGACAGTTTCGTTTGCTTTCGTTTTACAATCTCAAAATTACTAATCTCATAATTAATAAAAAAATTATGTGACGTTCGTTCCTTGCAGTAACTTACCAAGTTCAGCGCCATCTATCCAGCGACTAGGGAACCGTTAAAAAAAAAGAAAAAGAAAATCCCTCATTGATTTTGGCAAATTATCTCGATTATTGTTACCGATAGTTTTGTTCAAAACAATTGTTGACATGTTACTTTGATTTTAAAATGATTTACTTTGTGAAATCACCATTGTTTATTTACGACAAATTATTCTTGTATTATTTGATTACTTATAATGTAAGTCTTAGTAGATTTATCACATTTTAGTGTTTTGTATCAACTCAAGTAAACACGTTGACGTACTTCCGTGCGTCATCGGACAGAGTTATTGTGGGGCAAGTGCGTGGTGGGGCCAAACCCCTTATAACTAAGCGTTCTCGTTTGTGCTAGAGTCAGTAGGTCTTCGGACTCGACTCCTTACAGAGCACTAGCTGCCGACAAACCTGTCGGTTTACTAACGTTCAGCCTTATACCTGTATTCTAAATACGCTATATTTGGATGGCTCTGTCACTATACGAACAGTAATCGATCGTACGATTTGTTCGCAATTACTTTGTTACTGTACATAATTATTTTACTGTGTATCCAGTTATGTCATGTACCTACTGTGTGTGATTTGCTAGTGTGATTCATTGTTCATGAAATTATAATCTGATTTGAACTGCCAACCGTTTTTCCATTGCGCAATAACCAACACACTACCCACAGTAGTAATTAAAATATGCCTGACAATAACGAGACACACTAAACCTACCTGCGCCGATAGTATAAACGAAGTAACTTTTTGTAAGGTAAATTCACGCCACCAACTATAAGGCTGCGTTTCCAACAGAGATGAGCGAGGATGCGTAGCGAGAAATGTGTTTAAAACTAACCAATAACAACGCTAACTTAGTTCAAGCTATGAAAAAGAAGCGATGTTATTGGTTTGTTTCACACACATCCCTCGCTACGCATCTTCGCGCACATTTCTGGTGGAAACGCAGCCTTACGTTGGTAAGTTGAAAACATGATTTTTTGTTTGTGTAGATATTGTGTTGTTTTTAGTGTCATTTGATAGGTTTAGGTCTAAAACGGATAGGGCAAAATAAATTGTGTAAATAGGGTAATCCGTTATGCAGTTAATAAATAAATACGAGTGCCACTACCACGATAGTTTTTTGTGCATAAGCAGTTGACAACCCTAGCGCGACCGCCGAGCGTAGGTATGAAACGTACATACATGTGATTGCCTTCTGTACTATCTGTATTTTGTGGTGCTGTCTAGGAATAGAGTTTGTATTAGCTTTGCTTTCTGTATGTATGTAGTCTTATCGTACAAGCGTGTTTCTATCTTAGGTTCCACACTCGTTATTAAAAATAGAAAAAAAAAATACTACGGAACTCGCACTTTCTTTCAAAGTGCGAGTTCCGTAGTATTTTTTTTTTCTATTTTTATTTTAAATAGAATTTAAGATAGGTAGGTAATCAGAAGAGTTAAAGTAACACAACAATAAAGAAAGTGTTCGTAAGGGAACTTGTCGACTGACTCGCTTTTATTACATTGCAGATGGCGTCGTTCGTACCAGTCACGTTGTTGGGAGACAACCTGGGCAACGGCACCGACACCTCAACTCCTTAGTGCAACAGGCTAAAAAGAGTGGAGCTTCGATCCAGGATGTGGAGACCCTGACCGAAGAGTCTCCAGTCGATCGCCTCTTTAAAATAGACCTCGCCATTGAACTCAAAAACGTAGACTTCATAATACGTAATTTAAAAGACGACGACATGTTATACGTGAGCAGAGCCCTGAAATCAACATGGCTGGTAGATTACCGTGAAATTATTAACCCTAAATATTTAGAAGATGTTCTCTTTCCAGAAATGATTACGCCAGCAGTTACCAAAATAAAACACTGGCTTTACATCAATCTACGAGACCCAGCAATGTGTCAGGAGTTCTATCAGCACTACAAAGAGAACTCATTTGAGTTTGCCATAAAGTTTCTTCGTCACTGCAGTCATGAGTTCATTCTGGCAGAAGCTCCCAAAATATTAACTAAATTATCCACACATTCATTAAAAGTGTTGAGTGAGAAATGTCCCAGAGTCGCCAAAATATATTTTGATTCTTTAGCGACTGATGAAGATGTGAAAACCCGCTATCTTGGACAAGAACAGTCCTACTACAACAGTGTGAAATGCGTACTGAAATCAGATGCAGATGTGTTCCTTGATGTCACGGAAAAATATTTCAATATGAACAGTTTTAGCAGATTCAGTCCTTTGGCGACTGAATACATCCTACGCTGCTATAAAACTAGATTCACAAATAAGTTGGAGCTGTACGTTGCGTATTTGCTGCACATCCCTACTCTTGCTACTCAACTCAGTGTCGAGGAATGTCAGGAAGTAGTGCTACAGCTAGCACGAGCAAGCTACTTGCAGCAATGGTTCCAGTACAAAGCCGTGGAGCCACTCATAAAGAGACTTAGCCCCGACAAGAGAGCGGCGTTCAAGAAACGAGTGTTTGTTGATAAGGACGTTGGTGATTGTGAAGAAAAATGGCCGTACGAGATACCCACTCCCCCAACGCATTCCGACATTGGTCTGCATATCTTCGACGATCAAGATTTCATGTCCGGTATATCACCAATTATTCCACCTCGAGTTCCTGGCAGTGGCCAGTTATTTGGCGCCACCGCCTTCACAGGCGCCATGCCCCAATCGTTAAATTTTATGAACACGATAAAAGTGAAAACAGATTTAGACAGATTGTTCGACGAGTTTCGCTTTATTGGTTTTGAACGTGCGCTGTACGAATTGGGTCAGCGATTGGTTGCTACCGCTTCCTCGGACAGACGCCGTGATATATTCCTTGTTTTGGTGAGCAAGACTGGTGGACGCACTGACGCGGTGTCAGCTCTGTTGAATCTCGCTGTGCGGCACAGCAACGAGCCACCGCACACACGCGCCTCCATACTGCGCAGCCTCGTCAAGCGCGCTAACGTCTGGCGCCTGCCTGCTGATGACTGGAAAAAAATTCTGGATTTCGGGCACGGACTCGGGCTCGACGGTGCACCTTCCGAAGCCGCGTGCATGGAGGGATTGCACTCCGTCGTCATACGCCAGTTATTAGCTGGCGAATGCGAACAAGCTGTCCGCGATGCATTTTTAAAAGAATTTTCATCGCTGGCAGAATATTCACTAAAGGTAGACGAGCGAGTGTGCATTGCTAACGGTCTTCAAAGCATGTTGGCAGCGGCTGCAATAGACGTGGAACCTGCAGTCGCCGCGGAGCGCCTCGGTCACTTACTAAATGTTCTAAGACTATACCGCATTCGAGTTGAGCCAACTTCACCCGCAGTAAAGGCAATCGTAGCCTTAGGTTTGCGTAACGCTAACATCGCGCGCCCTTTGCTGGAGCGGCTTTATAATGAAAGGATTGCACGCCGCGAACTGCTGCGATTTAACATGGAATTCCGCCGGGATGAAGCGGCGTTGCTGAATGCACTGCGGCATGATCCGTCTGTCCTCGAAGTAAAGCGAGTGGCGGGTTGGCTATGTTGGCAGAACTTACGAAATTTCGCTCCTCGTCCGGCTGTCTTCGGTAGCTCCGCTGCTCCTCGTATTGCTGTTGCTCAGCCGACGAATTTCGGTAGTTCCACGGATCCGGCGCCGGGTTTCAGTTTCGGACTCGGTAGTGCTGCTGTTCAGCCGATGGGCTTGGGTATTCCTGCTGCTCGGCCGACGGGCTTCGGTAGTGCCTCTGTTAAACCAATGGGCATCCGTAGTTTCGCTTCTCCTAGTTTCTCTAATCGTCACTTCCGTAGGTACGCTGCTCGACAGCCTAGATTTGATATGTTCACTTTGAAGCTAGTGGTATACTTTGACCAGAAACAAGATTTTACAACGCACCTCCGCACTGCTTTGAAAGAGAAGATCGCCCGAGGGCAGTATGTTAAATTGGCTCGGCCTCTGGCGAGTCTGTTTGGGAACAATTTTGAGAAAGAATTGCATGACTCTGACGTAGTGGGTAAAGAGAGAGTAAAGATTTCGGCGGCTCTGAGGGCCTGCGCGCACCGAGCCCGGCCTGTCGTCGGCTTGGCGGAATGGGGCTGGCGCAAGGCTGGCGTGAAAGCAGTCGCGACGCGAGCAATGCGCTGTCGAGAAATCGAAAGAGCTGAATTAACTCGTGCGTTAGCGGCTGAACGACGCACAGTAAGAATAGCCTTAGCACTTAGTATGCGATCTGCGGGCGGTTTACTTCTCGACACCTTCGAATCAACAGCAAAGCTGCGTCCCATGGTAGCATTGCGTGTTGCGTTGTTGTACTTCCGTCGTCACGGTGATAGTTCTGTCCTTAGAGTATGGGATATTATAAAACCTCTGTTCTCTAGTGTTGATCTGAAACCCCGCAAAAGGCTTCTTCGTGTACTCGGAAACATCAACTGGATCCCGTCCGCCATTAAACCTGACTACTGCATTACCTTGTACCTTGCTCTTCAGAAAATGTCCAGATATAATTCCCAAATGGTGCCACGAGAATTGTTAGAACTGCTTCCTGAATGCGACGAGTCCATCGAAAACATATTGCTACAGATGCTCGACGACGATGCTGATCGAGATATTTCAGCGATAGCGTGCCCTACTGTTTTCTTCAGGTACTTGCTACTGTCCAGAAACGAGGAAGATGTTGAGAGGAGATTTGTGAAGATTGGAAACAGATTTTTAGAACGTTTAGATACGCAACGATGTGAAAATGAGTACAATTTCCGGAGAAGGCTCGAACAAATTTTGAAGAGGTTAAAGTATAACTCTGCATTTCTGGACACAAAATTCTCGTCGTGTTTGTCAGTAATCGAAAAAATCTTAGCTTGGTTACAGAAGTTCATGCCAAAAGAAAAATACTTCAAAGTTAACACGCAGGTACATTTAACAATGTTGTATTTCAAAGCTGTTAGACAGAGTATGAAACAGATGCCAGAAGTGTTCGCTGACCCGAAGAGGAGAAAGTCGGAGGGTGTAGAGGCTGTGGGTTTCGTCTTCGGCAGATATATAGTGAAGGAAGTAGCTGAACTTATGAGCACATACTTTGACTCCATAACAGAACTGTATACCGATGCTTTAGTTGATTATTTGAACCATAACTTTGCGTATGGAACTTCGAGGAATACATTCATTGGTGTCGTTCTGAAAGGTATCTTGACTGAAGCAGTTGGTATCCAGCGTCGAATGGCAGTGTATGTCCTAAGAGAACATCATATTGCTTTAGAAGACTCCGTGAGAAAAGAAATAGAGGAACTGATAATGAAGGACCCGGCTATAGAGATTTTTGCCCATGCGGGATTATTCGATCAGGCTGTTCCGGTTATTCCTTATCATAATAATTTTCTGATAAGACATTAAAAAGCTGTGCATTACTTCTATGATTTCAACCAATGTCTTGTCATACTTTTACTGTTTAAAATCGTTTATTACGTTAGTTTTTCATTTGCAGTTTTTTTTGTTCTAATAGTACTTTTAGGAACCGTTGCCGTTGGTCCCGGCTGTCATTCGTGGAACTTTGTCAGTCGTTGCGGGTAGTCAGAAGTCCGAAAGTCTGTCAACCAGTCTTATCAAGGGGTATCGTATTACTCAGTAATTGGGTTGTGGAGGTCAGACAGGCAGTCGCTCCATGTAAAATACTGGTATTCAGCTGCATCCGGTTAGACTGGAAGCCGACCCCAACATAGTTGGGAAAGGTCTAGACAGATGATGATGAGTACTTTAGGAACCAACCTTAAAAGTTTGTACCTATTAATAATTTACCACAGTTTTTTTGTTTTATTTTTTTATTCTAGCCGTTTATTTTCAGTTTTATTAGGTAGGTACTAGCTGACCCGGCGAAATTCGTACCGCCTTGGAAAGTTCAACCAATAGTTACGGCTATTATCATTATGTGTGTCTCGCTGCATTAGCGTTATAAAGGAAAGAGATGACCTTATTTGTTATCAAATTTCATACTGCGTTCAGAAATTTATTTTAATCTTATTACCTACCTCCGTATTATTTAATTTCTGAACGCACCCTGTTTGACTGGTACGAACAGTTTATAAGGGGTAATAAAATTGTTGCTTTTACTATTTTCCTTACAACTTCTTCATATTTTCTCACCTTTAAATCCTTCCTTGGACTTCTACAAATATTTCAAAACTAAAATTAGCCAAATCGCTCCAGCCGTTCTCGAGTTTTAGTGAGACTAACAAACGTCATTTCATTTTTATTTATATAGATTTCTACAGGAAAAATTGTATATTAACCTACCTAAAATTAAATGATAAACAAAGAAAGGGAAGTTGATTAATCGTGTTTTTTTAGGGTTCCGTAGTCAACTAGGAACCCTTATAGTTTCGCCATGTCTGTCTGTCCGTCCGTCTGTCTGTCTGTCCGTCCTCGCTTAATCTCTGTGACCGTTAGCACTAGAAAGCTGAAATTTGGTACCAATATGTACATATATCACGCCGACAAAGTGGTAAAATAAAATTTTGGAAAATATTTTTTTTAGGGTAGCTCCCCTACATGTGAAGTGGGGATGAATATTTTTTTCGTCGTGTACCCCATCGTGTGGGGCATCGTTGAATAGGTCTTCTAAAATGACTTCGGGGTTGCTAAAATTATTTTTCGATTTAATGCTCCATTTACGAAATATTAAACTTTAAAGTGCAAATTTTTGTTCCAGTAGGGCGTCCCCCCCCTCTAAAACCTAAACTGCTGGCTTGAAAAATCTGGAAAAATTCACGATGATAGTGCATTTCATGAACTTTAAAGGAAAAGTATAGCGGTTAAGATAACTTTATTAGTTTAGCGGTAATAGTCGTTGAACTTGGCTGTTGGATAATTTTGTACCAAATACAAAATCCTTAGCATTAATCCTTTAAAGTGACTAAGATGAAGTAGTTGCTTGTTTATAACGGGTAAAGACTTGCATTGAAAAACAAAATATGAAAAAAATAATTTTTTTATTTTAATTTTTTTATATTCAGACTATATGTATAGAACAACAGAACGTACCTTACCTTTACCTATTCAGAATAAAGAATAACAGAATCGTACTACATTGTGATAACGGGCTACTACGGAACCCTACACTGTGCGTGGCCCGACACGCACTTGGCCGCAGTTTAGTCACAACACCTGTGCACAACACAATGCAACACAACGTCATTTAGGTAGGATTATACCATTTAGAAATTTGAAAGGTCCTGACAAAAAGCTTCAATTTCAATAAAAGTCGGGACATTTTAGTCACGAAATCCAAACATTACCCACTTAGTTACAGTGGTATGGTAGGCATGGTAGCAGACGCTCACCAGGGGAGGGAGGGTGAGGGAAGAAGCGGGGACCAAAAAATAAGTGCGCTGAAATGTATAAAAAATAATACCTATAAGTACCAGAAACTAGCGTTAAGTTTGATTATTTTACGTAAAACTATTTTTATTTCGAAGAAAATATTTTATGTGCAGACGCCAGCACATCAAGACCTTTTAAGCTGTACCTATATTGTAATAATAATAAAGTTAACAAAAATGTGTTAAACAATTTTGACAGATTGTAGTAGCTTGATGTGTTGGCGTCTGTACTTAGTTGATTGTTTGCAAGCAATACAAGATTTGATCTCGATAAGTTGATTGATACAGAAGTATATTTTGTTTTTAGATGAGAATTTAATAAATATTAATGACTTAATTGGTATTACTTATATAAGTTTTATTACTCGTATTCCATCTAAACCAAAAAATCCGGACAAATTAAAGAGCCGGACAAAGCTCTAGAAGTCCGGACAAATACGGACGGATGGTAACCATTCTTGTATATACAGACGCCAGCACATCAAGCTACTACAATCTGTCAAAGAACAATGCCCACTTTCCATACATTTAAAAACCTGATAGTGAAAGTTAATGTATAGTTATAAGGTATAGTAGAAAGAGTAGGTACCTGTAAGATTAGAAAATAATGTCATATAGTCATTTTTACCCGACTGCGTCAGAAGGAGGGTTATGTTTTTCGAGTGTATGTATGTATGTATGTATGTATGTATGTATGTATGTATATTTCTTTGGCACGCTCTGTAGCCTAAACGGCTTGATCGATTTCAGCTTGAGAGGTGCCGTTAGATTCGTCTTAATTGTGAGAGTGCTACTGGGTATATTAAAAAAGAAAAAAAAATAAAATGGCCGATTTATGGCGCAATATGTTTTCAAAAAAAAAAAAAATATTCTCGAAACCTATCGAGTGGGGTATCAAAATAAAGGGTTTTAAAAGGTGATTACAAAAATATATATAACTTATATGGTTAAAAGTAATTCGAAGTGACAAAACGTAAAAAACAAGTACCAAGAACTAAATTGTTTGCGAAATCTTTCACATTTGTAAACTAAAAAACTGGAAATAAAAAAATTAATTTAAAAAATAAAAAAACCCGACTGCGAAACTGAAAAGCTACAAACAAGCCCATTTTAAATTAAATAAAAGTTGGAAGCAGGCGGGACCCATACCATTTTTATCATATCTTCAAATTCAAATGGGTCCCGCCTGCTTCCAACTTTTATTTAATTTAAAATGGGCTTGTTTGTAGCTTTTCAGTTTCGCAGTCGGGTTTTTTTATTTTTTAAATTAATTTTTTTTTACGATTTAAAGTCTACAAAGGCCAAAAAATATTAATGTTACTTTTTAGGTTAGGATTTGCCTTTACGATAGTTTGTTTACTTAGAAAAAGTCTAACTTTGCTATTGTATTTTCAAAAGTGATCACTTGCCTACCCATTTCGTTGACCGCAGTAGTTTGTGGGGTCTGATGTACTACCTGATTTAAACAAAGGTATTATTTTACTATTTTTCCTATGGTCAGGAAACTCCCCATTGTTGTTAATAGTTGTATTGACAATGGGGAGGACTCCCCATTGTCAATACAACTATTAAAGATAAGAGCTAGTGTACTTAGGTGCTATAATGTCAATAAGAGACTTAGCTACTTCTACAGAATTACCCCACAGATCTGCAGTCTTTTTAGGGTTCCGTAGTTGCTACAAGGAACCCTTACAGTCTTATTACAAAACGCGGTTTAAGTAAAAAACCTGGTTTAAACTTCTATAAACCACGGTCTAAACAAAAATGGTATTACAAATCATGGTTTTGCGATAAACCATAGACTAAATCATGGTCTAACGCTAAACCTCGGCGACCCCTAGTTTAACGATGGTCTCAAAATCACTAAGGCCTCGTTCACAGCGCTCACATCATGTCACATGCGTTCCGATTTAGTTAGTTAACACGATTATGACCGCTGAGAGCTGTGAGAGAGCGCTCACGGTGATATTATTCTAGGGCATGGTCGGCGTGACGATTCACGGGACATCGTTATCGCGCTCACGCTAATTCGGTACGGGTTTAAGCACGCTCAAAACGATTATTTCCCAACTCGGAACGCAGGGCAGATTGGATCTGTCTTAGTCTGTGAACAATTGAACATCATCTTTTTTATTGTGTTGTGTTGTTAAAACTCGAAAATGGATATTAACGTGGTCGATTTAATTGATATTGAGGATATTGAAGCCGTTGAGTTGTTGGAAATGCCACGCCGACACAACAGAAATCGTGTTCGAATCAATCCCATCGTGGAATTATCCGATGAAGATTTCAGGCAAAAGTATAGGTTTAATAAATGCTATGTAATGAAAATAGTGGACTTAATAAGAGAAGATTTAACTACAGATCCTCGAGGATGCCCTGTGTCTCCCGAAATACAAGTGTGTTGCGCATTACGAAGCTGGGCTCGACATGAAGTAAGTAGATTCAAGCATAAATTGCATTTACCAAAACATTGGTAGCAATTGAAACTAAATTATGTTCAAACTAATATTTTGTTTTTGTTTTAATAGATCCAAGATGACACAGCCGATTTGCACGGAGTCTCACAACCTTTCATAAGCAAGATATGCAAAAAAATTGCAGAAGCTATAGCCCGAAAATCACATAGATTTATAAAAATGCCTGCTACATTGAGAGAACTTGAGGAAGCGATGCAAAAATTTCGCAGAATATCAAATTTTCCTACAGTAATCGGTGCAATTGACTGTACTCACATCAAAATAAAAAAACTAAGTGAAGATGGTGGTCAACTATATATCAACCGTAAAGGATTTGCATCAATTAATGTCCAGGTATGATTTTACATTCATATTTTTTTCCAAAATACAGGAACAATGACTTTAATCCACGGCCCCATCCCGTCTTTTGTAATTTTGACATTAGAAAAGTGCTGATACTCAGCTAGCCTAATTTGAATAAATGACTTTTGATTGATTTTGTTGGAAAATTGTCTAACCCACCACAGGGTTCAGTGTCCATGTGTAATGTGATTACTATACAATAAATAATAATAACCCGCCCTGACTTAGCATGGAATGTGGATGCAGTGGAAAAGTATAATTAGGATGTTTTGTACACACAAATTTTCTTAAAAAATATTTAAATAACAATGAAAGCCATTTTAAAATCTAGTGGTTTAGAAGGTGTGAGCGGACAAAAAGACATAAGTGGCCAGTGACTTTGTTCTATAATATGTACTGGTAGTGAATAGTCATACTTATTTATGTGAGTAAGAAATACTAAAATATGTAACTATTGTTCCAGGTAGTTTGCGATGCAGATTTAAAAATCATGGACATTGTTACTAGGTGGCGTGGGAGTGTTCATGACTCACGAATATTTAGAGAGAGTCGTTTGAAGCAACGATTTGAGGCTGGTGCATTCACAGGCATATTGCTAGGAGACAGTGGCTATGCTTGTACACCATATTTGTTTACTCCATTACTGAATACTACAACACCTCAAGAGGAGCGGTACAACAATGCTCACATTAGCACCAGAAATACAGTGGAAAGATGTTTTGGGTTGTGGAAGCAGAGGTTCCGCTGTTTATTAAGAGGTCTTTACTGCAACATTGACACTGCAAAAACAACGATTGTGGCATGTGCTGTATTGCACAATATTGCCATAGATATGAAGGAAGATGTGTTTCATAGTGGGTTTGATGACAATGAAACTAACACACAAACATCTGCAGCAGTAGTTTTACCAGTGGAAAACAATGTACGTGGAAATATTAGAAGACGGCAATTCATTGAAAGACACTTTTAATTAAAATAATATATTATAAACCTTAAATAATTCTAATTCCTATAACATTTTACAATCAAATTTCTTTCAACCTTAAGTTTCTCTTGTTAGGAAAGTAGTACTAGAGTTCTTCCTTTTTTTCTAATAATTTTATTTCCAGTTCCAGTTTTTTTATTTTTAATTCAGCAATTCTAACATTGTACTGATGCTCTACTTCTAGCATATCTAATTGTTTTTTTTTAAATTGACTGTTGGACTTTATTATTGTTTCTTGCATTGCTTCTTTTCTGTAAAATATTTACCATTTATATTTTATACTAAGCAAATAATAAGAATATATTCTAGGATAATCTTTCTTACATGTGTTTAGGACCCTTTTTACTCGACTGCTTCCTACGAATATTCTCTTTTTTTCTAGGAGTACTAATTCCCACATTTACCTTTGAGGTACCTGAAAGAAATTACATACATGTTTAATTACATAGAAACAAATTATATAAATCCCTTTTAATTATATATTATCCCTTTTATATATTTTTTGAATATTAAAAATATGGTTAAAATAAAGGATTACAATTTTATAATTTATATATGCATTATTATTTTTACCTTGGTCCATTATAACTTCTATTACCTCATCATTGAATTCAAGAGGTATTTCTGTGGTTATTGGAGGTGGTTCTATAATTATAGGAGAAAAGCCTGTACTAGGCCCAGCTGTAGTTTCACTATCTTCGAGGGGGTTTAATTCAACCTACAAGTATTGATTATTAAATAAACTGTAAGATATTAATTTAATCAGTGTTTTATAATAATACCTAAGTAAAGAACATTATTATGCTTACAACAGTTTTTATTGCATCACTGTCATAGTCTGTGTATTCCACAACAAAATCGTGTGGAGCAATATTCATAATCGCCAGATCTTCTTGAGAAGGCGACATGGGTTTTTCACCACCCCCCGTCTTCATCTGATATTGCCTATGAGCGGACAAGTTAGCTTTAGCAGCAAGCTTCATTCTTTTCCATGCCAATTTAATTTCTCCATCAGACCTATTTTTTCCCATGAGTTCATTAATTCTGAAAATATTTCAATCACATATTAGTTTGCATTGTTAACGGGTTACTTACTAATAAAAAAAAACTAAACACTTCTTTGCTATATTCTTCCACTCTTGAGCCTTTTTAATATTGGAGGAAGCTCTCGTAGATTTATCCTCGATTATGTGGCGTGATTGTGCAATCATCTCGCGCAGTATATCCTATAATATTTAAAATTTGAGTAAGCTTAAAATCAATAAATTAAAGACGGATTTCAAGTTCATCTAAGTAATGTATGTTTACTTACTTTTTCCTCAGCACTCCAATTCTCAGATCGTTTTTTTTTTGTTGGTCCATCACATTCAATCATTAAAAAGAAGGTAAACCAAGAGGCAATTGTTCTACTATAGACTTAAATTCCAAAGCTAAATAAACTTTGTTCAAATTGCGATGGTTTTGTTTAATGTTATGGTTTCATATATCGCGCGCGAATGTTACGTTTCGATATACGTAGGTACTTAGATGTATTTTTAGAAATTAAAACGACATTAAGTAATGTGCTTAAACAAAACTGCAATCGACGAAATAACTAAATAATGTTTATATAAATGCAAAATAACCAGGTCTCAATATTTTTAACACTCCTAAACATCATCTAATCATTTGCGTATTATCAAAATGTTTTCTTTTCTGGGCATACGGAACGTTGCAATAGAATGACGTCATGGTGAACGAATGCTATTTGTATTAATCTGTGGTTCGTTATTAAACAATGGTTCAAATGAAGGTACTAAGTTCACCACGGTTTTTTTAAGTTTTGTAATACGAACAAATTTAGACCATGGTTCTGCAGATAAGCCTGGACTTTATAGTACAGGTTTAAACCAAGGTTTATTTAGTTTTTTGTAATAAGACTGTATAGTTTAGTCATGTCCGTCCGTCTGTCTGTCTCTCTGTCCGAGGTTTTGCTAAGAGAACAGAGCTGTAATTTTGTAGGAGTGTTTATGTCAATTAAGTCGAAAAAGTGGTAAAATAAAATATTGGAAAATATTTTTTTTAGGGTAGCTCCCCTACATGTGAAGTGGGGATGAAAATTTTTTCGTCGTCTACCCCATCGTGTCGGGTATCGTTGAATAGGTCTTCTAAAATGAGGGTTGGATCTTGGGGGTTGCTAAAAATTTTTTCGATTTAATGCTCCATTTACGAAATATTAAACTTTAAAGTGCAAATTTTTGTTCTAGTAGGGCGTCCCCCCCTCTAAAAGCTAAACAGCTGGCTTGAAAAATCAGGAAAAATTCAGGATGATATACTTTAAAGGAAAACTACAGCGGTTAAGATACCTTTACTTATTAGTTTAGCAGTAATATTCATTTAACTTGGGTGTTGCATAATTTTGTACCAAATACAAAATCCTTAGCATTAATCCTATATGTATAGTGACTAAGATGAAGTACCTATATTGCTCGTTTATGACGGGTAAAGACTTGCATTAATAAAAAATTAAATTAAAAATTTAAAAAGCCCCCGACACAAAATAATAATCACACTAATATTATAAAGGCGAAAGTTTGTGAGTGTGTATGTGAGTGTGTGTGTGTGTTTATAATATGTTTGTTACTTCTTCACGCTCAAACGGCTGGAGCAATTTGGATAAAATTTGGTATGAAGGTAGCTGACAACCTGGATTAACATATAGGCTACTTTTTATCCCGATATTCCCACGGGATCGACACTTACGCGGGTGAAACCGCGTGGCGCAGCTAGTAAAATAATAAAACTAAAACCGATAAACTCGTATGGAAGTCGGGGGACCGTTCTGTGGAATATCTATTCTAAGAGGTCCCCCGACTGCCATTATGAATTTATCTGTTTTAAGTTTCGTTACATAAATTCTTTTAGTCGGGGGTTTTTAAATTATTTTATCCTTTTTTAATAACATTTAATTTTCTCCTTTATTAAACCGAGTACATATAAATTATATTTTTAAATATTAGTATTATTAAAATATAAAAACATTTAAAAATATAAAAAATAGTAGCCCACCGGTATCGTGAACAGGGTCCAAGCTACCGGCGGTCAGGGCTCCAGAGAGAGGAACCTCGTAACAATGCGGGCCGTGTGCAAAAGTACCGCTTTCTGGATCAAGCCCTTGATCCAGCTGCCCAACGAGAGCCTCCTCAGGTGTTGATCGAGGCTCTTGGCTATTAGTCCATTGGCTGTCACGACTATCGGCACAATGATCGCTGAGTCCACATCCCACATGTCGCGAGCCAAGTCAAGATACTTGATTTGTTTATCTTTTTCGGACGGTTATGTCAACAATCATTGCGCGCCGCTCTGATCGATCCACCACCACTATATCAGGCTTATTGGCAACAATAGTCCTGTCAGTGATGATGGATCGATCCCAATATAATGTGATATTACCATTTTCGAGAACTGGGTCGGGCACATACCTGTAGTATGGCACCTCCGATTCCAAAAGGCTATATTTCAGAGCAAGTTGCTGATGGATTATCCTGGCTACAAGGTTGTGTCTATGCAAGTACTCACCGTTAGCTAGACGAGAACACCCGGAGATAATATGCCCGATTGATTCTCCCGGCCTGTGGCATGCCCGACAGATGTCAACCGACATACTTAAGGTGAATGCTTCAACCAGCCCGCGAAATTCAAATTTTCTTACGTTTTTTGCAATTTGCAGGCCAGTGCTAGGTTGTATGTTGATTAAAATATTATTCGCGGCTGTAAGACATATGTAGTTACAGAATTATAATCATCAAAATCATCAATAAAACACTCTAAGTTCATAAAGCTGTAAGAATTACTTTTTCTGTTTTTTTTTTGTTCTGACACCTTTATGAAGTTGGAGGGTTGTATTGGTGATTTTGATGATTATAATTCTGTAACTACATACGTCTTACAGCCGCGAATAATATTTTAATCAACATACAACCTAGCACTGGCCTGCAAATTGCAAAAAACGCAAGAAATTTTGAATTTCGCGGGCTGGTTGGAGCATTCCCCTTAATCAATTTTATTATTATTTTGTGTCGGGGTTTTTTTAATTTTTTGATTTAATTTTTTATTTCATGCTTTTTGTAGGGACTCCTTAATTTTTGTATTTCATTTCTTTTATTTTCTTCCGTTTTAAAATTCAAGTAATTTGGTGTTTAATCAGGTTTTTTATCCGTCAAAAAATTATTATTAATTTATAGTTGAAGAATAATTTTTAAGACTAAACAGATTTTTTTGTTTTATTGTATCCTTTTTCTAGTTCTTCCTTTAGTTATTTAACTTTCGTACAAGTATTCCATAGCTATTACGCTATTAGATATCTTAGATCTAGTTTATAAAATGGGACTGCGATACTATATGATGTAGAAATACATTATCGTAAAAAGGGTCAAACTCAGTGGTCGTCCAGTCAATATTAAGGGAGTTGTGAATGACGTTTGGCCCCCAAACTGGAACGGGCCGAGGCCGCCTTCAAGCGGCTCTTGCCCAACCTGAGGGGCCAAACGCCTCCTGCCGGAGGCTTTACGCGGGGGTCGTGCGGTCCATGGCCCTATACGGGGCCCCGGTGTGGGCGCGTTCACTGCGGCGCCGCGGCGGCGAGCCGCCCACTACCTGAACGCGCCCCAGAAGGTGGTAGCCATAAGGCTTATCCAGGGATACCGCACGATCTCGGGCGAGGCGGCAAGCTTCCTTGCTGGACTGCCGCCATGGGATCTGGAGGCGATACTCCTCGAGCGCCTGTATGAGTGGCGCGCGGAGGCACTACGCCGGGGGGAGGATCCGCTTCCGCGGCAAATCGCTGCGGAGCGGACGGTTCTCCGGCGCGATCTCATGGCGGCATGGAAAGAGCGACTGTCGCAACCCAGCGCAGGGCACGCCGCGATAGCGGCGATGAGGCCCCTCTTTGAGAAGTGGCTAGAGAGGCGCCACGGCGCCCTCACCTACCGCCTGACGCAGGTCCTCACCGGACACGGAAGTTTCGGGAGGTTCCTGCACATCATCAGGCGGGAGGAAACGCCCGGGTGTCACCATTGCCAGGATCGCGCAGAGGACACGGTGGAGCACATGGTGGAGGTCTGCCCCGCTTGGGCGGAGCACCGCCGTGTCCTCGTAGAGGAGATCGGCAGCGGCGGCGATCTCTCGCGTCCGGCCCTGGTGCAAACCATGGTCCGGGGCGAGAGGAAGTGGGAGGCAGTCACCTCCTTCTGCGAAGCAGTCATGCTAGCGCCACCGTAGGCGCGGGCCCTTAGCCCTTTATGTAAGGGCTAAGGAAGGAACACGGGTGGGTTTTAGTCAGTAAGAGTCTGACACTCCCTTCCGCTCCACCCAGAGCGGGAGGAGTCATTTGATGATTTCCCATCCAAAAAAAAAAAAAAACAAGGGAGTTGTGAAAAAATATGTAATCTGCTATTTTGCGGCTTGCATCAAACATAGCTAAGAACACTCCCGACTAATTCACCCATCAAGCAAAAAAAAAAAAAACAAAATCAAAATCGGTTCATCCGTTCGGAAGCTACGATGCCACAGACAGACAGACAGACACACAGACACACACACACACACACACACACACCCACACACCCCCACACACACACACCCCCCACCCCACACACACACACGTCAAACTTATAACACCCCGTCGTTTTTGCCGGGGGTAAAAAAACAAAATATGAAATAAAACAAATAAAAAAACCATAACAAATTATCATAAGTTTCACAACACTGCCGCTAGATGGCGCTGTACCAACGGGTTACGCTTTTATTCGAGTACAACGAACTTTGTTTAATTTTCGAATTACAATTTTGTGAATTGAAATAATAACTTGGCAGCAAGCGTACTCTAGTCTAGTCTCTAGTGGTTCATTAGTTAATGTCTAATCTGTTTAAATAATTACGTACTATATTGTGATAACGGGCTACTACGGAACCCTACACTGTGCGTAGCCCGACACGCACTTGGCCGGTTTTTTACATTTAAAGTGTGAAAGGTTTTAATTATATCTCAACAGGTAATATATTCACAACGAAATTCCGAATCGCAACCATTAACATTTTCCTTAAAGACTCAGCAACAGAAGGTGATGAGTTTAGTGATTTAGTAATTCAAACTCAAACTCAAAGCATTTATTTCAATTAAACCTTGTGCAGGCACTTTTGAATTGTCAAAATTAAATAGTCTGTCAGTTAGTCAGAAAGTTGAAGCTAGTTGCCCATTCCAAAACGTAGATCTCTATGGAGAAGAACGGGCAAGAAACTCCATGGACACTCTTTTAAATCAAGTTATTACAAAATCCTGGGTACATTATTCTTGTTGCTTCTATATGTGAGAACAATGTAAAAAAAAAGACAAATGAAGAAACAATTCAAAATATATGATTAAAAATAAGCCTTGGCAGTTAAGAGATGACCAGTCTCAACCGACGGCACCCGTTCACGAACATGACGCGTGGGTCAGCACCATCCAGCTCAACCATTTTGTAGGGAACCGAATAATCCAACACACGCGCCACCATCGGTGAGACATTTAAGTGAGCATGACACGTTCTCAACTGCCATGCTCTTTCAAGTCAACAACAAAAAAAAACAATATCATAATAAACGGAAACATGGTTCTTACATTTACAAAATTAAAAAAAAATGCTTCTAAATTATACAAAACTATAGTTTGCAATTTATTTAAGATGTTAATATAATTTACTACCAAACAGGTAGAGGTATCTAATATTGCAGTATTCAACAATTAAAACTGGATTGAATAAAATAAAAAAGTTATGTTCGTAATGTCAGAAATATTGAAAAAGAAAAAGGGAAGCACCTCTTCCAAATATTGAAATTTTAACTAGTGAGCCCAAGTGCCTGTGGAGCAGGACCAGCATTAAGCCAAACATTTTTATCTACGATATAATCATCCAACTTGTAATATGCTTGTCTACATAGTGTGCGTTTAATGCATGTTTTAAATTTCTTCTCATTTAATTGAAGAATATCGAATGGTATTTTATTATAACATTTTACACAGTAACCCATAAAAGAAGTTTTTACTTTGGACAATCTGAAACGCGGTTGATCTAATTTGTCCCTATTTCTAGTGTTAAAATTATGCCTGTCACTTATCTTACTAAAAAGATGTAGATTTTTTCGAACGTACAGTCGGTGGCCAACATTATCTGACCCACTTGAGTGATAGCGAATTTGAACCTTATCGTGAACATTTGGAACACTCCGTGCAAGTATTTCGATAAATCATGTTGTTAGGCGATTTTAATCATTATATTGTTGTTGTTAAGGTTGCAAGGCTAATGAGTTTCAAGACTACTAAAAAAAAACCAAAGCGAGGGTGGATGAATAAAAAAAAATATCGCGCATCAGTAACATTTTAAAGGTGTCTACGGTTAATAGCTAAATTCCGTGATTCATTTTAATAGCTGGTTGTGATTGTGCGATAATGAACTTTATGAAAATATACGATATGGTTCAAATTCTTTAGAATATTGCGTCTGTCATCACAACTAAGATCGAATTTCAAATCATATTACAAGAGTCGAGTTGGTCTCGTGGTCACTAAGGCAGCTCGATGTTCATTGTTGTCTGCGTTCGAGACCAGGAAAAACATAACAGTTTTTTGTTAGCAATTTTTGTTTTTAATTATTAAGTATCTATTTTTTTACTATTTTTTAACTAACGAAGTCGGGAAATATCTTTTTAAATGGGCAGTTTGTATAGAAATGAAACAAAATCATTGCAAGTAATAAAAATGTTTATTAATTCATTAAAATATACTTACATAAAAGTAAGATAAAGTAAGTAAATGCTCTTAGTTCAAAATTAATACATTTTATAATATCATATTCAAACCTAACCATTTATAAACATTTAAAAAAAGTCATGCTAATGGTAATTGCTTGGAAGTGTGTTATCGAGAAAACATTGATGTATAAATGCGAGAAAATGAAGGAATTTGTGAAATGTTTTACAGATTTATAGCTAAGTATATGTAGTGAATCAACATGTTATTTAAATAGAAAAATGCATTTCCATTTATAACAATAACATCACCACAGAATCTTACATTTTAATAGTTTAGCATTCATTCAATTGAGCATTTACTTACATAGTGTATTTCAAAATACTTATAAGTAATTAGATTAGTTAGTAGCGAAGTGGCGCACCGTCTCCTGCTATAACTTGCTGTAGGCGGCTACGCATACCGCACACCATGTTCCAACACAAATCTTTTCCTCTCATGTGCTCCCATATCGATGACACGATCTCAGCCAAAATGGTTTTATTTCGCATTTCAGCTGTGTCCCAATTTAAAACCATTTGACCCCATAGGTTTTATATAGGGTTCAAATCGGGAGTTTTAGATAGCCAGTAAATAACAGTTACACCTTCTTGAGCAGCTAACCAATTCTTCACAATGCCTGCACGGTGGATGGAGCAGTTATCTTGCACGAAGTAAATATCTGTATTTGGATAGGCAATTCGCACAGTCGGCAGCAGGCAGGACGTCACCATCCAGCCAGCAATGTTTTGTATAGTCATTAAGTTGCGACATGACGCTTTGATTACACCCAATTCATTAAAAATACTTTTCACGATTTACGTCAAACGTTTTAGAAATGTTTGTGCGCCGCAGTCACTGTTTAGGCGTTGGTAGACTGACTTATGTCACTTAGATCAATTTAGTATCCATCTACCCTACGACGTAAACTATTACTTCGTCCTACTTATTTGAGGACTTATAGTTTTTTTTTATTTACCCACTTATTTTCCAGAAAAGTTATTAGGCAAAAATCATATTGGTCGTTCTATAATAATGCAAGAAATATTGTAGAAATCATAAATGAAAACAAATAAAGAAAGAGAAATTATAAAGAAATTGATAAAAGGTGGATTGTGTTTTCGAACCCACATGTTGTTCGTCGCGAATCCAGCATCGAACCGCGGAGCCACAATGACTGGTTGAGAATACGCGAAATTAAAGATTAGGTAGTAAGTATGGCCGTGTTATTTAAAAGCTTTTCAACTTTAACGACAAGAAGATAATGATTAAAATGGCTTAACAAGATATGCCGGTGGGTCAGGCAATGTTGGTCACCGACTGTACATAATGTTTTCATATATATATTGACAAGGAACTGTCATAATGTTAATTTCTTTAAACAGTTCTCGTAGAGAATCGCGTCTGCTGAGCTTGTAGATGGCTCTGACAGCCCTCTTTTGCAGAATGAAGATAGAATCAATATCTGCAGCCCGTCCCCACAACAAAATACCGTAAGACATGATGCTATGAAAGTAACTAAAATAGACCAGTCTCGCGGTATCCACGTCTGTTAATTGGCGAATTTTCCAAACAGCGTAAGCGGCCGAACTTAGCCGCCCTGCAAGTGATGTTAAGTGCGGACCCCACTGTAGCTTTGAGTCAAGCGCGATCCCCAGAAAAACCGTATTTTCGACGAATTCAAGTGTCTCCCTATTCAATACAACATGACATTCATTACTTCTAACATTCGGTAAAGCGAATCTAATGCATTTAGTTTTTTTCTCATTTAATACCAAATTATTCACAGTAAACCAATTATGGACCACATGCATAGCGTTATTTACGTCGTCAAGCTCTTGTGCACGTCTGCTTACTTTAAAAATCAGTGATGTGTCATCAGCAAATAACACCATTTGTGGTTGGTGTTTCAGTAAATGAGGTAAATCATTTATATATACTAAAAATAGGAATGGCCCCAATATTGAGCCCTGCGGTACTCCCATTTTGACTTTTAAGCCAGATGAGTTCACACCGTTAATTTGAACTTGCTGAAATCTATCATTTAAATATGATTCTATTAAGCAAGTTTACCTAGTCCGTAATGCTCAAGTTTCAAGAGCAGTGTTTCGTAATTCACGCAATCAAATGCCTTGGATAGGTCACAAAAAATGCCTATAGCATGCCCATGCGTTTAAGATGTGTTTTAATAAGGTGACACCGGCGTCGGTTGTACAACGTCCTTTGGTGAAACCATACTGTTGATCGTGTAAGATGTTATTACGATTAAAATGATTGAGCATTTGATTTAACATTACTTTTTCGAACACCTTGCTAAAAACCGGCAAAACCGATACGGGTCTATAATTATTAGTGTCTTTGCTGTCCCCAGATTTGAAAAGTGGAATAACTTTACTAAACTTCATTAAATCCGGGAAAACCCCTTGATCTACACACAAATTAAATATTAAAGCTAAATAGGGTGCAATTGTCTCAATAAAGGATTGACAAACTTTAGTGGACATGCCCCACAGGTCTTCGGTAATTTTGATCTTAAGTTGCTTAAATGCCTTTATAATGACTATGGGGTTTATATGTTTAAATTTAAATTCCACAGGACAGGCTGAGACATTCGCTCTTAATAATTCAATAGCTAGTGCGGGCGAGGAATTTAAAGTTTCTGTAGTTTTAATTGGGATATTGGTAAAGAAAGTTGCAAATTCCTGAGCAACATCGATGTTATCGCTAATGAGACCGCGGGAAGTGTCCAGTGTGTAATCAGTATTATGTTTTTTGTTCCTGTTCGTTTCATTGTTTATAATTTTCCAAACTGTCTTTATTTTATTGTCTGCGGATTTAACTTTGTTACTAATGAAAGAAGCTTTAGCTGCTTTGCAGATATTTTTAAAAAATTTAGAATCAGTAGCAACATACTTATTAAAAGTATCCGTGTTATTTATATACGGCTTAAGGCCATACAGTTCAAATAATCTTTCCCTACTTTTCCTGATTCCTTTAGTTGCCCAGTCACTGAATAAAAACTTATGGCAAATAGTTTTAGATTTCTTCTTAAAGGAATTATTGAACTCTGTTTGCACTAATGAAAAGAATTCTTTATACAAAATATTACCATTCGTCATACTTAGGCCCTGAGCATTTAACTTGCTAATTAAAGTGTTATTAAACTTATTCAAATTACCCGATGTTATTGGTCTAGTTTGAATCTGCACTTTTTGTATCGGTGTGTTGCACTCAAAAGACACGGTTTGACCACTGTGATCCGAAGGGAGATAATTTACAATGGCTTTATCTAAATATTCACAGCAACAAAAAACATTATCAATACATGTAGCAGTAGCCGTAGTTATTCGCGTTGGTTCCAAAAATACATTTGACAGATTGAATGATTTGAAGAGGCTTAACAATCTACTGCTATTTGAATTATTTTCCAAAATAAGTCACCACAAACAATTACTGGTTTATTACCAGTTGCAAGTTTTCCTAAGACATCTTCCATTACTGACTCAAATATAGAGTAGTTTTGATAGTTTGGAGGTCTGTAAACGCACACTATAAAATGCTTATCTAGCTCAACACAGGACAGTTCGATGCTATGTTCCACCGATAGTTCCACTATGTCTTTACGAGTCTTGTATTTTACACAATTTTTAATTAATATTAATGATCCACCACGCAGCATGGATTTTCGGTTAAAGCAACTGCCTACACTATAGTTCTCATAATTAATCATCATTTCATAATCTTTCAACCAATGTTCAGTAATACAAATAATATCAAACATTGTTTTTTCTAAAAACAATTCAATTTCTAATATTTTGGAAGAAAAACCTTGAATGTTTTGATGAAACAATTTCAAGGAATTCTGCTTAGCCCCTTCTTTACGATTTACTAATTGAGTGCTAGAAGATACCTTGTTGTAGGTGAGATTAATAATATTATTATTGGTACCTTCTGTTGTCTTACTGACTAGTTTAAATTATTGTGGCTGACCACCTTATTATTAGATTACTAATTTTTGTGGTGCTAATTACATCCGACTTCGACATACTACTTATGTCAGAGTTAATAATAAAAGCTAATAGCCATGCTATTTGACGTCTAAAACTAATAGGCAGATACGCTGTACCCCTAGTCGATTTTAAATACTCAACAAAAGTGTTGGTGTCAAAAAATATAAGTTTGTCACTATAGTGATTAACTAATAAATGCATAATGATTATTTAGCATATGTATATAATGATTTTGCCTACTTGATAAGTGCTCAAAGTATGGGAAAGCACATAATATTATTTTTTGACAATTAATCTTTAGGATTTCAGTGACACTCTCAGTGATGTCATCTATTTTTACATTCCCACTATTACCTACAAATACAGAAATAATGGCATTTGGATTATATTTATTGCAACTTATTGATGACGTTATTTCTTTGTAGGATTTCCTAGGCATACAGTAATTAACAGCTGATTGACTCAGGTTGTTACTCAATAATTTACCTAACCCTCTCCCTAAACTATCTGGAAACATAACAGAACAAGAACTGACATTACTAGAAGAAGTGACAGCATAAGTCTCTGTCTGTGATACTTGAGATGAACCTTGTACAACATGTGGTGTATCTTGATTGGGGGGGATACATTCCTGAGCTCCTCTAGACTGGGACGGGTCCTCCGTTGCCTCAGGTTGGATAGCCTCAAGGTTTGATTCCCTTTGACAAGAACATTGATGTGTGCTCAGAGTCATCGGGTCCCCTCTACCTGCCTCCTTGTTACACATTTCCACCAACTCGTTTGCAGCAAGGATGTGTTCCTTTATTTGTTTTTGAGAGCTCACATACTTATTATAATGTAAATGTAGGGACTCTTCAAGTATACCTCAATTTCAGACTGTAATCGCTGAGTGTCAATATGATGCCATCAAAACAAACTTGTAAAAAAAACCAAGTCTCGCAACTCAGTTCTTCTAACGTAAAAAGTTGTGAGATCCATGTTATACCAAGTCGGTTAATTTATTCAGTCCCTACTTAAGGGACCTTCTGTCTTAAGTTATTACGTAATTAGCTAACCTAACATCTTGTAGTGACCATATCAATATTAAAAATCTTTTATGTTTAAAATACATAGATTGACTTGGCCATCGCATGAAAACACAATGTATCTCACAGTGCGATTGCCAAGTCAATCTATGTATTTTAAACATAAAATATTTTTAATATTGATATGGTCACTACGAGATGTGGTTAGATTAGCTAATTACGTAATAACTTAAGACAGAAGGTCCCTTAAGTAGGGACTGAATAAATTAACCGACTTGGTATAACATGGATCTCACAACTTTTTACGTTAGAAGAACTGAGTTGCGAGACTTGGTTTTTTTTACAAGTTTGTTTTGATGGCATCTCACTTCTTTTTGTAGATTGTCCTAGTTTTTTTCCTTTCCGGTACCCTTTTAACTTTTTTTTTTAACCTAATCCGTTGACCATTTTACAAGTTACCTTTGAACATCTAGGTACATTCAATTATACACTAGCTTCCGCTCGCTGCTTCACCCGCGAGGTATGTCGATAAAAACTATCCCAAGTCCTTTCCCGGGATGCAATCTATCTCTCTGCCAAATTTTATCGAAATCCGTTCAATGGTTTAGGCGTGAAAAGGTAACATACAGACAGTCAGACAGAGTTACTTTCGAATTTATAATATTAGTATGGATAATTGTTATTTTCCTCGCTAGAGAGCTCCGATAAACGCGTGCGATCGCTGCTAATCATAAAGTGCTATAGACATTTACACTCCAAGGCGGAGTCGTCTATGAATTTCCACCTGAACAGGTTTTCCTTGCTTCGGCCAACCTGGGTGCGGAGTCTGTTTAAAGACTTCCAGGTTACCCAAAGGAAACTCATGTCCAGGTGGGAGGTCAGCGGGTGGGACGAACGGTTTGGGTAAGAAAGGACTGTCTCGCCACAACTTCAGTCTCTCTTGTGATGGTTCGCCAGTGAGTGGAACGACACACTTTAAAAAACTGTTTCGACTTTTCAGCTTTTGTGGCACAAGGATGTTGTCGTGCAAAGGGTTTTGTGTGTCGGAGACCATTTTGGCTCTTTCGCTGGAGCTTGCCACCGCTCTGCGAGGCACTGGTGGCGCTATTCCTGCTAGTGGATACAGCATTTGTACCGGGGTTGGTTTTAGCCAGCCAGTGATGATCCGGCACGTTTCATTCAAAGCTGTATCCACCAGCTTTGCATGAGCAGAACGGCTCCACATGGGGCACGCGAATTCTCCCGCAGAAAAAGATAGCGCCAGTCCAGTAGTCCGCTTGATATTCTTGCAGTTTTTGCTAATTATGTTAAAGACCTGTCCAGGGTAACACCAAGATATTTAGGGGAGTTGCTGTTCTCGATGGACACCCCACCCCAAACGATGAGAGGTCGTGACTACTTAACCGGACTATCCTGTGGTTGCCTTAAGTAAACTCACCAGCGCTACCGCTATGTCCCTACATTTTAAATCTGTAATATCTTCGAAAATATTCATTTAAATTACATGCTGTAAGGGCCAAATTGATCTATATTAAATGCACAATGTGTTTAAGGTACTTGATTGGATAAGGATTAATGCTGTATTGCTTAAAATCGCTTCGTAAATAAGCCATTATTTCTCGTAAAAAGTAAAGGATAAAAAATGGTTATTGTGGGTTATCCCTAAGAGATAGACATATATACCATCGTGGACTTTTTTGTAGACCTTTTTAAGGTGTACAATACTGTAGTACATTATTTTGATCTATCTCGTAGGGTTCACCTAGCTTTTGCAATATAAGCGCAAAAAATGTGTTTATGTACGACATCACATTAGAAACCTCTAAAATTATTATCTGTGTTTCTCTACTATATTATGCATGTATTATACATATAAAATAGTATCAAAATCCGTTGCGCAGTTTTAAAGATCTAAGCATACATGCGGACAGACAGACAGCGGGAAGCTACTTTGTTTTATACTATGCAGTGATAAACAGGTACACTGGTTCGTCGTTTCAGCCGATAGACGTCCACTGCTGGACACAGGCCTCCCCCAATTTTGGGAGGGTTTGCCATAATCGCCACGCTTGGCAGGCGGGTTGGCGATCGCAGTATGGTATGGTGGTGGAATACATAGAGAACGCTGCTGCCCATTCTCCGGTACGATCCTTAGTCGCCTTTTACGACACCCACGGGAAGTAAGGGGTGGTGGTATTCTTTAAGTCCGGCACCACACACACTGGTTCATTAACTGTAAATGTAACTTTGTAATACTATATATTTATATGGGATTACAAAGTTATTTATGCAGTTGGTGTATCTAGAAAACTGGAACGAAATTTCAAAATATTTTAGTTTTTCCTTGCTATATACACTAAACACTAATTGTATTCTAAATTTGAAGCTTCTATGTCTACTAGAAGTGCCTTAGAGTTTTGATGATCGGTCAGTCAGTCAGTCAGTCAGTCAGTGAGTGACAAAATTAAGAAACTTTGACTAGTTATAATTCTTAAACTACTGGTTCAAATTGAATGAAATTTGAAATATACCATGTTTATACAATGCCTGCTTGATTACTGAAAATTCAGGTTTCCAGTTTTATCCACAACGAAGTTATAGGGTGTCGAAAATGGCCTGAACTGCTTCGAGAAAAGGATGGTACGGCCGTGTCCCTTTTTGCTCGACTTGGTGGGGGCACTTCCGTGCCCCCAGATAAATGTTTTTACTATTTTGAAACGGGAATATCTGAAAAGAAATTTTCAAATGCCTCGGCAAGTCTGATTTTATTTATTATTTATTAATAGACAGGCTGTAGTCAGTATTTCGGTTACTAGACCTTCCCGTTTCACTGTTAATAATATTCCAAGTCGTTTTAATTACATTACTGCTGTTTTTAATCTTTGAACCCAAATAACGTGACTTGGCCATTATAACAAACTTTTTTTAAAATAATTTCTAACATACAAATTAAATTCATCAGTGTTAATATAAATCCTTTCATTGACAGTTCATAAAGCCGTGTTCTACTTTTATGATACCAATGTGGTAGCCCAATCACTGAACGATGCATTACTATTAACCGAGATAGTCTTGGGAATAAAGGTGGAATCAAATTGTTTACAGTTTATCAAATTATTTATTTATTATTTTTAAATTATCATTAAAATTATCTAGGATCAGCATGAGTAGTTAAAACTGGTAATTTATTAATGAGTTTTGCCGTTGCACCACTTTTTGTTTTAGTTCTGAATAGTAAATCCTTTGCCCGCAATGATCAAAATCTAGTAAATTTATAATTTATTTGTGGCTTGGTATAATATCAGAGAGATAACGTCTCCCAGTCTCACACCTCGCTGCAAAAGGATAGGTTTCGAGGTCTGACTCACATAGTGGCGTTTTCGTACAGACACTTCAGCACTTCGATGTACCGATAGCGATGTCGATGTCCGCTGCACTGGAGGATGTCTTCAAGGTTCTGGACTGGAAAGGGGCTGGCATCAACATCAATTGCGAGTACATAACTCACCTTCGGTTTGCCGACGATATCGTAGTCATAGCTGAGACTATGGAGGACCTCAGTACAATGCTCGATCGCATCCGTGTCCACGAGTCTCCACCAAAAGAAAAATATTTTCTAAGGAAATATGGCCGAGTTACGCATTACGATTTTGCAATTAATTAGAATTAAATAATTTTCATAAAATAGATCTAGAAAATTTGCTAATTTTGTAATAAACGTCCTCTATGGTTGAGTAGCTTTACTACTGCCGCGCAGAGATGTGATATTGTTTATCGATTTTGTTATCGATAATATTTATTGTTAGCTGTGCTCCGCGGTTTCACCCGCGTTAATTTGAGGATAAAAACCTACTAAAATAATTATATTCCATTACTTAAAGAGTATTACCTACTTAAGATTATTACTTATACCCTCATGACGCCTTGCGGAGTTATTATAAAACTATGATATCCATCTTTCTCCTATGATATTCATTCATTAAATACAAAACAGTCAAAACGACAATTATTAAACAAATATGTTATTTAAAGGACAATAAATATTGTTAATTTACTACTTATCGTTTCATTTAACCATTTTACCTATTATAATAATCGGACTGGTCCATTACATAAGATAAAAGATTTTAATTATTACATTGTATAAATATAGACATTAAATTCACGATATTTTGTCGTCATCCCTACCTGAGTGGAAATATAGATAACAGGTGCATACGAATATGACATCTACTTCAATCAATAGCGTGCATAGAGTAAGTTGGTTACAGCGCCCTCTAGCGTTGAGTAACTGAACTAGTTGTTGTGATTATGCCGTTCTAATTTTGCTATATTATGCCAGGTGGCGACACTGAGACATGGGATCACAGTTTTTCTAAGACATTTCTTTGCATAGCCCCTCTATTGTACCTACCTTAAATCTCTTTGTTTGGCGCACATTTACAGCAGATTAAGCACTAATTATACGTTCCACTCTTAACACTCTAGGAGCTACTTTCCTGCTGGGGTAACGTACACGTCATCTGCGTACCCGATAGCACCTTTTTATAATGATCTCTAACAAAATGTTAAGAAAATAAAATTAAGTTTCATTTGTTACTTATACATTAATTTATTTAAGGACGCTATCACATTTTTTCACGAATAACAGTGTTTTTCAGGTACCATTTTAACAAACTGGAGTCACAACTGCGAGGATATCTTGGTTTCAAATTAAAGATAATATATTCATCTCCAGACTGGGCCCAAAGCAATTAATAGCCCCATACAAAGTTTTCACACAAATACGTTTTTACCATCTCAATAATCGCAAAAAATTAAATATAAAGGGGTCTGAATAGGACCCAATATAGCTAAATCCAATGCATATTTTAACTTAAAAATAAGAAGATATTGTTGCTCATATATAATTCTATAAAGATAAGCTAAACATTTTGTAGATAAATAAATAACATTTCATTTATGAGAAAAATAAGAAACGCTCTCAAATTTCTCCATACATTTTCTACCCGCGGACACTTGCCGGTCGGTCATTCCGCGCTCAGACGCGCCCGTGAAAGCACGGCTATGTCGCTATTTCGCAAAAAATAATTACGTTAAAAAGTGAGCTCGGTTTTGAGTACTCCACAATACGATGATGATACTTTTTCGAACCGAAATAAAATTAAGTACGATTTTAGGAATTTCTTACTTAGTGAATGTGAATACTTAGTTGTAATTTTTTGTTTAATGGATGTAGATGACGGATAAAGAGTAGTATAAATATTTATGTTAATAAATTATAATCAAATAAAAATGACAACAAATTGTCTGTGTGGTGCCGGACTTAAAGAATTGCACAACCCCTTACTTCCCGTGGGTGTCGTAAAAGGCGACTAAGGGTATTACAGGAGAATGGGCAGCAGCGTTCTCTATTTATTCCACCATCATACCATACTGCGATCGCCAACCCGCCTGCCAAGCGTGGCGATTATGGCAAACCCCCCCCAAAATTGGGGGGGGGGGGGGGGGCTATGTCCAGCAGTGGACGTCTATCGGCTGAAACGACGAACGACGAAAAATGACGGAAACAATTTTTTTTTAGATATTCGATACTATAGTCGATTTTGGGGTGGTGATTACGAATATGACATCCATTTTTTTATTCAAGATGAGAAGAGAAGAGACTTCTAAAAAGGAGAAGGTTGTATATTCGGGCATAACTCCGTCATATACGGACGGACGTATTTGCAAAATTCTTTCTTTGTTCGAAAGAGGTTCATTCCAAAATGGTCCCATTTAAATTTCGTAAAGATCTGATGATGAGTTTCGGAGACAGACAACGGAACTCTTCAATAAATGCCAGCAAATCAACCGCGATTGCTGCTATCGCATATCTATGCATTGTTTATGCAACTACACATCATAACATCACGCCTACCCTCTAAAGGGGTACGCGGATGTGTTCAATAGCTTCCTGTCACTGATATTCACATAGCAAGTAGTGTTATATGAATTTGTGTGGAGTAGGTGGTTACAACTAAAAAGTGAAAAATATAAACTATTTAACAAAAAAAAAACAACCGATTTAAAAAAAAAAAACTACAAACTGAAAAATAAATGTTTGTTTCTTGTTCTTTTTTTGTTTGAAAGGATATATACAGGTGGTCAGGTCCATTGTCATCAAGTCAGGATCTAATGATGGGATCCTGGAGAAATCGAAGGAACTCTTCAAATTTTATAGGCACACACACCTATAATAGCGATTTGGGTATTTTTTTATAGTAACTCGTGGATTTGCTCTCGGAAAGCACCGTTTAGTGACGTGGAACTGATGATGAAGACCACAGATGGCTACCGGAACTACTCAATAATAAGTATTTCACGGGTTGCGATTCGATTAGATTACTTTAATATGGTTGCTAAGCAATTTATGCTCGTCACAATACGAATAGTAAAATGGAGCTGATAGGTGAATACCAGGAGAACTCCTCAACAATTAACGTCCCTGCATTGAGAAAAGCAATATTTTGTAAAAGGAGATGAGCAAGTTGACATTAGGTTATTGTAAGTTAGATACATTATAAACGGACCCGACTAAAAAGCGAGAAATAAAAACCTTTTAACAAAAAACCGACTTCCAAAAAACACTACAAAGTGAAAAATAACTTTAATTTTTTTATAAAAAATAATGAACTCTCGCCCCAGTAAATAAAATACTTACTGTTTTCATAAGTGAATGATTATTTTCAAATATCACAATGAAACTCTACGACAACTCCCAGGCTAGTATTTGATTATGTAGGTAATGCTCCAACAATTGTCATCAAAAATAATATTTAAAAGTACTTACATCTTTTCAAACTAACAGCAGACTGAAGGATAAACTAAATTGTAATACTAAAATGTTAAGATCGTTTTTCGGCACCTACTTATTGTAAGTACGTAATGACTGATGAACTTCAACAATACTAAAAACGTGATTATCACATATAGTAAGTACTAATAACAGTTACCAAATTCGATTCGATTGCGAACTAGCAACTAACTTTACTCAATAAATACCAGTAAAATTAAAAAATAATACCTTCAAGTACCAAGATTAGTTATAGTTACGTATAAAATCGAGCAGACAATGGGTTCAATGTGTGCGTGCGCGTAATGTTGTTGTGTTGCGATTCAGATACCTAAACTTGAGCGAGTTCAAAATGTGATAGCGTCCTTAACAGTAATAATACAAAGTTTGTTAGAAATAACAGTATTTAGAAGAATGTTAATACCTACCTACAATAACAGTAAAGAAAATATACATCCATAGTAACACCACAGTATAAAGATCATACAGTATTGTAACTCGGCCGTAACCTTGAAATAAATGCCTACAGCCGCGCGGTACGTAAACATGCGATAGGGCTGGCGCCTCCAGCATTATAATTACATTTGCCTACTTTGTGTTTCCATATAGTTTTGTTATTGTATTTTACTGTGTGTACATAAATAATAAAATAAATATACTTACTTTTTTCATACCTTTATACAAATAAAATACTTTGTGAATTGAATAGGAAGTGTTTAATAAAAATGCGTGTTGTTTTATGTTTGGTAGATTTAATTAAAAAACCATGTCTATGTTTGAATAACAAATCTTATAAATTTGCGGTAACACCTTCCTGCGTTTTTTTTTCGCAGATAATACATGTATTGTCTTTTAGACGGCATAATAAATATATTTTCTTTGTAACTTTCTAACATTGTTAACAATGTAACTTTTGATAGAAATAAAAGTGTCTGTTTGTGAGTGTAATCTCATCATCGACTCAGTTCAAAAGATTTCATCAGTAGTTTCACGTTTCACGGGACACAGCTTTGTCCTATGACATGTGAAGAATTTACTTCCCTATTAATATGTGATAGCAGATTCAAAATGATATGATATTCATATGATGAGCACTAGCTATACCTATGTCAGAAGTTAATCTTTATCAATTTCACTTTCTATCTCAAACACTTGTAATGAATTGAAATTCTCCTGCTTATCGCTCAAACCATAAAAAAATAGCTTCTGGCAATCGCACGCAGCCGATATTAATACTTTTTTTTTTAATAAGAACCTAACTTATAAAAAAATTAAAGTATAAAAACACTTCCGAAACTTGCTCGAACTAAATAAATATTTCGGCTTCAGCATGTACAAAGATCTCAATGTCTTTGTACTCACACATTTGTTCTTCGATCTCCTCTCTCAGTTTTTGGTCAATCTCGTACCGACGCTCTACAAATACATACACTGCCATACGTCGCTGGATACCAACTCCTTCTGCCAGGATACCTTGGAGGACGGAAGCAATAAACTTCGCCTTCGTGCTGCTGTACGGGAAGTTATCATATAAGTAATCCGATAAAGCATCGGTGTACAGTTCTATAATAGAGTCGAAGTATGTGCTCACCAGTACAGCTACTTCCTTTACTATATATCTTCCGAAAACGAAGCCCACAGCCTCTACACCCTCCGACTTCCTCTTTTTCGGGTCAGCGAACACTTCTGGCATCTGTTTCATACTCTGTCTAACAGCTTTGAAATACAACATTGTTAAATGTACCTTCGTGTACTTTTGGAAGTTTTCTTCTTTCGGCATAAACTTTTGTATCCAAGTTAAGATCCTCTCAATCACTAACAAACACGACGAGTATTTAGTGTCAAAAAACGCAGAATTGTACAGTAAACTCTCTAACACTTGATTCAGCCTTTTGTCGAAATTAGATTCCTTTTCAAATTGCAGCGTGTCCAAGCGTTCTAAAAACCGATTCCCTATCTTCATGAATCTTCTTTCAACATCCTTTTCATTTGTGGAGAGCAGCAAGTACCTGACGAAAATAGAAGGGTATGGTATCGCAGGAATATCCTTATCAGTACTGTCGAGAATCTCCTGCAATATGTTTTCAATAGACTCATCGGTTTCGGGAAGGAGTTTCGACAGATCACAAAGCACATCGGCAGCATTGGAATGGGAGATTTTGTTGATAGCAAGGTACAAGGTAGCGCAGTAGTCAGGTTTGATGGTGGACGGAATCCAGTCGGTGTTACCGAGTAGTCGGCGGAGCGAATCGCGAAGTTTGAGGTCTACACTAGAAAACAGGGGCTTAACGATATCCCATACTCCGGGATCCGCAGTAGCGCCGTGATGGCGGAAGTACGACATCGCAACGTGTAATGCTACCACGGGACGCAACTTCGCTGCTGATGCGAAGGTCTCGAGTAATAAACCCGCCGGTCCCGTAGATCTCATACTTAGTGCTAAGGCTACTCTTACCGTGCGTCTTTCAGCAGCCAACGCACGGGTTGAGTCAGCTCTTTCTATTTCTCGACAGCGCATTGCTCGCGTCGCGATAGCTTTCACGCCAGCTTTGCGCCAGCCCCATTCCGCCAAGTTGACGACAGGCCGGGCTCGGTGTGCGCAAGCTCTTAACGCCGCCGCAAACTTCACACTTTCTTTACCGGCAGCGTCAAACTCACTCAATTCTTTCTCAAAGTCTTGGTACAGGAGACTAGCCAACGGTCGTGCCAACTTTACATTCTTAAGTTTTTCATTCTGTTGTCGAGCGATCTTCTCCTTTAATGCACTTCTGAGATTTACCGTGAAATCCTGTTTCTGGTCAAAGTATACTACTAGCTTCGACGTGAATCTATCGAAGCTCGTCCCACGTTCAGCCAATATATCGACTACCCGCTTGACCTCGAGGACAGACGGATCATGCCGGAGAGCATTCACTAGTGACGCTTCATCTTTTCGGAAATCTATGTTAAGTCGCAGCAGCTCGCGGCGTGCAATCCTTAAAGTATAAAGCTGCTTCAGTACCGATCGTGCGACGTCAGCGTCACGCAAAGCTAAGGCTACGATTGCCTTCACTGCGGTTGAAGTTGGCTCAACTCGAATGCGGTATAGTCTTAGAACATTTAGTAAGTGACCGAGGCGCTCCGCGGCGACTGCTGGTTCCACGTCTATTGCAGCCGCTGCCAACATGCTTTGAAGACCGTTAGCAATGAGCAATCGCTCGTCCACCTTTAGTGAATACTCTGCCAGCGATGAAAATTCTTTTAAAAATGCATCGCGGACAGCTTGTTCGCATTCGCCAGCTAATAACTGGCGTATGACGACGGAGTGCAATCCCTCGATGCACGCGGCTTCGGAAGGTGCACCGTCGAGCCCGAGTCCGTGCCCGAAATCTAAAAATTTTTTCCAGTCATCAGCGGGCAGGCGCCAGACGTTAGCGCGCTTGACGAGGCTGCGCAGTATGGAGGCGCGTGTGTGCGGTGGCTCGTTGCTGTGCCGCACAGCGAGATTCAACAGAGCTGACACCGCGTCAGTGCGTCCACCAGTCTTGCTAACCAAAACAAGGAAGATATCACGGCGCCTGTCCGCAGAACCTGTAGCACCCAATCGCTGACCCAATTCGTGCAGCGCACGTTCAAAACCTATAAAACGAAACTCATCGAACAATTTGTCTAAATCTGTTTTCACTCGTATCATGCAATTTGCTTGCACCATCGGACATCCCTTAAAACAACATGCGCTACGTGACATACGAAACATTGGATACCTATCATTCCTGCAGACAGGCGTGAAATCCTGATCATCGAAGACATGTGGACGGGTATCGGACGCTATCGGGGTAGCGGGTATCTCGTACGGCCATTTATCTTCACAGTCACCAACATCTTTATCAACAAACACTCGTTTCTTGAACGCCGCTCTCTTGTCGGGGCTGAGTCTCTTTATCAGTGGCTCCACGGCTTTGTACTCAAACCAATGCTGCAAGTAGCTTGCTCGAGCTAGCTTTAGCACTGTTTCCTGACACTCCTCGGCACTGAGCCGAGTGGCAAGAGTCGGGACGTGCAGCAAATACGCAACGTACAGCTCCAACTTATTAGTGAATCTAGTTTTATGGCAGCGTAGGATGTAGTCCGTCGCCAAAGGACTGAATCTGTTAAATCGATTAACATCAAAATACTTCTCCGTGATGTCAAAGAACACTTCTGCATCTGACTTCAGCACACATTTCACGCTCTTGTAGAAGACCTCATCTTGTTTGAGATAGCGGGTTTTCAAATCTTCATTCGTCGCCAACGAGTCGAAATATATTTTGGCGACTCTGGGACATTTCTCACACAATACTTTTAATGAATGAGTGGATAATTTAGTTAATATTTTGGGAGCCTCTGCCAGAATGAACTCATGACTGCAGTGACTTAGAAACTTTATGGCAAACTCAAATGAGTTATCTTTGTAGTGCTGATAGAACTCCTGACACATTGCTGGGTCTCGTAGATTGATGTAAAGCCAGTGTTTCATTTTAGTAACTGCTGGTGTAATCATTTCCGGGAAGAGAACATCTTCTAAATATTTAGGGTTAATAATGTCACGGTGGTCGATCAGCCATGTTGATTTCAAGGCTCTGCTAACGTATAACATGTCGTCGTCTTTTAAATTACGTATTATATAGTCTACGTATTTGAGTTCTATGGCGAGGTCTATTTTAGAGAGGCGATCGACTGGAGATTCTTCAAGCAGACCCTCGACATCCTGGATCGTAGCTCCACATTTCTTAGCCTCACGCACTAAGGAGTTGAGGTACCTATGCCGTTGGCCCAGGTTGTCACCCAACAACGATACTGGTGGAGACAGCGCCATCTGTAAGGAAATATTACCAGTTTACATAAAAAATTAAAAAATGAAGTAAGAAAAAAGACATAAAATAAAAGTAAGTAGCTACCATCTCAATTTTTTTATTTTATTTAAACTACTCCTTTAAACATTTAAATATTTTTTTAAACATGCCTGCTGCCTGTGCCATCTTCAAACGATTGACAGAAATACAAATCGCTAAATTAATTTGTGGTGTAAATGGGTCTAAAGAAAAACAAAAAGAAAAAAAGTTTTGTGAGAAGGCAATTGGGCATTGGGTAACGAAGCCTCTGCCCCGAATCAAGACAAAACTATAATTATTCAAAAAAATAAAAAACCCGACTGCGGTAAAAAACTGAAAAGTTAAAAACAAGCCCATTTTAAATTAAATAAAAGTTGGAAGCAGGCGGGACCCATTTGAATTTGAAAATATAATAAAAATGATTATATGGGCCCCGCCTGCTTCCAACTTTTATTTAATTTAAAATGGGCTTGTTTTTAACTTTTCAGTTTTTTACCGCAGTCGGGTTTTTTATTTTTTTGAATAACTCTTTTTTATTTCCAGCTTTTTAGTTTACAAAATAAATGTGAAAGATTTCGCAGACGATTTAGCTCTTGGTACGTGTTTTTTTACGATTTGTCACTTCGAATTACTTTTAACCATATAAGTTGTGTATATTTTTGTAATCACCTTTAAAAACCCTTTATTTTGATACCCCACTCGATAGGTTTCGAGAAAAATAAATTTTTTTGAAGACATAATATTGCGCCAAAAATCGGCCATTTTATATTTTTTCAATTTTGATATACCCAGTGACACTCGCGCCACCAAGACAAATCTAAAGACGTATAATTTATCAAAATCCGTTCATTCGTTTAGAAGTTACGAGGGAACAAAGAAACGGACATACATACATACATACATACATACATACAGGTCAAACACATAACCCTCCTTTTGGGCTTCGCCGCAGTCGGGTAAAAACAACGAAAACTTAATCTAACCTTATTAGGGCTTAATAAAGCCATTAAACAACCTCTTTTCACCACAAAGCACTTAATACATTAAGCACTAAAAAACTTAAAAAAAAAACCATCGTCTTCCATAAAAAAAAACACTCATCTGCCTAGCCTTTTCCCAACCATGTTGGGATCGGCTTCCAGTCCAACCGGATGCAGCTCAATACCAGTATTTTACATGGAGTGTCTGCCTATCTGACCTCCACAACCCAATTACTGGGTAATACGATACCCCTTGATAAGACTGGTTGTTAGACTTTCGGGCTTCTGACTACCCGTAACGACTATCAAAGATCCACGAATGACAGCCTGGACCAACGGCTTAACGTGCTTTCCGAGGCACGGAAGGGTCACGTATGTAAAGATGGTCACCTATCCACAGACCAACCGCGGCAAGCGTAGCTTAACCTGATCTATAGACCTGTGCGGCTGTTATTATTTAGCCACGAAAATGAAAAACAACTTTAATTATGGAAGTCGGTGTCGTTGGTTCCGCGTTTTCGTTTTTTGACACCGACTTCCGCAATTAAAGTTATTATTAACCGACTTCAAAAAAGAAGGAGGTTTCTCAATTCGACCGTATACATTTTTTTTTATGGGTGTTCGCGGATAACTTCGTCGTTTATGAACCGATTTTGATTATACTTTTTTCGTTGGAAAGGATATAATTATGCCAAGGGTGGTCCCATGATAAGGAAACCAGGATCTGATGATGGCATCCCAGTGAAATCGAGGGGAACATTCGAAAATAGTAGGAGCGACCAGTGCGTTTATTAACTTTTTCATTAAGTATTTTAAAGCACTACAACAATTTAATGAAGGCCTGGAGTCGATCTGATGATGGAGCCGAAAGATAGTCGAGGGGACTCCTCAACGATCTACAGCGGTTACCTTGTGTTTGGGCTTGATTAATTTGTATTGTTGTGAACTTTACACCTAGATGGGTTGTGACTGTCATTAGGGGTCTGATGATGAAGACGAAGGACAGTTAAGGGAACTCCTCAACAGTTTACAGTAGCTACCTTGTGTATGTTCACCGATTACTCGCAAACGGCTGGGCCGATTCCAAAAGTTCTTTTTTTATTTGAAAGGGTATACTCTCGAGGTGGTCCCATTATCATCAAGTTGGAATCTGATGAGAGGATCCCATGGAAATCGAGGGAAACCCTCAAGTGTTATAGGCAAACCTATAGCGATTTGGGTATTTTTTTAAGTAACTTGAGCATTTGCTCTCGGAAATCATCATTTGGTAAAGTCATTTGGTCATTTAGAGCTGATGATGAAGACCACAGATGGCCATCGATCGGAACTACTCAATGACAAATATTTCACGGGTTGCGATTCGATTACTTTAATATGTTTGCTAAGCAATTTATGCTCGTCACAATGCGTATGGTGAGTGATTGTTGAGGAGTTCTCCTGGTACTTACCGGGATTTAACGACAATTAACGTCCCAGCATCGGGAAAAGCAATATTTAGTAAAAGGTGATGAACAGTTGGCTTTAGGCTATTGTAACTTAGATAAATTACAAACTGACCAACTAAAAAGTGAAAAATAAAAACATGTTTACAAAAAAAAAAATCGGTGTCGATAAACGAAAATGCGGAACCAAAGACACCGACTTCCGAAATTAAAGTTATTTTTCAATTTGTAGTGTTTTTTTTGGAAGTCGGTTGTTTTTTTTTTTTTGTAAAAATGTTTTTCAATTTATAGTGTATTGTTTGGAAGACGATTGTTATTTATTTTTCTGTTTTTAGTACAAACCCAGTACAAATTCATTTTTAACACTACTTGTATGTAAATATTACTGACAAGGTAATAGAACATCTTCAATATAAACTAAGTGAAAAAAAATCACATTATTGAAGCTAACTCAAAAACTTTGCTTGGCTACCCAAGCAAAGTTAATCTCTACTTATATGGGACTAATGGGACCACCCCTAAGGCAAACCTTATCCATTAAAAAAAGAATTTTTGAAATCCGTCTCTATATACCGGAGATAACTCCGGTATATAAAGCCCGAACACACATTAATAAAATATTATTGGAAATCAGAAGTGGAGTTAATTAAAAACAAGGAGATATTAATAACAAACCGATATTTTATTCTAAGATAACCTAATCACAATTATAGCCACAACTAATTTGTCCGTAAACGCCCGAATGCCACCGCGCAAAGATGAAGAATGCCCGTCCGCGAGTGCTGCTCCGTCGCCCGTTGCCACCCGGCGCCGGCGCATAGCTCGCCCCACCGCTCACGTGATCCTGAGTCACGATGGCGTGATGTTAGGCTCCGCCCCCTGGTCTGATTCCTCTAACACGGCCTCTCCTGATAGCGAGGCGTCCTCGACCGCCTGATCTTGGTTGGATGGCTCCCCGCAATCTTGGAAGTTACCAGGATCACCGTCATCTGTATAACAACACCGTTGTAATTTTTTGTCTTGTTATCTTTCTTTAACAATTGTCTGCTCTCTGTCACAAATGTACGCGTGCACTCATACATTCGTGACCAGCGCATAACCATTGTCATCTAAAAGTTATACACAAAAAATAGGTAAGAGAAACAATAGCCAGCCAATCGTAAGCTGCCAGCACACAGCATAGGTTGCGGCGTAAGCCCGCGCCTGTGGCTAAAGGAGAAGGCATCCCTTGAGAAATAGATACTGCACACGCACACGGTAGCAGCCATAAAGCACGCGCGCGTGGCGCTTCAAGCTCACACAAAGCACACGCCATAGGTAGCTGCCATGTGGCAAGCGCACGTGGCTATTAAAACAACACAGCACACGCCATAGGTAGCTGCCATGGGGCAAGCGCACGTGGCTACTAAAACAAAACAGCACACGCCATAGGTAGCTGCCATAAGGCAAGCGCACGTGGCTATTAAAACAAAACAGCACACGCCATAGGTAGCTGCCATAAGGCAAGCGCACGTGGCTATTAAAACAAAACAGCACACGCCATAGGTAGCTGCCATAAGGCAAGCGCACGTGGCTATTAAAACAAAACAGCTCACGCCATAGGTAGCTGCCATAAGGCAAGCGCACGTGGCTATTAAAACAAAACAGCACACGCCATAGGTAGCTGCCATAAGGCAAGCGCACGTGGCTATTTAATGACTCACCACCCGTAGAGAAGAACGCTGCACACGTATCAGGCGTCCATTCTCCACGCCACAAAACCATGTGTTCCGCAGCTACCTGCGTCCTCTTGCCGTAGGATCCCGCTAGAAGCTCCAACTCATAGCGGTGGTGAGGGAGCTGCTTGACGACCTTAAAGGGACCCCTCATGCCAGAGTCCAGCTTACCAGAAGTCTGCGAACTTTTACCAACAAATACAAAATCACCAAGAGCGAAGATATGTGGTTGCTTCCGCGTCTCATTGATATGTTGGTCTTGACGTGCCTGGTTCGCTTCCAAAAGCTGTGAAGCACGTTGTCGCCTTAGAACCATCAAAGCCTGACGGTTTAGATGGGAATTTTCCAGAGCTACATCCCTTACAAGCGCCCTTAGAAGCGCCTTACAAGCGCCCTTAACAGGTGTGGTGGCTTCGACTCCAGTCAATAGTTGCAGAGGTGAAGTGCGAGTCGTTGCTTGTTATTGGTTCGTATGTAAGTAACACCTTTACTATTTAAGACGTCTGTGCCTAACAATACTGGCGCGCTAATACAATCCGAAGGCATGACGAATAGATCCACCTCTACGGATATCTCAGGAAACTCAACAACTGTTGTCACATAACTAATGGATTCTATTTCTTGGCTACCTATACCACGCATTAAACGTTACGTGGGAACCCCTTTACACGTTAGGTGTTTGAGTACTGAATCAGAAATTAAAGAAACATCGGAACCACTATCGATTAAAACGTCTACAGGTACTTTATCAATTACCGCGTTCATTGTAGTGCTTTCACTATGGCCAAAGTCTCAAGCTCATAGCTATCGTATCGAGACTCAGCGCCATGAGTTGCTTTACTGAAATAGCCAACGACACACTTACGTTTACCTTCATGCTCTTGCAGTAAAACCGCGCCATAACCGATGGCACTGGCATCAGTATGAAGTTATGTGGGCAACTTTGGGTGAAATATTGCAAGTACAGGTTCTTGTGTTAAACAACTAAGGATTATATTACGCGCCGCGTCTTGTTTTTCGCCCCAGATATATGGTTGTCCCTTTTTTGTGAGCTTAGCAATACAAGCGGTTTTAACTGCGTAATTAGAGATGTACCGCCTAAAATAACCGGCTAGACGCAAAAACTGCCGCACTTGCCTGACTTTCTCAGGTTTTGGTGACCTTACCAACGCGTCTACCTTCCTAGGGCTCGGTCGTACCTGACCTTGACTTATTAGAGTCCGTCTTTTGTCTTTTTGAACTTTGCGATTTCGCATGACCGATATTACCGCAAATAAAACACCTAATGTTTTGTTTCGCAGGCTTGTGTTTCCGAGAATCAGATTGACCTACATTGGACGCACGATCGTGGTTGCGGGTATTTTGAGAATCCTTTTTAGGTTTTGTATAAACGGATAGAAATTCTACTAATTCAGTATGTTGCAATTTAGCATTAGATGCAGCGGCTTTTACCTGCAGATCATTAACGCCACGAATAGTAATAGCCGTTTTCAGATCATCCGATAACCCTTTTACAATATTCAAACGTAACAAAGTCTTACGTGCGTAGTCGGCGTACGAAGTAAAACTGTCGGAGTTTGTATTCATAACATCAAATAAAATATTTGCGAAGTCGACGCTCCGCGGACACAATGATCAGAACTCTAGTTTGAAATTTGACCAGGTGCGGTCGTTGGAGACCCAATCGTTCAGCCAGGTACGCGCATCGCCCCTAAGGCAACCACCGATACGTAACAGGCACTCGCGGTCCTCCCAACGATTAAGCTCACGACCTCGGTCTACCTCCGCACACCAAACATCGAAATCGTGAATACTAGGATCAAAATTTGAGATGTAATAGCGACTAGATTTGGCTTGTATTATCGACGTTAACGCGCTCACGATCTTATTTGTCGTTTCGCAAACCGATTCCACCGACGCAGTGGCTTTGCTTGTTGCTACCGGCAACGGCGGAGTGTGGCATTCACGCGCTGGACGTGGCGGTTCGGATATAGATTCAGAGGTAGAAAGTCTATTCTCAATCGCATTCAATCTAATAAGAATTGTATCAAGTGCTTGATTACGGGAGCTATCGCGGCCTTTACGCGAGTCATCGCGACGCCGCCGCCTAGGAGAACTACGATCGCGACCTTTGCTACGATGTTTACGCGAAATATCAGCTCCTTTGTTCGTCCGCGAAGAACGTCCCGACATTATAAAATCAAAGATGAATTTTAACGACGTGTACACCTAACACAACACTCACTAAAATATTTGAACAAAATAGCGGTTTAGAATTTAAAATTAGAAAACAAATGCGATATTTTATTATTAATAAATCACCACACAACAGGAAGCGACAGCGAGCAAGACGTCGTGGTTCATCCCACTTCTGATATTGGAAATCAGAAGTGGAGTTAATTAAAAACAAGGAGATATTAATAACAAACCGATATTTTATTCTAAGATAACCTAATCACAATTAAGGCTCGTACACACAGGCGCGACGCGACAGTGCGACGCGATTCTGCGATATATATCCGTAGAACAATTTCTATGGAAACGCGCGCGACACTTCACACAGGAGCGACTTGTCGCGCCGCGACACGGTCGCGCCGCGACGAGTAGCGCGACACCGTGTAGCCGCGATATCGCCGCGACGCCATACAAAATGAACATTTAGTATGGTGTCGCGGCGATATCGCGGCGATATCGCGGCCGCGACGTGACAGGAGAGTTCGAGAGTATAAAAGGCAGTGCAATCCAAGCTGAGCTCAGTAGCAGACGATCTTCGTCAGAGGACGAAGGCAGGTCTGTGCGTGTTTGCCCCGCGGGGGTCCTAGGTTCGATTCCCCGGTCCGCCAACATAACCTAAGTAGGTACAGTTGTTCTATGTATCTCACGAAGGCGGGTTGGTCAGCCGTTGGTTGTGTCAGTATCGACTACCGCCCGAACTGCTGGTCGCCCGGTAGCCCTACTATTGCACTTGTTTCGCACCAAAATTTTCCGTCGCTTACCGTCAACATAGAAAGTACCTAAACAGAGAAAAGCTGTTCACAGTGAGGTCAGTAAGCAATGTTTAAATATTTAATTGTAACATTTTATACCTACGTGATTCTAATGATGCATTGTTTGTTTTAGAGTCTTCAAATGCTATAGAGAACATAATGGGGTTCTTAAAGTATGTTGTTTTAGGAAACCAACGAAATATGATAATATAGAAAAGCTTATTCTAAAAAGCGTTGAAAACACAACTAGCGAAACCTGGAGTAGTACATACATGCAATGAGCAAATTTGCATTTTATTAATAAAGAAGCTGAATATATTAAATACTGTGATAGGTACCGAATGTATCTTAATTTTATTTGTGAATACTGATATGTAAATAAATATAGATCTCGAAAAATATTTTTATTTCGTCACTAAACGAAACACAAATTTAACTAGGTAGGTAACTACTTATATTATTTTGTTCAATAACGATGAACTTGCTAACGCTACATGCAGTTACGCACACAATGCGCGTGTCTGTCTATACTATACAACTACATGTATTGCTCACCCTCCTTCGTGAGGTAGAACAACTGTACCTAAGCTTGACCACACAAGCATGATCAAGGAAACAAGCGAATTCGGACGTGCTTTTGTGATACTTAAATATTAATAAAAAAATCAAGATTTTTTTATTACTTAGGGATACTTAATAATGTAGTTAAAATTAACTTCAATCGAAACCGGGCAATTGAAAAAAATGCAATGGTCGGTCATTATTTCATTAATCATTATAAAGTAAAAAGTCCCTATACCTACCTAACTACTTAAATAAAGTAAAATTTCCGGCGGCCTTTTGCGGTATTTTTCTATTTCTTTTAAATGAATATACTCAAGGAATCATAAACCTCCTTTAAGGACAGTCGGGTAAAGACATGGAACGGCTGGTCCTGGTAAACTGAGACTACTCTCCTAAACCACATGAGTACCGTTTATCTACTCATGTGCCTAAGCCCTAGAATATGAGATAGATTTCTCAGTTTACGGTACCGATGTCAGATTTTGAACATGGTAGGTAGGTAATCTAAAAAAGTAAGTACCTACCTACTTACCTTGTTGAATGCAATTCCATTGCAATTTGCCTCCATAGCCTGCCTTTTATTCTGTTGTCTTTGTAGGAAGCACAACTCACATCATAAAGTACAGGCTCTATACTTACAGGAAAACAAATAATTTTGTAAAACAACGCTTTTTTTGGTTTGACGCTTTGATTATATAATGTCTAGAGAGAGCGTCGCCCTACAATCAAAACAAAGAAAACGAGCCAACATTTCAAGCATGTGTGCGTGCAGGCGGTGTTTTACATTGTGCGTCTATGTCTCTGTGTGCGTGAATAATGATACCACCTACTACAATTCTCCCATAAATCACATATTAAAAAATAGACTAATTAAATAAGATAAGTTTTAGGTATAATGTATGTATACGTATTAGAGCGCTGGAAGAATTACTGTGCAGAGTTGTATGACATAAGAGAGTTTACAAACGATAAAATTACATGGTCAGCAGAAGAACCTGATATCTTGGCTTCGGAAGTTAAGCATGCCATCAAAGCTCTCAAGTGCAAAAAATCACCAGGTAAAGATGGTATAACAGCCGAAATACTAAAAAACCTAGGTCAACGGGGCACAACAGTTTTCACCGAAATATGCAACACCATCTGGAAAACCGGAAGATGGCCAAAAGACTGGACAGAATCGGCGTTCATACCCCTACACAAGAAAGGCTCTTCCAAAGACTGTGGAAATTACAGGACGATAGCGTTAATATCTCATGCGAGTAAGATCCTCCTTCATGTTATTAATCGACGTCTTAACTACTTTTTAAGCCGCAGATACCCAAGGAGCAGGCAGGTTTTGTTAAGGGCAAAGGAACGCGGGAGCAGATACTGAACATCCGCCAAATCATTGAGAAGAGCAGGGAGTTCAACAACCCCGTGATCCTGTGCTTTATAGATTATACAAAAGCCTTTGACTGTGTACAATGGGATAAACTGTGGAATTTGTTACTGGAAATGGGAGTTCCAGAACACCTTGTCTCTCTAATCCAGAGTCTATACACAGACAATCAATCTTTCATTAGGATAGGTACTGAATGCTCTAATATGTTCCAAACTAAAAAAAGTGTGAGGCAGGGTTGCATATTATCCCCTTCCCTTTTCAACATATATGGAGAGTACATCATTCGGAAGACCATCGAATACTGGGAGAATGGTTTCCCTATAGGTGGAAAAAGAGTATCGAATCTCCGATATGCCGACGACACCGTTCTCCTTGCAACATCCATGGAAGATATGAGTGAGTTGTTCCAAAGACTCGAGAGTGAAAGTGGCAACATTGGTCTCGCAGTGAATAGAGCGAAAACCAAGGTAATGATTGTGGACCGAGCCGGGAAGCTTACAAATGTAACCTGCAACATTCCTGGCATTAACATCGTCGACCACTACATTTACCTTGGCTCGCAAATCTGCAATGATGGTAGCTGTGTCCCCGAGATAAAAAGGCGTATCGGGATGGCCAAAGATGCTATGACCCGCTTAAGCAACATTTGGAAGAAGAGAGTGTGACTGTTCCTAAATCACCCCAGGCTGATAAAATTTTCGTTTTTCCTAATTATGTTACTTATTAGTGTTTAGGTCGGTTCCCCCTAAGGGGGAAGAGCCGCACCCCGCCGCCGTGCGGCTCTGTAGAGCTCGTCTCCAGACTGGACACTCTTCCACCGATTGAAATGAATTCCAAATATTCCGCGAGAGTTCGAGAGTATAAAAGGCAGTGCAATCCAAGTTGAGCTCAGTAGCAGACGATCTTTGTCAGAGGACGAAGGCAGGTCTGTGCGTGTTTGCCCCGCGGGGGTCCTAGGTTCGATTCCCCGGTCCGCCAACATAACCCAATCTAACCTAAGTAGGTACAGTTGTTCTATGTATCTCACGAAGGCGGGTGGTCAGCCGTTGGTTGTGTCAGTATAGACTCACGCCCGAACTGCCGGTCGCCCAGTCGGGCTACAACTGCACTTGTTTCGCGCCAAAATTTTTCGTCGCGTACCATCAACATAGAAAAACGTAAACAGAGAAAAGCTGTTCACAGTGAGGTCAGTAAGCAATGTTTAAATATTTAATTGTAACATTTAATACCTACGTGTTCTAATGATGCATTGTTTGTTTTAGAGTCTTCAAATGCTATAGAGAACATCGGGTTCTTAGAGCTATGTTGTTTTAAGAAACCAACGAAATATGACAATACAGAAAAGCTTATTCCAGAAAGTTTTGAAAACACAACTAGCGAAACCTGGCGTAGTACATACATGCAATTAGCAAATTTGCATTTTATTAATAAAGAAGCTGAATATATTAAATACTGTGATAGGTACCTAATGTATCTTAATTTTATTTGATAATATATGTAAATAAATATAGATCACGAAAAGATTATTACAACCTAACATGTCTGTGTGGCCGGACTTAAAGAATAGCACCACCCAATACTTCCCGTGGGTGTCGTAAAAGGCGACTAAGGATCGTACCGGATAATGGGCAGCAGCGTTCTCTATGCATTCCACCACCATACTATACTGCGATCGCCAACCCGCATGCCAAACGTGGCGATTATGGCAAACCCCCCCTTTTTGGGGGAGGCCTATGTCCAGCAGTGGGCGCCTTTCGGCTGAAATGATGATGAAAGATCACAAATATTAGGAAACAAAAAAATTATACGCGAACATTATGTTATTAAAAAAAAAGTACAGACGAATTGAAAAACTCCACCTTTTTTTAAATCGATTAATAAAAGTACACCAACTAAATAATATAAACGTAACCACAAATCAATTAATTTACCCACAAAAAAAGGACGTTAAGTTGGGAGAATGAAACAAAAAACTGGCAACACTGATAAAATATGGCGTAATTTGGTGTTCATAAAAACAAAAAATAAATATAAAGTTTTTTGTTTACTTATCGTCATCGATGATAGGTGAAGTGTTTGGTATTTTTTACCCTTCCTTTATAATTCCGGTACAGTTTAATAGCACATACCGTCATTTTATCGCTGTTATTTGTTTATTACTTAGCGCGCGTAATACGTGGGTAGTGACACCAAAGCGGCACGATCGGCACTAATCGGCGGGTAAGAATAAGTTCTTACCCGCCGATTAGTGCTGATCGTGGCCAACAGTTGGCCGATATTTTTTGACACGTTTGCGCGCATTTGATGCTCTATCTAGACATTAAATACCTAATAGTGAACACTATCGAATTCCTACATTTTTTATTCTTAAGTCCCTGGCGCGACATTTTGCGAAAGAGACATTCTGCGAAAGAGACATTCTGCGAAAGAGACATTTTGCGAAAGAGACATTCTGCGAAAGAGACGTTTTACGACCAGGGGACATTTTGCGAAAGAGACGTTTTGCGCCTAAGCCATTATATAATCAAAGGTTTGACGGTAAGTAGTTAGCGTTATTTTTACGTTAACGTGAAACAACCCGTCCCAAGTTGTTTGGGTTCCGCTAGCAGTCGAGTGCTAGTGATAACAGATGTGCGTGAGACAGCGTTCGAGTTCGACGTCTGAATGCGAACGGCTGTGTTAGGTACATTCAGGTACACAGCTCCCACAGGACCTCACGAGCAATTACACTTGCGATCACTACACCAACGAGGCAGTCTGTTAGTTTATCACTACTATATTTATAATTAGGTCACTCATTCATTAACCCTTAGTCTGCCGGAACGTAGATCTACGCGAGACACAATGGCTTTTTAATTGTGTCTGTAATTACGGCACAAGCGGTTAATCATTACACATAATAAGTTATAATTGATTATTTCTTAAACATACACACATACATAACATCACGCCTGTAATCCCCCAAAGGGTTAGTAGATACACTCACATTTCACCAGTCATGCTTAAACATAGGTATTGAGCATAATTTTACTGGAGAAGAATTCACGTAGATACCTACCGAATTAGTTTGCTAAGTAGGTTAATTAGAAGTAAGTACCTACCTAGGTTAGTTCCAATTTAAGTACTCGTATGTTGTTTCCACTTTGGCAAACATCCACTGATTTCAAAATGATAAGTAAGTACCTACCCACCTACTCATAAAGGCCATACAAATGTGTTGCAGACGAAAGTACGCATTACCAAATAAGTAGAAATTAAAGTTATTTTTCCGAAATCACATAAATTTGAAACCGAGAAATCCGTAAAAAATAAATCTTAACAATTTTATTATAATTAAAAAATCTTGGTTAGTAAATAAATACTTCGTAAAAGTAGGTGCGTCTGAATTCACCAGTGTCGTCGTTCGTGCTTGTGTGGTCAAGCTTAGGTACCTAAACCCTAACCTAAGTAGGTAAGTACCTACTTAGGTTAGGTTGGGTTATGTTGGCGGGCCGGGGAATCGAACCTAGGACCCCCGCGGGGCAAACACGCACAGACCTGCCTTCGTCCTCTGACGAAGATCGTCTGCTACTGAGCTCAGCTTGGATTGCACTGCCTTTTATACTCTCGAACTCTCGTGTCGCGTCGCGGCCGCGATATCGCCGCGATATCGCCGCGACACCATACTAAATGTTCATTTTGTATGGCGTCGCGGCGATATCGCGGCTACACGGTGTCGCGCTACTCGTCGCGCCGCGATTCGCGTCGCGCTTGTGTGAAAGGTGTTGCGGCGCGATAATATCGCAGAATCGCCACGCGACGTGTCGCGCGACAAGCCGCGCCTGTGTGTACGAGCCTAAGGCTCGTACACACAGGCGCGACGCGACAGTGCGACGCGATTCTGCGATATATATCCGTAGAACAATTTCTATGATAACGCGCGCGACACCTCACACTGGAGCGACTTGTCGCGCCGCGACACGGTCGCGGCGCGACGAGTAGCGCGACACCGTGTAGCCGCGATATCGCCGCGACGCCATAGAAAATGAACATTTAGTATGGTGTCGCGGCGATATCGCGGCGATATCGCGGCCGCGGCGCGACACGAGAGTTCGAGAGTATAAAAGGCAGTACAATCCAAGCTGAGCTCAGTAGCAGACGATCTTCGTCAGAGGACGAAGGCAGGTCTGTGCGCGTTTGCCCCGCGGGGGTCCTAGGTTCGATTCCCCGGTCCGCCAACATAACCCAACCTAACCTAAGTAGGAACAGTTGTTCTATGAATCTCACGAAGGCGGGTTTGTCAGCCGTTGGTTGTGTCAGTATCGACTCCCGCCCGAACTGCCGGTCGCCCGGTCGGGCTACTACTGCACTTGTTTCGCGCCAAAATTTTCCGTACCATCAACATAGAAAAACGTAAACAGAGAAAAGCTGTTCACAGTGACGTCAGTAAGCAATGTTTAAATATTTAATTGTAACATTTAATACCTACGTGATTCTAATGATGCATTGTTTGTTATAGAGTCTTCAAATGCAATAGAGAACATAATGGAGTTCTTAGAGCTATACATATGTTGTTTTAAGAAACCAACAAAATATGACAATACAGAAAAGCTTATTCCAGAAAGTTTTGAAAACACAACTAGTGAAACCTGGCGTAGTACATACATGCAATTAGCAAATTTGCATTTTATTAATAAAGAAGCTGAATATGTTAAATACTGTGATAGGTACCGAATGTATCTTAATTTTATTTGTTAATGTAGATCATTAAAAAAGTTATTTCATCACTAAACGAAACACAAATTTAACTAGGTAGGTGCCTACCTACTTATATTATTTTGTTCAATAACGATGAACTTGCTAACGCTACATGCAGTTACGCACACAATGCGCGTATCTGTCTGTACTACTTACACAACTACAAGTATTGCTCACCCTTCGTGAGATAGAACAACTGTACCTAAGCTTGACCACACAAGCATGAACAAGGAAACTAGCGAATTCGGACGTGCTTTTATGATACTTAAATATTAATAAAAAAATCAAGATTTTTTAATTACTTAGGGATACTTAATAATGTAGTTAAAATTAACTTCAATCGAAACCGGGCAGTCGAAAAAAATGCAATGGTCGGTCATTACTTCATTAATCATTATATAGTAAAAAAGTCCTTATACCTACCTAACTACGTGTTGATTGCAATTCCGTTGCAATTTGCCTCCACAGCCTGTCTTTAAATCTGTTGTAGGAAGTACCTTTGTAGGAAGCACAACTCACATGATAAATTACAAACCCTGTCATCATCATTTCAGCCGAAAGACGTCCACTGCAGGACAAAGGCCTCCCCCAATTCTTGGGGGAGGGGGGGGGGGGGGGGGTTTGCCATAATCGCCACGCTTGGCAGGCGGGTTGGCGATCGCAGTATAGTAACATTATGTTATTATAAAAAATACAGACAAATTGAAAAACTCCATCTTTTTAGGGTTCCGTACCCAAAGGGTAAAAACGGGACCCTATTACTAAGACTTCGCTGTCTGTCCGTCTGTCCGTCTGTCTGTCTGTCACCAGGCTGTATCTCAAGAACCGCGATAGCTAGACAGTTGAAATTTTCACACATGATGTATTTCTGTTTCCGCTATAACAACAAATACTAAAAACTAAATAAAAATATTTAAGGGGGGCTCCCATACAACAAACGCGATTTTTTTGCCCTTTTTTGCTCGGTATCAAAAATGACAACATGTAGGCACTTGAAATATTCATAAAATACTCAGTTGTATTTTAACTTTAATAATAAATAATAAAATAAAATAAATATTTGTATGGGAGCCATACAACAAACATATTTTTTTCGGCGTTTTTGCCTTGTGGTACGGAACCCTTCGTGTGCGAGTCCGACTCGCACTTGTTTACTTTTTTTAAATCGATTAATAAAAGTACACCAACTAAATAATATAAACGTAACCATAAATCAATTAATTTACCCACAAAGAAATGACGGTAAGTTGGGAGAATGAAACAAGAAACTGGCAACACTGATAAAATATGGCGTAATTTGGTGTTCATAAAAACAAAAAATAAATATATAGTTTTTTGGTTACTTATCCATGTTATGTGAAGTGTTTGGTATTTTTTACCCTTCCTTTATAATTCCGGTACAGTTTAATAGCACATACCGTCATTTTATCGCTGTTATTTGTTTATTACTTAGCGCGCGTAATACGTGGGTAGTGACACTAAAGCGGCACGATCGGCACTAATCGGCGGGTAAGAAAGAATAAGTTCTTACCCGCCGATTAGTGCCGATCGTGCCCAACAGTTGGCCGATATTTTTTGACACGTTTGCGCGCATTTGATGCTCTATCTAGACATTATATAATCAAAGGTTTGACGGTAAGTAGTTAGCGTTATTTTTAAGTGAACGTGAAACAACCCGTCCTAAGTAGTTTGCGCTCCGCTAGCAGTCGAGTGCTAGTGATAGCAGCTGTGCGTGAGTCAGTTCGAGTTCGACGTTTGAATGCGAACGGCTGTGTTAGGTACATTCAGGTACATTACAGCTCCCACAGAACCTCACGAGCAATTTTATTGCACTTGCGACCACTACACCAACGAGGCAGTCTGTTAGTTTATCACTACTATATTTATAATTAGGTCACTCATTCATTAACCCTTAGTCTGCCGGAACGTAGATCTACGCGAGACACAATGGCTTTTAATTGTGTCTGTAATTACGGCACAAGCGGTTAATCATTACACATAATAAGTTATAATTGATTATTTCTTAAACATACACACATACATAACATCACGCCTGTAATCCCCCCAAAGGGTTAGTAGATACACTCACATTTCACCAGTTATGCTTATACATTGGTATTGAGCATAATTTTACTGGAGAAGAATTCACGTAGATACCTATCGAATTAGTTTGCTAAGTAGGTTGATTAGAAGTAAGTATTTACCTAGGTTAGTTCCAATTTAAGTACTCGTATGTTGTTTCCACTTTAGCAAATATCCACTGATTTCAAAATGATAAGTAAGTACCTACCTACCCACCTACACATAAAGGCCATACAAATGTGTTGCAGACGAAAGTACGCATTACCTAATAAGTAGAAATTAAAGTTATTTTTCCGAAATCACATAAATTTGAAACCGAGAAATCCGTTAAAAACAAATCTTAAGAATTATAATTAAAAAATCTTGGTTAGTAAACAAATACTTCGTAAAAATAGGTACGTCTGAATTCACCAGTGTCGTCGTTCGTGCTTGTGTGGTCAAGCTTAGGTACCTAAACCCTAACCTAAGTAGGTTAGTTAGTAACCAAAACCCAACCTAACCTACTTAGGTTAGGTTGGGTTATGTTGGCGGCGGGGCGGAGGGCAAGAGGAGAACGCCCAGCCCCGGAAGAGCGGGAGGCCGTCCGGCGGGAGGCGAAGGACGCCATTGTCGTCCACTGGACGCGGGACCTCGCCGCCGCAGCCTTTGGCCGCCGAACCCTCGACGCGATTGGGCCGGTCCTGCGAGACTGGCTCGAGCGGTCGCACGGGTTCCTCTCCTTCCGTCTGGTGCAGGTGCTGTCCGGACACGGTTGCTTCGGATCGTACCTGCACCGTATCGGGCGGGAGGAGACGCCGTCGTGTCACGACTGTGGCGCGGCGGAGGAGACGGCGCAGCACACTCTCGAGGTGTGCCCGTCGTGGTTCGGGCCGCGCCGCAGTCTCACCGCGGCGATCGGAACGGACCTCTCGCTCTCCGGCTTGGTCAACGCCATGCTGGGGGATGAGGGGTCCTGGGCGGCAGTCGCCTCCTTCTGCGAACACGTCATGTCCCAGAAGGAGGCGGCAGAGCGCGCGCGGGAGGAAGACCCTCTCGCGGCGCCGCTCCGAAGGCGGAGGAGGGGTCGAAGAAGACGTCAGTATGACAGTCATCTCCGACTCCTCCCAGGTGGAAGCCAGCAGGTGACGGGTGCGGGGGCACCCTCGCCTGTATTGCACAGGCTTCCACCAGTGCCGGACGGGAATGGCCAGGTGTTCCCGGCCATTCTCGTAGCCCCCCAGCCGGGGGGACATGCGGGGCCCGCCAGATAGGCGGGCATGCGCCGGGGGGTTGTGGACGCAAAGGCTGAGCCGGATTCCCATGACCCCCCCATCAAGGCGATGAGGGAACACCGCTGAGTTTTAGTGGGTATACTGCCACTCTGGCAGGGAGTCCCACATACTCCGTCTCGTCCCCCGGCGAGCGGAGATGCGTAATGTCATTTCTCAGCGACAAAAAAAAAAAAAAAAAAAAAGAAGGGTTATGTTGGCGGACCGGGGAATCGAACCTAGGACCCCCGCGGGGCAAACAAGCACAGACCTGCCTTCGTCCTCTGACGAAGATCGTCTGCTACTGAGCTCAGCTTGGATTGTACTGCCTTTTATACTCTCGAACTCTCGTGTCGCGCCGCGGCCGCGATATCGCCGCGACACCATACTAAATGTTCATTTTGTATGGCGTCGCGGCGATATCGCGGCTACACGGTGTCGCGCTACTCGTCGCGCCGCGATTCGCGTCGCGCTTGTGTGAAAGGTGTTGCGGCGCGATAATATCGCAGAATCGCCACGCGACGTGTCGCGCTACAAGTCGCGCCTGTGTGTACGAGCCTTTATAGCCACAACTAATTTGTCCGTAAACGCCCGAATGCCACCGCGCAAAGATGAAGAATGCCCGTCCGCGAGTGCTGCTCCGTCGCCCGTTGCCACCCGGCGCCGGCGCATAGCTCGCCCCACCGCTCACGTGATCCTGAGTCACGATGGCGTGATGTTAGGCTCCGCCCCCTGGTCTGATTCCTCTAACAATATATTATAAACATCCAAATTGAGAACCTCCTCCTTTGTTGAAGTTGGTTAAAAATATTTAAAACATAATTCTGTCCCCTTTATCTTGAAACAAAGACAGAAAAGAACTGAACAGCGCTAGATGTGATTTGTGGAGCAAGTGGTTCTATGTTAGAAAGTTTGGTTTCCGCATTTAGTCCTTATGGTGGGGTGGACCATTATATGTGGGCCGTGGTGGCCGTGGCTGGTTATTCCAGTCCACCTTCCCCCAAAAGTTGATTACGCTGCAAGTGGATGATTGAACACACAGAATAAGTGAATAAGCATAACAAATAATCTGTAAATGAACCTGAATGCAATTCCAGGCAACACATGATAATTTTGTCTTAGGATAACTTATTACAAACAATATTAATATGGACAGAAATAGTCTACTAGACAAATTTATTTTCTAATAATAATCCCCTTATGCTATAATACCTACCTGCTGGATTTTCTATTTAGAACAAACACGGGTAACACTGGTTTTATTTTAGTTGAAATAATTATTCTACCCCTGGTTGCCTAAAGTTAAGTTAAATTTTGCATCTGCTTAACCATACATATTTTGATGTTCAAATGTCCCTTTAAGTGTAACCAACGTTTATAAATAAGAACGGTAAGTTGTCATTGTAGTTGAGTAATAAGTATGTGTCAGCAAAGAATATATTAAGAATGCAGGCTTATTTTGTATAAGGAATTTGAAGTTAGTCAGCAAAATGAGTATGTAAGAATCGTAACACGTAGCAATCTGTTGTTTGTCTACCCCCTTGGGTTCTATCTCTTTATTTACTAGTCCAGATGGTATAGGGGTAAATCTTGGGATTGAGAATATTCAGTTGATTCCCGTGGCGCATTTTTATTATTATTATTTTTTACAAATTATAGTTTAGTATGATTTTTAGGCGAATTATAAACACATTTATCAAATAGGGGTCAGTTTTGAACGACGCATTACAAAGATATTTGAAAACATATTTTTTTGGGCCAGGGGAATCAAAATACGATGACAAGGGAATCAAAATTAAAACCAAGGTAAGTAATAAAACATACTATTTATTTAATAATCAGTCACTTATTCTCAGTTATTGGCACTTTTACACCTAATTATCAATCACTTTATTCCTAAGTAATAATGATAAAATGTACATACTACATAATAAAAATTTAAACTATAACTTTTCTTTTTAAACGTACCTAATCAAAAATTTTAACAAAAATTAGGAACCTTTCTTTGGATGACACAATTAAAAAAATATATAGTAGTCAGATCAGAATCACAACCTTGTTTTATTACCTATTGTCTAAAAAATATTTAAGTCAAAATCAGAATCACTGGCACTGGAATGTTCGCCGTGAAGAGCTGTCAATACAGGTTAGTTGTAGAAGCTGACAGATTTTCATTTAATGAAGGAACTGAAACAGTTCACAAATAAATGTACTAGACGAACTAGAAAATATTGATTACCCTGGCAAAAACGCCAAGGGAATCAACACCAAGGTAATCAATAAGAGTTTGTTTTTTATCGATTACGTAAAAAGTTAAAAGTTCTAAGCAATAATAATAAGATTATTAAATCAATAATAACAAGATTAGTAATAATAACAAAAAAGATTAGTAAAGATATATCCGAGAAAAAACTTATACATATTTTTATGCCGTCAGGATAATCAATGACCTAGTGAAACAAAACCAGGGGAATCAAATGTTTACCTTCGTAATTTCGTCCACGGGCAAAGTGAGACGCTACCTTCCACCACGGCGTTTTAAGCGCGACTAGAGCTCGCACGAGAACGAATAACTGCGCTTCGCGACCGCTCCACTAGCGATCTATGTCTAGTTATACAACGTGGCGCTTCAATGGTGACATTAATTTAACACACACATACGTTTTCACATTTTCGTTTCATGAAGCAATTATATTTCCATTAGACGTTATTATTTACCGATTTATTCTAAATTTTAGGAAATAGTATTTTAGAGCAACCTGTACTTAAAGAACTGTCGCGCAGCGGTCATTTGCCGGGGTCACGGATCATAACATCGCATCAATGAAATAAAACGAATAAGCAATACTATTAGTATGAAACAAATGCAAAGAGTAGGCGAATTGAAGGAAAGACATTCCCTTTGTCGGCGCGCCGTAAAGGGATATTTCTTTCCTTTCGCCGCCGCTGCTGCCTTTGTCGCTCGCCGACAAAAGTCGCCGCCGCAGGTGGCTCGCGCCCCCACCCGCCCGCCGCGGCCCCGCACTGCACTCGAATTCTTTTTTTGCTTTTCTAGTAATCTAGTCTCAGCCGAACCCGTGTCCTTGACACACTTCGTCAAACTAGTGCGCATAATTACGTCGTGAATATTGCTACAATATTTCGAAGACTAACCCAAAACAGACAAAATAAAAGCAGTGATTAGTGATGACTGTGATGAGTGATGATAGTTATAAGACTAAGCACCTACGCTCTAGTACCTACCACTTGCGCCGCGCCGCGCAGCTCGGTTTCTTTGATAAATGCCGACAAAGAATCGGACCAATCACCACGAGTCCACGAGTACGATCGCGCGAAGCGTAGGTAAGTAATTTCATGAATGAATTTTTGCAAGGGTGATCCCAATTTTAGTTACTATTATATTATTTAGTTTGTTTGAAAAAATGTTTTTTTCAATTTACGAATTATTTTAACCTATACTTATATATATGGTTAATGGGCACTAGCCCTACCCGTGTGTTAAATTAATGTCGCCATTGTAGCGGCACGTTGTATAGCGCGCCACAGGAATCACTGTTTAGCTCTGGACAAAACTTTAAATCTATTTCTATGTAAAACTATGGGATAAAATAAAAGCTGTATATTTTTATTTTCAACACATACTAATCTAGTTGTTGAAAAACTACATAAATTGATCATTTTACATTTATAAATTGGCGACTTCGGGTTGTTTTCATTAAAAAATGTGTAAAGGACGCGCCAGGGTTATCAATTTTTGTGACGTTTTGTTTTTTTTTTCGATAACACACGAATTAAAAAGAGTATTTATTGTGCATCAATTAGATACCATAGTGATAAGACCTAAAAAAAATACTTTGGGTCTTTATTTCAATATTGCGGGTACTTTATACCTTCGGACATCATAAATTGAGCCTCTCAAGATTCACCCATAGGCTTCCCTACGCCGCATTTACACCAAGCTATAAGAGATGTATTCTACATGTTTTGGTAACTGTTTTTGTTTATTGTTTACACTTTAAAATTGTAAAAAAGAATGACATGTTTTTGACACATCTATTGCAGTCCTTTCACAGCTGTTATTATTTTAGCTCTGATTTTACATCAAAGTGATCTATAAGTTGATCATTGCTGTCATTTTTCTAATGTTGGTAAGTCATCATTATTTCATGGATTGCTCTGAGGTAAAATGTAAAAATTAAAATTAATGCACACAATGTTTTGTTTAACCTTGTTTGTGGGTGTAAACAAGTTAAAACGAGGGGTTATGGTTGCAATAACCAATAAACACTGACCATTGATGAGAGACAGACATTAGTTAGTCATGGAGATAACTACCACAATTACTTAGCTAAGTAGGTACCTGCAATTATATAGTAAGAATTTACAATAAATAACTAGGTATGCCATCCATACCTTTTGGTTTGGTCCCAGTATCCAGCCAGTAGGTAATGTTGAAGTGGGATTCAATTTTCTCTGAATACCTAGGTATTAATTTTGTTACAATTATTTTAACTGCACTGCACTTTTTTAGCGGACAAAATAAATAAACAAAGGACGAATGAAGTCACACCAACATTCACTTCGTGGCGATATAAATATTTCCAATCAGATGGAAACGGAACAGGGACCCAACCGGAATACCCACTATTTATGCTTCTATGACATGTTATTTTGAAGATGTGAGTAATCCATTATTTGAGCTCTGTATTAGACACACCCGACCTCCCCAAACATGAATCACTATAAATAGGATATATGAAAAAAAGTCAATAAATGTCCTCTCTTGGGTGACTATATTCTTACGGAAACAATAAATTGATAAGAAATAATATTTACAATCAGTATTTGGATAACTAACTCAATAAAACTAAAGCTAAAAGGAGATTTCTGGCATTACTACTTTGCTTTGCCGCCAGAAGACCACAGAACATATATACCCGAAGACAGTGTCTAGGGTAGGTATATATGTTCTGTGGTCACTGTCTGTCAGCCAGACTTTCATTCGCATGAAATGATCAAATGAAGGTGACTTAAAAAAAAAGAGGCGGAAAATTTAAAAGAAACAATATTACCAACGGAATAAAATCTAGTTGCATTTATAGTATGAGCAAAAAATTTTATAATTTTAATTAATTAATTTTTAAAAATATACCCATATGCTCCCCAAAGGTTTTTCAAATAATAATATTTGTTAAGTTAAATTAAAGCTAAACCGTATGATGGGCAAGGGAACCTTTCTTAGATAACATCAAGGTCGAATCGTATGCAGATTTATATTTGTTCAGTTTGGCCGGCAATGCTGCTTGAAGTATTCGGTATTTTTGTTGCATTTAATTACTAAGTCCAGACGTTTTATTGATCTAGGGATCCAAACCGTAAGTAAAGATTTTACACTATTGATCTATCTAAGTACCTATTAATTTGATAAAGAACTCTTTGTTCACTAAAATATTCCACAAACTCGGCAAACTCTCCATGTAAGGCTTTATATCTATCGTAGTATCTCTAAGTACCTAGTCTGTGATATCTATGTATTAAATTGTATGTAGTTAGCAAGAATGCCTACTATTTATCTGTAATCAAAACTCATAGCATGGTTGCTTTATGAAAGACCTATGTTACACATTTCAAAACGTTCCGGTTCTATCGCAATCTGTAATTTATCAAATGCAAAAATACATTACTGCCTCCTACGCAGTGCTTTTAATAGCCAGGCTGACTAGTCCGTCTAGTAGATATCTGTAATTTTACGCTCTGAGCGAGCACTGTTTTTTGCACATATTCGCATGTCGTGTTCCGACCAACATTGCCTAAGATTAAATTATGTCTTTTCTTTTTCCAGATGGTGTCTTCACCAATCACGCTGTCAGGCGATAACCTGGGCCAACGGCATCGTCATCTCAATTTCTTAGTACGTGAGGCTAAAGAAAGCGGAGCAGCTTCGTTCCAGGATGTCGAGGCCCTGCTCGAAGAGTCTCCAGTCGATCGTCTCTTTAAAATAGACCTCGCCATAGAACTCAAACACGTTGACTACATAATACGTAATTTAAAAGACGACGACATGGTATACGTTAGCAGAGCCCTGAAATCAACATGGCTGATAGACCACCGTGACATTATTAACCCTAAATATTTAGAAGATGTTCTCTTCCAGGAAATGATTATGCCAGCAGTTACCAAAATGAAACACTGGCTTTACATCAATCTACGAGACCCAGCAATGTGTCAGGAGTTCTATCAGCACTACAAAGAAAACTCATTTGAGTTTGCCATGAAGTTTCTTAGTCATTGCAGTCACGAGTTCATACTGCTAGAGACTCCCAAGATATTAACTAAATTATCTACTCAATCATTAAAAGTATTGTGTGAGAAATGTCCCAGAGTCGCTAAAATATATTTTGATTCGATAGCGACTGATGAAGATGTTAAAACCCGCTATCTCGGACAAGAACAGTCCTACTACAACAGTGTGAAATGCGTACTGAAATCAGATGCAGATGTGTTCCTTGACATCACGGAAAAGTATTTCAATATGAATAGTTTTAACAGATTCAGTCCTTTGGCGACGGACTACATCCTACGCTGCCATAAAACTAGATTTATAAATAAGTTGGAGCTGTACGTTGCGTATTTGCTACACATCCCAACTCTTGCTACTCGGCTCAGTGTCGAAGAGTGTCAGGAAGTAGTGGTGAAGCTAGCTCGAGCAAAATACTTGCAACATTGGTTCCAGTACAAAGTCGTGGAGCCACTGATAAAGCGTCTTAGACCCCACAAGAGAGCGGCGTTTAAGAAACTAGTGTTCGTTGAGAAGAATGTCGGAGAGCAAGTACAGGAATGGCCGTATCCCAAGCCGGAGGCACCTCCGCGTTCCAACTCTGATCCGCAAATATTCGACGACGTGAGTTACAGGCCGGTCTGTGGGACGTTTGGTACCAAAAAGCGCTTAATAAAAAAAAAGAAAGGTGCGTGTAACGACTACTGCATTATCGAGTCATGCGAGAAAACTAAATCGAACTTAGACCGGCTGTTCGATGAGTTTCGTTTTATCGGGTTCGACCGAGCTCTGCACGACTTAGGGCAACGGCTAGGAGCTGCAGGTTCTGCGGACAGACGCCGCGATATTTTTCTTGTTCTAGTAAGCAAGACTGGTGGGCGCAGTGATGCAGTGTCGGCTCTGTTACGTTTAGCAGCCCGGCACAGCAACGAGCCACCGCACACACGTGCCTCCATACTGCGCAGCCTCGTCAAGCGCGCCAACGTCTGGCGCCTGCCTGCTGATGTCTGGCAGCATTTTCTGGATTTCGGGCACGGACTCGGGCTCGACGGCGCACCATCCGAAGCCGCGTGCCGCGAGGGACTGCACTGCGTCGTGATTCACCAGTTGTTAGCTGGCGAATGCGAACAAGCCGTCCGCGACGCTTTTCTCAATGACTTTTCAACGCTGGCAGAGTATTCCCTCAAGGTGGATGAGCGTGAGCGCCTTGCTAATGGTCTCCAAAACATGTTGGCAGCGGCCGCCACAGACGTGGAACCAACAGTCGCCGCAGAACGACTTTATCAACTGCTAGATGTACTTGAAATATACCACATTCGTATTGAGGCAGCATCACCTGCGGTGGAAGCAGTGAAGAGCTTAGCTTTGCGTGACGCAGAAATCGCTCGCTCCTTACTCGAACGGTTATATGATGCGAGGATTGGACGTCGTGAGTTACTTAGAGAAAACTTAGAGTTTCGGCGCGATCAGGGAGCGCTGTTGAACGCGCTGCGTCATGACCCTACTGCCCTTGAACTTGAGAAGGTTGCAGATATACTAGCTATGGTTCCATCACAGTTTGACGGATTCGTTTCGAAACTAGTTATATACTTCAACCAGAAGGAAGACTTACTTACAATACAACTCAGGAGCGCGTTAAATGAGAAGATCGCTCAGCAGCAGAATGAAAGTTGCAAGAATGTAAAGTTGGCACGACCGTTGGCAAGCCTCTTGTACAAAGATTTTGAGAAAGAATTACGTGAGACAGATGCAGCGGGTAAAGAAAGTGTGATATTTGCGGCGGCGCTGCGGGCTTGCGCACACCGAGCCCGGCCTGTCGTCAACATGGCGGAATGGGGCTGGCGCAAGGCTGGCGTGAAAGCAGTCGCGACGCGAGCAATGCGCTGTCGGGAAATAGAAAGATCTGAATTAACTGGTGCGTTAGCGGCTGAACGACGCACAGTAAGAGTAGCCTTAGCACTTAGTATGCGATCCGCGGACGGATTACTTCTCGACACCTTCCAATCAGCAGCAAACCTGCATCCCGTAGTTGCATTGCATTTTGCGTTGCCGTACTTTCGTCGTCACGGCTCTACTGCTAACCCTGGAGTATGGAATATCGTTAAACCCCTGTTTTCAAGTGTCGACCTCTCATCCCGCGAAAGGCTTCGCCAGTTGCTTCGAAAAACCGAATGGATTCCGTCGAAAATCAAACCAGACTACTGCGGAACGTTGTACTTTTCGCTAAACAAAATCTCAAATTCTGGTAAAGATTTCGTGCTTCGCGAATTGTGTATGCTTCTTCCTGAGGTAAGAGAAGATATGATCGAAAATATTTTGCTAAGTGTGTTCGAAAGGGCTAGTGTGGATGAACCGGAAATACCATATCCTGCAATATTTGTCAGATACTTCATGTTGTCTATAAATAACGAGGATTTAGAGAGGAGATTTACTAAAGTTGGTGACCGGTTTATGGAGATATTAGAAAAATTGCGACGTGAAGAAGACTCCAATTTTCATAAGAGACTTGATCAAATTATGGGGTGTCTTATATACAATGCGGCGTTTCTAGACACTAAATACACGTCGTGTTTGTCAGTGATCGAAAGGGTCTTAGATTGGACGCAGAAGTTCATGCCGAAAGAGGAATATTTTGATAAGTATGTACATATACATTTAACAATGTTGTATTTCAAAGCAGTTAGACAGATTATGAAACAGATGCCAGAAGTGTTCGCTGATCCGAAGAGGAGGAAGTCGGAGGGTGTAGAGGCTGTGGGTTTCGTCTTCGGAAGATACATAGTGAAGGAGGTAGCGGAACTTGTAAACACATACTTCGACTCCATAATAGAACTGTATATAAGTGCTTTGGTTGATTACTTAGGTGAAAACTTCATACACGGAAATTCAAGGGCGCAGTTCATTGCGTCCGTTCTCAAAGGTATCCTAGCAGAAGCAGTCGGTATCCAGCGTCGAATGGCAGTGTTTCTTCTTAGAGATTGTCGGTTCGATGTTAGAGATTTTAAGAGAAAGGAAATCGAAGAACTAATGGAGCAGGATAAATGTATTGAGTTGTTTGTTCATGCTGAAATATTTAATGAATAGATGCGTAACACAGTACAGTAGGAATCGCTTTAATTTTGACAGTTCATCGACATTCATTGCGTTATTTACGTTATTATTAAACAGACAATTTTTTTAAATGAAGCAATGGATTCTTCAAAATCATTCAGATTGTGATTGGTCGTGTGTTATTCAATTAGGGCGCTGCTTGTTTTTTATTCATTATATTGTTTTCTTTTGACTATGCTGACGTATAATAATGTAATTTGACAGGTAGATTGATTGTTTTCAGTGTATTTTGTTTTCTCTTTATTTAAATAAAACTTTCAGGTTTTTTAGGCCTGATCATCAATTAGTGGAACTCAAACATTCTTGTTTATTTCAAGAAACATGACGTTTCTCCTCATAAACTTCTACAAACGACACCCATGACGATAAATTTAAAAACTTGCAGCCGCCATCATGGGTTTTCATTTTGACCTCACTAGCGGCTTCAGCACCCTCGAAAACCATAAAAACTCTAACTCTCTCTCTTTCTATTAATTAAATTAAAGTCACATGGAGGGGGCATACTTTATTTATTTATTTATAAAATAATCACTTACAACTATTATGAATTTATGTATCTCGGAACCTTGGGGTCCCGGTCCTTTGGAAGGCGTATGACGGGCCGAAGCCAACTCGCAGAGGCCCCTTAGGAAATTTTAATGAAATGCGGCACCAACCGACGATTATCCCTGTATGCGCTTTGCAAGTGCACCCAAGGATAACCCCCGGTTGGTGTAGGACTATTGCAGGATATGGAAATATAAAAAATTGGACTATGGGTTTGGGTGGCTAAAGTTGACTGGTTATCAAGAACTATTGAATAACTATGACTGTCTATGACTCCTGCCTGATCAATGTTTTATAGTATATACACGGATAAAATGGCAGGGGGTGACTTGCACACTCAATAATGGGCCCCTGGAAACGGTCGCTAGCACATAGTGACGTAGCAACAAGGGGGCAACATGTCCTGAGGTGCTTATGAGGAGTGGAGAGGTATTCCACGGCTATCAGGACAATCCCGGAAGTACGGTCAAGATCCCTACCAGCATCTTATTATCTTACAACTATTATTATTATTACTATTTTTCTTTTTTCTTTTTTAGGGTTCCGTACCCAAAGGGTAAAAACGGGACCCTATTACTAAGACTTCGCTGTCTGTCCGTCTGTCTGTCCCAGGCTGTATCTCAAGAACCGCGATAGCTAGACAGTTGAAATTTTCACAAATTATGTATTTCTGTTGCCGCTATAACAACAAATACTAAAAACAAAATAAAATGAATATTTAAGGGGGCTCCCATACAACAAACGTGTTTTTTTCGGTGTTTTCGCCTTGTGGTACGGAACCCTTCGTGTGCGAGTCCGACTCGCACTTGGCCAGTTTTTCTATGTTTTTTCCTTAGCTACGTGAGGATTTCTAGTTGACTTCTTGTAACTATTCCCCATGTTAGGTACAGACGCCAGCACATCAAGCTACTACAATCTGTCAAATTTCTTTAATAGATTTTCAACTTTATCGCTACATCTTAAGGTTCAAAGTTGATTGGAAAAATATGATAGAAAATTGTTTCGGGTATCTTGATGTGCTGGCGCCTCAAGATACCCGAAATACGTAACAAAAGTGTCGTGTCGGTCAAAATGTCACTTTTAACATTCAACGGAATCAAAAACTTAAGAATGAACGCGTGCTTTACTTGGGGTTACCAAGTGAACAAACCCGCTGTGAATGTGGGTGTAAGCGCAGGACAGGACTCAGTAGCTCTAGGTATCGTTTGAGACAATAGCGAAGTCGGAAGTTAGTGTGTATGTGCGTTTGTGTGGACGAAACTCACCTTCACGCAAAAATTCACAGCGTGTGTTTAGTTACCACTAACAAGAAAATAAAAACAAATGCAATTGTCGTTAGTGTGGTTTTTTGTCATCTATTTGGCAAAACTTAATATTATGTCCTATGAACGCACCCAAATATGACTTCATTCATAATAAAAAAGTCAAGGATATCATAAATTAAACCGCCGCGTCGGTTTATAGTCTGTAGTAATGTGATTCATTCATTTTATACACCTAATCTGTGTGTGAAGTAAATCCTATTTCAATAATATTATTTTTGTTTATTTTGCCGCCAATGTTTCCAGGGTTCTACATGTGAACTGAATACATTACGTATTGAGATCATCGCCTAACAAAACTTCAAGGTAAATAACGTAGGTAAATAATCTATATTGACAAAAAATCTTCGGCTTTTTTTTTGTTTTATCTCTGTAAGGCTATGCGCGCACTACGATTTTAAGGACGCTATCACATTTTGAACTCACTCAAGTTTAGGTATCTGTCCCCGCGTTCCGAATGAGTCAAAAGCGATTATATCGCGAATCCGACCAAATTTAATAGTCACAAAATATAAGGACTATTGAGTACTATTTGTGACGTTGCGCGTTGGTCGGATTCGCGATATAATCGCTTTTGGCGCAATTTGGAAAGCGGGGTGTACCGCAAGTATCGCAACACAACAACATTATGCGCACGCACACATTGAACCCATTGTCCGCTTAGTATTACAAGGAAAATCTACGTTTATCCTCCAGTCTGCTGTTAGTTTGAAAAGATGTAAGTACTTTTAAATATTATTGAGTAGTTCCGGTGGCCATCTGAGGTCTTCATCACCAGTTTCACTTCACTAAACGGTTCCACGAGTTACTTTAAAAAATACCCTAATCGCTATAGGTGTGGCTATAATATTTGAAGAGTTCCTTCGATTTCACCAGGATCCCATCATCAGATCCTGACCTGATGACAATCAAATGGGACCACCTGGAAAGTATATCCTTTCAAACAAAAAAAAGAATATTTGAAATCGGTCCAGCCAGCCGTCTTCGAGTAATCGGGGAACAAACATAAAAAAAGATTCCGACGAACTGAGAAACTCTTCCTTTTTTAGGGTTCCGTACCCAAAGGGTAAAAACGGGACCCTATTATTAAGACTTCGCTGTCTGTCCGTCTGTCAGTCTGTCTGTCACCAGGCTGTATCTCAAGAACCGCGATAGCTAGATAGTTGAAATTTTCACAAATTATGTATTTCTGTTGCCGCTATAACAACAAATACTAAAAATAAAATAAATATTTAAGGGGGGTCCCATACAACAAACGTGTTTTTACCTGACTGCGTCAGAAGGAGGGTTATGTTTTTCGAGTGTATGTATGTATGTTTATTTCTTTGGCACGCTCTGTAGCCTAAACGGATTGATTGATTTCAGTTTGAGAGGTGCCGTTAGATCCGTCTTAATTGTGAGAGTGACACTGGGTACCTATATCAAAATTGAAAAAAAAATTAAAATGGCCGATTTTTGCGCAATATTATGTCTTTAAAAATTTTTTTTTTCTCTCAAAACCTATCGAGTGGGGTATCAAAATAAATCGTTTTAAAAGGTGATTATACAACTAGACTAAACTAATATTTATCTTCTGTCCTTTTCTTAATGAAATAGAAAGAAAAAGATGCATGAACTTAAATTTAGTTTAGTTTGTGAACAACAGAATCAGCGCCAATGCATAGAAATGCGATAGCAGCAATCGCGGTTGATTTGCTGGCAATTATTGAAGAGTTCCGTTGTCTGTCGCTGAAATTCATTATCATCGGGGCAATTCTCGTAGGTAATTTTAAGAAAGTTCACAGTCTGATCTCAGTCTCAATCTGTCAAAAAATACTTCTAATTTCCCTACATTTTTACAAGTATTTGACGTTTGTCGCCGAGATGAGACTGCGACTAGATTATGAACGTTTTAAATTACGAGAAATGGCCTTCTGACCATTTCGGAATAAACCTCTTTCGAACCAAAAAAAGAATTATGCAAATCCGTCTCGAAGTTATGCTCCTCCTTTTTAGAATTGCTTGATTTTCGATGTATTTTGTGGCTATAGCACAAAATACAGAGAGTAACAGAATTGGTTTCTATGAACAAAGTTTACGGCAAGAAGTGCTATCTATGAACAGAGATCTCTGTCAACAGTGCTTCCTATGGACCGAGATATCTACAAACAATGTTTTCTATCAACAAAGTTTTCGGCGAAACAAATACAGATAGTACAGAAGGCAATCTACATACAAAGTGCGCTCGAGCAACGCACACATAGACACCGCTCACGGACACGTTATCTCGGACGGGTTGGGAGTAGTGCGAGCGCGGGTGCCATCCGCTTGAGACACGCGTCTGTGAAGTGCAAAAATAGAGCAAAAAATAAATGCCTATCTAAGCTCGATTTATATATATAAATCGAGCTTAGATAGGCATTTATTTTTTGCTTATAAAATATGTCGGAGTTGGTTCTGAATTATTACAATTGTGGGTAGTCCACATAATTTGTTATGATTTATTTGTTGTTATTTGAATTTAAGTGATTTTACTATCAATTATTGTCTAATGAAATGGAACATAATTTATTGAGTATTCGATGTTCGCACTAATTGATTTTGGCAACTTATCTCGATTATTGTTACCGATAGTTTTGTTCAAAACAATTTTTAACCCCCGACGCAAAAACGACGGGGTGTTATAAGTTTGACGTGTCTGTGTGTGTGTGTGTGTGTGTGTGTGTCTGTCTGTGGCATCGTAGCTCCCGAACGGGTGAACCGATTTTGATTTTGTTTTTTTTGTTTGAAAGGTAAATTAGTCGGGAGTGTTCTTAGCTATGTTTGATGAAAATCGGTCCAAGATGGCCGCCGCCACAAAATGGCGGACTATATATTTTTTCACAACTCCCTTAATATGGGTATCAAATGAAAGGGCTTGAATAGTAGAATACTATACACTATGATAAATTTCAAATGCAAGATGGCCGCCACCACAAAGTGGCGAATTACATTTTTTTTTACAACTCCCTCAATATGGGTATCAAATGAAAGGGCTTGACTAATAGTACTATACGCTATTACAAATTCCAAATCAAAGATGGCCGCCACCACAAAATGGCGAATTATATTTATTTTTCACAACTCCTTCAATATAGGTATCAAATGAAAGGGCTTGACAAGTAGAATAATGTACACTATATTGAAAGGGAATGAGGAATATTAACTAACGAAATGAAAACTAAAAACTTGAAAATATTTTTTTGTCTGATCAATGCTCTAGAATGATGAGGAAAGTGGAGTGATGACTGGTACCTACGTTCACTGAGTTTGACTATTTTTATTACGAATGGAATTATCCTACTTAAAAAGCGTAGGTATTTCTACATCAGATAGTGTCGCAGTCCCATTTTATAAACTAGATCTGAAATACCTAAGGCTGGTTTTAGAGTCGCGCTGACCGCACGCTGACTGTCGGCGCTGACAGCTTGAAACGTATGAACTTCTAGGAAGCGTTTTAGAATAACGCGTAGCTATCAGCGCGTGCGTTTCATACGTTTCGGCTGTCAGCGCCGACGGTCAGCGTGCGGTCAGCGCGACTCTAAAATCAGCCTAAGATATCTAAAAGCTATGAAATACTTGTACGAAAATTGAATAACTAAAGGAAGAACTAGAAAAAGGATACTTACAATAAAACAAAAAAATCTGTTTAGTCTTAAAAATTATTCTTCAACTATAAATTAATAATAATTTTTGACAGATAAAAAACCTGATTAAACACCAAATTACCTGAATCTTAAAACGCAAGAAAATAAAAGAAATGAAATAGGTACAAAAATTAAGGAGTCCCTACAAAAAGCATGAAATAAAAAAATTAAATTAAAAATTTAAAAAACCCCCGACACAAAAAAATAATAAAATTAAATGTAAGTAATTAGAAAAGGATCAAATAATTTAAAAACCCCCAACTTAAAGAATCTAGGTAACGAGACTAAAACAGATAAATTCATATGGAAGTCGGGGGACCGTTCTGTGGAACACCTTCTATGCTAAGAGGTCCCCGACTGCCATATGAATTTATCTGTTTTAGTCTCGTTACCTAGATTCTTTAAGTTGGGGGTTTTTAAATTATTTGATCCTTTTCTAATTACTTACATTTAATTTTATTATTTTTTTGTGTCGGGGGTTTTTTAAATTTTTAATTTAATTTTTTTATTGACATGTTACTTTGATTTTAAAATGATTTACTTTGTAAAATTACCATTGTTTATTTACGACAATTATTCTTGTATTATTTGATTACTTATAATGTAAGTCTTATTAGATTTATCACATTTTAGTGTTTTGTATCAACTCAAGTAAACACGTTGACGTACTTCCGTGCGTCATCGGACAGAGTTATTGTGGGGTAAATGCGTGGTGGGGCCAAACCCCTTATAACTAAGCGTACTCGTTTGTGCTAGAGTCAGTAGGTCTTCAGACTTGTCTCCTTACAGAGCACTAGCTCCCGACAAACCTGTCGGTTTACTAAAGTTCAGCCTTATACCTGTATTCTAAATACGCTATATTTGGATGACTCTGTCACTATACGAACAGTAATCGATCCTACGATTTGTTCGCAATTACTTTGTTACTGTACATGATTATTTTACTGTGTATCCAGTTATGTCATGTACCTACTGTGTGTGATTTGCTAGTGTGATTAATTGTTCATGAAATTATAATCTGATTTGAACTGCCAACCGTTTTTCCATTGCGCAATAACTAACACACTACCCACAGTAGTAATGAAAATATGCCTGACAATTAACGAGACACACTAAACCTACCTGCGCCGATAGTATAAACGAAGTAACTTTTTGTAAGGTAAATTCACGCCACCAACTATAAGGCTGCGTTTCCAACAGAGATGAGCGAGGATGCGTAGCGAGAAATGTGTTTAAAACTAACCAATAACAACGCTAACTTAGTTCAAGCTATGAAAAAGAAGCGATGTTATTGGTTTGTTTCACACACATCCCTCGCTACGCATCCTCGCGCACATTTCTGGTGGAAACGCAGCCTTACGTGGGTAAGTTGAAAACATGATTTTTTGTTTGTGTAGATATTGTGTTGTTTTTAGTGTCATTTGATAGGTTTAGGTCTAAAACGGATAGGGCAAAATAAATTGTGTAAATAGGGTAATCCGTTATGAAGTTATTAGCGATGTGAAAATTGACAAATGTAAAATTTTATATGTTTTACACAATTCTTTTAAATAATTATTACAACTAGATACGAGTGCCACTACCACGATAGTTTTTTGTGCATAAGCAGTTGACAACCCTAGCGCGACCGCCGAGCGTAGGTATGAAACGTACATACATGTGATTGCCTTCTGTACTATCTGTATTTTGTGGTGCTGTCTAGGAATAGAGTTTGTATTAGGCTTTGCTTTCTGTATGATGTAGTCTTATCGTACAAGCGTGTTTCTACCTTAGGTTCCACACTCGTTATTAAAAATAGAAAAAAAAATACTACGGAACTCGCACTTTCTTTTAAGGTGCGAGTTCCGTAGTATTTTTTTTCTATTTTTATTTTAAATAGAATTTAAGATAGGTAGGTAATCAGAAGAGTTAAAGTAACACAACAATAAAGAAAGTGTTCGAAAGGGCATTTGTCGACTGACTCGCTTTTATTACATTGCAGATGGCGTCGTTCATACCAGTCACGTTGTTGGGAGACAACCTGGGACAACGGCACCGACACCTCAACTCCTTAGTGCGACAGGCTAAAAAGAGTGGAGCTTCGATCCAGGATGTGGAGACCCTGGCCGAAGAGTCTCCAGTCGATCGCCTCTTTAAAATAGACCTCGCCATTGAACTCAAAAACGTAGACTTCATAATACGTAATTTAAAAGACGACGACATGTTATACGTGAGCAGAGCCCTGAAATCAACATGGCTGATAGATTACCGTGAAATTATTAACCCTAAATATTTAGAAGATGTTCTCTTTCCAGAAATGATTACGCCAGCAGTTTCCAAAATAAAACACTGGCTTTACATCAATCTACGAGACCCAGCAATGTGTCAGGAGTTCTATCAGCACTACAAAGAGAACTCATTTGAGTTTGCCATAAAGTTTCTTCGTCACTGCAGTCATGAGTTCATTCTGGCAGAAGCTCCCAAAATATTAACTAAATTATCCACACATTCATTAAAAGTGTTGAGTGAGAAATGTCCCAGAGTCGCCAAAATATATTTTGATTCTTTAGCGACTGATGAAGATGTGAAAACCCGCTATCTTGGACAAGAACAGTCCTACTACAACAGTGTGAAATGCGTACTGAAATCAGATGCAGATGTGTTCCTTGATGTCACGGAAAAATATTTCAATATGAACAGTTTTAGCAGATTCAGTCCTTTGGCGACTGAATACATCCTACGCTGCCATAAAACTAGATTCACAAATAAGTTGGAGCTGTACGTTGCGTATTTGCTGCACATCCCTACTCTTGCTACTCAACTCAGTGTCGAGGAATGTCAGGAAGTAGTGCTACAGCTAGCACGAGCAAGCTACTTGCAGCAATGGTTCCAGTACAAAGCCGTGGAGCCACTCATAAAGAGACTTAGCCCCGACAAGAGAGCGGCGTTCAAGAAACGAGTGTTTGTTGATAAGGACGTTGGTGATTGTGAAGACAAATGGCCGTACGAGATACCCACTCCCCCAACGCATTCCGACATTGGTCTGCATATCTTCGACGATCAAGATTTCATGTCCGGTATATCACCAATTATTCCACCTCGAGTTCCTGGCAGTGGCCAGTTATTTGGCGCCACCGCCTTCACATGCGCCATGCCCCAGCAATCGTTAAATTTCATGAACACGATAAAAGTGAAAACAGATTTAGACAGATTGTTCGACGAGTTTCGCTTTATTGGTTTTGAACGTGCGCTGCACGAATTGGGTCAGCGATTGGTTGCTACCGCTTCCTCGGACAGACGCCGTGATATCTTCTTTGTTTTGGTGAGCAAGACTGGTGGACGCACTGACGCGGTGTCAGCTCTGTTGAATCTCGCTGTGCGGCACAGCAACGAGCCACCGCACACACGCGCCTCCATACTGCGCAGCCTCGTCAAGCGCGCTAACGTCTGGCGCCTGCCTGCTGATGACTGGAAAAAAATTCTGGATTTCGGGCACGGACTCGGGCTCGACGGTGCACCTTCCGAAGCCGCGTGCATCGAGGGATTGCACTCCGTCGTCATACGCCAGTTATTAGCTGGCGAATGCGAACAAGCTGTCCGCGATGCATTTTTAAAAGAATTTTCATCGCTGGCAGAGTATTCACTAAAGGTGGACGAGCGAGTGCGCATTGCTAACGGTCTTCAAAGCATGTTGGCAGCGGCTGCAATAGACGTGGAACCTGCAGTCGCCGCGGAGCGCCTCGGTCACTTACTAAATGTTCTAATACTATACCGCATTCGAATTGAGCCAACTTCACCCGCAGTGAAGGCAATCGTAGCCTTAGGTTTGCGTAACGCTAACATCGCGCGCCCTTTGCTGGAGCGGCTTTATAATGAAAGGATTGCACGCCGCGAACTGCTGCGATTTAACATGGAATTCCGACGAGATGAAGCGGCGTTGCTGAATGCACTGCGGCATGATCCGTCTGTCCTCGAAGTAAAGCGAGTGGCGGGTTGGCTATGTTGGCAGAACTTACGAAATTTCGCTCCTCGTCCGGCTGTCTTCGGTAGCTCCGCTGCTCCTCGTATTGCTGTTGCTCAGCCGACGAATTTCGGTAGTTCCACGTATCCGGCGCCGGGTTTCAGTTTCGGACTCGGTAGTGCTGCTGTTCAGCCGATGGGCTTGGGTATTCCTGCTGCTCGGCCGACGGGCTTCGGTAGTGCCTCTGTTAAACCAATGGGCTTCCGTAGTTTCGCTTCTCCTAGTTTCTCTAATCATCACTTCCGTAGGTACGCTGCTCGACAGCCTAGATTTGATATGTTCACTTCGAAGCTAGTGGTATACTTTGACCAGAAACAAGATTTTACAACGCACCTCCGCACTGCTTTGAAAGAGAAGATCGCCCGAGGGCAGTATGTTAAATTGGCTCGGCCTCTGGCGAGTCTGTTTGGGAACAATTTTGAGAAAGAATTGCATGACTCTGACGTAGTGGGTAAAGAGAGAGTAAAGATTTCGGCGGCGCTGAGGGCCTGCGCGCACCGAGCCCGGCCTGTTGTCGGCTTGGCGGAATTGGGCTGGCGCAAGGCTGGCGTGAAAGCAGTCGCGACGCGAGCAATGCGCTGTCGAGAAATGGAAAGAGCTGAATTAACTCGTGCGTTAGCGGCTGAACGACGCACAGTAAGAATAGCCGTAGCACTTAGTATGCGATCTGCGGGCGGCTTACTTCTCGACACCTTCGAATCAACAGCAAAGCTGCGTCCCATGGTAGCATTGCGTGTTGCGTTGCTGTACTTCCGTCGTCACGGTGATAGTTCTGTCCTTAGAGTATGGGATATTATAAAACCTCTGTTCTCTAGTGTTGATCTGAAACCCCGCAAAAGGCTTCTTCGTGTACTCGGAAACATCAACTGGATCCCGTCCGCCATTAAACCTGACTACTGCATTACCTTGTACCTTGCTCTTCAGAAAATGTCCAGATATAATTCCCAAATGGTGCCACGAGAATTGTTAGAACTGCTTCCTGAATGCGACGAGTCCATCGAAAACATATTGCTACAGATGCTCGACGACGATGCTGATCGAGATATTTCAGCGATAGCGTGCCCTACTGTTTTCTTCAGGTACTTGCTACTGTCCAGAAACGAGGAAGATGTTGAGAGGAGATTTGTGAAGATTGGAAACAGATTTTTAGAACGTTTAGATACGCAACGATGTGAAAATGAGTACAATTTCCAGAGAAGGCTCGAACAAATTTTGAAGAGGTTAAAGTATAACTCTGCATTTCTGGACACAAAATTCTCGTCGTGTTTGTCAGTAATCGAAAAAATCTTAGCTTGGTTACAGAAGTTCATGCCAAAAGAAAAATACTTCAAAGTTAACACGCAGGTACATTTAACAATGTTGTATTTCAAAGCTGTTAGACAGAGTTTGAAACAGATGCCAGAAGTGTTCGCTGACCCGAAGAGGAGAAAGTCGGAGGGTGTAGAGGCTGTGGGTTTCGTCTTCGGCAGATATACAGTGAAGGAAGTAGCTGAACTTATGAGCACATACTTTGACTCCATAACGGAATTGTATACCGATGCTTTAGTTGATTATTTGAACCATAACTTTGCGTATGGAACTTCGAGGAATACGTTCATTGGTGCCGTTCTGAAAGGTATCTTGATTGAAGCAGTTGGTATCCAGCGTCGAATGGCAGTGTACGTCCTAAGAGAACATCATATTGCTTTAGAAGACTCCGTGAGAAAAGAAATAGAGGAACTGATAATGAAGGACCCGGCTATAGAGATTTTTGCCCATGCGGGATTATTCGATCAGGCTGTTCCGGTTATTCCTTATCATAATAATTTTCTGATAAGAAATTAAAAAGCTGTGCATTACTTCTATGATTTCAACCAATGTCTTGTCAAACTATTACTGTTTAAAATCGTTTAATTACGTAAGTTTTTCATTTGCAATTTTTTTTTTGTTCTAGTACTTTTAGGAACCGTTGCCGTTGGTCCCGGCTGTCATTCGTGGAACTTTGACAGTCGTTGCGGGTAGTCAGAAGTCCGAAAGTCTGTCAACCAGTCTTATCAAGGGGGTTCTGTGTCAAGGGGTATCGTATTATTCAGTAATTGGGTTGTGGAGGTCAGATAGGCAGTCGCTCCATGTAAAATACTGGTATTCATGCAGCTGCATCCGGTTAGACTGGAAGCCGACCCCAACATAGTTCGGAAAGGGCTAGGCAGATGATGATGAGTACTTTTAGGAACCAACCTTAAAAGTTTGAACCTATTAATAATTTACCACAGTTTTTTTGTTTTATTTTTTTATTCTACCCGATTATTTTCAGTTTTATTAGGTACTAGCTGACCCGGCGAAATTCGTACCGCCTTAGAAAGTTCAACCAATACGGCTATTATCATTATCTGTCTCGCTCGCTGCATTAGCGTCATAAAGGAAAGAGATGACCAAGGTCATATAGATATATAGATTTCTACAGGAAAAATTGTATATTAACCTACCTAAAATTAAATGATAAACAAAGAAAGGGAAGTTGATTAATCGTGTCCGTCAGAATGAACGGTCACTAGGCGTATTTAACGTTGAATTTATGCCCAACAAATGCTTCCCTATTGCTTCTATTTGCTTCCTATTCTCAAACACTTGTTTCCATCATATTCTAGAAGAAAAAAAACATTTTAAGGGTGACCGTTTATTCTGATGTCAGGATGGCCGGTCACCGAGTCGTAGGGTCCCTGATAAATAGAAATATTGCAATTCACGGTGGCCATTAAAACGTTAGCTGCGGCAAAAAAATCATAAACTGTCATGGTGCGGTGGCGGTCGAAATGCTCATCCATCGATCTTTTTGACAGTGCGTATCAGTCGTTTTTGACCTGACACCACTAGGATAGATTAAAGCGCTATAACTTTGCGAATACATGGTGTACACTGTTTTTTTTTATACTGTTAAAATGATCCTGAACCCAGTTTCTTTACGTTCGTTTCGCCTCTGGATCTGCCAAAGAGGAAATGAGAAATCAACCAAGGAAAGTGTCAGGCCGACGACGACCGATACCGCACTAGAAAGTACTTTTTTATAGTGATGGGACTGTCAAAAATATAGGGTTATCGAAAATAAAAAAGAATTATAAGAAATAAAAAGTGTGTATTTAGTAAATCACTAAGTCAGACAGGAACAGTAAACTAATTTGGTACGTGTCTTTCTTCGCAAAGAGATTGATTGCATTTGTGGCAAAAAAAATTGGGTCCATATTGGCTCACCTAAAGTTCTTTACCCGAAATTGTTCTTCCTAATGATTTGTAATCCGAATGATCAGTCTTCCTAAAATTTTTCATTCTAAAGTTTTCATTCATACTATTTCTAGTGCTACCGGCGATGTTCATAACACTCATGTTTCCGAAAATTGTAATTAATAATATCATTTTAATGTAAATATATTTAAACTCCTACTGTTTTTTATCATAACGCTTTTATCCCTAAACATAATTACCATAATATTAGAAGATGATATTTATAGTTTTAATTTGAGGGTATGATTATTATTTGGGGGTATGCTTTACATAACGTACTGAGTTGTGTCTATGGAACTACTGTACTTCCACACCCGCCGCTTTTTGATAGACTTAGCTATTTTTTTTTGGATAGATTAGACTCTTTTTTATATAGATTTTATATACACACATCAAAAGTGTCTAGGGATCAACATATATTTTTGCAATAACTTTTCTCCTGATTGATATTAATTAAAATTTTCTTTAAGGATTCATCAAATAAAGTGTTTTCGTTTGTCACAGTAACGATAAACCAAGTCACCTTTGCATTAATAAAGAAATTTGCCATTTTCCTAATAAAGGGATTTTTGACATTTGAACCACTAACACAAAAGTCCGAAAAAAAGACTGAAATAACAGTTTTCTTTAAAATTTTATTGGGTAACTTAAACAATTAATAATCCGTGTTTCTACCGCGAACACTAACAACACAAGAACATCGGTTTGGCATACTCAAAATGAGTTCATCCAAATCACGCTGTGGAATGGCCGCCCATGTTCGTTGCAACAACAAAAAAAGGTCTTCTTGCGACTGGATACCCTCCATATTCGGCAGAGCTCTTCTCTGTAGCATATCCCATGCATGCTCAATCGGGTTCAAGTCTGGCGACTGAGCAGGCCAGGGCAGGACATTGATGTTAGCTGCGGCGAGAGTCTGTCTTACAACTCTTGCGGTGTGCGGTCGTGCATTATCATGCATTAACTGAAATAAGGGACCGATTTGCACTTGTAGAGGAACGATGACGTCTGATACAATCGTCTCAGCATAAATTTGAGCGTTGAGGTTGCCTCTGATCCAAATCAACTCAGTTCTTCCGCCGATCCAAATACCCGCCCATACCATGATGGTTCCACCACTATAAGGATGGACTTCCTGGCAGGATTTAAATCGCTGTTGGCGTCCAGGGGTTCTCCAGTGTCGTATACGTCTTGTATCCGGTCTCATACCAAAACGAGACTCATCAGAAAAGCACACGAAACGCCATTGTTCTTCTGCCCAATTTCTGTGTTCAAGAGCCCATTGATATCGAATCCTACGATTGTGCATTGCTATAGGTGGTACCCGTAGCGGTCTTCGGGAATGAAGGTTCACTTCATGCAAGCGGTTTCTGACTGTTTGGTCGCTAATTAAGTTCCCTGAAAAGTGATGAAGCCTCACGGCTAACATCATGGCGGTTATTGTTGGAGCTCTTCGAGTTAAGATTTGAATGTATCGGTCTTGTCTCCGTGTGGTGCAGCGATACCGTCCTCCATGGCGCTCAGCCACGGTACCAGTGCTTCGGTAACGTGTCCAAAGTCGACTGATAACACTCTGACTTGTATTCAGAGCTAAAGCCACAGTACGTTGCCGGGAACCAGCTTCTATCATTCCCACGGCTCTGAGCATTTCTTCCCTGCTTAAATGACGTCGCCGCTCCATAATAACGTTGGTTTTAATCAGTAGTAGGGAAACAGTAGCACTAATAATGTCTTCAATGCGTTGTATGTTTTTATAGGGAAAATATTGACAGCTGATTTTCATCTTTTACTCGAATTTGATTCACAGTTCCTGATTCAAATTATGAAATGCACCAAAAAGGATCCATATAAATTTATAAAATCATAAATTTATTACAAAGCCACATCTCAATCTCAAGAAATCCGCATAAAAATGCTTGATCCCTAGACACTTTTGATGTGTGTAGATTCATTTTTAGTGTAAATTTGAAAACCGCAAAGTTCACAAAATCATAGTGGCCGAGAAAAGAAATCCCAAAGTTTTTTTTTTATCTACAAAAATATGTGGTTAGGCGTAGTCGACGGAGCCCCGCTTCGCGGGGCCCCTATTTCTGTCTACAGGGTTTAAAGGAACCTAACACGAGGGGGAAGGTTTGAAGGGGATGACGGGGGCTCGAGTGAGCGAGCAAAGCGAGCGAACGAGCCCCCGTCATCCCCTTCGAACCTAACCTGTCCGAGTCGGGGTGCCCCAAGCCCCGAGCTCTCTTCGCTCGCTCTTGCATCCTAAGTTGTCATTACAAATGTGTTACTTTTGTATATTATGTTGGTTATAAATAAAATCTAAACAAAAAAAAATCTATAAAAAAAATCTAAACAAAAAAGATATGACTTTGAATAATAGTGTAAAAGATGGTTATGTTGAGGAAATATAGGAAAACAAATAAAAGTATAATAGATGTTTATTGCTACTGACATTATGAAGTTGAATGCTACGGAATTATGAACATTAGAGACAGAGTAGTTAGGAATTGTGATTGTTAGGATGAAAAATTTTAGGAAACACATTTTCGGATTTCCAATTATCGGAGTTGAAAATTTAGGTGAACTTTGGCGCACCCAATTTTTTTAACTTTCTTTTTTACATATTTGCATTCTATTGTCTGTCGTAGCTTTTCATTGCACCGTGCACAATTTCTTCTCTTAGGACCTTTTTCGTTGGGCCATACTTAAACACCTGTCGATAAAATAACGACACGCCACGTACTGTAGAGAGCACAACACTGACTGGCGGCTCTCGACCCTTGCGCGCGCGCTCCGTGCGGCATCAGGTCGATAACGGTCATATACCACAATAGGCCCGCCGCCGCAGGGACTGGGTATTTTTCACCTTCAGTGCGATGGTGGTCGAAAAGGGCCCGCCACGATGTTTTAATGCTAAATACCTACATTTGTAAGCACGAGCCGAAATCTATATTTGTCTCTATCAAACTCCTACAAATACCGAAGATTATCGTTCCGCACCAGCGAGAAAAATATAGTTTTGACCGTGCGCACCAGCGCTAAGCTCCGCATCGGGCCGATTTTGTGTGATCCGCAGTGAACGTGTTAATTACTTCCCGTTTGCTTCTCTCAATGTTTTACAACGATAATACTGTAACTATCACGGCAACAAAGATATCAACAAAAGTGTTGTTTATCAATATATTTAGCGCCTGACAAAAAAAAACAAAGCTCTTATTTAACATTGCAGTTATGCTTGTGTAGGCGATAAACCTATTGTATTGTATCGGTGGCCTATAGCTAATTAATTTATAATATCTATTATGCTAATAATAATGTTTTTAAAAAGAAGGCCCTATCATATTTAGTGACAAAAAATATTTCAATTCTAAAGGAAGTGTCTTAGGCAGCTAATTCAACAATAAAGAGGAGGAAGAAAAAAAAGTTATTTAAAAAAATAAAAAACCCGACTGCGGTAAAAAAACTTAAGTTAAAAGAAACTGAAAAGCTAAAAACAAGCCCATTTTAAATTAAATAAAAGTTGGAAGCAGGCGGGACCCATATGAATTTGAAAATATAATAAAAATGGTATGGGTCCCGCCTGCTTCCAACTTTTATTTAATTTAAAATGGGCTTGTTTTTAGCTTTTCAGTTTCTTTTAACTTAAGTTTTTTACCGCAGTCGGGTTTTTTATTTTTTTAAATAACTTTTTTATTTCCAGCTTTTTAGTTTACAAATGTGAAAGATTTCGCAGACGATTTAGTTCTTGGTAGGTGTTTTTTACAATTTGTTACTTCGAATTGCTTTTAAGTATATATGTTGTATATATTTTTGTAATCACCTTTTAAAACCATTTATTTTGATACCCCACTCGATAGGTTTTGAAAATAGAAAAAAAATTATATGGCGTCCATTAGTCGCCATATTGAATTTTCACTAACGTCATGTCTTTAGTGACACTCGCCGGACTAAGAATTATCGATTAACGTGTGAATCATAAAAATCGGCCCAGGCGTTTGGTCTGTATAGTGCTTCAAAGGAACATACAAACATACATACATAGGCTGATGAACACATTACCACTCCTTTGCGTCGCGCAGTCAGGAAAATACATATGTGATGCCTGTTCTTGCAGAAAAGTTCTTTAGAATTACTGTTTAGTATAGTCTTTTAAATTGAAATATCTAAATAAGAGGGCGGCAAAATTTTCTTCTGCCCCCGGCGGCTGACACCCACGCGGCCACGCCACGTTACGCCACTGGGTGGACGGACAACTTTAGTCCCAGTTTAGCTTAGCTTAGTTCTTAATTAGTTTAGCTGACGGTGGACGATCGGCTTAAAGCGCGGACGCGGAGTATCGACCGATTTGGGCGCGCGATCATTGGTCACTCGATTTTAACAACTGTCAAAATTCGATGGTAAGTATATGGTAATTTTTTATACAGTATGAAAATAATTCCCGAAAGTTCCATGGCAAAAACGCAAACTAATTTGCAAACCCACCCAGGTTTGCAAATTAGTTTGACAGATGGGGAAAAATGTGACGCGCCTGGTTGTGAATTGGTTGAGGAACTTCTGAGCTTAAAACTATAGAGGTATGAGGAACAGGGTGTGAAGTTCACTGATACTCTATAGAAAAAGGAGGATCCTCCGACCAGACGGTGTTGTGTCAGCAGAGCCCCCTAAAGTGCTCCGACTTATAAATAGCGTACCTAGGTATGCTGCGGAACTTAGCTTTTTTGACAATTTATCTTTATGTGGACCCCACTGAAGCTTAGCATCCAAAGTTATGACCAAGAATAGGTACTGTGTTGTCTTCAGGATTCAATTCCTCGCCCAATATCAACACAATATTTTTTACCTGCCTAACGTGCCCAAGTAACACAATCACGTCTACAAACGGACTATTAGGGTCAAATCACACCGAGATGGCAGCGAAGCGGCGAGCAATTTCAGTGTCATATAATTTTAAACTTTATAGTCATTACTATAACACATATCTAGTGTCGCTTGAGAAACTTGAAAAGGCGCGCGGCCGCCCGCGGCGCCGCGAGCTCTCCGACGACTCAAGTTTCTCAAGTGATACTATGTATTATAGTAATGAATATAAAGTTTAAAATTATATGACACTGAAACTGCTCGCCGCTTCGCTGCCATCTCGTGTCTTCCTTGTGATTTGACCCTTAGATATCTAATAGAATTTAATTTTATTGTTTACCTTAAGAGTAAAATATCTCAAAGTAATATTCAAGAACGCTTAAAGACACAGTTTAGTAAAAGTGGGCACAACCTTAGCCCTTCTCATAAGAATGAGTTAAGAAAACATGAATAAATAGAGATAAGAGTTGTAAATTTTCAAATTGTCTTTAGAGATTTTTCTAGTGTCTCACTAAACTATTTATAGACCACAAATTTTACTAGTAGATAGTTTATAGATAAAGTTGAGACCTTTAAAGAAGTCTTTACTCGTTAAGTTTTTAAACCAAAATTAACTCAAGACTAACAACTTTAAGTCACATTTGATTTGTAGTAGACAACGACACGTAATTAGCTAAAAAAAACTAGCTAAAATTTGTTACGCCTTGTAAGTTCTGCGCCATTACGTGTCGTTCATCATCAGGCAGATGATGAACGACACGTAATGGCGCAGAACTTACAAGGCGTAACAAATTTTAGCTAGTTATTAATGGGTAAACAAGCAAATCTACATGCGATTGAAATTCTATCGTCGAATATTATGTAAAACTCTCTTAAAATAACAGCGCTCGCTGTAAATGTAAGATTTTTTTTTTACCAAATATGAATATTATTTATTATAAGCAAATTTTTAAAATTGCATTTTAATGTTTAAAATAGGTACTCATTTTATTTAAAATATAGTAATTTAAAACATATTAGTTAAATGTTTAATTTGACATAATTTAATGATAAAAACATAAAAATAAGCATTAAAATAGGTAGGTATGTAATGAAAATCATTTGAAGCAAAAATAGGCAATAAAAATGGCGTCAAGATAAAATTTACTAGAGAAACGAATTTAATAGAACAAAAACTCTAGAGAATTTTCTGTAGTATGGCTCTAGCTCTATGACAAGAATAATTTTACTTGCTACATACTAAACTATCTAGTGAAAGAATAAACAGATTTATGAGTGGTTTAAGATTACCTAGTAACTGTCATCTCTGTATTCCTTTTTATCTTCTCACAGTATTTCTAGACGTTCATCAGTGAACAGGTAATTTGATGTGTTGTGAACGGAAGACCATTTTATGCAGTACAAAAGAATTCAAGAGGGTTAAGGCCTACGCAGACCGGAACCGCATGGCAAGGGATTTTGGCGTCAGTCAACGCACACTATAGCCGCTTAGATACCGCGGCCTTCCAGCGGCTTCCCCGCTGCCTCACCCCGCGGTGTGTCACAACGAGCGCCAGAATCCTTGGCATGCCGTTGCCTACCGCAGGACGCCACGGCATCCCACCGCGGGAGCCCGTGGCGCGTCTTTCAATGCCGTGCAATGAAATCCCTTTCGATGCCACGGCATCATTTTAAAGCATAGCAATTTATGTCGTATTTCTATATCGATACGTTGGAATGTCGAAACGAAAGAATTTAAATTTTTACTAATGGACACATTAGTAAAAATTTAAATTCTTTGCCCTGCCGTCCCGGTCTGCGTAGGCCTTAAGTAAAAGATATTTCTGTTTTATTTATAGACAATGTGAAAAATAGTAGGTAGGTATGTATACGCCGGCAGCGGTGGCGGTGCCAAAGATGCAGTGTTAACATAAGTCTGGTAGGTTTTCATCCGAATCGGATTGCTAACTAACATAATAAATTTTGTGATGTTGTAGGGGACACTGCAAATTCTGTTGTATCTTCTGTCGTAGAACAATTTCCCACGTTTTGGAGGAAGCTATCAAAAAGTTTCAATTCTGAATCTGAATTATTTTGTAACACTTCTTCATTTTTCTTCCTTTTTAAATATTTGCCGATTTTTCGACGAAAGCCACCAGACCTTTTAATTTTTTTTACTGTCTCCATTGCATAAAATCATCCAGTTCAAATACAAATGCACTTTATTAAGCCATTTTTTGGAAAAAAAAAACACTAAAAAACACCTTTTCACTATCATTTTTTTAGACAAATTGAAAAATAACTAAGTATTAAAGTATTTTATCTAGATTTAAGTCTCTTTATAAACAAAGATAAGAGTACCAATGGCTAAAATAGAATGTTTTGTCTTAAAATACTTATATCATCTTGTCTATAAAATTACTTCAAGTTAGGTACCTTCAGGCTTTATTAACTATTTGTAGAGCATTTTATCTTAAAACATTCAATATACTTATAAACGTACTTAAAATAAGTGTGCTATAGAACAAATGCTATAATCGAACTTGAGACAAAAAAACTCTTTCACAAACACTTTCTTTATTGAAACCATCTTTAGAAAGCCCCTATCCAAAGATTAACCTAATAGACTGTCAATAGACAGATTTGTTTTAAACCTCCAAGGCTCCAAGACTGTGTTACTTGGATGAGGTAGCGTAAACTTAATGCATTTGGTTTTTTTCTCGTTTACAAGTAAATTATTAACTTTGAACCAGTGGACTACTTTCGAGATCGCGCTATTTACATCGTCAGTAACCAACTGCTGACGTTTAAGTTTAAACAAAAGTGAAATGTCATCTGCAAACAACACTATATCATGATTATCCTTTATGAGGTACGGCAAGTCGTTAATAATAATAAGAAACAAGAAAGGGCCAAAAATTGAGCCCTGTGGGACTCCCATTGTTACTACAGATACGCGCGATCTTTTTCCATTAACGTCAACGCTCTGAATCCTTTTACTCAAGTATGAAGTAAGAAGATCCAGAGCAGTGTTCCGGATCCCGTAGTGGCGGAGTTTCCTGATTAACGTTTCGTAAAGAACGCATTCGAATGCCTTGGATTAATCACAGAAGATGTCCTAAAAGTTCAACATATCGGCATCAGTAGTTGAACGACCCCTTGGTAGTGACCCCATCGAGGCCGCGGAAGGTAGGGAGAGCGGCGCACCGCAATACCGGCACTCCTCTCCCGCCGCGGCCCTCCAACCCTTCAATGCCTCCCATATACATCGCGGCCCGCCTGTTGCGATGTCGCCCAAGCGGCACCGCAACCTACTTGTTGGCCGCTACGACGTCGGCTTACAGGCAAAAGCCCGGACGAGCGGCCCCTCCTCGGGTTCCTCTTCGCTTCACCGTGGGTGACCAAGCCACGGCTACTGAGCCCCCTCGCCTCGACAATGCGGGGACCCACCGGGGGGGAAAGTAACATAACCAAACCTACCTCGGGGTGCCCTTCGCTCGCTCTTGCATCCTACATCGCCTATCGACCGACCGCAACCATGCAACCGATGTCATCCGAAGTACGCACGAACCGCGTTTGCACCTAGTTGTACCCGGCTAAAACTAGGTGTAGCCGAACTTCGGTTATTAGCTGTGACATGATATACTCATGTTTTGGACAAATAAAAAATTATCTTATCTTAAGTCCTTTCATTGTACAGTTCATAAAGCCGTGTTCTACTTTTATGAATACCAATGGCAGCTTAGCCACTTTTTTGTTTTGGTTTTGAATAGTAATCCAGAGTAATCCTTTGCCCGCAATGATCAGAATCTAGTAAATTTATAATTTCTTTGTGGCTTGGTATAATATCTGTATAAAAAATATATTATCTAGGCATGTGGCACTTTTGTTTTTTTTTTTTGCGGATGGGAAATCATCAAATGACTCCTCCCGCTCTGGGTGGAGCGGAAGGGAGTGTCAGACTCTTACTGACTAAAACCCACCCGTGTTCCTTCCTTAGCCCTTTATGTTCCGGGCCAGCGGTAACCCTTTCGGACAATCCCGCTGACCCGGCAGGCGACTGAAACAGACTTAAAATTTTACTACAAGAACCTAAGTTTTCTAATAAATTGATATTTAAAATCACCGCAAATGATAATGTATAATAGATAGAGCTATTTCTATTCTTCGTAGAAATAGAAAGCGTCATGCTAAGCCTGCTGCTGAAGTATCTTTCTGTGACTGTGTTGTCATCTGCGTACCCGATAGCACCTTTTTATAATTATCTCTAATAAAATTTTAAGAAATTAAAATGAAGTTTCATTTGTTACTTTAACATTAATTTATTTAACAGTTATAAATAATACAAAGTTTGTTAGAAATAACAGTATATAAAAGAATGTTAATAGGTACTATAACAGTAAAGAAAATGTATTTCATCGTAACACATTCCTGCCTTTTTTGCAGATATTACATGTACCTATTGTCTTTTAAAAGGCATAATAAATATATTTTCTTTGTAACTTTCTAACATTGTTAACAATGTAATAATAATGTAACTTTTGATAGAAATAAAAGTAGTCGGATACTTTTATTTCTATGTGAGTGTAATCTCTCTCTCTTTAAGATTTCATCAGCAGTTTCAAATTGAATGGAATTTGAAATAGCATCACGGGACACAGCTTTGTCCTATGACATGTGAAGAATATACTTCCCTATTAATGATAGCAGATTCAAAATGATATGATATTCATATGATAAGCACTAGGTATGTCAGAAGTAATCTTCATCAATTTCACTTTCTATGTCAAACACTTGTAATGAATTGAAATTCTCCTGCTCATCCCTCAAACCATAAAAAAATAGGTTCTCATCCGAATTTAATACTTTTTTTAATGAAAACTTAACCTATAAATAATGTAAAGTATAAAAACACTTCCGAAACTTCCTCGAACTAAATAAATATTTCAGCTTCAGCATGTACAAAGATCTCAATGTCTTTGTACTTACACATTTGTTCTTCGATCTCCTCTCTCAGTTTTTGGTCAATCTCGTACCGACGCTCTGTAAATACATACACTGCCATACGTCGCTGGATACCAACTCCTTCTGCCAGGATACCTTGGAGGACGGAAGCAATCAACTTCGCCTTCGTGCTGCTGTACGGGAAGTTTTCATATAGGTAATCCGATAAAGCATCGGTGTACAGTTCTATAACAGAGTCGAAGTATGTGCTCACCAGTACAGCTACTTCCTTTACTATATATCTTCCGAAAACGAAGCCCACAGCCTCTACACCCTCCGACTTCCTCTTTTTCGGGTCAGCGAACACTTCTGGCATTTGTTTCATACTCTGTCTAACACCTTTGAAATACAACATTGTTAAATGTACCTTCGTGTACTTTTCGAAATTTTCTTCTTTCGGCATAAACTTTTGCATCCAAGTTAAGATCCTCTCAATCACTAACAAACACGACGAGTATTTAGTGTCAAAAAATGCAGAATTGTACAGTAAACTCTCTAACACTTGATCCAGCCTTTTGTTGAAATTAGATTCCTTTTCAAATTGCAGCGTGTCCAAGCGTTCTAAAAACCGATTCCCTATCTTCATGAATCTTCTTTCAACATCCTCTTCATTTGTGGAGAGCAGCAAGTACCTGACGAAAATAGAAGGGTATGGTATCGCAGGAATATCCTTATCAGTACTGTCGAGAATTTGCTGCAATATGTTTTCAATTGACTCATCGGTTTCGGGAAGGAGTTTCGACAGATCACAAAGCACATCGGCAGCACTGGAACGGGAGATTTTGTTGATAGCAAGGTACAAAGTAGCGCAGTAGTCAGGTTTGATGGTGGACGGAATCCAGTCGGTGTTACCGAGTAGTCGGCGGAGCGAATCGCGAAGTTTGAGGTCTACACTAGAAAACAGGGGCTTAACGATATCCCATACTCCGGGATCCGCAGTAGCGCCGTGATGGCGGAAGTACGACATCGCAACGTGTAATGCTACAACGGGGCGCAACTTCGCTGCTGATGCGAAGGTCTCGAGTAATAATCCTGCCGGTTCCGTAGATCTCATACTTAGTGCTAAGGCTACTCTTACCGTGCGTCTGTCAACCGCTAACGCACGGGTTAAGTCAGCTCTTTGTATTTCTCGACAGCGCATTGCTCGCGTCGCGATAGCTTTCACGCCAGCCTTGCGCCAGCCCCATTCCGCCAAGTTGACGACAGGCCGGGCTCGGTGTGCGCAGGCTCTTAACGCCTCCGCAAACTTCACACTTTCTTTACCGGCAGCATCAAACTCACTCAATTCTTTCTTAAAGTCTTGGTACAAGAGACTTGCCAACGGTCGTGCCAACTTTACATTCTTAAGTTTTTCATTCTGTTGTTGAGCGATCTTCTCCTTTAATGCACTTCTGAGATTTACCGTGAAATCCTGTTTCTGGTCAAAGTATACTACGAGCTTCGACGTGAATCTATCGAAGCTCGTCCCACGTTCAGCCAATATATCGACTACCCGCTTGACTTCGAGGACAGACGGATCATGCCGGAGAGCATTCACTAGCGACGCTTCATCTTTTCGGAAATCCATGTTAAGTCGCAGCAGCTCGCGGCGTGCAATCCTTAAAGTATAAAGCTGCTTCAGTACCGATCGTGCGACGTCAGCGTCACGCAAAGCTAAGGCTACGATTGCCTTCACTGCGGGTGAAGTTGGCTCAACTCGAATGCGGTATAGTCTTAGAACATTTAGTAAGTGACCGAGGCGCTCCGCGGCGACTGCTGGTTCCACGTCTATTGCAGCCGCTGCCAACATGCTTTGAAGACCGTTAGCAATGCACACTCGCTCGTCCACTTTAAGGGAATACTCTGCAAGCGATGAAAATTCTTTTAAAAATGCATCGCGGAGGGCTTGTTCGCATTCGCCAGCTAATAACTGGCGAATAATGACTGAGTGCAATCCCTCGATGCATGCGGCTTCGGAAGGTGCACCGTCGAGCCCGAGTCCGTGCCCGAAGTCCAGAAATTTTTTCCAGTCATCAGCGGGCAGGCGCCAGACGTTAGCGCGCTTGACGAGGCTGCGCAGTATGGAGGCGCGTGTGTGCGGTGGCTCGTTGCTGTGCCGCACAGCGAGATTCAACAGAGCTGACACCGCGTCAGTGCGTCCACCAGTCTTGCTTACCAAAACAAGGAAGATATCACGGCGCCTGTCCGCAGAACCTGTAGCACCCAATCGCTGACCCAATTCGTGCAGCGCGCGTTCAAAACCAATAAAACGAAACTCGTCGAACAATTTGTCTAAATCTGTTTTCACTCGTATCATGCAATCGTCTAGCATTTCACTATTCATCTCACAACGTGCCATACATTTCATAGCCATGCCAACCGCAGGAAACATTTCATACGTATCATTCACGCAGACAGACATGAAATCCTGGTCATCAAAGACATGAGGACCGGTGTCAGGCTCCGTCGGAGAATCGGGTATCTCGTACGGCCATTTATCTTCACAGTTACCAACGTCCTTATCAACAAACACTCGTTTCTTGAAAGCCGCTCGTTTGTCGGGGCTGAGTCTCTTTATCAGTGGTTCCACTGCTTTGTACTCAAACCAATGTTGCAAGTAGCTTGCTCGAGCTAGCTTTAGCACTGTTTCCTGACACTCCTCGACACTGAGCCGAGCGGCAAGAGTCGGGATGTGCAGCAAATACGCAACGTACAGCTCCAACTTTTTTGTGAATCTAGTTTTATGGCTGCGTAGGATGTAATCCGTCGCCAAAGAACTGAATCTGCTAAAACTATCCATATTGAAATACTTTTCCGTGATATCAAGGAACGCCTCTGCATCTGACTTCAGTACGCATTTCACACTGTTGTAGTAGGACTGTTCTTGTTCAAGATAGCGGGTTTTCACATCTTCATCAGTCGCTAACGAATCAAAATATATTCTGGCGACTCTGGGACATTTCTCGCACAATACTTTTAATGAATGAGTGGATAATTTAGTTAATATCTTGGGAGTCTCTACCAGTATGAACTCATAACTGCAATGACTAAGAAACTTCATGGCAAACTCAAATGAGTTCTCTTTGTAGTGCTGATAGAACTCCTGACACACTGCTGTGTCTCGTAGATTGATGTAAAGCCAGTGTTTCATTTTGGTAACTGCTGGCGTAATCATTTCCGGGAAGAGAACATCTTCTAAATATTTTGGGTTAATGATGTCACGGTGGTCTATCAGCCATGTTGATTTCAGGGCTCTGCTCACGTATAACATGTCGTCGTCTTTTAAATTACGCATTATGTACTCTACGTGTTTAAGTTCTATGGCGAGGTCTATTTTAACGAGGCGATCAACTGGAGACTGTTCGGAAAGGGCCTCGACATTCTGGATCGTAGTTCCACATTTCTTATCCTCACGCACTAAGGAGTTGAGGTACCGATGCCGTTGGCCCAGGTTGTCACCCAACAACGATACTGGTGGAGACAGCGCCATCTGTAAGGAAATAATACCATTTTACATAAAAAAATAAAAAACGAAGTAAGAGTAGTACCTACAAAAACAAAACATAACTTAAAATAAAAGTAAATAGCTTCCAACTCAAAAAAATAATTTTATTTTAACAGGTCCAATTTTTTTAAACACAATTCTGTCTGTGTCACCTTGTGACCCGGCCTTTACAAGAGTAAAGAGCTTTTGCTCTACCTACTGAGCTGGCCAAGCTACAATAAATTTATAGGGTATAATCTGTTAGGGAAAGGTCCAATTAAACAAGTACCTACTTACACAATACAAAGTTTATTGTAATAATACACAAATGAAGGTACACAAACCTATAATGTGATGAGCCACCCAACTAATATATCTTTCCCAAACACCTGGGCATTCACACCCATACAACCAGTCTTCGTACCTGGTTGTACCGGAGTGTACGCCTGCATGAGACAATGACAAATTCTCAGAGCCGCTTTAACGAGTCCGTGAGATGAACCACTTAATAACTTCTAGCTCAACCGTATAATCAACCTATTGGATTGAGCTCATATACGGAAAATAACGATTATGCAAAGCAAACCCGAGACACAATACTTTATAACAACTGGTCTTATCACCTAGTTCCTACAAAAGGTAGGTATAACTCTCTCGTAGATTAAATTATGACACTATACGTCAACTCAATGTTCTCTCCGTATAAATAATTCCGTCAGTTAACGCTCTCAGTTGACTATCAGCTACCTTCAGCTGACGAGTCTACTACCCTCGGCGTCGTGCACAGGATAAACCTGTGTACAGACGAAGAACGTGGCATACGGCCTTAGATGGTGACGCTTGCGTTACCTACCTGAAGTGGCGAACTTCCCTCATCACCTGGATTCGGCTAGGTAAGGCCTTCATGAACAACAGACGGCCACACCACAAGGGATAACCTCAAAGTTGCCGGCGCTCGGATCAATTCCAAATCATCTGACCACAGGGCTGCACCAAGGCATCACGACATAATCGCGCGAAGCACCGATCTTAAAAGGCTAGCATAACAGCCAGACCTGTAACACCGTCCTCGTGTCAGAACACACATGAACGAGGACGGTAGAACAAAGAAAATGGTTGAATACTCACAGGATTCAGCGTCTACTGAACTTAATGAAACCCCATCGGGTTATTTGGGCAAATCTAGGTCCAACCTGGAATAAGTCCTCAGTCGTAAAGACCGGAAACCCTCTTTTTCTTTCAAACCCATCTGTCAGTTTGCTCCACAGACTAAGTAAAATCTTATCGATTTGTGACTTTAAATTTATTAGACATTGTTTATAAATAAAAATGTGGAAATTATGTCCGTCTGTTTATTTACTCTAAATAAGTAATAATAATCATTGTAATTAATTTACTAAACACCACGACCCGACTGCCATCTAGTGACGCGGAGACTACGCTCCACGAGCCTGCACAGACCCACGATAGAAGTCGCCACTTGTTGCGATAAATATCTATTTTTGCATCGTCAAAACCTTCAAACGACTGACAAAAATAGAATGGCGTTTTAAGTTTGTTTAGCGCTAAATTAATTTAGAGATTTGTGGTATAAATGGGCCTTTTGTTTGATTTGTGGTATAAACATTAAAAAAATAAGTTTTGTGAGAAGGCAATTGGGCATTGAGTAATGAAGCCTCTACCCCGAATCAAGCCAAAAACTATAAAAAAATTAGAACGCAACGTAACATTTAATAAGACGTATAGCCATAGAATACCAAATTATAATAAGTCCATGAGTATAGCCATTATGCAACCTCTTTTCAGCCATTTTAATTTCGGAAGTCGGTGTCGTTGGTTCCGCATTTTCGTTTTTTGACACCGACTTCCGCAATCAAGGCGCCACTAGTCGATATTTTATCCATACAAATTTCGGGAGAGTATTACTCCACTGTTTGACATTGGCATCCAAAGTTAAACATGATATCGTTTTGAATTAAGTACCTATTATTAATTTTGTCTGTACGAAAACAGAATAGTAAAATAAAAAGCCAATGAGCCAACAAAGACTCGTTATAATAGCTATTTTTAACGTAAATTTGGGTGTAAATAAGTAATAAAAGAACTGTAAAATATTCAAAACCAAGTCCGTCCCGAGAAAACTCAGTTATCGAAGAGCACAATAAACTATATTTGTAATTGATTTATGTAGTGGTTTTTTCATAAAACTGGATTTTTCAAAACGCTTTACGAATTTTTTTACGTCTTTATCAGTTCGGAACGATGTTTCTGTGCTTGAGAACTAGACGTTGTGCGTGTAGACTAGCGTCTAACTGCTCATCACTGATACTAGCTCTGTCGGACACGAAGCCAAGTGAGACAGCGTAGTTTTCGGCCATGCCCACCAGTGAATTCGAGCTCGCAACTAGTTTAAGAAATAATACTTAATAAAAAATAAATTCATTTATTTCAGGTAAAGGACACCCATTATTACCACACGACATAAATTAAAAGAAAACATAATAAAAAAATTAAATAAATTAAATCAGATAAAAACCAAATTAGATCAAATCATTGGATCAAATCAAATAAAATGAAATCAATACAAATCAAATTAATATAAACAAAATAAATTACCTAAAATAAATTAAAATTATTCGAATAAAATCAAATGAAATTAAAACTAATAATCAAAACAATAATATAGAATAAAAATAAAAATTTATAATAAATTATAAATTTCGGACCCATATAATGTCCATTTGGTTAGTATACACACAACTTATAAACTACCTAGTAATAAGAATAACAAAACAAACTATTCATTAACACGCCACAGTGGCATGTAGGCGCATCCAATGTCCCAGTAGGGGGCTGTCCCACCTATCAGCTATAGCCTTTCAAGATGTTGTTGGAACTGGCGCGTACCCTGCGCATAATGGAAGCGGTAACCCTTTCGGACAATCCCGCTGACCCGGCAGGCTTCGGCCCTAAGGGGGCCCCTTCTCGATGCTGACATCTCTATGAGGCTCGTGTGGAACACGTACGTGCCGTCTGGCACGGGCATGGTCCTGATCGGACGGTGAGCTACCCATTACTCTCCGACCGCAGCCCGCGCCTACGGTGGCCGGGAGTCGTCACGCGGCCCCCGACGCCCGGAGCACCTGCCGCTGCGGCTGGGACGGGAGGCTCTCTCCCAGAGCCGTCCCGCCACCCCCTTCGCTAGCATGACTGCTTCGCAGAAGGAGGTGACTGCCTCCCACTCCCTCTCGCCCCGGACCATGGCTTGCACCAGGGCCGGACGCGAGAGGTCGCCTCCGCTGCCGGTCGCCTCTACGAGGACACGGCGGTGCTCCGCCCAAGCGGGGCAGACCTCCACCGTGTGCTCCACCGTGTCCTCTGGGCGATCCTGGCAATGGTGACATCCGGGCGTTTCCTCCCGCCTGATGATGTTCAGGAACCACCCAAAACTTCCGTGTCAGGTGAGGACCTGCGACAGGCGGTAGGTGAGGGCGCCGTAGCGCCTCTCTAGCGACTCCTCAAAGAGGGTTCTTATCGCCGCTATCGCGGCGTGCCATGAGATCGCGCCGGAGATCCGTCCGCTCCGCAGCGATTTGCCGCGGAAGCGAAGTTTCCCCCCGGTGTAGTGCCTCCGCCCGCCACTTATACAGGCGGGCAGGGACTATCGCCTCCAGATCCCATGGCGGCAGTCCGGCAAGGAGGCTTGCCGAGATCGTGCGGTAGCCCCGGATAAGCCTTACGGCTACCACCTTCTGGGGCGCGTACAGGTAGCGGGCGGCTCGCCGCCGCAGTGAACGCGCCCACACCGGGGCCCCGTATAGGGCCATGGACCGCACATGGGACCACCCCTGAGGCATACCTTAAGCATTAAAAAAAAAGAATTTTGGAAATTCGTCTATACATGACGGAGTTATGTCCGAATTGAGAACCTCCTCCTTTTTTGAAGTCGGTTCAAAATATTTAAAACATAATTCTGTCCCAGTCATCTTGAAACAAAGGACAGAAAAGAACTGAAAAGCGCTAGATGTGATTGATGGTGCAAGTAGCTCTATGTTAGGTTTGGTATCCGCACTTAGTCTTTAAGGTGGACCATTGTATGAGGGCCGTGGTGGCCATGGCTGATTATTCCAATCAGTCCACCTCCCCCAGAAGTTGATTAGGTTGAAAGTGGTTGATTAAACACACAGTAAAAGTGAATAAGAATAATAAATAATCTGTAAATGAAACAGTGAATGAAATTCCAGGCAACAAAATGATAATGTTGACTAGATGTCTTAGGATAATTTATTATAAACAATATTAATATGGACAGAAATAGTCTATTAGACAAAAATTTATTTTTTAATATTAATCCCCTTGTACCTATACCTGCTGGATTTTCTATTTAGAACAATCACGGTTAACACTTCCCGGTTTTATTTTATTTGCAATAATTTTATTCTACCCCTTGTTGCCGAAAGTTAAGTTATAATTAGCGTCTCCTTAACCATAAATATTTTGATGTTCAAATGTCTCTTAACTTTAAGCAACATTTATAAATAAGAAGGGTAACTTGGCGTTGTAGATGAGTAATGAGTATGTATCAGCAAGGAATATATTAAGAAAGCGGGCTTTTTTTTTCTAAGGATTTTGAAGTTAGTTTGTAAAATGAGTATGTAGGAATCGTAACACAAAGCAATCTGTTAATTCTGTCTACCCGCTTGGGACAGAAGGCATGAGTTTATGTATGTCCCTGTGTATTTGGTTTTTTTTTATCTCTTTATTTACTAGTCCAGATATTATAGGCTACACCGCATTTATACCAAGCTATAAAAGATGTATTCTACATGTTTTATTAACTGTTTTCGTTTATTGTTTACACTTTAAAATTGTAAACACAAGAATGACATGTTTTTGACAAATCTATTGCAATCCTTTCACAGCTGTTATTATTTTAACTCTGATTTTACATCACAGTGATCTTTATGTTGATCATTGTTGTCATTTTTCTAAGGTTGGTAATCATTATTTCATGGATTGCTGTCAGAGGAAAAACATAAAAATTAAATGAAATGCACATAATCAGTGATTTAAACAAGTTTTGTAAAACATTGTTTGTGGGTGTAAACAAGTTAAAACAAGGGGTTAGGATTGCAATCCATACTTAATATTATAAATATGAAAGTGTGTCTGTCTGTTACCTCTTCACGCTTAAACCACTGAACCGATTTAGATGAAATTTGGTATAGAGATAGTGTGAATCCCGGGAAACGACAGGATAGTTTTTATCCCGATATTTCCATGAGAAACTTATGCGGGTGAAACCGCAGGGTGCTGCTAGTAACCAAACTTTTTTTATATGTCTATGCAATAAACACTAATCATTGATGACAAACAGACATTAGTTAATCATGGAGATACCTACCACAATCACCTACCTACCATCCACCAATTACTTACATAGATAGGTACCTACCTGCAAATACATAACTATGACATAGTAAGAACTTACATTAAATAATTATGCCAAATAAGAATGCCAACCATACCTTTTGGTTTGGTCCAAGTATCCAGCCAGTAGGTAATATTGAATTCAATTTTCCCTCGCGTAGGTGGGTAATTTTAATACAATTAATTTAACTGCATTGCACTGTTTTAGCCGACAAATAAACACAAGGGACGAATTAAGTCACACCAATATTCACTTCGTGGAGTTATAAATATTCGCAATCAGATAGAAATGGAACGGGCCGAGTACTATTTACTGCAGGCTAACACGGCTAACACCGGCTTCTTGATTTGACCTTGTTATTTTGAAGTGTTTTGAAGATGATGTGATCATGTGTCATGTGAAGTGATCCATTATTATTTGACACACCCGACCACTACTCTTTGCACCCGACCCTCCCAAATATGAATCAGTATCTCTAGGATAAAAATGAAGAATCAATAAATGTCCCCTCTTGGGTGACTAAATTCTTACTGAAACAATAAATTTATAAGAAATGAAAGTCTAAGCATTTTTACGATCAGTAAACTCAATAAAACAAAACTATTTATTTTTAAAGTGGATGTCTGGCAACACTACTTTGCTTTGCCGCCAGAAGATCTTGTCACTGTCACGTCTTTCTTTCTTTAAAAGAAAAATATGACCAACGGAAAAAATCTAGTTGCATTAATTTATCAAGCATAAAATTATAAGTGTCTAATTTTTTTTTTTATCCTTTTTGCTTCCCAAAGGCTTTTCTAAATAACGATATTTGTTAAGTTAAAGCTAAAGCGTATGATGGGGAAGGCACAGACTAAGAAGAGAAGTTACCTTGGGGAAAGGAACCTGTAAATAACATCAAGGTCGAATCGTATGCATACCTACCTATTTATTTTTGCTCAGTGAGGCAGGCAATGCTGCTTGAAGCATTCGGTATTTTTGTTGCATTGAATTACTAAGTCCAAACCTTTTGTTGATCTAGGAATCCAAACAGTAAGTAAATATTTTACACTATTGATCTACATAGAATTTGGGGGAGGCCTATGTCCAGCAGTGGATGTCATTCGGCTGAAATGATGATTGATCTACTTACCTAGTTATTAATTTAATATGAAACTCTTTCGTCACTAAAATATTCCACAAATTCGGCAAACTCTCTTTATTAAAATAGCTGAAAATATTTATAACTCCCAGTGACAATAATGAAAGTACTTTAATATTTATCTGTAATCAAAACTCATAGCATATTATACCTACCTACCTACCTTTATTTAAGACCTAAGTTATTTTTAGGGTTCCGTAGTTCTGACAAAGAACCCATATAGTTTCGTCATGTCCGTCTGTTTGTCTGTCCGAGGTTTTGCTAAGAGACCGTTAGTAGTAGAAAGCTGTAATTTTGTAGGAGTGTGTAATATCAATTACGCCGACAAAGTGGTAAAATAAAATTTTGGAAAATATTGTTTTTTAGGGTAGCTCCTCTACATGTGAAGGGAGAATGAATATTTTTTTCGTCGTCTACCCCATCGTGTGGGGTATCGTTCAATAGGTTTAAAATTACTTGGGGGTTGCTAAAATTATTTTTCGGTTTAATGCTCCATTTACGAAATATTAAACTTTAAAAGTGCAAATTTTTGTTCCAGTAGGGCGTCCCCCCCTCCCCCCCCCCCTAAAAGCTAAACTGCTGGCTTGATCTGGAAAAATTCACGATGAGAGTGCATTTCATGAACTCTAAAGGAAAATTATAGCGGTTTAGATAACTTTATTAGTTTACCAGTAATAGTCGTTGAACTTGGGTGTTGGATAATTTTGTACCAAATACATAATCCTTAGCATTAATCCTTTAGTGACTAAGAAGAAGTAGTTGCTTGTTTATAACGGCTAAACTTGCATTGAAAAACAAAATATCAAATAAAAAAACCATAATAAATTATCATTTTCACAATACTGCCGCTAGACGGCTACAATTTTGTGAATTGAAATAATAACATGTCAGCAATCGTACTCTTATTTTTTTAGCTTCAGCAGGAAGAAAGTGATTATTATTAGTTAATGTCTAATCTGTTTAAATAATTATCCTTGAAAATCAACATTTTGTCATTAGTTTAGTATCGCTATTCGATAAAAGATGGCGTTGTGCCGTGACGTCACTTTTGTAGATCGCGGTGTTAAGATTTTCTTGCGAGGTATGACCTCCGTGGTTTACATTGTAGCAGTAGGTTTTGTAAATAAATTGTTATCACATAACAGTCCTTGCATAATTTTTGGAGATTTTAACGAAGATTATCTTAGCATTGACAATACCGCAGTATTCAAATTATTGCGTGACGCCGGTTATCAATCTTTTTTACATCCATTTGCGACACACGAGGTGGTTCTCTTATAGATAACGTTTTTCTAACTTCCCATGTGAAATCGGATTTTATAGCTCATTTTTTTTTAGCTATCATCGTCCTTTTGTGGAGCCGTTGTTAAGCGTTTAAGACCATCACACTTCTAATCGACATCCCCGCACGTCTTAGAAATGACAATTCAAATTTAAAGTCGATTTTTGTTATTATAACTCCTAATATCTTTACCAATACCTAAATTCAGAATAAAGAACAACAGAATCGTACTATATTGTGATAACGGGCTACTACGGAACCCTACACTGTGCGTGGCCCGACACGCACTTGGGAGGTTTTTTTTTTCTAAGTACGTTTCGTTTACGATTTCAAAACGTTCTGGTTCTATAGGTATCGCAATCAGTAATTATTAACAAATGCAAAAATACATTTCTGCCTCCTAAGCAGTACTCCTTATGTGAAAGACTCTGCTGGGGAAACGGAAATAAATTTATTTATTTATTTATTCATTACACACATTTGTACAATTGTTTTAATAAGTGATACCCAAGCAACAAAAGTAGTCATGGATTGCTAATTGTCCAGTCCCAAGAATGGGTCTGGATAAAAGCACAATTTACACAGTGGACAACATATCAAGTGTCACCCTCTGGAATTCCGCCAAAGAGCAAGATAATATGTCCAAACGCCGAGAGACACTATTCAGTATTCTAACTGCACGAATCAAAAATGAAGATAATTCATTTTTGATTGACTGTCGACGAAAAGCCCAATGGGGAATCGGTCTTAGGAGAACGGTTGCGGAATCGCTTTCAGTAGCCAGGCTGACTAGTCCGTCTAGTAGAAATCTGTAATTTTACGCTCTAAACAAGCACTGTTTTTTGCTCATATTAGCATCAGTCGTGTTCCGACAAAAATGTATTTTCTTTTTCCAGATGGTGTCTTTATCTACTATCTCGTTGTCAGGGAATAACCTGGGCCAACGGCACCATCATCTCAATTCCTTAGTACGTGAGGCTAAAGAAAGCGGAGCTTCGTTCCAGGAGGTCGAGGCCCTGTCCGAAGAGTCTCCAGTCGATCGCCTCTTTAAAATAGACCTCGCCATAGAACTCAAACACGTAGACTACATAATACGTAATTTAAAAGACGACGACATGTTATACGTGAGCAGAGCCCTAAAATCAACATGGCTGATAAACCACCGTGACATTATTAACACGTTCATCGCCGACTATTATTTTACAAAATCATAAAAAAATGTCATTGGTTTTTATGATTATTTATAGGTTTATTTGTTCATATATAAAAGTTTTACAGTGATATTTGTTTATTTTGGCTTTATTTTAGGGTTTTTTTAAGTGCCGGTCATTACGACCCGGCGCGGCCTAAACGGAATAATTATTACATTCAGGCCTTGCCGGTCACAATGCCGGTCAGCGTACTTACAAACGTTATAGACACGTCTACTACGCACGGGTACCGCGCGCCTAATGGATGCTAGCGCGGGAGTACACCGTGCGTGCGGTTGTTGTTCCCGCCTCCCTTCACCCCTTTCACCTCTCCCTATGACTCAAGCCAATCACGGATTGTTTTCGTTAGTTCGCATTTGTTTTGGTCATCAAATGCACGCTAAGATTTTGTTTAGCAGAAAAAATAGTTTTATTGTTAAAATGGACACTTTTTTTGACTTTGAGTTTACACAAGAACAATTACATGTAATTGACAGTTTAGAGAGGTCACATTGCAGTACTGACCATGTCATAAGTGAGGGTGATGAAGTGATAAATATTCCACGTACCAGAAAACGTCGAGTTATTTTGTCGGACAGTGAAGAAGATGACCGTGACTTATCTCCAGCTTTATCCGGCCATACACCTGAATGTGAGTGGTACCAGCCACGTGGTAAGCAGCCTCGTTTAATTCCTTTTACCGAAATACCGGGACTGAAACCTTACCCACTTCGAAATCAACTAGCCAATGCTACACCTGTTGATTTCTATTCCCTCTTAGTCACTGACCAGTTATTTGAAAATATAGCACATCAGACGAATATATTTGCCCAACAAAGTATCGATAAAGGTGGCATTAAAGATAAGTCGAGACTACGGCTCTGGACGCCAACCGACAAAGAAGAAATAAAACGATTTTTAGGCGTGATTATTTGGATGGGTATAGTGAAGTTACCAAAAATCGTAGACTATTGGTCTAATGATGAAATGTTGGGTCAATCTTTTGCAAAAAAGACTATGAGTCGCAACCGCTTCGAAATTTTGCTTAGAATGCTCCACTTTTCCAACAACGAAGAAGTTCCAAAAAATGACCGGCTGGGTAAAATACGAAGATTGGTTGAAATATTGAACCAAACATTTTCAATTCATTATACTCCCGATGAATGTTTATGCGTCGATGAAAGTATGATACCATTTCGTGGGCGTATCATTTTCCGTCAATATAATAAGTCGAAAAGACATAAATATGGCATCAAGCTATTTAAATTGTGTACTACACCTGGCTATACGACAAAGGTGGAGGTATATGGAGGAAAGACATTAGATTCACAAGATAATACTCCAACCAACGTTGTCTTGAATTTAGCACGTAACTACTTTGGAAAAGGTCATACCATGTTCGTAGATAATTGGTATACAAGCTTAGATCTAGCTGAGAAGTTAGTTCAACACGATACTCATTTAGTAGGGACCCTACGAAAAAACAGGAAGAACTTACCAAAGGACGTCATGACTGGAAATCTGAAACCGGGTGAGTTTATGGCAAAAGAAAACAAAAACGGAGTCACGGTTATGAAGTGGAAGGATAAGAGGGACGTGTGTTTGTTGTCAACCAAACATTCAATTGGTTTTACAAAAAAAAAGAACAAAAGAGGGGTTGAAACAATTAAACCGAAAATTGTGATTGATTATAATAAAGCCAAAGCAGCCGTTGACTTGTCTGACCAAATGAGTGCTTATTCGAGTCCATTGCGAAAGACGTTAAAGTGGTATAAGAAGCTCGGTATCGAATTATTACTCAATACTGCTGTAGTAAATGCAAGAGTACTATATGAAAGTACAACGAAGAAGAAGATATCTGTCGTCGATTTTAGGCGACTGTTGGCAAAGCAGTTGATTGAGGGTAGTCAAGAAAATACGGGATTGACCACACCACGACCCAGAAGACAAAAACACGAGCTTAAGAAAAAAGAAGGTGCAGCAGTATCAACAAGAAAATTTTGTCGTGATTGTTACAAATCAAATGTTGAGTTGCATGGAAGAAATGTGGCCAAGAACAAAACAAAGAAGGTTTCTTGGTTTTGCACTATTTGTCCCGGCAATCCCCATTTATGTCGTCAATGTTTTGACAAATGCCACTAAAATGTTTGAATATCCATTTAGAGTTGAATTAATCTTTAGTTTGATTGTTGTTCGTATGACGATTTGTAATTGTGGTTTGATAAAAAACGTTCCTAATATTTTTTGTTCTATTGTCTTTCTTTTTTTCTTAAATTTTGATAAAAACATGCCTAAAATTAATAATATTCTGTTGTCTTTTCATTTTTATGCATAAATGCAACTTATAACAGAAATAAAAATATATGATTCGAAATCCTATGTTTTTTCATTAACTTTTTTCTCTAAGTCCTAAAAACAGGTATGCCATCAAAAAATCAAAAAACCAAGTAGTTACAGGTGTTCATTGGGGCCGCGCCGGTCACATTGTATGGTTGAATACACAGCTTTTGCATTCTGCGGCGCGAACGGGCTTCGCAAAGGTAGGTCTGGCGTGCCGGTCATTTTGACCCCCCATGGCCCAAATGGCTAGATCAAGTGCCGGTCATTTTGACCCACCATGGCGATGAACGTGTTAACCCTAAATATTTAGAAGATGTTCTCTTCCCGGAAATGATTTCGCCAGCAGTTACTAAAATGAAACACTGGCTTTACATCAATCTACGAGACCCAGCAATGTGTCAGCAGTTCTATCAGCACTACAAAGAGAACTCATTTGAGTTTGCCATGAAGTTTCTTAGTCATTGCAGTCATGAGTTCATCCTGGTAGAGACTCCCAAGATATTAAATAAATTATCCACTCATTCATTAAAAGTATTGTGTGAGAAATGTCCCAGAGTCGCCAAAATATATTTTGATTCGTTAGCGACTGATGAAGATGTGAAAACCCGCTATCTCGGACAAGAACAGTCTTACTACAACAGTGTGAAATGCGTACTGAAATCAGATGCAGATGTGTTCCTTGACATCACGGAAAAGTATTTCAATATGAATAGTTTTAGCAGATTCAGTCCTTTGGCGACGGACTACATCCTACGCTGCCATAAAACTAGATTTACAAATAAGTTGGAGCTGTACGTTGCGTATTTGCTGCACATCCCGACACTTGCCGCTCGGCTCAGTGTCGAGGAGTGTCAGGAAGTGGTGGTGAAGCTAGCTCGAGCAAGCTACTTGCAACATTGGTTCCAGTATAAAGTCGTGGAGCCACTGTTAAAGCGTCTTAGACCCGATAAGAGAACCGCGTTCAAGAAACTAGTGTTCGTTGAGAAGGATGTCGGAGAGCGAGTACAGGAATGGCCGCATCCCACGCCGGAACCACCTCCGCATTCCGACTCTGACCCGCAAATATTCGACGACGACGTGAGTTACAGGGCGTTCTGTGGGACATTTGGTACCTGCAAAAGCAGAAAGCGCTTAATAAAAAAAAAGAAAGGTGCATGTAACGACTACTGCATTATCAAGTCATGCGGGAAACCTAAATCGAACTTAGATCGGCTGTTCGATGAATTTCGTTTTACCGGGTTCGACCAAGCTCTGCACGACTTAGGGCAACGGCTAGGAGCTACAGGTTCTGCGGACAGACGCCGCGATATTTTTCTTGTTCTAGTAAGCAAGACCGGTGGGCGTAGCGATGCGGTGTCGGCTCTGTTACGTTTAGCAGCCCGGCACAGCAACGAGTCACCGCACACACGCGCCTCCATTCTGCGCAGCCTCGTCAACCGGGCTCACGTCTGGCGCCTGCCTGCAGATGTTTGGCAACATTTACTGGATTATGGCCACGGACTTGGGCTCGACGGTACACCGCCCGAAGCTGCGTGCCGTGAGGGACTGCACGCCGTCGTAATTCGCCAGTTATTAGCTGGTGAATGCGACGATGCCGTCCGTATTGCATTCATGAAAGATTTTTCTACTCTAGTAGAGTATTCGCTGAAAGTAGACGAGCGAGTGCGCGTTGCTAACGGTCTTCAAAACATGTTAGCCGAGGCGACTGCAGACGTTGAACCATTAGTAGCCGCGGACCGACTGCGTCAGTTACTAGTAGTGAATAGTCCCGGGAAATCCCGGAACCGAAAGTACCGGGAAATCCCGGAAATTTTCGTGTTTTTTGGAACCGGGATTTTTAAAAACAAATCCCGGTTCTTTCGGTACTTTCGGGAAAAGATACTTCGCGTTTCGAATATTTCTAATTTTATAGCATAAAGCCCGACCGCTTAAAGCGTGGAATACACTTGCTACCTAGCATGCACAAGAAGCATGCATGCTACGAGAGCATGCTGCACGAGGGTGCGGGAGGGGCTGGTGGCGGCCATCGCGTCTTCGGAATGTTGTGCTTTGCGTTGTGTTTGTGATTTTGGTGGACAGTGCTTCGCAAAAAAGACTCAAACAAGACTGCTTCTTTTGGGGAGAGCCAGCTTACGAAACTAAAGACCGATGATGGCAGGATCGTATCCGCCAAACTGTTGAGAGAGATCGAGAGGTTCTATGGACAGTTATACACGTCAACAAGTAACCTCGCTATGGATCTGGCAAACGACCCAAGAGCTAGATTGACTCGACACTATACCGAAGACATCCCGGACGTCAGTCTGTATGAGATTAGGATGGCTCTAAAGCAGCTCAAAAATAACAAGGTGATGACGGAATTACGGCCGAGTTCCTGAAGGCCGGCGGAAAACCCGTTCTTAAGGCCCTTCAGAAGCTGATTGATTCCCTCTCACGCGAGGGTAACACCACATGCATGGAAGAGAAGTGTGGTGATACTTTTCTTTAAGAAGGGCGACAATGCCCTTCTTAAGAATTATAGGCCCATCTCACTTCTGAGCCATGTCTACAAGCTGTTTTCGAGAGTCATCACGAACCGTCTCGGGCGCAGGTTTGACGCCTCCCGAACAAGCCGGATTCCGTAAAGGCTTCAGCACCGTAAAGCACATACATATACGCTGCGACAGGTTATACAAAAGACCGAAGAATATAACCTGCCTCTCTGCTTAGCGTTTGTGGACTACGAGAAAGCCTTTGATTGGGCTGTGCTGCAGTCTCTTCAACGATGCCAGATCGACTATCGGTACATCGAGGTGCTGAAGTGTCGGTACGAAAACGCCACTATGTCAGTTCGACTCCAGGATCAGACCTCGAAATCTATCCTTTTGCAGCGAGGTGGGAGAGAGGGCTGAGACTATAGAGGACCTCAGTACAATGCTCGATGATCTCAGTAGAGCCTCCGAAAGAGTGGGTCTTAAAATGAACATCCGCCGGCTGTCGCTGAAAACCAGCGCTGGTGCTCTGTCTTGCATAGGGTCGCAGCATAATGCTGAGCGATAGCCGTTTTGCGTGGATGTGACGCATGTTTCCCCCAACCCTTTCTTATTTTTTTTTTCGTTTATGTTCTTCATTGCGTCATGTTTACCGCAAATAAACGTATTTTCTTTCTTTCTTTCAACATGGACAAAACGAAGGTCATGTCAATGGCCCATGTAACACCCACTCTCATAAAGATCGGAGACACTACACTCGAAGTCGTGGACGAGTACCTAGGACAAACTGTCCAGTTAGGTAGGTCTAACTTCGAAAAAGAGGTCGATCGTCGAATCCGACTCGGCTGGGCAGCGTTCGGGAAGCTACGCAATATCTTCTCGTCCCACATACCTCAGTGTCTCAAGACGAATGTCTTTGACCAGTGCGTGTTGCCAGTGATGTCACTCACAATGGGCCTTATAAGAAGGCTGAAAGTCACCCAAAGGGCAATGGAGAGAGCTATGGAGTTTCCCTGCGTGATCGAATCAGGAATGAGGAAATCCGCAGGAAGACCAAGGTAACCGACATAGCCCGAAGAATTGCCAAACTTAAGTGGCAGTGGGCAGGCACATTGCGCGCAGAACAGATGGCCAATGGGGCCGAAATGTTCTGGAGTGGCGACCGCGTACCGGAATACGTAGCGTTGGAAGGCTTCCCATAAGGTGGTCCGACGACCTTGTGAAGGCCGCGGGAACCCGATGGATGCGAGAAGCACAGAACCGGTCGAAGTGGAGGTGCTTGGGGGAGGCCTATGTCCAGCAGTGGACGTCTTTCGGCTGAAATGATGATGATGAATTATGTTAATAAATAACAATTTAAAAAATGTCGGTTAAGATTTTCTAATCAATAATATTGAGACTGATTAATGCTACGCTAAAACTCCACTGTTCCTTTTCTTTTTTTTTATAGAGATTACGCAAGTTTTAAATTATAATTTGGTTATGCAGAATTGCAATAGGAGTCATGTTGATTTAAATCATTTGTTTGGAGAAGATGTTTAATAAATGTTTCTGATAAATGTTATCTAGGATTAGGTACAAAAATGTTTTAATGTTAATAAAGATGTTGCTGGTAGAATATGCGTAGTTACCAATAAAACGAGAAATAAAACGTTTTATTTGATCTCCGTTTCAACTCTTCATCTTTTAAAGGCTTACTTAAAGTATCGAAAGTACCGGGAATCCCGGTTCTTTAACCACAAGGTCCCGAAAATCCCGGTTCTTTAAAACAGAACCGGTTCTGCATTCCCTAGTTACTAGACGTTCTAAAAATATACCGCGTTCGAGTTGAGCCTACATCACTAGCAGTGAAAGCTGTCGTGGCCTTAGCTTTGCGTTACGCTAACATCGCGCGCCCTTTGCTGGAGCGACTTTATAATGAAAGGATTGCACGCCGCGAACTGCTGCGATTTAACATGGAATTCCGACGAGATGAAGCGGCGTTGCTGAATGCACTGAGACATGATCCGTCTGCCCTCGAAGTAAAGCGAGTGGCGGATATGCTGGCTGGTTGGCAATGTTGCCAGAACTTCCGAAGTTTCGCTCCTCGTCCGGCTGTCTTTGGTAGCTCCGCTGCTCCTCCGACGGGCTTCAGGTTCGATACTTCTACCGCTCAGTCGACGGATTTAGGTAGTTCTACTGCTCAGCCGACGGGCATTAGTTTCGACTGTTCCGCTGTTCAGCCAATGGGCTTGGATGTTCCTGCTACTCGGCCGACGGGCTTCGGTAGTGCCTCTGTTAAACCGAAGGCCTTCCGTAGTTTCGCTCCTCCTAGTTACTCTAATCGTCACTTCCGTAGATACGCTGCTCGACAGCCTAGATTTGATATGTTCACTTCGAAGCTAGTGGTATACTTTGATCAGAAACAAGATTTTACAACGCACCTCCGCACTGCTTTGACAGAGAAGATCGCCCGAGGGCAGTATGTTAAATTGGCTCGGCCTCTAGCAAGTCTGTTTGGAAACAATTTTGAGAACGAATTGCGTGACTCTGACGTAGTGGGTAAAGAAAGAGTAAAGTTTGCGGCGGCGCTGAGAGCCTGCGCACACCGAGCCCGGCCTGTCGTCAGCTTGGCGGAATGGGGCTGGCGCAAGGCTGGCGTGAAAGCAGTCGCGACGCGAGCAATGCGCTGTCGGGAAATGGAAAGAGCTGAATTAACTCGTGCCTTAGCGGCTGAACGACGCACAGTAAGAATAGCCTTGGCACTTAGTATGCGATCTGCGGGAGGCTTATTTCTCGACACCATCGAATCAACAGCAAAGCTGCGTCCCATGGTAGCACTGCGTGTTGCGTTGCTGTACTTCCGTCGTCACGGTGATAGTTCTGTCCTTAGAGTATGGGATATAATTAAACCTCTGTTCTCTAGTGTCGATCTAGAACCCCGTAAAAGGCTTCGTCGAGTACTCGGAAACATCGACTGGATCCCGTCCACCATTAAACCTGACTACTGCATTACCTTGTACCTTGCTCTTCAGAAAATGTGCAGATATAATTCCCAAACGGTGCTACGAGAATTGTCAAAACTGCTTCCTGAATGCGACGAGTCCATCGAAAACATATTGCTACAGATGCTCGACGACGATGCTGACCGAGACATTTCAGCGACAGCTTACCCTACTATTTTCTTCAGGTACTTGCTACTATCCAGAAATGAGGAAGATGTTGAGAGGAGATTTGTGAAGATTGGAGACAGATTTTTAGAACGTTTAGATACGCAACGATGTCAAAATGAGTACAATTTTCGGAGAAGGCTCGACCAAATTTTGAAAAGTTTAAAGTATAACTCTGCATTTCTGGACACAAAATTCTCGTCGTGTTTGTCAGTGATCGAAAAAATCTTAGCTTGGTTACAGAAGTTCACGCCAAAAGAAAAATACTTCAAAGTTAACACGCAGGTACATTTAACAATGTTGTATTTCAAAGCTGTTAGACACAGTATGAAACAGATGCCAGAAGTGTTCGCTGACCCGAAGAGGAGAAACTCTGAGGGTGTAGAAGCTGTGGGTTTCGTCTTCGGAAGATATATAGTGAAGGAAGTAGCTGAACTTATGAGCACATACTTCGACTCCATAACGGAACTGTATACCGATGCTTTAGTTGATTATTTGAACCATAACTTAGCGTATGGAACTTCGAGGAATAAGTTCATTGGTGTCATTCTGAAAGGTATCTTGACGGAAGCAGTTGGTATCCAGCGTCGAATGGCAGTGTACGTCCTAAGAGAACATCATTTTGCTTTAGAGGACTCCGTGAGAAAAGAAATAGAGGAACTGATAATGAAGGACCCGGCTATAGAGATTTTTGCCCACGCGGGATTATTCGATCAGGCTGTTCCGGTTATTCCTGGAAGAGATCGCAGAAAGCAATAAGGCCGCCGTGGGCCGCCCATTGTATGTTTTTTATTAATAATTGTATTTTTTTGTTATGTGTTTTCTGGTGTAGAATAGAATAGAATAGAATATATTTATTTGTTTTAAAACATGGTACATTAAGGTCTTATAAATAAAGTTATGATCTTACATGTTTTGCCATGGACTGGCATACAAATATTTAAACATGTTAAATGTAACAAATTTAACACAGTAATTTGTTAAAATTAAAACATTTTTAAACACATTGGTACGAAATCGTAATGGGTTTCGTATCTATTTGAACACATAAAAATAATAGGTATAATATATATAGTAATATAATTAAATCTCAGCATCTTAGCTTATATTTATCTGCTACTTTTTTATCAAAAAATTCTTTTACACTATAAAAACAATTACCAACAAGCCATTTGTGTAGTTTTGATTTAAAGTGTTTTAAAGGGAGTTCCCTTATTTCTTTTGGAATATTGTTGAAAATTTTAATTGCTGTGATAAAGCTATTCTTATGACATAATGTGCTTTGATGTGATGGAATTCTTAGCCGTGTTGGGTCCCGACGGGTATACTTTGAATGTAAGTCGCATGTTATAAAAAATGTAGAATGCTCTTTGACAAATACACCAGCTTGCATTATGAGAAGACCTGTTAAGGTTAGAATTTTAAATTTTTTATAGCAGGGTCTGCAGGATGTTAAAGGACTGATACCGCAGATTGCTCTTAGGCATTTTTTCTGTACTAGGAAGGCATCGTTAATATTCGTCGAGTTCCCCCAGAGTAGCAGCCCATATCTAAGTAAAGAGGAAACATACCCATGGTAAGCAGTTAGTGCAACAGCTTCACTCGCAGTACATCTTAAACGTTTAAGAGCAAATACAAATTGATTTAATTTCTTGCATACATGCTCTATATGTAGTTTCCAGTTACAATGCTGGTCTAGAATAAGTCCAATAAAGTACAATGAAAAATGTACAATAAAGTATATACAAAGCGGAGATGACAATACAACAATCAATTAAACTTCGTATACCTAGGTAATGACGTGTGCAGTCTGCATACAAAAATTCAATCAATTGAATTATACAAAATGGACTTTATTTTTCGGTGCATGGGGCACCGAAAAATAAAGTCCAGTTCACTAAAAATTAATTTACAAGTAACGATTGGAATTAACTACCTATTTCACTCGTGTCTATCACTTTCCTTTACTCTATTCACTTTATTTATTAACCCGTCGCGCGGCTAATTTGCAGACACAATAGAAATTCTATTACAAACCCTGTACGCGCGACATGCGAAGGGTTGATCCAGACATCTTTTTTTTCGGGAGATAAAAGGAAATACTTATCCATTAAAAAGACACACATTATGTACCTACCTACTAGTAAGTAAAATTATTTTATAATAATAATAATAATTATAAACCATTTATTTTTAGATAACAAAGACCCATAGATACATACCAGTACCAGTATAGTTTTTCAGTTTCCAGGTAATCTAAAAAAAGTTATCTCTGGATGCGTTATTGAAGAATTCATGCAACCAAAAACAGCACAGTAATAGCCTACTCGTCATATTAAATATGTACATGAACTTATTTTTAAAGAAAAAATTGCGCTTTTATTGTTAAAAAAACAACACACGGTCCGTTCGTCACCGCTCTGCGGCACAGTCGCGACTGTCTGCATGCCGAGCGCATTCCGAGGTCGAGGCGCGTAGGTATAGCTCGCGTTTCGTCCGTTTGTATGAAGTCGAAATACTGTATGATATTATTACCGTGGTACAGAAGTCAATCACGTGTACAAACTTCACTTTTCATACCTAGCTACGCTCGGCGATCGCGCTATGGTTGTCAACTTTGGCTTATGCCTAAAAAACTATTGTAGTAGTGGCACTCGTATCTAGTTGTTTCATTTATTGTTGAGCTTATTCTAAAATATTAAAACAAAACAATAAACATAGTATTACAATACAAAAATTTTACAGAACAAAAACATAAAATTTTATATTTGGCAATTTTTACTAGGTATCGAAAATCCCTAATAACTTCAAAACGGATTACCCTATTTACACAATTTATTTTGCCCTACCCGTTTTAGACCTAAACCTATCAAATGACACTAAAAACAACACAATATCTATACAAACAAAAAATCATGTTTTCAACTTACGTACCTAATAGTTGGTGGCATGAATTTACCTTACACAAAAGTTACTTTGTTTACAAACACTGATTCAAAATAGGAAACTACACTTCTGGACACATCTATTGGCCCACCTTGTATTTTCAGTTTCGTTTGGTCCTAGCTAAAATTTTATATTAGGTCGAGCAAAAAGTTTTTATGCAGTTTTGAACCTGGCACATTCACAATTTCATTCAATAGTCTTTTTTTGAATTTCGAACACAGAATTTAAAGAAACAAAAGACAATTTGGAGCCTGTTTGTTGATATCAAACAATCGAATACTAAGAAAACTTGGTTTTATTGGTTTCGTCGTCGTTGGTTTACTTGGATTTAATTCTTGAAAAAGTGATTGATATCTTTGGTTTTGCAACAAACATTACTTATTCTTAACATTAAGGTGAGGTTCTATCAATAATCTATGGATACTTCACCTGAAGTCGCCGCCCAAGCTGTGGCACTTATTCAGGCCGGACACAGCCAAAGAAACGTGAGTGCTCAACTTAATTTAAGTCGATCTGCGGTCCGAAATGTTTATCGGAGGTACCTAGAGACTGGCGGCTTTGTTCGTCGCCAAGGAAGGCCACGATCTCGGGTCACAACTGAAAGGCAGGATCGATTCATCGTGACGACCAGCTTGAGAAATCGTCACCTTACCTCCATTGAGATACAAAACCAACTTCGCGACTTCCACGGAGTATCTGTGAGCGCTCGAACTGTTCGGAGAAGGTTAAAAGAACGCGATATGGTACCATACAAGCCAGCTAATGGGCCCAAACTAACGCGAGCCCACCGAACAGCGCGCCTTCATTTCGCACGCAGTCATTTAAATTGGACACAGCAAGATTGGAGCCGTGTACTCTTTTCTGATGAGTCTAAAATTATGTTACATGGCAATGATGGAAGGAAGAAGGTCTACCGACGTAAGGGAGAGCGTTTCGCACAATGCTGCTTTGAAGAGAGGGTTGCTTATGGCGGTGGCTCATGGACTGTCTGGGGCGGTATATCCGCGAGCGGCAAAACTCAACTTGAGGTTGTTACAGGACCACGGCTGCCAACATTAAATGCTGAAAGGTACATTAGTGAGTGCTTAGAACCTCATGTGTTACCATACGCGGACTATGTGGGCCCAAATTTCCTTTTTATGCATGATAATGCAAGAGCCCATGCGGCCGGCTTCGTCAGGGAATATCTTCGGGATGTGAACATCACAGTTATGGACTGGCCAGCCAGAAGCCCAGACATGAACCCCATTGAGCACATGTGGGACGAGCTAAAAAGACGTGTTAGGGCTCGTCAGCCAGTTGCCCAGACGATGCAGGAGTAGAAAACTGCCATAGAAGAGGAATGGGAGATGATCCCTCAAAATTTCATAGAGCGGTTGATAAACTCTATGCCTAATCGTATGAGAGCTGTGGTAGAGGCCCATGGAGGCAACACGCGTTATTAAATTAAACCTTTATTTGATAAAACATGTTTTTTATTCAAAAATCAATTGCCTTTAACAAGGCGCATATCCGACTTGTTAGGCGTAGCTCCATGTCGTATGGTATTCTGAATTCTAATTTAAAACAATACGATCGAAAAAGATGGTAAAATGTATCAGGTTAAAAACTGCATCAACAGTTTTTGTTCAATCTAGCAATCATATTTCGTAGGGGCCATCGAAACCTAAACTCTAAGGTGGGCCAATAGATGTGTCCAGAAGTGTATTATATAAATCGAGCTTAGATAGGCATTTTTTTGTTGCTCCATTTTTGCACCTCACAGACGCGTGTATCAAGCGGACGACACGCGCGCTCGCACTACTCCCAACCCGTCTCAGCCCGTCTGAGATAACGTGTCCGTGAGCGGTGTCTATGTGTGCGTTGCTCTAACGCACTTTGTATGTATAATTGTCTTCTGTACTGTCTGTATTTAGTGGTACGGGACTCGCAACGAAATTCCATTCCGATTTTTTATAAAGTTGTAATGTTCAATAATGTATAATACAATGACCTCTTCCCAGGACCAACAACATAATAAGTTATTCCTAGTAGTATTTTTTGACACACAGATCTGTCAATCAGCCGGTCGATTCTGTAAAAATCTCACCGTGAAAACTTAGGTGAAGTGAGTTTGTTTTTGCTACTATTGACAGCTAACTGGGAAGCTACCTAGGAATTGACACTATTGACAGCTCACTCCACGCTCACTTCACCTAAGTTTTCACGGTGAGATTTTTACAGAATAGCACCGCAGGTTAAGCTACGCTTGCCGCGGTTGGTCTGTGGATGGGTGCGCATATGTATTTACGTACCGTGTCCCCTCCGTGCCTCGGAAAGCACGTTAAGCCGTTGGTCCCGGCTGTCATTCGTGGATCTTTGACAGTCGTTACGAGTAGTCAGAAGCCCGAAAGTCTGACAACCAGTCTTACCAAGAGGTATCGTAGGTATTACCCAGTAATTGGGTTGTGGAGGTCAGATAGGCAGTCGCTCCATGTAGAATACTGCAGCTGCATCTGGTTAGACTGGAAGCCGACCCCAACATAGTTGGGAAAAGGCTAGGTAGATGATGGAATAAGTTATTCCTTGTAAGTAAATTTAGCAGTGTGTGTGTTTGTTGCTGGCTAGGTACGCACGACGAATATCAAGCTATACATTTCTAGTATAAGCTGACTTCTCATTGTACGAATTACGAAAAGCCTATACAATGCGATGTCAGCTAAAACTGGAAATGTATAGTCGTAATATGTCGTTGTGTGTACTGTCAAATTATTTTAGAGATTTTGGTCAGTCTGTCTATTAAAAACACTGCGTAGGTATGTACGTAAGACACAGGAATGTTTTTTTTTTGTAACCGACTTCCAAAAAGGAGGAGGTTAATATTTGACTTTGTGTTTTTTTCTTTTTTTAGGGTTCCGTACCCAAAGGGTAAAAACGGGACCCTATTACTAAGACTTCGCTGTCTGTCCGTCTGTCTGTCTGTCTGTCACCAGGCTGTATCTCAAGAACCGCGATAGCTAGACTGTTGAAATTTTCACAAAGTATGTATTTCTGTTGCCGCTATAACAACAAATACTAAAAACAAAATAAAATAAATATTTAAGGGGGGCTCCCATACAACAAACGCGATTTTTTTGCCCTTTTTTGCTCGATATCAAAAATGGCAACAGGTAGGCACTTGAAATATTCACAAAATACTCAGTTGTATTTTAACTTTAATAATAAAATAAAATAAATATTTAAGGGGGGAACCCTTCGTGTGCGAGTCCGACTCGCACTTGGCCAGTTTTTTTATGTAGGTACCTATGTTCACCGATTACTTAGGTACTCGAAGATGGCTAGACCGATTCCAAAAATTCTTTTTTGTTAGAAAGGGTATACTCTCGAGGTGGTCCCATTATCATCAAGTTGGAATCTGATGTGAGGATCCCATGGAAATTGAGGGAAACCCTCAAATTTTATAGGCAAAACTATAGCGATTTGGGTATTATTTAAAATAAGTTGAGCAGCTCTTGGAAATCATCATTTGGTAAAGTGGAGCTGATGATGAAGACCACAGTAGGCAATCGGAACTAATCAATGACAAATAATTCACGGATTGTGATTCGAATACTTTAATATGGCTGCTAAGCAATTTATGCTCATTATTATGCGTATGGTGAAGTGGAGCTCATGGTGACTTCCTAATCAGCTCCACTTCACCACCAACCACCAACCATCACCAGAACCAGGAGAACTCCTCAACAATTAACGTCCCTGCATCGGGAAAAGCAGTATTTTGTAAAAGGTGATGAGCAATTGACTATTGTAACTTAGATAAGTAAATTACAAACTGATCCACAAAAAATTGAAAAATAAAAAACTTTTTTTACAAAAAAAACAACCGACTTCCAAAAAACACTATAAAGTGAAAAATAACTTTAATTCGGTGGTAAAAAACTTAAATACAAATCCAAAGACACCGACTTCCGAAATTAAAGTTATTTTTCACTTTATAGTGTTTTTTTGGAAGTCGGTTGTTTTTTTTGTAAAAAAAAAATGTTTGTAGTAAGTACTTGACTATTTCCACGTAGGAGAGAGACACTTAAAGAACAGGGCAAAATACAAATGAATAAGCAAGCAGATAGATTATAGTTTGAAGGAGACGCCTATAAATTTAATAATCTTGTTAAGATTCCCCCGGTCAATAAAACTTGTGGAATGAGTACCTACAAAGACACAACAAATACTCTACGAAATACATAGGTACAATGCGTTTCAAATAAGAATAGGATCGACTTAGCGCCATGTTGTGACGTCATAGCTGTCAAATCGAATAAATTGGGTAGGGTGAGCAAAACAAGATATTTTTTTAATAACATTAATTATTTACGAAAACAATTTTTTTTTCAATTCCGCTCATGTCTGCATCATTGTTTGAGTGGTCATCGTCAACAAATAACAACAATAACAAATTTAACAGAAAACAACGACGTAACATACAGAATTAACGAAGGAAACACTGAAACAGTAACACTCCACAAGCACTCAGTCTCACGAAGAAGCACACCAACAACCACAGAGCATGTAACACTAAACAACGACAAGATGGCGGCTGGCATCTTCTTTACTTTCTGTTGAATCGTTGTCAACAATGAAAATAAGAAAGAAAATAGCATAATTAAAAAAAAACTAATTATGACTAATTTTTTGATGTTTTTTCACTTTGATTTATCTAAGACTCGGTTAAGGGCACACCGAGCTTCTAGCGGTAATCGATTTTAGGTATTCTATGCGCTCCGTGTATGTGTGCCTCACGCACACTGGCAAGAGAGCGAACGGCTAGACAGATAAGAGCACTGCGCGACTCGCGCGCCGCGCGCGACGAGCCGTGCGCCGATCGGACTAGCGAGGTGCTACCAATAGTTACAAAATAATGAAAAAAACGTTTTGAAATAGGTAATTTTATTGGAAAAATTCACGATATGAAACCTTTTTCAGATGTTATGCAATTTTTAAAATTTATAATTTACCGTCGTTAGGTAGGTAGGTATCTGATCAATGAAAATTGAATATTAGGTATAATTTACTTAGTAGAATAATACTATTACAATTAATTATATTCTAAGTACAATAGAAACTTAAAAGTGATCTCAATAACGTAAAATAACATAATGGCTAAATAAATAGGGTAAAAGTCCCAGTAGTCGACCCTATATTTTCAATTTCAAATTATTTATTCTTCAAAGTAGATTCAATAAAATACTTTTGTTACTACGTAGTAAGTTTTTGCAAGCAGATTCTATTGAATTTCTGATAATGAAGTTACATGGTAAGTACTTTGTTCGTTATGCCAAGACGTTACATAGCCACACAAAAGATGCATTCCGTATGAAAATATAATGTAAGAGCGCCGACTTCTGTATGGAACATGTTGTTTCAGGAAGAAAGAAGCCAGCAAAATTGTTATTTCCGATATCATCGGTTAGTACCTATGCCGGATTATTTTTTTACCGGTTCCAAATTTATACAGGTTGTTCTACCCATGATTATGAACAACTTTCACTATGGAACCATCTCTGAAATCACGAAAAAAAAAATCTGCTGTTTAATACAAAAGTTCAAAACCTACTTGACCAAAGTCAAAGTTAAAGCATTTATTTCAAATAGGCACATAAAAGGCACTTTTTAACGACATAAATTATATTAAAATAGAATTGATTCTAGTCGCCCCTTCCAAAATGTATGAAATAGCTTTTTTTTCGTGATTTCTGAGTAAAAATTTGGAACCCGTAAAAAATCACGTGTGTAGTTATTTTAAACTTTTTAGAGAATCTGCTGTTACATTTGAAGTCGGTTAAATTTTTTTTGATAAAAAATATTTTAACACGTGTTACAATTTTACAAATTTCACAATTTTATAACTTTTCCGCTTCTCTTCTGGCATAACAGTCGCGGAAGCCATAGCTTTTTTTTCGTTTTGCTGACTCTTTCTTGTCTATCGCGTCTAAAATATATTGTGTTTGTGGCTCACGAATTTCTATTTTTCTGTCCAGCCTTGAATCAATTATTTCTAGTAGAAGACAATCAAATTAAAATGTTTTTAATTTTGTTTCCATACTGTACTTCCAGAATTCGTTATCTCTTTTTATTGTTTCTATTTTCATATCTTTTTCTGTCCACATAACAAATAAAACATAATTCTTTCCTAGTAATGTGGAGCTGACCCTGCAGCTGGTAGAACCAATCGTGTTGTTTATTTATTGTCAAGTTCCCATTCTTCTCGAGTTTCCAGAAACTAATTTGTTTTTGTGCTATACCTTCCTTGACTGTTATGTCCTTAGCCGAATACGGACACTTAACTTCAATAATTTTATCACCTATTAGTCTGTCTGGACTTGCCGCCAAAAACGGCAGTTCGGGATCGACGAATAGGCCACATTTCTGTATACCGTTGAAGTAAGCTTCTTCGTCGAGTTTTAGTACTTCAGCCAATTGTCACCAGACAGGCGCTTTACTTCGGGTAAATTATTTCATCACCACTGCTCTCAAAACGGTGAAGGACACATTGTGAGGAAACAAAGGCATGTCCTAGAACCAAAAATTAGTAGACAATAACATGTGACATCCACCAACCCGCACTGGGCCCTCGTGGTGGATTACGGCCCGCTCCCTGTCACCGAGAGGAGGCCTGTGTCCCAGCTGTGGGAATATTATAGGCTGATTATGCTTATGCCTGTGAAGAGCGAGCTGCTAAAGCAGCCAGCGAAGTGTAATGAATAATATTCATGGGTAGAACACCCTGTGAAAAGTAGAGTAGTGATCAAAAATTGCCCAGCATAATATTATGGCTATTAGGCTATATATTTCCAGTATAAGCTGATCTCATTGTACGGAAATCCTATACAATGCGAGATCAGCGTATCATCATCATTTCAGCCGAAAGACGTCCACTGCTGGACATAGGCCTCCCCAAATTTTGGGAGGGGTTTGCCATAATCGCCACGCTTGGCAGTCGGGTTGGCGATCGCAGTATGGTATGATGGTGTAATGCATAGAGAACGCTGCTGTCCATTCTCCGGTCTCCCTTAGTCGCCTTTTACGACACCCACGGGAAGTATGGAGTGGTGCTATTCTTTAAGTCCGGCACCACACAGACGCACCAATCAGCGTATACTGAAAATGTATAGCTTGATAATAGCAGTTTGTACCTTATAGAAAAAAATTATGAGGACAAAAGCAACAATAATAATCAATATCGGACTTACTTCATGGTAATATTTTCTATATGTGTACATTTTACATTACATTTGATTTAATTACGACGAATCATTGGGTTGAACCTATATACGCCCTACAATTGGCTGAATTACTAAAACTCGACGAAGAAGCATACTTCAACGGTATAGAGAAATGTGGCCTATTCGTCAACCCTGAACTGCCGTTTTTGGCGGCAAGTCCAGACGGACATAACAGTCAGGGAAGGTATAGCACAAAAACAAATTAGTTTCTGGAAACTGGAGAAGAAGGGGAACTTGACAATAAATAAACAACACGATTGGTTCTACCAGATGCAGGGTCAGCTCCACATTACTAGGAAAGAATCATGTTAATTTGTAATGTGGACAGAAAAAGATATGAAAATAGAAACAATAAAATTCTGGAAGAACAGTATGGAAACAAAATTAAAAACATTTTACTTTGATTGTCTTCTACTAGAAGTAATTGATTCAAGGCTGGACAGAAAAGTGGAAATTCGTGAGCCACAAATACAATATATTTTAGACGCAATAGACTATGCCAGAAGAGAAGCGGAAAAAGTTATAAAATAGTTGGTACACGTGTTAAAATAAAGCATTATCACTGTCTATTTCTCCGTGCACTGAAAGACAAGAATTTTGTTCCGGTGTAATTGGCATCCTGTAATAAAACAGAACATTTGATTCAATTATAATTACTTTATTCATCAACAAAAATTTTTTGGATGTGTAAGACTTATTTCATAAAAATAATTATTTTCTGAACTTACAATTCCAGAGTTTGATAAATTTTGGACTCGGTGTCATCCATGTTTTTTTTTTAAGGTAATGTGGTACTTAATTTATAAATACTTAATTTATTATAATGTTTTCTTAGACACATCCTATTATTTATACGCTTACCTCACCCGTTCTTTAGATGACTCTTTGTTTTGTAGTGAAGTGCCAACAACGGGTACATTTACCCTATAAAACAGAAAAAGATAAAGAATTTTCCAGTGTACCTATTTTTTTTAAATATCGTAAGTAGGTAGATAAGTGACAACTAGGTACTTTTAATAACTAGGTATAATAGGTAGGTAGGAAGATTATACTTACGAAGCCACAGTATTCTCTTTATCCTCAAAATTTTCTATCTGTAATTTGTCTTTCTCTCTCGTCATCAGATGATTCAAATTTATTTGCAGTGAAATGTCAACAACTGGTACATTTACCCTATAAATAGAAAAAATAATAAAGAGAATGATTCAAATCATAGTAGATTCAATTTAGTCAATTTTGCCTACCCCGGAAACTGTATACCCTATTAAAAAAATAACAGCACCTAGTAGGGCAATTAGTAAATAAGTAGGTAAATATACGAGTTTTACTTACTTCATTTTTTCATGCAAGCTTTTAGCATTGGTTTTTCGCCAACCCCTTCTCTCCCTTGATTTCTTTACTTTGTTCCCCATTTCAAATACGCTACAGTGAATTTTCACACAATTTTCTTCGTTACGTTATTAAATCCGTGCGTAAGCGCAAGCGACACAAGCTCCCCGTCCGATGGCCGAAGCAGGACTAAAGCGGACAGGAGGGCGGCGCGGTAGCTCAGCATAAGATGGGCAAAACTCGCGCGACTTTAGGTATTTCCTTCTTAATGTTAAACAAATACACATTTTGAAAATGTAAAGTGTATACGTTATATAAAACATGTAGTTTTGTTATTATTCAAAAACTGGTGACATTCCGCGAAGAATTCACGCCGTACTAAGCGTTTGTTGTGTTTTTTAGAGATAACTTTGTGAATTTATTCTATCGGGCCAACTTTATCAAATCGTGTTTTCATTGTGTATACTGGCTAGTATATATGCCCAATAATGCCAATTTAATTCCTTAGATTTTTATTTAATTGTTTACTACTTCAAACAACCGTTATAAAAACGTGTTTTTGTGTATAAAAAGCTCGGTGCCCCGTTAAAGAAAAAAAAAAATATATGTAAAGATACGCAAATAAGTTTTCTTTGCAAACCGTACTTTTCAATCAACATTTGACAGATAGAAGTCATTGACGTTCCTATTCTTATTTGAATAGCATTGTATAGTTGCCGGCACGTAACTTGGCAAGAGTTTTTGTAGTGGGGGAAGTTTGCGCATGCACAATTTCATACATTTTTATATGCGCGAACTTCCCCCACTACGAAAATCTCTTGCCAAGTTACGTGCCGGTAATTGTATGTACATACGATTTTGGCTGATTTGACCTTGGTACTATTTTAGAAACCACAGATATAGATTGTAGATCTATCTGTGTTAGAAACGACGCACCGTTATACAGCTAAGCAAAAACTAAAAGAATTGCGTATCTGCGTATGAGTGTACGTGGTAGAGGTACCTACCTACTTTGTTTCTAATATTTTAAATTAAATATTTAGTTTATGTATTTTATTTACCTACACTAAAACAAATTATTTGTTAAATACCATTTTTCCCGTTGGTAATAATATTGTTGTCTTAGTTTTTATCATCTGTGGTCTGTCTGTAACGAATGAAAGAATGGTTGTGTAACAGATTTTATTTTACAGATTCTATAAACGTACTAATCTGTGATTGTGAAGTAAATCCTGTTTGGTGTTCATTACTACTAGCTTTGTTTATTTTGCCGCCAATGTCTCCGGGTTCTGCATTTTGAGTAGGTAATTAAGTGTGTCAAGTGCGAACTGAATCCATTTAGTATTGAGATCATCGCCTAACAAAACTTCTGGTAAATATTGCCAAAAATATCTTTGGCGTGTTTTTTTTTGTGTAGTACTTACTTTTTGGTCAGTGGGTCGTCTTAGGGGCGGATTTTTTTTTGTCATTTTTAGGGTTCCATACCTTAAAAGGAAAAAACAGAACCCTTATAGGATCACATTGTTGTCCGTCGGTCCTTCCGTCCGTCCGTCTGTGTATAAGATCTTGTCTTGACGACCCTTTATCTCGGGAAAGCGTGGAGGTCATCATCTGCCTAGCCTTTTTCCAACCATGTAGCATGTCTTACGTAGCTTAACCTGATCTATCGACCTGTGCGGCTGTTATTATTTAGCCACGGGCCCCTCTAACGGGAACGCGTGGAGGTATCGAGTTGAAATTAAAACCATATACTCAGCTCTAGTCCCTTGAAGCTGAAAATCCGAAAACCGTAAATTTGTAGGTACTTACATTTAAAAAAAACCGTGGTAAACTATTTACATATGTTTTTACATACAAAGTACGGAACCCTCGGTGCGCGAGTCCGGCTCGCGTTTTGTCTCTGTAAAAAAGCGATTCACAGGCGATTACACATAAGATTACTAGGTTATACGTAGGTTGATTATCAATTTCTTTTAATCTTCTGTACCTAAATTTAATCCAATTTTTTATTTATTCCCTGAGATATTTAGATAAGTATCTTATTATTTACTTAGACAATAAGTAAAAAACACAAAGTTAAAACTCATGCACTTAGTTATTTCGCGTCATCCGAAAAAAAGTGGAGTTCCGTACCTACTTAGTTTTATACTTTTACAGGTTTTAATTTAAATTGTTTTAATTTTGAAATAAGTCATCTGCCTAGCCTTTTCACAACTATGTTGGGGTCGGCTTCCAGTCTAACCGGATGCAGCTGAATACCAGTATTTTACATGGAGTGACTGCCTATCTGACCTCCACAACCCAGTTACTAGGTAATACGATACCCCTTGGTAAGACTGGTTGTCAGACTTTCGGGCTACTGACGACCCGTAACGACTGTCAAAGATCCACGAATGACAACCGGGACCAGCGACCTATCGCGCTAGTTATGCAACCTGAACCGCAACGCATGATCACCGTGAGAGCATAAAATACATGATTGCAGTTTAGGGTGGCCCTTCCAGACGATTCGATGCATTTTTGTCAACTTAGCATTAGTCCCACGATGTAACCGGTAGCTTAAGTTTTAGAGGCATTATATTAGAGCATGCGCTTCTGCTCACACCTATTTCTACTCTTTTATTTATCATAACGCTCCTTAAAACTTAACTGGCGCAGCCGGTAGGATCGCCGAATAGAGCTGCACGTTTGCTCAAGACAGGGTTGACGATATCAGACTTATTTTAACTAGAAGTCCAGGTTTCCTCACGATGTTTTTTTTTTCACCGATGTCAGTAATGTCCAAGATAATCTCAGAAACTACATAAGAATTGAAAAAAGTCTCGTTTCGGGTGACGCAGGTGCTCTCGGGGCATGGTTGCTTCGGGAAGTACCTGTGTCGCATAAACAGGGAGCCGGACGCCCGGTGTCACCACTGCGTCGACTGCCGGGAGGTCACGGCGTGGCATACGCTGGCAGAGTGTGCCGCTTGGAAGGAGCCGCGCCGTGCCTTCATCTCAGAAGTAGGCAGTGACCTGTCGCTGCCGGCCGTGGCCTTGGTGGCCGTGGTCGTGGTCGGGGTCGTGGTCGTGGTCGGCAGCGAAGAGTCCTGGGACGCGGTGGTTTCCTTCTGCGAAACGGTCATCTCGCAGAAGGAGGCTGCGGAAAGGGAGAGGGAGGTCTCGTCCACGCACCGGGCGTCGGCGTCGGCGGAGAGGGACAACGCCCTCTTCCAGCCCTCTTAAATGGGTCCAGGGTCCGGTCCAGGGTCCAGGTCCCACACATCAGGACCCGAGGTGGCGGCGCGTAGTGTTCCACGCGCGCCCCTCATAGACGTCGCGGGGGGAGTCAAACTCCCCCCCCTGACCCGACGAGGCCCGCAGTGGCGGGCCGGCACCAGTCGGGGGTTGCGGAAGGATGTACGTTCCTGCGACCCCTGGCGTAGGTGTGAGATGGAACACCGGGGTGGTTTTTAGTCAGTAAGAGTCTGACAGACTCCGTCGCCCACCCTAGGGCGGCGGACATCCATGAGGATTTTCCACCCCAGAACAAAAAAAAAGGCTGTAAGGAGGGTGACCCAGGAATTTGACCGACGACGTGCTGTCCAGGAAGTCCCTCGTTTTGAACGTAGTGTGCGAAGGCGCGTTGTCGTGGTGGAGCAGTAGCTCGCGGAGCCCTGTGTTTGGTCTTTTGTTGCTCACAACAGAGAAAACTTCTGCGAAGCATTTGGTAGTATACCATTCAGCGTTGATGCTTCTTTGGTTCCGTAAAGGAATTGACACCAAGTAGCCAGTCAAATTGAAAAACTCACGATCAAAATCTTCCCTCGCTTCTAGGTCGCTTCACTTTGGTAGGCGAAGATTCGTTTTGAAACACCCAAACCGTCGACTGGCACTTCGTTTCTGGATCGTATTGATAAGTCCAGACTCATCACCTGTAATGATGTCGTAAACACGCCGAGACGAGCCTGCTTCAAATTTGTATATCATATCACGGCACCATTCCACCCGGGCCTGCTTCTGAGCATTGGTGAGGTTGTGCGGCACCCAGCGTGAAACTATCCTCCTCAAGCGAAGATGCACGTGTGGAATTTCGTGAAGGCTTCCCGGTCCAACCTGCAGTACGTGCCGAGTCTCTTGATACGTAACTCGCCTATTGTCTAGGATTAAAGGTTTCACTGCTAGCACGTTTTCTTCCGTAACAGCCGCCAAAGGGTGACCACTTCTTTCTCCATGCCCCAAAGTTAGTCGACCGCGCTTGATTTCTTTATACCAACGATACATGGTTTCCTTAGGAGGGCCTTCATCTATGAATGCCATTTGAAGTCTATCGTACGATTCGTCCGGTTTCAGGCGACACTTGAAATCGTAAAAATCATAGCGCGAAAATGTTCCCGGCGCAGATCCCTTTTTTTTAATGAGACGCGATCATTTTAATTAGCTCGTAAACAATGTGGAGCGAAATTTTGAAATTGGAACGTACCTATTTTTACTTACAAATAATCATATTTTCAAAATATGTTATAACGGGCCAGTACCTCATACATAAAAAAAAAATTGCAAAACTTTCTGAGTGGCCTAGTATATTATATACATCGGAGAAGGTAGTTTGTCTGTCGTTATCATCAGCCATATTTTAATTACTGTGGGCGTACGTGGTGTTGGTTATGGCAAAATATAAAAACGGTTTGCAGTTCAAATCAGATTATACTTTCATGAACAATTAATCAAACTAGCAAATCACACACTCTAGGCAACTAGATACACAGTAAAATAATTATGTGCAGTAACAAAGTACTTACTCGTAATTGCAAACAAATAGTAGGATCGATTACTGTTCGTATAGTGGCAGAACCACACAAAAGCGTATTTAGAATACAGGTATGTATAAGGCTGAACGGCTGAACTTTAGTAAACCGACAGGTTTGTCGGGAGCTTGTGCTCTGTAAGGAGTCGAGTCGAGTCCGAAGAATCAAGACCGTCTTCCAGCACAAACGAATGCGCTCAGTTATGTTGGTTTGTCCCAACCACGCATTCGCCCCACAACAACTCTGTCCGATGACGCACGGAAGTACGTTACGTCAACGTGTTTACTTGAGTTGATACAAAATACTAAAATGTGCTAAATCTAATAAGACTTACATTATAAGTAAGTAATCAAATAATACAAGAATTATTGTCATAAATAAACAATGGTGATTTCACAAAGTAAATCATTTTAAAATCAAAGTAACATGTCACCAATTGTTTTGAACAAAACCATTAGTGCATACAATTATGTTCCAATTTATTAGACAATAATTGATAGTAAAATCACTTAAGTTCATAATAAGAACAACAAATCATAACAAATTATGTTGACTTCCCACAATTGTAATAATTGAGAACCAACTCCGACATATATACAGGGTTATTGGTAAAACATTAACAACCTCTTAAGAGGTCATTGTACTCATCATTATGAACAACTTTTACTATGGGCACAAAACTGATATCGCGAAAAAAAAATCTGCTGTTCTGTTGTTCTGTTCTACGAACATAAATGTAGGGAACAGCTGTATTTTTTTCGCGAAGAAAATGTCAGAAGATTGAATGAAGTCAAAGAGATATTAAGAAGAGAATATAATTATTTCTGAATGTATAAAAAAAAAAAAAATTTAAAATCATTAGTTGAGTAGAACATAAGAGATAATTAGAAGAGTTGAAATGACACAACACTAAAGAAAGTGGTCGAAAGGGCATTTGTCGACTGACTCGTTTTTATTACATTGCAGATGGCGTCGTTCGTACCAGTCACGTTGATGGGAGACAATCTGGGACAGCGGCACCGGCACCTCAACTCCTTAGTGCGACAGGCTAAAAAGAGTGGAGCTTCGATCCAGGACGTGGAGACCCTGGCCGAAGAGTTTCCAGTCGATCGCCTCTTTAAAATAGACCTCGCCATAGAACTGAAACACGTAGACTACATAATACGTAATTTAAAAGACGACGACATGTTATACGTGAGCAAAGCCCTGAAATCAACATGGCTGATAGACCACCGTGACATTATTAACCCTAAATATTTAGAAGATGTTCTCTTCCCGGAAATGATTACGCCAGCAGTTACCAAAATGAAACACTGGCTTTACATCAATCTACGAGACCCAGCATTGTGTCAGGAGTTCTATCAGCACTACAAAGAGAACTCATTTGAGTTTGCCATAAAGTTTCTAAGTCACTGCAGTCATGAGTTCATACTGCTAGAAACTCCCAAGATATTAACTAAATTATCCACTCATTCATTAAAAGTACTGTGTGAGAAATGTCCGAGAGTCGCCAAAATATATTTTGATTCGTTGGCGACGGATGAAGATGTAAAAACCCGCTATCTCGGGCAAGAACAGTCCTACTACAACAGTGTGAAATGCGTACTGAAGTCAGATGCAGATTTGTTCCTTGACATCACGGAAAAGTATTTCAATATAAATAGTTTTAGCAGATTCAGTCCTTTGGCGACGGACTACATCCTACGCTGCCATAAAACTAGATTCACAAATAAGTTGGAGCTCTACGTTGCGTATTTGCTGCACATTCCAACTCTTGCTACTCAACTCAGTGTCGAGGAATGTCAGGAAGTAGTGATGAAGCTAGCTCGAGCAAGGTACTTGCATCATTGGTTCCAGTACAAAGTCGTGGAGCCACTGATAAAGCGTCTTAAACCCGATAAGAGAACCGCGTTCAAGAAACTAGTGTTCGTTGAGAAGGATGTCGGAAAACCAGTTCAGGAATGGCCGTATCCCACGCCGGAGTCACCCCCGCATTCCGACTTAGACCCGTACATATTCGACGAGGACGATTCCTGGCGAATCTGTAAGATGTCTGAGGGATGTGACTTTAGGATGATGATGAAAAAAAGGAAATGTTCTCGCTTTGGCAACTTCGTTAAAGACTCATGTGTGGCAGTAAAATCGGACTTAGATCGGTTGTTTGATGAGTTTCGTTTTACCGGATTCGACCGAGCGCTGCACGACTTAGGGCAACGGCTAGGAGCTACATGTTCTGCGGACAGACGCCGCGATATTTTTCTTGTTCTAGTTAGCAAGACTGGTGGGCGTAGTGATGCGGTGTCGGCGCTGTTACGTTTAGCAGCCCGGCACAGCAACGAGCCACCGCACACACGCGCCTCCATACTGCGCAGCCTCGTCAAGCGGGCTCACGTCTGGCGGCTGCCTGCAGATGTTTGGCAACATTTACTGGATTATGGCCACGGACTTGGACTCGACGGTACACCACCCGAAGCTGCGTGCCGTGAGGGACTGCACGCCGTCGTAATTCGCCAGTTATTAGCTGGTGAATGCGACGATGCCGTCCGCATTGCATTCTTGAAAGATTTTTCTACTCTAGTAGAGTATTCACTGAAAGTAGACGAGCGAGTGCGCGTTGCTAACGGTCTTCAAAACATGTTGGCCGAAGCGACTGCAGACGTTGAACCATTGGTAGCCGCGGACCGACTGCGTCAGTTACTAGATGTTCTAAAAATATACCGCGTTCGAGTTGAACCTACCTCACTAGCAGTGAAAGCTGTCGTGGCCTTAGCTTTGCGTAACGCTAACATCGCCCGCCCTTTGCTGGAGCGGCTTTATAATGAAAGGATTGCACGCCGCGAACTGCTGCGATTTAACATGGAATTCCGACGAGATGAAGCGGCGTTGCTGAATGCACTGAGACATGATCCGTCTGCCCTCGAAGTAAAGCGAGTGGCGGATTTACTGGCTGATTGGCAATGTTGGCAGAACTTCCGAAGTTCCGCTTCACGTCCGGCTGTCTTCGGTAGCTCCGCTGCTCCTCCAAAGGGCTTCAGATACGGTATTCCTGTTGCACAGCCGACGAATTTAGGTAGTTCCACGGATCCTGCGACGGGTTCTGGTTTTAGACTCTGTAGTGCTGCTGCTCCGCCGACAGGCTTGGGCAGTCCTGCTGCTCAGCCGACGGGCTTCAGTTTCGGTAATTCTACTGCTCAGACTACGACTTTGGGTAGTTCCACTGTTTCTACTACCGGCATCAGTTTCGGCAGTTCTAATGCTCAGTCGACGGATTTGGGTAGTTCTACTGCTCAGCCGACGGGCATTAGTTTTGACAGTTCCGCTGTTCAGCCGATGGGCTTGGGTAATCCTGCTGGTCAGCCGACGGGCTACAGTTTCGATTATTCTAATGCTCGTATGACGGATTTGGGTAGTTCTACAGCTCCTCCGACTGGCATCAACTTCGACAGTTTAGCTGCTCAACCGATCAGCTTGGGTATTCCTGCTGCTCGGCCGACGGATTTCGGTAGTGCCTCTGTTAAACCGATGGGCTTCCGTGGTTTCGCTCCTCCTAGTTACTCTAAACGTCACTTCCGTAGGTACGCTGCTCGACAGCCTAGATTTGATATGTTCACTTCGAAGCTGATGGTATACTTTGACCAAAAACAAGATTTTACAATGCACCTCCGCACTGCTTTGAAAGAGAAGATCGCCCGAGGGCAGTATGTTAAATTGGCTCGGCCTCTGGCAAGTCTGTTTGGAAACAATTTTGTGAAAGAATTGCGTGATTCTGACGTAGTGGGCAAAGAAAGAGTAAAGTTTGCGGCGGCGCTGAGAGCCTGCGCACACCGAGCCCGGCCTGTCGTCAGCTTGGCGGAATGGGGCTGGCGTAAGGCTGGCGTGAAAGCAGTCGCGACGCGAGCAATGCGCTGTCGGGAAATGGAAAGAGCTGAATTAACTCGTGCGTTAGCGGCTGAACGACGCACAGTAAGAATAGCCTTGGCACTTAGTATGCGATCTGCGGGCGGCTTATTTCTCGACACCTTCGAATCAACAGCAAAGCTGCGTCCCGTGGTAGCATTGCGTGTTGCGTTGCTGTATTTCCGTCGTCACGGTGATAGTTCCGTCCTTAGAGTATGGGATATTATAAAACCTCTGTTCTCTAGTGTCGATCTAAAACCCCGCAAAAGGCTTCGTCGTGTAGTCGGAAACATCGACTGGATCCCGTCCACCATTAAACCTGACTACTGCATTACCTTGTACCTTGCTCTTCAAAAAATGTGCAGATATAATTCCCAAATGGTGCTACGAGAATTGTCAAAACTGCTTCCTGAATGCGACGAGTCCATCGAAAACATATTGCTACAGATGCTCGACGACGATGCTGACCGAGATGTTTCAGCGACAGCTTACCCTACTATTTTCTTCAGGTACTTGCTACTGTCCAGAAATGAGGAAGATGTTGAGAGGAGATTTGTGAAGATTGGAAACAGATTTTTAGAACGTTTAGATACGCAACGATGTGAAAATGAGTACAATTTCCGGAGAAGGCTCGCACAAATTTTGAAGAGGTTAAAGTATAACTCTGCATTTCTGGACACAAAATTCTCGTCGTGTTTGTCAGTGATCGAAAAAATCTTAGCTTGGTTACAGAAGTTCATGCCAAAAGAAAAATACTTCAAAGTTAACACGCAGGTACATTTAACAATGTTGTATTTCAAAGCTGTTAGACACAGTATGAAACAGATGCCAGAAGTGTTCGCTGACCCGAAGAGGAGAAACTCTGAGGGTGTAGAAGCTGTGGGTTTCGTCTTCGGAAGATATATAGTGAAGGAAGTAGCTGAACTTATGAGCACATACTTCGACTCCATAACGGAACTGTATACCGATGCTTTAGTTGATTATTTGAACCATAACTTAGCGTATGGAACTTCGAGGAATAAGTTCATTGGTGTCGTTCTGAAAGGTATCTTGACGGAAGCAGTTGGAATCCAGCGTCGGATGGCAGTGTACGTCCTAAGAGAACATAATTTTGTTTTAGAGGACTCCGTGAGAAAAGAAATAGAGGAACTGATAATGAAGGACCCGACTATAGAGATCTTTGCCCATGCGGGATTATTTGATCAGGCTGTTCCGCCCAAGTAGTAAATTAGTGAATTTTGCAACTTATAGCATTAAGTTGCAAATGAGTGGTTTATCAGTGTTTGATAAAACTTATAGGTTCAAACATTACTCATACTTGTAATACAATACCTCTATCACTCGTTGTTGTATAAGAATGTATTTTATTTCTACTTTATTTCTTATGGTTGCATAAAGTCGATTTTGTTACATAAGAGGAAATGCGGGTCGGAGAGAGTATTGAAAAAGCCTAAGTAAAAAGTCATGATTCGAGGTTTGGCTCTCGCCTATTCCTCCTCTATTATTGGACCAATTTCAAAGATATTTCATAAACTGAATAAGAAGGATATATAATACTGTGTCCCTATGTTTTCTTTTGTCATTAATAGTTGTCATATTTGTACACTAGGCCTCTGTTGACAGCGGTTTAAAGCGGCATTTTTTGAGGGTTCTAGTGCTTATAAAAATAAGGGAACTAATTTTTTGAGCTGTTATTTAAATATTCGAGATGTTATTATGATCAGTTGAAAAACATATTGAGCAGTTATTTAATTTAATGGCGGTTGATTAATTATTGCGACAGTAAAACATGGACAGTAATAAAAGATCAATTAGACTGTTATTTTATCATACAATGTCAATTCTAAAAATAATTGAGCAGTCCAATAACTAAATGAGCGGTAAAAATGATGGAATGGGCGGTTCGCTAAATAGTTCGGCAGATCATAGCGGATGCAAGAGCGAGCGAAGCGAGCTCGGGACTTGGGGCACCCCGACTCGGACAGGTTAGGTTCGAAGGGGATGACGGGGGCTCGAGTGAGCGAGCAAAGCGAGCGAACGAGCCCCCGTCATCCTGCAATGTGGTCGAGCATAAAAGTATCCTGGATAATTTATATAAAACTATTGTAGATATTTTAAGTGACGCGGCTATAATGACGAGTGACAAGGTTAGGTCCAAGCCAAGGAGAGGCAGAGTGTTGTGTGGATGGAACAAGCATGTTCGAGACGCTTACCGAGAGGCCAGGCTTAATTTCAAAGAATGGGTAATACATAGACCGACCTCTGGAGTATTATACGAAAAAATGTGGGAGACTCGGAAAATATTTAAGGGTCGTCATAAATGGTGCCAAAAAAATAGTGAACAACTAAAAATGGATTTTTTAGCCGAGCAAAGAGCCGCAAACCACTTTAGTAAGTTCTGGAAAGCCACAGGTAAGCTGGATACTAAGCCTGGGCTGCCGGTGAGCGTCGGTGGAATGAATGATCCAAAGCAAATTGCGAATATGTTCATGGAACATTTCAAAATGCGATCACCCCTTGGCCCCTCAGGTACGATAACCGGTGCTGAGTCCTTCCGTGAGGGAGTGGAACCGGTAATGTATTTCTCGACGAAACAGGTCAGGACGGTAGTTAAAAACATGAGTAGAGGTAAATCACCCGGACACGATGGACTCAGCATCGAGCATTTTAAGTATGCTGGTATTCACTTGCCGAGGGTCCTGTCTCTGTTTTATTCAATGTGCATTAGTCACTCGTACCTACCGGCAGAGCTGATGAGAACGATTGTGGTACCGATCATCAAAAGCAGGACAGGAGATATCTCGGACAAGGGAAACTACCGGCCAATCTCTCTTGCAACTACCATTGCTAAAATATTGGACAGTATGCTTGATTCGTGCTTAGAAAAACATCTGGACCTGCACGATTCACAGTTTGGGTTTCAACCTGGGCTGTCCACTGAAAGTGCAATCCTAAGTCTCAAGAATACTGTCCAATATTATACAGATCGTAAAACGCCGGTGTATGCCTGTTTCCTGGATTTTTCCAGGGCTTTTGACCTTGTGTCATATGATGTGCTCTGGAGGAAGTTGGGGGACAGGAATGTACCGGCGGAAGTTCTTAAGGTTCTGCAATTTTGGTATGCTAACCAAACGAATCAGGTGAAGTGGTCCAACATTCTCTCTGAGGCTTATGGGTTGGAGTGCGGGGTGAGGCAGGGAGGGTTGACCTCACCCAGGCTCTTCAACCTATATGTGAATGACCTCATAGTCGAGCTCAGCAGTATGCGTGTGGGCTGTCGGGTGGGTGGTGTTAATATTAACAGCATCAGCTATGCAGACGACATGGTGCTGCTGGGCCCGACTGCAGGTTCTATTGGAGAGATGTTGAAAGTTTGCGAGGACTACACGGCTAGGCATGGGCTCGTGTATAACGTGAAAAAATGTGAGTACATGGTCTTTGGGGTCGCCGGTAAGTGTACAGATTATTCACCTAACTTTACCCTAAATGGCTTGAGCATAAGAAGAGTAAAACAATTCAAATATCTGGGACATATGCTTACCGACGACCTGAAAGACAATGTGGATATTGAGAGGGAGCGCAGGGCTTTGGCGGTCCGCGGGAATATGTTGGCCCGTAGATTCGCCCGCTGCACGGACCAGGTAAAAATAACGCTTTTCAAAGCATATTGTCAGGGTCTGTACACGGGTGGTCTGTGGATCAACTACACCAAACGATCGCTAGATGTCCTGCGCGTCCAATACAACAATGTTTTTAGAATGCTCTTGAGACTGCCCCGGTCCTGTAGTGCGTCAGAAATGTTTACGCAGAACCGTACTGATGGCTTCCACGCAATTGTGCGGAAGAAAATAGCGTCTGTGGCAGCTAGAACCCGGGCCGGGGGAAACAGCATTCTAAAAACAGTGACTGAGAATGTGTTTTCCCCTTTTATGCGGCATTTTGTGGAGAAGATGACCGGTTGAGAAACTGGTTTCGTCTTCTTTACAAAGTGACATACCCAAATTATCAAAATTTATGTATTATACTAACACTAGGTATAAGGTACTTTACTAACACTACGGATCTTTGTTGTCTGATTATTTGAAATAAATTAAAATTAAATTAAATAAACAATAAAAAAAAATTATTAACTATTTGTGAGTCATTTTTTTTTATTATTATTTTAGTTTATATTATTATTACGACTATTCATGCTTTTATTCAAATAGCCCAGTTTTCTTGTCTCAAAACTAAATAACATGTAGGTGACCGTCGCGCACGAAGCAATATTTATCTCATCTAGATTGATTGCGAAGAAGGTTTTGATGAGACTTTGTTGTTTTCGTTATTCTTTTTTGTAATAATAATAATAAGTTTATTGATTCATAAACAAGTTACAATATTTAGGTATGACACTGGATCCCGCACTAGGATACCCTGTGTCGCAGGATCCAGTCTCTTTCGACAGATAATATGTATTATTTAAGATATGTTAACAAATGCAACGGTTTGAGTAGGTATAATTAATATAAACATATAACTAAAAGGTAACCAAATGTATGCGTGTGTGTGATGAGTGTAAGTATGTATGTGATGAGTGTGAGTGTGTACGTAAGAGTGTAAGTATGCACGTGATGAGTGTTAGCGTGTATATGGTGATGAAAATTTTATTAGTTGAATGATAAAAGATTTTCTGTTTCAGCATAGTTAAGGCCAAGCAGCCAAACCTGGACTTGTTTTTTGCACCCAAATTTTGTCAGGGGGTAGATATCAAGCTTTTTGTTGACTTTTTCATACAGGTATGGTCCAATACGAGAGAAAGCCTTATTGCCAAATTTAAGTTGTTTTTGTAATGATATGTTCTTGATTACTAGTTTATTTATTTATAAGTATAAAAAGTATGTATTAGGTATGTTGAAACTGTGTGTACTCCCCGTCACTTTTCCCTATAGATTCATTAGAAAACCAGCGTCAGACAGCATCTGTATGGCATTAATGCTGAAATGAACCTTTTTTGCGCAGCCGTGAGGCACATACTATTGTTGTTTTTTATTTTTTGTTAATTTTGTATTTGTGTTTCACGAACTGTGTCCAAATAAACTTTTTTTTTCTTTTCGTTCTTCTTTCTTTTTCAATAACTTTCTTACCAAATATGAACAGTAACAAAGTAATTGCGAACAAATCGTAGGATCGATTACTGTTCGTATAGTTACAGAACCACCCAAATATCATACGTCATCATTTCAGCCGAAAGACGTCCACGGCTGGACATAGGCCTCCCCCAAAAGGGGGGGGGGTTGCCATAATCGCCACGCTTGGCAGGCGGGTTGGCGATCGCAGTATGGTATGGTGGTGGAAATATAATTTAGCGTATTTAGAATAGAGGTTAAGGCTGAACTTTGTAAACCGACAGGTTTGTTTGGGAGCTAGTGCTCTGTAACGAGTCGAGTCCGAAGATCGTCTCCCAGCACAATTTATTTTTTTTAAATGGGCATCTCGCAGTTCAACCTGAGGGGTTGTCGACTGCTTAACCGGGCTTTCCTGTGGATGCCTCAATAAATTAAGGCCTCCAGCCAGGGCATAAATAAACTTAAAAACTAAGCGACTAGGTACACGCTAAGGGCACCCCCTGTGGGGTACGGACCTCGGCTTAGGGCGTCGCTGGCAGAGGGCAGCAAGGGACAGGCTGCTGGATCGGAATTATTATTATTATTTTTAGGGGACGAATTTAAAACTACAGGCACAGCGGCGCGGGCTGGCTCGAGCAAGGGTCGGGGCGGACATGGTACGGGGTGTCGCGACGGGCCTCGACGGCGAGGGCGGAAGGACGGAAGACGAGTTTTGTGTTTTCTAATTGTGCTAGTGCTCTTTCTACTTTCCTGGAGGAGGGTACTGGCGTCATCGGTGGTGGTGAGGGTACCTATGCCTTGGTCGGCGAATCTTACTTAACTATACGGGATGTATCGGGAGGCCGCCGCGCCCAGGGGATTGGGGTGCTTAATTGCAGAATCAAAGAAGCGCTTTGTGAGTCGTTTCATGAACTGCTGGACGGTGGGAGTCTCCGAGTCTTCCGGCACAAACGAATGAGCTCAGTTATAAGGGGTTTGTCCCCACCACGCATTCACCCCACAACTCTGTCCGATGACGCACGGAAGTGCGTCAACGTGTTTAGCTACCTATGCATTACCTAACTACTTCTACGATTTCAACCAATGTCTTGATACTTTTACTGTTTAAAATCGTACAAATATACCTACATATTACGTTAGTTTTTCATTTGCATTTTTTTTTTGTTCAACTATTTTTAGGAACCTTCAAAGTTTGTATTTACCAAATTTTTTGTTTTGTTTTTTTTTATTCTACCCGTTTATTTTCAATTTTATTAGGGTATCTCTACAAAAAAAATTATACTCATACTAACCTACCTAAAATTAAAAATTAAATGATAATCAAATGAAGGGAAGTTGATTAATCGTGTTTTTTGTTTTTTACATAGCGGGCAGTTTAGTTAGTCACAACACAACGTCACTTCGATGGCTCCTAAGTATACTGAGTCAACTTTACTTGTACATACCTATAGAATTATAGTTGACTCAGTATACTCAGGAGCCATCGACTTTATAACTAGGTAGGTATAGATGATCTACCTCACGAAGCGAAGTCCGCTCAGCCTCGGTTGTAGTGTGACAGACAAACAGACTGAGTCTCACCTTATGGGTTCCGTTTTACCATTTTGGTACGGAACTCTAAAAATTAAAAACGTTTTAAATCTCTAATAATTCTTGTTCTGGGTTCCCAAACGGGGTAATTAAAGTAGTAATTGAAAATTGCCAAGTATTATATTACTTTCATTCAGAGGCCCGAACCCTATGCCCGTCGGCTACAAGGTATACAGGGTTATTACCTGAAATCGCGAAAAGGAAATCAGTTGTTCCCGACATTTTGACGAGTTAGGTACATGAACATAAATGTAGGGAACCACATCAAAGTAGTAACTTAATCTTTATTGTCCTTTGATAGAAGGCGCGGTCCGAGGGGGGCTCGTGGGGGTCATAACCTCCCCACCATATTAAGTAACACTCCTCCCCCCCCCCCCTCCATGTAAAAGCTGCGTCCCTGAATAGCATAAGTAAAGTGGAGCTGGATGTAAGTGTGGCTAGGCAGGGATGTACATACCTTCTTATAGTACTTTCACACACATTTCGCCAGTTATTAACGAGCGATTACTGATGGAATAACACCTCATGCTTAGTAGTAACGCTTGCGACCACTAGACCAACGAGGAGATGTACCTCCCTTAAAATATTCTTCGGTACCAATGGTGTTGGTGACCCCCCAAAACCTTGTGCTGCGACCGCGCCTGTTTGTTAGCAGCGTAAAATGGCATGAAATGGCATATCCATTAAACTAATGACTGCTTAAGAGCCTATACTACCTCAGCTAAAATTCACTCTTTATCTCGCTCGCACGATACCGCTCGCGGACTGTGTGAGAGCGAGACAGAGTGCGGTGCTGGGCGGAAGGCACCGCCAATAGTTTAGGTATTTGCTTTTTACGGTGAAAATAAAGGTAATTCAAAAAAACTAAATAACATAAGACCTGCTTTATAGTTAGTTCAGTTAGTATGCAAAGTTTCATGATCTAATTTAAAGTATTTTTTTAATACCAGCGGCTTATTGTTCGGTTTGGAGGTAACTTTGGATTTTTTTCCTATCGAGAAATTTTTATGGAATCGTGTTTTCGTCTAACATAGTACTTAACATTAATCCTCAACTTTAGCATATATTTATTTCAAAATTAATGCTGCGGTATTTTCGACATAACGGAGGATAATGCTAAGCCATTTGAGGTAGTATAGGCTCTTAATGTGGGATGTTTATGTTTTAGTATAATGTAAACAACTTACCTCCAAGTCTTACATTAGAACTGTCTTCAAAAAAATTAAAAAATAAAAGAACAACAACATGGGTGTTTATTCGGGTAAATATATAAATAAATAATTACTACGCAGTGAAAACAAACAATAAATATAGACATGTAAAAATACAATAGATACGTGTGCGGTCGTGGGACTCCCGTCAGGAACGAAGTTTTCGAATTTCGACGTTGTACGTGCACAGTGTGCACACGTATAGTTGCAATCGAATATATTATGTAGAATAGAAAGAGAAAGTCGCATGGAGGGGAGATAACGCTTAGGCCTACCGCAAGCCGCATTAACGACGTAATCGTTTCAAAAGAACTGTTGGTATATACCAACAGTTCTTTTAAAAAAAAAATATATATATAAATTCATTGAAATGAGTATATTATATTCATTTCAATGAATTTATAAATTAAATATTTCAGCGTGAACGAATAACTCAATACATTTATCCTGCTCAATTAGTTCTTCGATTTCCTTTCTCATAAAATCTCTAACAAGGTACCCACGATCTCTAAGAAGAAACACTGCCATTCGACGCTGGATACCGACTGCTTCTGCTAGGATACCTTTGAGAGCAAACGTAATGAACTGCGCCCTTGAATTTCCGTATGTGAAGTTTTCACTTAAGTAATCAACCAAAGCATCCATATAAAGTTCTATTATGGAGTCGAAGTACGTGTTCACCAGTTCAGCTACTTCCTTCACTATGTATCTTCCGAAGACGAAGCCCACAGCCTCTACACCTTCCGACTTCCTCCTCTTCGGGTCAGCGAAAACTTCTGGCATCTGTTTCATACTCTGTCTAGCTGCTTTGAAATACAACATTGTTAAATGTATATGCACATACTTATCAAAATATTCCTCTTTCGGCATGAACTTTTGCGCCCAATCTAAGACCCTTGCGATCACTGACAAACACGGCGTGTATTTAGTGTTCAGAAACGCCGCATTGTATTTTAGGCTCTTCATTATTTGATCAAGTATCTGTTGGAAATTCCAGTGCCCTTCGCAACGCAACTTTTCTAATATCTCCATAAACCTGTCACCAACTTTAGTGAATCTCCTCTTTAAATCCTCGTTATTTCTAGATAACATCAAGAATCTGACAAATATTGCAGGATATGGTATCTCCGGTTCATCCTCTAACATCCAGATCAAAATGTTTTCGATCATATCTTCTCTTACCTCAGGTAGAAGCATGCACAACTGGCGAAGCATGAAATCTGAACCTGATTTGGATATTTTTTCAAGCACAACGTACAATGTTCCGCAGTAGTCTGGTTTGATGTTGGACGGAATCCATTCGGTTTTTCGGAGTAACTGCCGAAGCCTTTCGCGGGATGAGAGGTCAACACTTGAAAACAGGGGTTTAACGATATTCCATACTTCAGGGTTAGCAGTAGTGCCGTGGTGGCGGAAGTACGGCAACGCAACACGCAATGCAACTAAGGGACACAAATTAGCTGCTGATTGGAAGGTGTCAAGAAGTAGCCTGCCCGCAGATCGCATACTAAGTGCTAAAGCTACTCTTACTGTGCGTCGTTCAGCCGCTAACGCACGAGTTAATTCAGATCTTTCCATTTCCCGACAGCGCATTGCTCGCGTCGCCACTGCTTTCACGCCAGCCTTGCGCCAGCCCCATTCCGCCACGTTGACGACAGGCCGGGCTCGGTGTGCGCAGGCCCGCAGCGCCGCCGCAAATATCACACTTTCTTTACCCGCTGCATCTATCTCACGTAATTCTTTCTCAAAATCTTTGTACAAGAGGCTTGCCAACGGTCGTGCAAACTTTACATTCTTGCAACTTTCATTCTGTTGCTGAGCGATCTTCTCATTTAACGCGCTCCTGAGTAGTATTGTAAGTAAGTCTTCCTTCTGGTTGAAGTATATCACCAGTTTCGAAACGAATCCGTCGAACTGTGATCGACCCATAGCTAGTATATTTGCAACCTTCTTAAGTTCAAGGACAGTAGGGTCATGACGCAGCGCGTTCAACAGCGCTCCCTGATCGCACCGAAACTCTAAGTTTTCTCTAAGTAACTCACGGCGTCCAATCCTCGCGTTATATAACCGTCCTAGTAAGGAGCTAGCGATTTCGGCGTCACGCAATGTTAAGCTCTTCACTGCTTCCACCACAGGTGATACTTTCTCGACACGAACGTGGTATATTTCAATGACATCGAGCAGTTGAGAAAGCCGTTCTTCGGCGACTGCTGCTTTCACGTCTATGGCGGCCGATGCCAACATGTTTTGCAGACCATTAGCAACGCGGACTCGCTCATCGATATTTAGGGAATATTCTGCCAGCGTTGAAAAGTCATTGAGAAAAGCGTCGCGGACGGCTTGTTCACATTTGCCAGCTAACAATTGGCGAATCACGACGCAGTGCAGACCCTCAAGGCACGTGGCATCGGATGATGCGCCGTCGAGCCCGAGTCCGTGCCCAAAATCCAGAAAATGCTGCCAGTCATCAGCAGGCAGGCGCCAGACGTTCGCGCGCTTGACGAGGCTGCGCAGTATGGAGGCGCGTGTGTGCGGTGGCTCGTTACTGTGCCGGGCTGCTAAACGTAACAGAGCAGACACCGCATCGTTACGCCCACCGCTCTTGCTCACTAGCACAAGGAAAATATCGCGGCGTCTATCCGCAGTGCCTGCAGCTCGTAAACGTAGCCCTAAGTCGTGCAGCGCTCGATCGAATCCTGTAAAACAAAACTCATCAAACAACCGATCTAAGTCCGATTTTACTGCCACACGTGAGTCTTTAACGACGTTGCCAAAGCGAGAATATTTCCTTTTTTTCAGCATCGCCCTAAAGTCAAATCCCTCACTCTCAGACAACTTACAGATTGGCCTGAAATCCTCATCGTCGAATATGTACGGGTCTGAGTCGGAATGCGGGGGTGACTCCGGCGTCGGATACGGCCATTCCTGTACTCGCTCTCCGACATTCTTCTCAACGAAAATTAGTTTCTTGAACGCCGCTCTCTTATCGGGTCTAACACGCTTTATCAGTGGCTCCACGACTTTGTATTCGAACCAATGCTGCAAGTAGCTTGCTCGAGCTAGCTTTAGCACTACTTCCTGACACTCCTCGACACTGAGCCGAGTAGCAAGAGTCGGGATGTGCAGGAAATACGCAACGTACAGCTCCAACTTATTTGTGAATTTAGTTTTATGGCAGCGTAGGATGTAGTCCGTCGCCAAAGGACTGAATCTGCTAAAACTATTTATATTGAAATACTTTTCCGTGATGTCAAGGAACGCCTCTGCATCTGACTTCAGTACGCATTTCACACTGTTGTAGTAGGACTGTTCTTGTCCGAGATAGCGGGTTTTCACATCTTCATCAGTCGCTAACGAATCAAAATACATTTTGGCGACTCTGGGACATTTCTCACACAATACTTTTAATGAATGAGTGGATAATTTAGTTAATATCTTGGGAGTCTCTACCAGTATGAACTCATAACTGCAATGACTAAGAAACTTCATGGCAAACTCAAATGAGTTTTCTTTGTAGTGCTGATAGAACTCCTGACACATTGCTGGGTCTCGTAGATTGATGTAAAGCCAGTGTTTCATTTTGGTAACTGCTGGCGTAATCATTTCTGGAAAGAGAACATCTTCTAAATATTTAGGGTTAATAATGTCACGGTGGTGTATCAGCCATGTTGATTTCAGGGCTCTGCTCACGTATAACATGTCGTCGTCTTTTAAATTACGTATTATGTATTCAATGTGTTTGAGTTCTATGGCGAGGTCTATTTTAAAGAGGCGATCGACTGGAGACTCTTCGGACAGGGCGTCGACATCCTGGATTGTAGTTCCACTCTCTTTAGCCTCACGCACAAAAATGTTAAGACACCGGTGCCGTTGGCCCAAGTTATCTCCTGACAACATGATCGGTGTTAAAGGCGCCATCTGGAAATATGTTAGAAATCATTTACTCTAGTGAAAACGATTGATGAAATTTTTGAATTGCATGATATGATATGGCAAAAAAAACACGGCAAATTGGCTTAGGGCTGATTTTTCAATCAACAGATATGTAATTTTTATTCGTGGAATAAAATTGACGTCTGACCGTTTTTGTATGGAAGAACTGTCAAAAATTCAAAATTATTCCTCCGATAAAATTATCTGGTGTTTAAAAATCGAGTCCCTGTCTACAGAAAGCATGGTTCAGGAGAATCACGGGTTCACGAACACACGAGCCGACACACGAACGGGTTCGGGAACAGTAGGTAATACGAAAAAAACTATTACCTAATACAATGGCCCCTTGTCAGAACAACATACCTATAGGTACTTAAGATGTAGCAGTTAGCAGTGTGTGTGTCTGTTGCTGGCTAAGTACGCACGACGACATAACAAGACACTAAGTATTTCTAGTATAAACTGACTTCTCATTGTACATACGAAAAGCCAATGCGATGTCGGCTAAAACTGGAAATGTAATAGTCGTATTATGTCGTTGTAGCGTGTACTACGTAGCGATCAAACTATTTTAGAGTTTTTGGTCAGCCTGTCTAATAAAAACACTGCATACGTAAGAGGCAGAAAAGTATTTTTGCACTTGACTATTTCCACGTAGGAGAGATTTAATGAAAGAACAGGGCAAAATACAAATGAATAAGCAAGCAGATAGATTATAGTTTGAATGATACATAACCTTGTTTGGATACCCCGGTCAATAAAACTTGTAGAATCAGTACTCTACGAAATACAAACGATTTAGGCTGATTTGACCTTGGTGTTGGTACTATTTTAGAAACGTCACACCAATATACGGCTAAGCAAAAACTACAAGAATTTTGTATGAGTAGCTCCTACCGTTTCTAATATTTTTAAATACTTATATAAAGTACCTATTTTATTTACCTACTTATTATAACTAATTATTTGTTAAATACCATTTTTCCCGTTGGTAGTATTGTTGTCTTAGTTTTTTATCATCTGTGGTCTTTAATGAATGGACTCTCAAGAAGGATATTCATAAAATATGTTTGAGTTCGCCAAACACTAAGGCCCGTATTAATAAACGTCACTCAGTCCAAGAGCTCGCACTTGATATCGATCTTGAGGTCATGATCGTATTTAGTATTTTGTTACTATATTATTATGTATACTTAGGTTAAGGTATGTATCTATGGGTCTTTGTTACCTGAAAATAAATGGTTTATTATTATTATTATTATTAATAAACATATTATTTGACGTTCTCAAGCTACGGTTTGGGTTTACGATATCAGCCGAGTGATGGACTGATTAATAAATGAAACTTGACACTATTAATGAAGTATGCAATAGGTGCGTGTACTCAAGATGCTAAAACCTGAGTGTAGGCGGTCCGTGACTTGAGGTCGTGATTAGTACCGCGAAACACGGAGTTTGAAAATATTTTGGATGAGATTAATTATTATGATGAAATAGAGTTCTGTGTGTGTATTTTATGGTCTTTGCGATATCGTTTACCAAAAATCTATAATTTATTTATATGTTGAGGTCGGTCAAACTGCGTTAGTCTACTACGAAAGTTGTATAAAATTGGTATTACTACACACCTATCCGAAAAGTAGACCAATTCAGTGAAAATATGCATGAACAACCCATTCTCTTACTGAAAATATGCAAAAGGAAAAATAAAGATATTGGCATTCTGTCTGCATTCTTACTTTTACCATTTTTCATACATAAACAACGTAAAAAAACTCGATCAAATCTTGATAAAAATTACTAAAAATTGTGTTGCGACGTGACACTTTTTAGTGCTGACCGTCTACCCAACTTTCTTATTTCGATTTAAAACTTGCATACAGCCTAAAGTGTTTTTCAAATAAACTTGCGATAAATGTCATTCAAGCACCCTGTACCAAAAAGTCCAAATAACTTACGATAGATATCGTTCGTCATACAAAACTGTCGCTAACATTGCATCGGTTGAGTTTCATAATACCAAACACGGAGTAAGTCAATGTTTTGATCGTGTTACCGACACTGCCCTTACATTTTTTTCGTATGGTTTGGAAATATTGGGATACATTAGTAGAAGGAGGTGAACAAACTTTATCGCAAGTTTATTTGAAATGAACTTTAATCGATATTCGCAATTTAAAAAAAAATCAGAAACTGAACAAAAACTCTTATAACTAACAAAAAGTATTGAAAGTGTTTGCAGAAAACCCAATTTATAGAATTAATTTATCATCATTCTCAAACAAAATTTTACTAAGCCTACATAGAAAATATATAATTACTGGGAATTCTTTAGAAAACTATTAGAAAGTATCAAAAATAAAATCCACAATAAATAATAGTCGTCCAATAAATTAAAATAATTTTAAACAGCGAGCGCATTCCGAATATAAATTCAAATATAGAAACATTTCGGCGCGAAATTCAATAAATGAGGTACCTATAGCGTGTCTGTTAGTGACTCGATTTACTAAAATGACCCAAAAACGATTGAAATGACATTAGAAAAGCTTAAATCATTATTATAAACAATGCATAATGTAATTTACTGCTTAAAATAAATTTATTTACTTTCCAAGTATCGATTACCTACATTCGTCATATTATCAATCGAAATTTAAAAAAACTCGTTTGGAATAATCGCTTTCGCACATCTTTGCAATAAAAAAAACAATAATGGTCGGAGATTTTGAACACAAATTGAGTAGTGGTAATGATTAATATGTGTTATTGGACCTGTGTTTGAATATTACGTTAAGACCTGGGCATTTACGTGTGGTTCACAATATTTTCAATAATATTTGTCACATTTTAAATCTTATCTTTAACTGTGTATGTGAAATTTGTGACAAGTAAAAATGTAGTAAACACGCACGATTGGCGCGAAACTTCGACATTAGAATCCAAAAAGTTCATTACCACTACTTATTTGCCTTAAACTATGGATAAATTCGTAAAATAATTAAATGACGTATTATTCGCAGCCCCTGTGGTGGAGTTAGGGTGTTCGAAATACCCAATTTTTATGTTTTTTAGCCTCGACCACCACTGTCATCAAAATGGCGAGTATCGTATGTATTTACGAACTTGAATGTATTCAAGGTAAATTAATAATACTTAATAAACTTGTGCGATAAATATGAACATATTATGAGGTTTTTATCCAACACTCCTAATTAACGCACGTTCTTAAGATTTGATGGGTAGCATAATAAATATTTACATAATCAAATAAGGGTGTCGTATGTCGTCATTCTTGGGTACCTACGATGGGACCGGTACCGAGCCAGCGAAGGTTCGTGTGATCGTGGCGCTTCCGAACTATACTCTATAAAACGTGATACAGCGCTATTCATTAAAATTTTAACAAAATACAAGTATTTCAATAAATCTTACGCCATAGCAAGAACCATCATGAACGAAATGTGATGAATGTTATTCTAAACTTCGGTCAATGTGACGTAATCGTTCACGAGATCAAGGCCTCAAGTACAGCAACTTGAGGAGCTGATCTTGGTAACTGAGATACTGTTTTCATGTGTTTATTAATTAGCAATGATCTTGAGATGCTGATATCGCAATAATGGCGTTTCAAATGATATCGCACTTGACTACGTCATTGAGGAAGGTTTATTAATACGGGCCTAAGTGCTCGGCCAGGCTGGGGAGCGGGCGCGGTGCGGCGAACTCAAACATATGAACTTCCTGTGAGTGTCTATAGACGGCACGCAAGCGCGGTGAGCGCGCGGGCAACTCACGCCATAGCTCGTTCATATACAAGTGGCCGCAGAGGGTGCGCGGCGCGGGCGTGGAGCGGCCCGCGCGGGGACCGAGGTTCTCACACTAGTTCGAGCTTTTTTCAAGTCTTCTTTATAGCGCTTGATGGTGCACTTCTCCCAGTCTGTTCCGACTTTCGGTATCTCGGTTCACTCGTGCAAAGCGATGGCGAAGTAGATCGGACGGTTAAGCACAGAATTAACACTGGATACGTCACTGGATATGGTCACGGGAACAATCTGCGACTCCCGCATTCCCCTTAAACTTAAGGGAAAGATATATAAAACCATGATTAGACCTGCTGTCTTGTATGGATCAGAATGTTGGGCCTCAAAAGGGATGAATGAAAGGAGCAGACATGCAGCAGAGATGAGAATGCTAAGAGGGATGTGTGGTGTTACACGAATGGATAGAAATAGAAATGAGTACATAAGAGGAAGTTTGAAAGTGCCGACCCTAAATAAATTGGGATAAGGGCAGGAGAATGAAATGACTGGACACGACAACACGCAGAACGCTGCCACGCTCCAGTGCAGACAGGCAGCCCGCGTGTCCCAGTCTGGACGGACACTATTTTAAACGCCTCTAAATACGCTTCTTGTACTCAGTAGGTACCATGAAGGTATAGACCCGATATACAATGTGATTCAAATAAGAATAGGAACGTCAATGACCTCTATCTGTCAAATTTTGATTGAAAAGTACGGTTTGCAAAGAAAACTTATTTGCGTAACAATAACTTTTTTTTTTGTTTAACGGAATCTTAGATAAATCAAAGTGATAAAAACATCAAAAAATGAGTCATAATTAGTTTTTTTTTTAAATTATGCTACTTTCTTTCTTATTTTCATTGTTGACAACAATTCACCAGAAAGTAAAGAAAATGCCAGTCGCCATCTTGTCGTTGTTGGGTGTTACATGCTCTGTGGTTGTTGGTGTTCTTCTTCGTGAGACTGAGTGCTTGTGGAGTGTTACTGTTTCTTTCGTTAATTCTGTATGTTACGTGGTTGTTTCCTGTTAAATTTGTTTTTGTTGTTATTTGTTGACGATGACCACTCAAACAGTGATGCAGACATGAGCTGAATTGAAAAAAAAATGTTTTCGTAAATAATTAATGTTATTAAAAAAATATCTTGTTTTGTTCACCCTACCCAATTTGTTCGATTTGACAGCTATGACGTCACAACATGGCGCTAAGTCGATCCTATTCTTATTTGAAACGCATTGGCGCCGATTCTGTTGTTCACAAACTAAACTAAATTTAAGTTCATGCATCTTTTTCTTTCTATTTCATTAAGAAAAGGACAGAAGATAAATATTAGTTTAGTCCTGTCAAATTAAGATACTCCATAGACAATTTAGACGAGATTAAAAAATTGCCTATTAAAAATACGTCAATTTGCGTCAGGCGCTGACTAATTTGACAGTACTAAACTAATATTTATCTTCTGTCCTTTTCTTAATGACCTAAGAAGAAAAAGATGAACTAGAACTTAAATTTAGTTTAGTTTGTGAACAACAGAATCGGCGCCATTGTATTACTTTACTCTATGGTATAGACTATACCTTCATGGTAGGTACCTACCTACTAATTCCAAGATGGCCTCTTTCCCGCTTTTTCATCTTATACCACCTATCTTATTACCATCCTACGTTGGACCAACAGACAAAGTTGCTGCAATTTAACAAAAAACGAAGAGACTAAAATAGTTAAAAGTCATGTACATTTTATAAATTATTATTACTTACCTTGAAATTTTTGTTTCACAATAATATGCCGCCAATATTCAATTCACGTCATACTTGCTAGTTGCTAGGTTGCTACAGTATTTTATTTAGATGCACCACAGAACACTAATACCATAGATAAAAATACTAAGCCTGGGTTGCATCATCTTACTTTAACTTAAACAAACGTCAAAAGTCTGTCAAACTGCATACAAAAATCACCAGTTATGGTTAAAGTTACGGTTAAAGTTAGATGATGCAACTCAGCCTAAATGTACAAAATGTTTCACTTAGAAAAAAAAATATTGCGTTGCATTTGTTTATTTTTTAAGGCACCCTCTAGTTAGTCATAGCTCGGTCTAATTTGGCTGTAACACTATTTTTCGAAAATGTTCTCTACTAACTTTTTAGACCTTTGTATCCTGTTTCTACGTATGAAGTTTCATTAAAATCGGTTCATTAATTTCGAAAAATAAGGGCTTGAAAGTTTGTATGAAATGCCGTACGGCGTAAACGCTCTTAAACTTGCAGTGTCCTCAAATTGATAATATCATGACTCACGATAGAATTGAATTAGATTGAGTTGTATCTTTCAATAAATCGTGAAAGTGCTTCACGATCCATTTTGACGTGCAGTCATTTTCCGACACACGCACTAAATTGTGAATCTGTTGTACAGCAAGCTTTACACGATCAAGCACGCACGACACATGATCGTTCGGACGTACGTCCGCGTTATCATTGTCTATCTGTAATAGTGTTCTGTGGTCTATCTGCAAGGCAAGACGTTCGCGGTGGTGGGGGCGCTCCGCGCTCGCTTGATGCAAAATTGGTCGTGCATAACCAGGAAGTAATTAATAATAATTACCGACGTACGTCGAACCTATCCACGTCATTTATTTATTTTCGTCTTTACGTCGTGCATCGTTCATTACCTTGGCGGGATGTATAAGGCGAAAGCGCTAGGGTAGCCCGCGAAATTATTGTTTTTTTACGTTTTTTGTAATTTGCTGGTCAGTATGAAATTGTACGTGACGCGCGACCGTAATAAATATGTATTTACAGAATTATAATCATTAAAGTCATCAACACATCTCTCTAAGACCAAGTAACCCCACTGAATGACTATTTCATAAAATCTTGACATTTTGGGATTATAATAACTTATCAAGCTGTATTACGGATTCTAATGATTATAATTCTGTAAATACATATTTGTTACGGTTGCGAATCATACTTTAATCAACGTACAACTTTATACTGACCAGCAAATTGCAAAATCGTAAGAATATTTTAATTTCGCGGGCTACCTGAGCGCTTCCCCCATCGTTTCAGCCGATAGACGTCCACTGCTGGACATAGGCCTCCCCCAATTTTGGGAGGGTTTGCCATAATCGCCACGCTTGGCAGGCGGGTTGGCGATCGCAGTATGGTATGATGGTGGAATACATAGAGAACGCTGCTGCCCATTCTCCGGTACGATCCTTAGTCGCCGTTTACGACACCCACGGGAAGTAAGGGGTGGTGGTATTCTTTAAGTCCGGCACCACACAGACTGATACTTCCCCCATAAGTTAATGCATCTCGATTTTAAAAATAAACGATATAATGCTAAGTTTCCCGAAAATACCTGCAGAGAGTGCGATATTGGCAAAATTATGGTGTCTCTTCCACAAAAGCCACTTCAAAAAAACAACTCTTAATTTTATGAAGAGTTGAAGTATATTTTGAACGCAACAATGTTTATTGAAAAAAAGAAAAAAGGTTTGACAGAAAAGAATGAATTAAAAAAAAGAAAAAGGTTTGAAAGAAAAGAAAAAAGGTTTGGAAGAAAAGAAAGAAAAAAGGCAGCATGGTCCCTGACCCTAGCCTGTTCCACAAGGAACAAAAAAAAAAAAAAAGAAAACATCTGTCAAAACAGGGGGGGCACACTTAACACTGTCATCATTTCCACAGACGACAGCGACATCTGGAGTTTGACGGGTTAAAAAAACTTGGCAGCCATCTTGTCTTGTTTATCAATCAAACGTCATTGTCGCCGGCCATCCAGTGTTACCAACTTATTGAATTTTCCACTAAAACTGGTTGTTTCGACCCCCCTTTTAGTGGCGAAATATTGCTTTTAGTAGCTGGTGGTTTTTCTAGTGGTTTAGTAGAATTCAGTTTCAATTACTGAAAATGCTATCACTCAACCACTAAGCCACTAAAACATTACGAAATATATTATTTTTACTTCATTTAATTTTCAGAAATATTTACTTTTACTGTGTAGGTAAATTCTAATAAAAGTTCTATAACAAATCAGTACCCAAGAATCATATAAATGTGAAACCGATGATGGTGCAGACAAAAATTCATCGGAAGAAGAATTTTAGAATATCATTTTTTTATCCTAGGTGTTCTTCTTATTGAATAATGTTTATGTTCCTCACCTTGACTTGTTGATTTACTAATAATATTTTATGGTGATTTATTGATTTTAAATATTTCATTACGTGATAATAAAGAATTTTTTTTACTAATATAACTACTTTAATTACTGTTTCCTTTCACAAAAACCAAAAATTTATTTAGTGGAAATTTTAGCGAATTTTGTAGTAGGGCCGATTTTTATTAGTGGTTTTCTGGTGGTTTTCGAAGTTGAATCTGGTGGAGAGCTAGTTTATCTGTTGGCAACACTGCAGGCATCCGCCATTGTCAATTCCGGCTTTCCCGACTTTGATGCGCTTCCCGTAATTCCGAGTTTATCTCAGTTATTTCTGTTTTAGTTGTCACTTGTTACTGTTATTTGTTTTGTTAAATTTTGTTGCTACTCATAGTAAGTAAGTATGCACATTACTATGAGTAGCGAGTCAATATACGAGAGAATATACGAGATATTATGCATTGTATATCTATAGATAGGTGTATAAATGTATCTATAGGTAGGTGTATAGTTTTAGTTCACCTTCCAAACTCGAGGTGGCAGCACTTTCCATAGAAGCAAATTTTACCACAGAGTTGCTACTCTTTGCCTCTATAGTTACTTTACTCTTTGTGTCAAAACCTGTTCCATGCACAGACATTGTCCCTCTATTGAAAAAAAGATCCATTGGTATATGGAAAAGGCATTGGAATCACACAGTCCAAATTGAAAATAAAGGTTTATGGTATGCTGTATTTAATGTTCCCATAGGAACCATGCCTTGGTTCTGTAAAATCAATACTTACATGAACAGGAAGTTTTACTCCACCATACTCAGGCTTCGTTTTGGTCATTGTCGTCTAAATTATCACTTGTTTCGTCTGAAAATTGTGCATAGTCCTCTCTGTGATCATTGTAATTCTAAAGTTGAGCAATCTTTAGTTCACATTTTCTTTGATTGCTCATCTTTTGGTATCCAGCGCCTTGTGCTAATGGATGAGCTTATTGAAATATATGGTAGTCCTGATTTGGTACCGCGCTCCATCCAGGCTCTCCTTGTAAATAGTTCGACGTATTTACATTTGTTTAATTTCATTAATAATACAGTTGGGCAAATTTAATTCCTTATGTACCTATATAGATATATATCTGTTTTGTGTATATAGTGTCTTTTTAAATATAAATAGTTTTTAATTTTTTAATTTCGTAATAATTACTTAATTCGTTTTCTATTGTAAATTAATAAGAAAGATAAGATAAATAATTAGATAACCTCAAACCCCGTCAGTTGGGGTTTAAAAAAAAAAGAAAAGGACTTGACACAAGGCTATTACAGAAAGCTTTTTTATAATTGACTTTAATTTTGGATTTTACCTAAGATTTTGTAGAATAAAGTCTTATACACGGATTATAGTGAAATAAATATATTATAACACTAATGACTTAACACGGATTTACTTTACTTAGGAAAAATGAGAAACTGATGACTTAACTTGGATTTACTTACTTATGGATAAATATCAAACTAATGAATTTAACTGGATCTACCTTAGTTATAAAAAAAATAAACTGATGAATTTAACAGAATTTACCAAAAAATACCAACTAACTGATGACTAGGCAGCATGGTCCCTGACCCTAGCCTGTTCCACAAGGAACAAAAGAAAAAAAAAAAAAAATCTGTCAAAGTCAAAACTTCAAAGGTGTCAAACTGATTAAAATTAAACTTCTAGCGTAGATTTTCTGTATATTCTAAATGCAGTTGAGCTTTGTGGTAAATCGTCTTAAGATTTGTGAATCAAAATGGAACCACAAGCCGACATAAGTTTACCAGCTCTTAAATTCTTGACAAGTGAATCTGAACATGTTTGTAGGTTATGTTTTTCTTCGACTGAGCAACAAGAAGTATCTTTTGAAGACATTGTGCGGCTTCAGAGGCCCTATTTGGATGAAACCCTTACTTTTGTGGATATGTTCCGCGAACTTGGCGTAAGTATATAACACGAAACAGTTATTTACTTAGTAATTTAGAAGGTTACTGAATTTCATTCAAGTGCCTGAATAAAATAAAAAGAAGTAGTAGGTGTCTAGAAGAAATTTCATTATTAATGTTAAAACCTGTGTGATGGGATTTTCCATTGGCAATAATGACGAACTTCCATATAAACTCATTTATCGCCTTAGGGGATGAATTTTCAAACATCTTTCTTCAGTGTTCACTTTCATTATTTATAAGGAATTCTTGTGCAAAATGTCCAGTTTCTAGAACCAATGGTTTAGGCTGTGCATTTTCTTTCAGTAAAAGAAAGAAGTTAAGATTATTACTTACAACAGCAATGTGTATTAAACCTATACTAGGTGTAAGAGCAGCAAAACCCATTGGGGGGTATTAATCATGGCATTCAAGCCATTATAATGTGTATTTGATAACGTCCTGTTGGGCAATATTAATTAATCCTTATCTTAAGATTAACCTTACTAAGTAGCCCAGAATTTTTACAGTATCTTTAGCTTGTAATCAATCTAAAATGTATTGTTCCAGGTTGTCGAGGAACCTTCTTTGCCACAAGTCCTGTGCATGAACTGTGCCACTATGACCATTAATTCTTACCTATTCCAAAAATTGTGTCAGCACTCCAGTGACAATTGGAACACAATTCTAAATAGACTCGGCACAAGTTTAGACCAGTCTTCAACAATAGGTCCCAAGCTAGGCGTTCAAACAATTTACTTGATGATAAAGGATAATGAAAATCTCATGTTCACTAGCCGAAAACGGCACACACTCAGAAGTAAAAAGACTGCCCTTAGCAAAATAAGAGAACTTGTCAAAGATAAACGTTATAGGGTGAAAAAGCAAAAAAAAACAAATGTTATATGTGAAGAATGTGGGGAAAGATTCAGCTCCAACGGCCACCTGGTCAAGCATATGAAGGTTCACAGCAACTCCAAGCATCCTTGCATGCAGTGTCCTAAAGTTTTTGCTTCACAGCTACAACTTGATGAACACAGCGAAAGAGTGCATTACCCTAAAAGATTAAAATGCCCAAATTGCTCTAAAAGGTTTAGCACTATCAAAATGCTGACATTGCATGACAAACTATATCACGTGGCAGCAATATGTAAACTGTGCTTTGTACAGTTCCCTTCGAAGAGGGCCTTACAAGCTCATTTAAACAAACACGAAGTCAATACATGTCCACGCTGCAGCAAAGCTTTCCTTAACAAACACACCTTTAAATTACACTTAAGAATTTGCGGTAAACTCGAGGAGCGGCAACCGAGCTTCTTTTGCGATATTTGCAACAAAGGCTATGCTACAAAGAATGGATTACGGACGCATTTGAAAACAGATCATGGATTTGGAACTGTCCTATCCTGTAATTGGTGTGGGAAAAAGTTTGACGCTAAAAGTAGATTAAACAATCATATAGTAAAACATACAAAGGCAAGGAACTTCCAATGTGGTCACTGTGGCGGGAAATTTGTAACACAGGCAGCTTTAGTTTACCACACAAGGCTTCACACAGGCGAAAGACCTTTCCCTTGTGACTTATGCAACGAAAGCTTCCTTTCGGCCTCCAGGAGGATGGAGCACAAGCGGCGGAAGCATTTCGGTCCTACGAAAGAGTGTCACGTCTGCCACGTCAAGTTTGTCACCGGACATCAATTGAGGAAACATGTTCAAAGACATTACAATCCTCATAGCAAATTGTTTGTGCCTGAAGCTGAGGCTCCATTTGCAGTGTATCCAAATATTAGTATAAGTGTAAATAATAACATTAAGTTGCAGCAGTACCCAAATATATCCAAGCTGTTATCAATGTGAATATTGGTGACAGATGTAGGGTGCCTAGAATTTGGAATTATATATTGGAAGTGGAACTAGCTTCCGCACGCATGGTATATCGATAAAAAGTAGCCTATGTCCTTCCCCAGGGTTGAAAGTATCCCCATACCAAATTTTATCAAAATCGGTCCAGCCGTTTCGGAGATTAGCCAGAACAGTATTTTTTTAACATTTAAGGTACATGTAAAAAAAAATTGTATAGTTTTCGACATTACAAACACACTTAAATTTTATTTATTTGTTTATATGTATTTCTAAAAGAAGAGCACTGAAAACAAAATCATATAAATGAGATCTAGAAAGGTCAAGCAGGGTTCTTCAGGGTATTTATGCTTTCTGCTAGTTTGGTTACATTTAGGTAATCAAACATATAACCCTGCTTTTGGGTTCGCTGCAGTCGGATAAAAGTTAAGCTGGCTTGAATTTTTTAACACGTTAATTGTGATACATAAAGTTTACACTTGAACATTATTTTAGTCTTCAGAAATGCAATTCTGACAAGTCAGCAGAACCAAACAATATTTAATCTAGAGATTAATATTTTAATACTATTAGTATTCAAATATTAATCTCTAGATTAAATTATTTATAAAACTTTTACCCCCATAATTTAAAAATATGGAAGACTCATGTCTCTAAGTAGTCTGTGGGCAGACTGAAAATAATTCGTGTTGACTGACAAGTGACTTATTAAGCTAATGCTATTACTCAAGGCCAATTCCCGTAATTATAACATTCAAAATCTAGTCGCAATCTCAGCCACAATCAATGTCAAAAATGTGGGGTGAAGGTATTTTTGACAGATTGAGACATCGATAAGACTGAATGTTCCTTAGACAAAGAAAAGTATAGACGGCGGGTATCTCCATTTCATTTCCACAAGAAAGGGATAAAGTATTGAGTTATTATAAGTAACAGAAAAGGATAAATCTATACTATTTCCGTCTCTCAATGCGTGCCAGTTTTTTCAAGGCAGCTACTCATGTAGCCTATGTTAGTTAAGTTAGTTTTTTGTCTCATGTGTGGCCACGCTACCCGATGCTCTATAGCTTTCTTACTCTAAGGAATGTTCTTAAATTAACTAATAGTATAACTAGGACAGCACTAGTTAGGAATAAATGGTGTGGAAAAATCAGTGGTGTGACAAACGAGAAAAAAAATCCTGTTTGTCATACTGGTGTGACTACGAGTCGGCAATGTTAAAATTACGAGAATTATTGTCCTACACTTTTATTTTGTGGAATACAATTGACGTCCGACAGTTCTAGTACCTATGGAAAAAATTACAAAAATTCAAAATTTATTCTCAGGATATGACTTAATATAATATTAAATAATATTATTATTATGAATTTATGAGATATAAATTCATAATAATAATATTATTTAATATTATGTTTTATTTTGCCATAAGTATACGATGCGCAAAGCGATCCCCACTCTACCGCCGAGCGCTCAAGATCCGTGCCGGTAACTATATTTTATGTATAAAAGTTTGGTAGAATGCGCTCTTAGGCTGATTTTAGAGTCGCGCTGACCGCACGCTGACCGTCGGCGCTGATAGCCTGAAACGTATGAACTTCTAGGGAGCGTTTTAGAATAACGCGTAGCTATCAGCGCGTGCGTTTCATACGTTTCGGCTGTCAGCGCCGACGGTCAGCGTGCAGTCAGCGCGACTCTAAAATCAGCCTTAGTCTATGTAAAAAAAATACAGTATAAATAAAACGTCAGTACTTATAGATTGTTTGTTTTAATATAAAAGCAGTCCTAATTTCTAAAATACTATAATAAATTCAATATTGATTTTCTCTCTTCCTAAAATACTTTGAACAATCATATTACACAAACATAACATTCAACAAATAGACATAACATAAGCTAGGTACAAAAGTTTTCACAAAGGCTTGCATACCTAGGAAAAAATCAATGTCTATATCAAGGCTTGCAGAGAGAAATAGGTCTGGCACACAAGCCTTGAAATTAAAATTAACCTATCTGCATTAGATTGCACTATATATATTTCATATTGTGTTATGATTCCCAAAAAGCCCATTTGATGTTGGAATAAATGATTTTAAGTATATTACATACTAAATAAGAACACAAGCTTTTATTGATAGTCTTTAGACGGCGTTTTAAGAGCCACCATAGTTGTTGATATCAGTCAATAAACCTAACTCTCATGTTCTCCACAGCTGGGACATTTGGAGGTATTAGACTCCTACCTGCATACAGTTTGTTGGACGGATCATGATGTTTCCTTATGTGCTGCTTTAAGAAGTTAGGGGTGAAGAATTTACGAGAGCAGATCTCACACATAAGTGTTGGACCAACATGTTTGAACTTTATATGCTCAGCCCTAGCTGAGGCATTCACAAACTTCTCATCACACAATGTGCAGCTGTATGGCTTGTCCCCTGTGTGTCTCCTAGTATGATACAATAATGCCTCTTTAGACACAAACAGTCGACTACACAGGTCACACTTGAAATTCTTTTCTCCAGTGTGCTTCACCATGTGCACCTTCAAGTAACTTGGGGCAGTGAACTGCTTATTACAATATTTACAAGTATGAGGCTTAGCATTACCGTGAACAAATCTATGGTGGACCCGTAATCCTCCAGGAGTACTGTAGCCCTTTCCACACTTGTCACAAAAATATGTCTTCTCAATTTTACTTCTAATTGGGTGTGGGTCCAACAGGTCTTCTAGACATAACTTGACATGTTTCAGGAAGAATCCTTTAGTGTTGTAGCTTTTGCCACACTTGGGACATTCACTTTTGGAGATGTGTTTTTGTTCATGCATCTGTAGTTTATCTATACTTTTGAACGGCTTGCCACAGTCCTTACATACAAACACTCCATGGGCTTTATCCTGATGTCGTTTCAAGCTTTCCTCCGTGCATCTAAATTTATTGCATTCGGGACATTCATACCTATGCTGACTGTCTTCATGGGTGGCCAGTTCACTCTCATCGCTTACATTATCATAGCATTTCTCACATGTGAGTACAGCATGAGTTGATACCTTATGTACCCTGAGCTCCATTATGTCTTCAAATTGTTCATTGCATTTAGTACACTGAAAAATATTAGTTGCTTGAGCTTTCTTCTTCTTTGCTTCATTGTCAACCAAAATAAGTTGAGACTCATGTTCACTGACCGATATGTACAGAGTATGATCTGCACTTGTCGTTTCAATATCAACACTCAGTGTGTTAGAAAGATTATTGAAGACATTATTTAGTATGTTGGTTGATTTTTCACATGTTTGCAGGAACTTTAGTGAGTCAAGTGCTTTGTCTACACATGGCATACACACTGCATCTACCCCAGCAATCTCTTCACAGATCTGAAAACAGAGATATTTTGATAAGCATACAGACAATGACCTCAACAGTAGTCTATAGGTACTTAACAATAAACAGGATGTCTTTAGCTAGTTTTATGTTAAAAAAGAACAGATTAAAGAAATATTTTGATTATACTTTGGACATGTCACCAAAATCTCTTGCATCTTGCATGCATGAATGATAACTTAGTTTATTGTAACTTACTTCAGCTCCTAAGAGTTTCGTTAGTATTTCAGAAAGCGCTTGATAAACCCCACTCGAGGAGTCCAACGACACAGAATCGTGAAAACGAACGTAATGTTCCTGTATATCCTTTAAGCATAACCTGCAATGGCTGTACCGATTTTCGCTCAGTACGTTTGACACAAGCACATTTAATTCTGACTCCTCAATCATTTTCACGAACAAATCTACAACAACAGCGTCCAAATTGTTTGTTGTAATTAGACAAAGTTCAAAGCGGAGCGCGCGCATAAAAATTTTTCGTTCAAGAATCTCCTTCCCACATAGCATTAGTCGTCGCCATGAAACAAAATGGCGACCAGCTTTATTAATTAAATCACTCAGTTTTTTTCATGACTCGTTCGGGTTTGTTTTAGCTATAATACCTAATAATTAAACTTGTTTGAAAAAATCACCCTTTTCTGAAAAACGTTCACATGGTAAATATTTTTGATTAATAGCGAAAAGAAAAAGAAGGGCTTTAGGGATTCGCAGAATGCATTGTTTGTTATTTTTACACTAGCAACTTTCAAGACAAAAATAAAAATTTTGTAGAAAAAAAATTAATTTAATAAATAAAAAAACCTGACTGCGAAACTGAAAAGCTACAAACAAGCCCATTTTAAATTAAATAAAAGTTGGAAGCAGGCGGGACCCATTTGAATTTGAAAATATGATAAAAATGGTATGGGTCCCGCCTTTTTTTATTTCCAGCTTTTTAGTTTACAAATGTCAAAGATTTCGCAAACGATTTAGTTCTTGGTACCTACTTGTTTTTTACGTTTTGTCACTTCGAATTACTTTTAACCATATAAGTTATATATATTTTTGTAATCACCTTTTAAAACCCTTTATTTTGATACCCCACTCGATAGGTTTCGAGAAAAAAAAAATTTTTTTTGAAGACATTGCGCCATAAATCGGCCATTTTAATTTTTTTTTTTTTCAATTTTGATATACCCAGTGTCACTCTCACGATTAAGACGAATCTAACGGCACCTCTCAAGCTGAAATCGATCAAGCCGTTTAGGCTACAGAGCGTGCCAAAGAAATATACATACATACACTCGAAAAACATAACCCTCCTTCTGACGCAGTCGGGTAATAATTTAACTCATCGTGGCGGCTTCGAATAGTGGTGGTGGTGGCGAATAGTTTTCCCGTGTATAATAATACACGGGAAAACTATTCGTACTATTCGTATTTCGGAGATCTAAGGGCAGTTCTCGTCACGTTTTCATACATAATTCAAATGTTACTAGAGTCGAAAGAAACCGTTAAGAAAATTTTAAAAACTCTTCGGATGCTGCGACTCATGTAAATACGGTGAAACATCTCTCGGGGTAAGTTTGTTTAGCCTTTAATTATAATCGGCTCCAGACGCTTGCCAAATCTCCACCAACCATTATTATAAAAACGTCTGGATGGAATTCGTCCGATTCACCAATCCGATCGAGTGTCAGCAGATATCGGTTTTTGCAAATCGAAAGAAGCTTGCGCCCCTTGCGGCAAGCGTCTGCAATATTTTGTACGTTTTACTTTACTCTTTGGTTTGTATTGTAAGTAAATGTCTTACAATTCTGTATAATCTGTTGCCTGTGGTCAGTGTTGCTATCGTAAATATCTGAGCACAGACTCCGTAGACAGAGAAACTATAATAATAATCACCTGAGCCGTAGACAGAGTAAACTATAGACTGCTACATATTATCTTCTTTTCATTCGCACAAGAAAAAGAGAAACATATTAAATTAACGTCACTAGCAAAGAAAAGAGACAGAGTAAAAATATTTCTGTCCCTTAGTGCGTGTCGTTTGACGTTTATGAAGGAATAATAGTACCTAATACATCGCGATTAAACGGAAAATAAGATCATTTTCGTGCATTATTCAATAATAGTACGTTTGCGCAACTGTGAAAATGGTTAATGGTAAGGCTAAGCGCGCACTACGAATTTTAATCGTTGCAATAAATTATCCCTTATCTGTAGACAAAACTAATATACTAGAACCCGCGCACTGCGGAAAAAAATCGCTTGAGAATTCACTTGAAAAATGGTTGTGTATGCGATTTTCTAACTAAATCGCAACGATTAAAATCGTAGTGCGCGCTTAGCCTAAGGTGCAGTGTATCAAGCTGTAAAAATGATAGTATGATGAAGATTTCCGGATTTTTTTGTCCCTTTCGGTGACACAAATACCATGAGTTTGCTCCATTGAGGTAGGAAAACTTTTTTATGTCAATGATCGGAACGCATAGGAGATGATGTGAGCGCGGCGCTGTGAGCACTGTTATTATACAAGTACTGTCTTATATGATGGTCACAGTGCTGCCAACTCCAAAGGTTCAAATTATCTAGTTCCCACGTCGAAATTATCGTTTTGTGGGCAAAATTATCGTACAAAAGACAAAATCCCAAAAAAAAAAGTAAAATATCAACAAATTGATAACAAACGACAATGAATTTTAAAAAGTATAGCTCAAACAAACTCAAACTCAAAGCATTTATTTCAATTAAACCTTGTACAGGCACTTTTGAATTGTCAAAATTAAATAGTCTGTCAGTTAGTCAGAAAGTTGAAGCTAGTTGCCCATTCCAAAACGTAGATCTCTATGGAGAAGAACGGGCAAGAAACTCCATGGACACTCTTTTAAATCTAGTTATTACAAAATCCTGGGTACATTATTCTTGTTGCTTCTATATGTGAGAACAATGTAAAAAAAAAGACAAATGAAGAAACAATTCAAAATATAAGATTAAAAATAAGCCTTGGCAGTTAGGAGATGACCAGTCTCAACCGACGGCACCCGTTCACGAACATGACGCGTGGATCAGCACCATCCAGCTCAACCATTTTGTAGGGAACCGAATAATCCAACACACGCGCCACCATAGGTGAGACATTTAAGTGAACATGACACATTCTCAACTGCCATGCTCTTTCAAGTGAACAAAAAAAAAAAAAAAGTGGAAGTACGTGCCAAGTTTCACCACTAGCAGTATCTGTGAGTACACATCACTGTCGCAAATACTCGTGAATTAACTCTAACAAGTGGTAGCAGAGCGTGGTTGGCAAAAATGGCATCGACGAGTTATGGAAATATAGAACCGCTAACAAAGTCGAACTATGACACATGGTGCCTACAAGCACAAGCTGTTCTAATTAAAAACGATTATTGGGACATCGTAAGCGGCGAAAAAGTGTTGTCGCCAGATGCGGATGCGCCGGTAAAATCGGCATTTATCAAGGAAGACTTAAAGGCAAGAGCTGAAATATTTCTTCTCCTGTCACCGTCAGAACTGAAACAAATAAAGATCTGCACATCAGCTAAAGCCGTATGGGACAAACTAAAAACAAAGCACTGGGCCCGCAAGAAAGGCAACTTTATTGAAACAATTAGTTTTAAAGCGAATGTCAAATGACGAAGATATTATCCGTGACCATATAAATAACTATATGGATATTGTGGATAAGCTCGCCGACATGGAGATAAAAATTCCTCCAGAACTGCTAAGTATAATGCTGTTGTATAGTTTGCCAGCAACATTTGAAAATTTTCGGATCTCTATTGAGTCACGAGATACATTACCAAATCCTGACAACCTCAAAGTAAAAATTGTTGAAGAATACCAGGCCAGAAATGTTAGTGAACAGCCAAAAAGCTCCGAGGCCTATCTCCTCAAGAGAAATAAAATGAAGCCATTCTGCAAAGCATGCAAGAAGAAGGGCCACACTACAGGAGCATGTTGGAGTAACAAGAAGAAAAGCACAAATGAAAAAACAAGCGGACATCTAAACTTCAACGTCTGTCTGAATACCGCAAATCTAAACATCAAAGAAAATGCATGGTGTCTTGATAGCGGATGCTCTTCTCACATATGCGGAAACAAAACCAGATTCTCGACACTAAGCTCAGAAAGTGGTACCTTGAAATTAGCGTCAAACAAGTATACAACCCAAATTGAAGGCAAGTGAAGAGTTAAAGTAACCGCAGAAAAAGTAGGTTGCAACTTTAATGATACCTTATACATTCCGGATATGTCGGTGAACCTCCTGTCTGTAAACAAAATAACAGATAGAGGAAACAAAGTCGTTTTCGAAAAAGATCAAGCATACATCGTAAATAAAAACGGCGAAGCGACACTGACAGCACAACGGAAAAATGGACTGTACTACCTTGAGTTTGACAAGAAAGAGACTTCAAACTACATACCAAAAGAAGAAAAAGGTGACATCATGGAATGGCATCGTAAACTTGGCCATATAAATGAAAAGGACTTGATCAAGATGGCGAAGAATGACCTAATGTACGGATTAGACCTGAACAACGAAGAATTGAAAACATGCGAAACCTGCATCAAAGGCAAGCTCTCAAGATTACCTTTTATAAAACATGATGATCTCTACACGACGCAAGAGCTGGAGATAATACACAGCGACGTCTGTGGACCTTTTGAGTGTGAGACACTAGCAGGCTCAAGATACTACGTCACATTTATAGATGATTTTACACGATATTGTCACGTCTATTTCATAAAAAAGAAAAGTGATTTACTTAACACTTTCAAAGAATATAAAAATGAAGTCGAGACGTTCCACAACAAAAGAATAAAACACCTGCAGTCAGACAACGAAACTGAGTATCGTAACAAGGAATTTGACGATTTCCTTAAACTGCATAGCATCCAAAGAAGATTGACCACAACTTACACACCACAACAAAATGGAATCAGTGAGAGAAAAAACAGATCTTTATTAGAAAAAGCCAGATGCCTGTTGATCGAAGCTAACGCCCCCAAAAAGCTATGGGCGGAAGCAGTAGCTACGGCAAACTATCTCATAAACCGTAGCTTTTCAAAAGCATTAAACGGCGACATTCCATTCACGAAGTGGTTAGGCCGAACCCCATCTGGAAATCACCTCCACGTTTTTGGCAGGAAAACCTTCGTTCTGAAAAAGAAAAGACAAGGAAAAATGACAAATAAAAGGAAGGAGGGTGTATTCATGGGTTATTCGATATCTTCAAAGGGCTATTGAGTATACATACCTGAAAAAAATGACGTGGTGACGAGCAGAGACATCAAGGTTATAGACAAGATGTATTTCGAGGAAAAAGACCACAAAGAGAACGGCACCCACCAGCATGGACAAAAGATTTTGTATTAGGAGATTCTGAAGAGAACCATTTACTCACGGAAATATCTTACTTGTCTGATGAAAATGAAAACGATGAGTATTGGCACGAGGCCATTAAATCTGAAATAAAAGCACACGTTAAAAACGGGACGTGGAAAATAGAAAAGAAAAGCAATAACATGAAGGTTGTAGACTATAAGATGGTTTTACGTAATAAAATTGGACCTGATGATGGCGTCACAAGAAAAGCCAGACTCGTAGCACGGGGCTTCACCCAACGACCAGGGATTGACTTTAATGAGACTTACGCTCCCGTTGCTAAACTAAGCTCGATCAGATCAGTCGTCGGCATAGCCGTAGAAGAGGGATTACAATTGAACCAAATGGACGTAACAACTGCGTACCTAAACGGCGAATTGGAAGAAAAGATCGTCATGAAATACCCCGACTACTTAGAAGAATACTTGACTGAAATCATGGTCGATGAAAGTACAAAAGAGGACTTCACCATCTACAAGAAAACTAGATAAATGCTAAAAGACATTAAGTGTAACCCAAAAGAAAAGGTTTGCGGTCTTATGAAAGCTCTCTACGGACTCAAGCAGGCAGGGAGGCAATGGTACATCAAACTCGAGAAAGAATTGAAACACATAGGGTTTCGAGCGTCAGAAGCTGACCCATGTATATACATTCTGGAGAAAAGAGGAGCCAAAATTTTATTAGCGATTTATGTCGACGATTTGTTAATTGCGTACTCGTGTCCGAAAACATTAAAAATAGTTAAAGACCTGCTAAATTCAAAATTCGAATTAAAAGACTTGGGAAAACCGAAACGGCTGATTGGCATAGATGTATCGTACAATGGAGATGATATAAAATTAAATCAACATAAATTCATTGAAGATACGCTAAAGAAGTTCAAAATGGAAGACTGTAAAACAGTTTCAACGCCCATGGAGCCTGGACTCAAATTAGAAAAGAGAGGCAAAAATACCAACCAGCATATCCCATACAAGAACCTAATAGGAACACTCATGTATTTGGCCGTAGCAACTCGCCCAGATATCCATGTTTGCTATTAGTTACTTATCACAGTTTAATTACTGCTATACGGAAGAGCACTTCAAATGTGCCAAAAGAGTGCTCCGGTGCCTAAAGCCACCAAAACCATGGGCTTAACATTCACGAAAACAGGGAAAGACCTGTATGGAATGGCAGATGCAGATCGGGGCGCCTGCAAGCTAGACAGAAAGTCTTTTTCGGGCTACTGTTTTAAATATGCAGGAACGACTAGAAGTTGGATGTCGAAAAAACAAAAGAGCATCGCTTTATCGACAGCCGAGTCAGAGTACCTACGTAGCTATAACCGAAGCTGCAAAAGAAGCTATCCACTTGAAGAACTTCTTTAACGACTTGGGCTACGAACTACGAACGCATAGTTATCTTGAATGATAATCAAGCAGCTATCAAACTCAGTAAAAATCAAATGGTGACTTCAAAATCGAAACACATTGATTTGAAAATGCACTTCATAAGGAACTGTATCCAAGAAGGAGCATTAGAACTGAAATATCTGCGAACCGAAGATATGGAAGCAGACTTGCTGACCAAGGCTCTAGCTGGTCCGCGAGTGATGAGGTTGCGCAGCAGCCTAGGGCTCTCCTGATGATCGCGATAGTGCCGTGAAGAGGAGTGTGAGTACTGGCCACATCACTGTCGCAAATACTCGATGACATGTTTCATGTTCTGTATATTAGTTGCTGTCATATACAATGTGTTGATTTGCATCCTAGTCAAATTCAAGGACGTAATTATGCTAATGATTCTCGACCCAAATCAACAATAAAATGAGTAGGTATTTTTTTATTTTATTTTCTTATTTAAGGAAATCCGTAAATGTGAACCAGCCGTATTTAAACGCGGCCCGTCTGTTACTAGCCCTATAACCGCGCTTCACACACACACAAATGCAAACCATTCATGCAATTCTCATTCGATAAATTCGTAGGTAATCAATCCCAACCTCCAATCACACTCTCCCGCGCCGCTCCTAGCCACGCCCCTTTTCCCCGCCGGCGCCGCGCGCCGCGGCGCCGGCGCCGACAGTGTGATTGAACTCGCCGACATGTTCGCGTGTGCGCTTTGCGAATTTCCGTACATCGAGACGTAGTTACAAAGTGTGATGACGGACAATTACTCAAATGCCGAGTTGGTGGAGATGGTCGCCATCAGTGGAGACAGCCTACGTGGAGCCATCCGGATGTTCGTGGAAATGTATCCCGATCGGGCACAAGACATTCACCCAGGTGATAATGCTGTGCGGGTTACATTTTGGTCGCTGGTTCCTGGAACACCAAGACGCCAACATCCTGTGGATGGACGAGTGTTTACCTAAGAGTTGAAAGTAAGTACACCACGTACTTATACTTAACTAGCACGTCTTTCCATTTCATCAAACGTAGAAAACATCATTTTTAGACTTAGTAGATCGGTACACTAACTAAGGTAGGTATTATTGCCGGCCCTAAGCCCGTTATGTAGGAAGGAAAGTTTCAAATCAACCAATTTAATCCACAAATAAAAACAAAATCATTTAATCATCTGATAACAGGTCAGTGAACTTTTCTTTGGCGCACTAGTATTACTGTCATTAGTAAGATTTCCGTATTCCAATGATGCTTAAAAATGAGTTAATTATCAAGCGAAATTTATGATAATAATGTAGGTGATTTTCGAAATAAAATTAGGTAAAATTATTGCTACCGGTCGGGTCATTGCTACGCGGCGCGACGGCGCGGCTACCATTTCGGGGAAAAACAGCTGCATGCATTGTCGCTGTGTGCGTAGTCGGGTGATTCTGTTTTATTTGTATTGAATTAAGGGTGTAATTCTGAAATACTGTTAAATTTCAACAACAAAAAAAAAGCAGCGCTTACTAGTTATTGCTTCAATTGATTATTTATGTATTTTATGACAACCTCCTGAACTTTGACGAGGATGCAAATCAACACATTGTATATTGTATTGTCAACACGTATTGAATAAATCGCTATTATAAAATATGTCTTTCCACGTGAAGTATCTCTAGGTAGTCTGTGACCACTAGTGTCCGTCTATTGTACAGACGCCAGCACATCAACTTACTACAATCTGTCTTTATAGCACATCAATGCACATCAAGTTTCTACAATGTGTCTTTAGTAGATTTTAAACTTTATTGCCAAAACATAAGGTTCAAAGTCAACACATTAGACTACATCTTTTAGATAGCTAGATAGAAGCAAATAGAAAGGTATTTGATAAAATCACAGGAATACAGGATAAAACGCTGAGTTTCGGACGGATGGAAACGCAAGTGAAAGAAATGTGATGGAAAGAGAGAGAAACACTTATAAATTACACTGTGAAATTTAAAACTTTTTTTTTTTTTTTCCCTTTTGGCAACTGAGCCGTTGGCATTTAAAACTTACTTGTTGACATACGTGACAGAAGGCATGGTCGGCGTTCTCGCAAGATAGCGCATGTCATGACGTCATCTATGTCGATTCGTTGGACATCGGCATCGTTATCGTTATCGCACTTATCGCGCTCAAGCGCTCAAGCTAATTCGGTACGGGTTAAGCACTTACACCGCATTATATTGTAGTCTTTGAACACGCTCAAATCGATTACATTCCCAGCTCGGAACGCACCCTAATTTTGATTTTTTGACGGTTCTTCGGCGTCTTCCGTACAAAAACTGTCAGCGTCAGACGTCAATTTTATTCCACGGATAGAAATTATCTCCTTCGATTGAAAAATCAGCCCTTTTATACCAAAATCGACAACTATTCAAAGTTCAAAATAGATATTAGTTTGAACGAGTGAATCTTTACAATGCTAAAAAGTTACATACTTCGTGATGTTTTGTCTGATACTTCAAACTGTTGTTTCTTGTGCTTCAATACAATAAGCGAAATTGAAGTCGCTTCTAATATTGAAGATGAGGTTTTTCTAGGCATCGAAATCGAAACGACTGAAGTATTGTATGAAATAATATACACTGTGTTAGGAGAAAAGGTGAGTTAACTAAATCGACTCTATACTTACATTGGCCTCCAAAGGTTACTTGACATTTTCCACTTCAGCTTTGAAAAACCACATTAAGATTTAAAATTCTAGTGATACCTTTGACTTATCATAAAAAATAATAAAGTTATTGCCTACGAGTACCTTATTATTTTGAATCATAGTGTGGCTTCACAGCTGAATTGGAAAAAGTCAACTAACTTTTGAAGGCCATGAACTCAAACTCAAACTCAAAGCATTTATTTCAATTAAACCTTTAACAGGCATGTACCTTAGTACCTACTTTGCGTCGGTAAGCTTTATCTTGTACTTAATTAAAGCCCAACTATATTTACATCCCTAGTCCTTCGGTCAGTGGGTCGTCTTAGGTGGCGGATTTAGTCCTTCACAATATTTTTAACAAATAACTTTGTTTCAGGTCTTGGACAGCATTTCTCCACACAATTTGATTTGTCAGAAGTGTACAGGAACAGTTATAAATTGTTATAAGTTCATTCAACAATGTAGACAGAATATAGAGCAGTTGCACTCTACAGTAGATTCCCTACAGAAATGCGCCCAAAATATAGGTACAGGAAACGGTAGTTACAAATCTTTATTTGTTGCTTTGGACACTAGCAACTGTAATGTGGATATGTATTATGATAAACAAAAAATCATCAATAATCAAACTCTATTACGTAAGAGGTTCCAAAGATTATACGAAGATTCCCAACAGTGTTATGCTGATATTAAAGCGGAATCAAACTACAGTCCAAATAATAAAACCTGTACTGCAAAAAGAAGAAAAGAAAAAAGTAGCATACTGCAATCTATTGAACTACTTGCTGACATAGTTTATGATAAAGATGAACAAAAGAAAAAAAGAAGAAGCCTAAAATGCAAGACATGCTTGAAATTGTATGCAACACCTGCGAAAATAAGGCAGCATTACTTAAGAGCGCATGCACCTAAAGATTTTAAATGCTCTCAGTGTCAAAGAAGTTATGGGTCTTCGGTAATACTGAAGCAGCATATAAAAGACAGTCACAGTACCGTGGTTTGCACCCAATGCGGTAAAACATACCCCAACATTTACTCACTAAAACGTCATGAAGAAAGACACATTGGGTCACGCCTCGTTTGTCAGAAATGTGGCAAAATTTACAAAGGAAAGCGATCATTCAATAACCATATTGAGAAGAAGTTGTGTGAGAGGATGAGAAAGTCAAATGCAGAAGCAACATTTGCATGTGATTATTGTGGAAAAAAGTACGCACAAAAAGCGGCTTTAAGTGTTCACATCCGCTTAGAACATGAAAATGGTAAAGCTATAATATGTGACTGGTGTGGTAAGAAATATGGTTGTATGAGCCGATTACAAGATCATATTTTAAAACATACAAAACAGAAGAATTTTGAATGTGATCTGTGTGGAGGGAGGTTTGTAACGAAGACATCATTGTTGTATCATACAAGAACACATACGGGTGAAAAACCGTACAAATGCGAGATTTGTGAAAAGTCATTTTTGTCTGCTTCGCGTCGCTCGGAACATGTGAAGAGACACCATAAACAAACTACTGTAGAATGTGATGTCTGCCATGGTATATTCAAGGGTAACGGAAGTTTAGCTCGACATAGGAAAAAACATTTTAATGCTAGAAGTAGATTATATTGTGAATCTTCAGATTAGGTTAATTTATAAACAAATAATGTAAATCTAAGTGACATTTGTGTATTTCAGTACCATGCTCAAATACACGAGCGGCATGTCGGCGGTTACAGTTGCCTGTGTCGTCGACACTTGTCGGAAGTGAGTATGGTCAATACAACTCATTTTAGTCAATTTGTTATAACACACACTTGATTCACAAGTATAAAATACACTTGAAATGATCTTTTCATTAATTTTGTTTTGTTCTATAAAATAATATCATGCTTGTATTCCGTATTAAGTTGTGAGGAGTGCAAGTGATAAACAAAATATTTGTAAGAAGATTTCTGTTATCTTTATTTTTATAAGAATCTAGATTAAGTTTTTAGATGTCGTACCTTTAATTAAGTTGTGAGGATAATAATACCTATAAGTAGGTATAGATGTGTGTGGGTAACTTCAGGACTTCAGTTCGCAATAAACCTTGTCAAGCATTGGTTGTGTTTATTCTCTCGCCTCTGCGTAACCCCCTACTAGGAATCTTACATAAACAATTAAGAATATACACAGATCATCATTTTATCTTAGCTTCTCAAGGGTGTGACCCACAGAAATTTCGCCAGTGTGATTAATTGTATAATTATTATATGTTGGATGGCGTCGTTAGTTAAAAGAATTTGTGGTTTATTCCGGTCCAAAGAGATAAATACTTTAATGTCTTTGTTCCGGTCTGATCCCCTGAACCGGCTGAACCCCCCTCCTCGATACCCATGAACCCCCCTTCCTCGATCCCCTGCAAGTTAGTCTTCTGTTTTAATCTCTGTCTTATCCACATTATGTAAGTTTACTCTTTATTGTGATCGTTTTGCATTTGTTTTCTTTTTATTTTATTGGTTCTATCGATATTTTTTTAGGGTTCCGTAGTTTCTACAAGAAACCCTTACAGTTTCGTCTTTTCCGCCCGTCTGTCTGTCTGTCCGAGGTTTTGCTAAGAGACCGTTAGTACTAGAAAGCTGTAATTTTGTAGGAGTATGTATATCAATTACGCCGACAAAGTGGTAAAATAATATTTTGAAAAATATTTTTTTTAGGGATAGCTCCCCTACAAGTGAAGTGGGGATGGATATTTTTTTCGTCGTTTACCCCATCGTGTGGGGTATCGTTGAATAGTTCTTCTAAAATGACTTCGGGGTTGCTAAAATTATTTTTCGATTTAATGCTCCGGTTACAAAATATTAAACTTTAAAGTGCAAATTTTTGTTTCAGTAGGGCGTCCTCCCCCCATCTAAAAGCTAAACTGCTGGCTTGAAAAATTCACGATGATAGTGCATTTCATGAACTTTAAAGGAAAACTATAGCGGTTAATAATAATAATAAATACTTAATATTTATTATTATTATATTAATTACTTTTAGGATAAAGAACAACAGAAGAGTACTATATTGGGATAACGGGCTACTACGGAACCCTACACTGTGCGTGGCCCGAAACGCACTTGGCCGGTTTATTAAATTTAACAGCCGCACAATGTTTATCGTATTTTTGTTGACGGCTTTATTCATCTTGGAATGAAAGCCTTAAAAAAAAAACCTCCGTGGTCCCTTCCAGGGAATACGAGAAGGGACCAAGGAATTTTCCAGTATTATAGGGACGACAAAGAAATAAAGCTCCGTGGTCCCTTACAGGGACTACGAGAAGGAACCACGGGCCAAAAATGGGGGCGAGCCTATTGCCACCAACTGGACACATCCCCAGACTCCAGGCTGCTTCTGAGAAATTCAACACTGCCCAACCCAGGAATCGAACCCATGCTTACCAGTAGCGCATACGACACTAGACCAATGAGGTACCTACCTAGTCTTATTAATGAAGGATTTATTATCTTTAGGAAGGATTAAAGATTCAAACCAATGAACTCTTATTGCGGACCGAAATCTTTATTCACATAAAGTACCTATCACCAGTACCAGCCTGATTCCAAGCCTACCAGTTTCTTCTTTGCTATCATTTTGGCGATTATCTTCCTGAATACGTCACTTGCATTCTCAACCACAGCTGATACACCGAAATCCATAGTACTCATTGTAACTGGAGAAACTTAAAAAAAATGGAATATCAGAATATTGTTGTTGTACCTGGTTAAAAAAATAAAAATAAAATCTTTTTATTTCAGACATCTAATTAATTGTCTGTGTGTTTCAATATTGTTAGTAGTAAGTACGACTTAAAAACTATGTTACATTTAAAAATGTAAGTATTCATTTACCTATGTATTTGCAGCACAACGTGAAAAAAAGTATCTACAATTTACCTCTAGGGTGTACAATAATCCATAAGTTTTAATCCATTTACTAATATTATAAAGAGGTGTAAGTTTGTACATACGTAGGGGGTAATCTCTGGAACTACCAGTAGGGTTGGAAATATTCTTTTTGTATTTGATACCCCAAGTCTTGAAGAAAGCTTTATGCTATTTAACATCACGCTGTGACCCGAAAGAGCCGAGCAGAAATAAAATGAAATTCAGAAAGAACGCTAAGCGAAAACTAGCGCAGACAGGCGATGCGATGGAGTGGGGCGGGGGAACAAGACATTTCACGCGGATGAAGCAGGGGGGGCACACTTAACACTGTCATCATTTCCACAGACGACAGCGACATCTGGAGTTTGACGGGTTAAAAAAACTTGGCAGCCATCTTGTCTTGTTTATCAATCAAACGTCATTGTCGCCGGCCATCCAGTGTTACCAACTTATTGAATTTTCCACTAAAACTGGTTGTTTCGACCCCCCTTTTAGTGGCGAAATATTGCTTTTAGTAGCTGGTGGTTTTTCTAGTGGTTTAGTAGAATTCAGTTTCAATTACTGAAAATGCTATCACTCAACCACTAAGCCACTAAAACATTACGAAATATATTATTTTTACTTCATTTAATTTTCAGAAATATTTACTTTTACTGTGTAGGTAAATTCTAATAAAAGTTCTATAACAAATCAGTACCCAAGAATCATATAAATGTGAAACCGATGATGGTGCAGACAAAAATTCATCGGAAGAAGAATTTTAGAATATCATTTTTTTATCCTAGGTGTTCTTCTTATTGAATAATGTTTATGTTCCTCACCTTGACTTGTTGATTTACTAATAATATTTTATGGTGATTTATTGATTTTAAATATTTCATTACGTGATAATAAAGAATTTTTTTTACTAATATAACTACTTTAATTACTGTTTCCTTTCACAAAAACCAAAAATTTATTTAGTGGAAATTTTAGCGAATTTTGTAGTAGGGCCGATTTTTATTAGTGGTTTTCTGGTGGTTTTCGAAGTTGAATCTGGTGGAGAGCTAGTTTATCTGTTGGCAACACTGCAGGCATCCGCCATTGTCAATTCCGGCTTTCCCGACTTTGATGCGCTTCCCGTAATTCCGAGTTTATCTCAGTTATTTCTGTTTTAGTTGTCACTTGTTACTGTTATTTGTTTTGTTAAATTTTGTTGCTACTCATAGTAAGTAAGTATGCACATTACTATGAGTAGCGAGTCAATATACGAGAGAATATACGAGATATTATGCATTGTATATCTATAGATAGGTGTATAAATGTATCTATAGGTAGGTGTATAGTTTTAGTTCACCTTCCAAACTCGAGGTGGCAGCACTTTCCATAGAAGCAAATTTTACCACAGAGTTGCTACTCTTTGCCTCTATAGTTACTTTACTCTTTGGGATGAAGTCACGGGCAGTAAGTAGGTAAGAAAAGTTTGTAAAACTCAAGGGAGTCTTCAAAATAATTGTAATAAAATAACTGTATAAAGGTGCAGATTTTGTGAAATGATATATAGTGGCACATTCCTTTTTTTTTAGTGTGATTTCTACACCATTTCACAACACAAACCTTCATTTTAAAATATCAAAACACGGACTCGTGACGTAATTTACGCGGGGAGCGTTACTAGGCGACTGACGTATGGATCGTGCGACGCGGGACATTTGTCCCCCGTGTTTTTGGCTTCAATTCTCAGTGGCCTACTATCCATCTGGACATTTTTTAATCTAAGGGTGCAGAGTTAAAACTAACCTATCAATTAATTTAGTGACCACTTTTATGCACACTACTGGTTGACAAAATAATATCAAAATGGTTTATTGATAATGCTAATAATATGTTTGTGTGCACTACTAACCGTAGGTTTTGTTTTTATTTCTTTTCGTACTACTTTTGCTGCATTCAAACTCTGTGATGTTGAACTAAAAAAGATAAAATTCCTAAATGTCTTTACTTACGTATTTAATTGGTACCGTAAAATGCTGTAACTTTGCCTGGATTTTGACGTTTTTTGTTCGTATCTCTGAACCTATTTACTATTACGCCTTCTAAAGACTTGCAGATGGAAAACAGACCTTATGCCTTGCCAGGTAGAACCCAAATCTATTTAAATCATGCCGTCATTCAGAATTACAAGCACTCAAAGTCGTAGGCAAAGTTGTAGGTAAAAGACACAACTTTGCCTAGAAGGATATCTCAATAAATATATTGTTGATCTTTTTAGTATTTTTTTTCCGTGTACATGAGACACCGTGCTTGTCCCCAGCAGTTAGATTATTGCCATGACGGTAATATATATTTTTTTACAGCTAATAGGCAATGTTGTAGCAGGTACCAGAAACTTTTCATACAAAAATGTCGTTGACTCTAGGGTTGTCCCAAAAAAATACGGATTATTTTCTTAAATTTTTATTCACTTTGTAAAAAAAAATGAGTAAAAATCACAAATGTATTGCTTTTTAGCAATGCTGGCTTTTACGATGTGGGCTTCTTCCTCAGTTGTCAACTCTGTAGGTCGACCAAATGGTTTGCTATGCATGTTTTTTGATTTATTAAAAATGGTCTGACGCGGGATCCCATATTTCTTTTCCGCTTCGTATGACGAAATTATATTTTTTCGTACGAGATCTGCAGCAACTTCTGATATTTCTACAGAGTAATCGGCATAACTATGAGCTCCTGGTTTTCTCCTGCTTCGTTGTGTACTATTCGACATTTTTGCATATAACTGCAACAAAGTTAAGACTTACTTAAATACAAAATCATGCCTGTAATCACTGAAGGGTCAGGCAGATATACACCTCTGCCTCACCCTTACAGGCGATTGAAAACATAAATGTCGAAATAAAAATAAGAATGTTCTATTGATATAAAAAAAATGTAACATTTTCAATTGAAGCTCTAACTCCTAGGTGATGTACCTGTGTCTCACCCGATTTCGGAACATTAACAATGTATGCAATAAAATTAAAATATCGTAAAATGAAGAAAATTTAGTGCATGCAAGCTCTTGAGTCTCGATATAACCGGGTTCAAAGCTGTGAAAATTTCATGCAAATATGACAATTACACATATAGTAAAAATAAATCAATATTAAAATCCGCCTAGTGACAACCCTAGACCCAGGCAAAGTTGTGTCACTCAAGTTTCCAAAACAGTGCACAACATTGCCTACTAAGTTATTTTAATGAAATCGTGTCGTTTTAATAAAAATATCAAGCAATATGGAAAGTAGATAGTATGTTCTTACCCTGGGATGTTATAGCTGCACGAAAACACCTTTTCTTTAGCTAAAACTTCAAAAGTTACACGACACTAAAAATTTTCACCTACGCGCACCGGTGTTTGTCGCACAACTGACAGAGTAACAATGAAGCTACCATTACAAAAAATGAAAAATCTGTTGCCCTAATAATGTAAAATCACTACCAAATGGTAGAAAATAAGAAAAAACTAAGCAAACGCGAAATATCGTAATTGAAACGAAATAGGCAAACTTGGGCTTAGTTGGCAAAGTTGCAGCGTTTTACGGTACGTAGACAAGACAAATCCCACCAAAAACATGTTCATTGTTCATGTAAAATTTTGCCAAGACGAGACCCTAAGGCTCGCACTGTCAAAAAGTTATCAGATCTCACGTAGAGCCAAGCTTCTAACTCTACATGCGCTAACTCTACAAGCCCTATCTTCACAATCTCTACACCTTAGTCTAAATATGAGGCATTTCGTTACTACAAAAACTATTGTATGTACTTATAACAGAAAAGTAATGAACAGTGATTACATTTTTCACCTTAGGCGCCCATGGGATAGTAGCGAAACGGCCGAGCCAATATTTTGACTAAGGTGTACAGTTTTGTGATGTTAGCGCTTGTAGAGTTCTAAGCTTGGCTCTACGTGATGGTGGCGCCTCACATTGGGTATATTGGGTACAAGTTGTAGTCTTGGATCCAATACACCAATGTGTATATAAATCGGTCTTGGACAGATATTAGACTTATACGGTACAATGATTGGCCATTCAATTTGTAGCCAAGCTTGGACCGAAATCATAATCCAATGTGAGGCGCCGGCATAAGACATAACTTTTTGACATAAGGTCTCGTCTTGGCAACATTTTATGCCGGCGCCTCACATTGGGTATATTGGCTACAAGTTGTAGTTTTGGATCCAATACACCAATGTGTAGATCCGTCTTGGACAGATATTGGACATAAACGGAACATTGCGTCCTTTAGCCCCGCCCCGCCGTGTGTGGTGTGTCGGTTTTTTTGTACACGATCAAAGGCGAGGGGAGTGAAGGGGGTAGGCGGGCAGGCAACTTTGGTCCAACGTCGTTTCTCGATCCACACATTGTTTGCATCTGTACGCGCTCTTTTTAAAGTTCACATAAGTAATATAAATGCAAAAAATATTTTATAAATTACTTTATTCGATCAGCGTGCATTTTTATCACCCAGAATCGCCTTTTCCTTGGTTTCTTTTTCCTAACGGCAGGCTGAACTTGACTGATAAAATAATAATATGTAATATGTGATCAATGCGTGGACGTAAATAGCCAGAGCGAAAAGTTGCCCGTCCGACATGAGTGCTGCTCGCAAAAAGAAACCGGCTCGAACTTCAACGATCCAACTTTCCAACGCTCTTGGCTAGTGTGATTGCCCAAAGGTATAGCAGCGAATGTGTGGCTGCATATCTTGGGTACAATAATAGGCCATTCAATTCGAAGCCAAGCCAAAAAAAGAAAAGAAAATCATAATCCAATGTGAGGCGCCGGCATTACATGAAAATGTTTTTGGTGGGATTTTACTTCTTTTTTTTGTAAGTTGCTTATGAAAAAAAAATACTAATTTTTTTCGGGGTGATTTACTGTAAATCCTGAAATATGTCTTTTATTATTTATAACAAGGAATCCCTATATCAATTTTCAGACCTCTAGCATCAAAATTTGCGGAAATCTCATACAAACTTCCATCCCCTAGTAAGGTGTTGGGGGTAAAAGTTCCAAGTTTTAAATTTGTTTTTTGTTGATTGTGTACTAATACTAGCTTCCATACCAAACTTCAGCTTTCTAGGACTTCAGGAAGTACCCCAAGAATATTGATGATCATCAGTGAGTCAGTGACGAAATGGGTGTTTTTTAGATATCGATAAATCTTAAGTATAAGAGTTATGTACTTACTACCACAAAACAGTGTTTATCAGTTGTTTAGGCTAAACACATTTTAAACACGATATATTTATATGGATTTTGACGTAACACTGACATTAGACACACGTTAAACAAGTGTTTAAGTTTTTGTGTTAAGACCCCATCACGTTAAACAAGTGTTTAAGTTTTTGTGGTAAGACCCTATTAATATGTCTACTATTGAAATCATATCCCGAGAATGATTATTTAGTATAATCCAAAGCCAAGTTATGAGGGTTCAAAAAACGACGAAGCGCTTTGAGTACGTAATGCCCTTGCGCTTCGCTTGGCTTTTCGTCTTGGCGGGGGCACTACCGTGCCCCCAGATTAGCATAATGAAATAAATGTTCGACTTTACATACCGTGAACATAACTACGAGGAATATTATAAATTTGAACTGAAAAGTCATTTTATTTAATATTTTTTACCAAAATTCTGACTAAAACAAACGTAAAAAAATATTGGCATTTTTTTTCACTTCAAATTATTTTAAAACTCGCGGTGTCACGCAAACATTTTGTTGATCACACAGATAAATAATAGTGAGTGTCGGCGTGTCGCAGTCAAAGTTAGTCGAACGCAGTTTGCGTTATGTTTCAGAAATTAACCTTTTGAACTTTCGAAATAATAATATATCATGACGTATATTAATTTATAACATACAATTAAACAATGTGATGGGTCTCTTTAATTTGTAGAAATAATTCACAATTTTGGTTCTTTATTTCAAAAATAGTTAAAAAGTGAGCATCTCGGAGACATAATAAAACGCAATGTCGAATGTCTTCCGAACCGAACCAATAGATGGAGCACGTATGATTGACAAACCTTCCGATTGGTTGGCAGACAGAGTGCATCTCTTTCTTTTTCGACAGCAAGCAAAATGGCCGCAACTCATTGTGATACGACAGACGTGTTGGAAATTTTGCGTGATGTCGTGTGATATCCTTCGTAAATAAACAATATATATTGTTCAAGTGTCGCGTCCCCGTTTAGTGCTCTGTGTTAGTGCATGCTGTTTTTACCCAAGTGATCACGTTGTGATTATACATCTATCTAAAAAGGTGTTTTGTCTGTGTTTTGTGCCTTGTTTTCGTTAATAAACTTACCCTGACATCTGTTTTGGATTTATGTTCACTTGAATACGGTAAGTCTACTGCCTGCATACAAATTTATCGATAAAACTTAGTTTGTAACAGTTTAAGATGTGTGTAAATAGTTCTAATTTCATAAAGTTTTGACAGTATTTTGTCTCGTTTGTTTTTATCGTTCCGTTGGCAAGCGCGAGAGAGATAGTGGGGTAATGGTATGCTAAAGTTAAGTCACTCCCTATCCCTTCGAAAGTGTGCCGCGTATTATTGTTTTGGTGGTGACCTATTACGAAATGTGTGGTTTTTAGAGTGGCTTTGATGTCGGAGGTCGAACATGGCAATTGAGACTGGCCCTCTAAGATTAAATGTGACATAAGGTGCGTAGGCAGCGCATGGCGAGCGTGCCAGTGACATCATATTCGCGTATTTTAAGAATAATTATAATGATATTTTCACTATCACACGTCTGCACTGTGTTCGGAGACGCCGTGTGTACGTCACTGGCCAGCCACAGGCCACCCTCCATCAAAGGACATGATATTGCACTCAGTAGAAACTTTATGATTATGTAGAACAAACCACTGCCTGTGACCTGCAGGATAAATGCTGGCCATCTCATAAACAGAAGCTTTGACATTCTTGATTATCAATCTTTAATTTTACAAAACAAAAAGATGGTAATTGGGGCCTAAACTTTGAAAAGTTTTCGAAATGATTTCTTTGACTTAGTTTTTTTTTTTTTTGGAATGAATTTAAAGCCCTAGAGTTTGGCATAGATGAGACATAGGAAGATACTTTTTACTCAAACTCATTGCATTTATTTCAATGGCCATTCCATTTACAGGCACTTTTGAATTGTCAATGAGTTGGTCAGCCAGAAATATGAAGCTAGTTGACCATTCCAAAGCAGAGTACTGTTTGAGAATGAAGCAAAATATGGGCCTATTTTTGTGGATAAAATAGTTGTTGAAGTTATTCAAACCATTTTCCAGCATTTAAATATCAGAATGGAAAATCCACCCCTAAGACGACCCACTGACCAATGCTTTTTCAAATCTATATTCAATTGGTCTTGTCCTTGAATTCGTAGACAACTATCTGGAATAGCCGTGACAAAGACACAGAGTTAATAAAACATAATTTGTGTCTGCATATGCCATATAAATAATATGCTGTGGCAAACTCATAATATGAATGTGGTCGGGCAAACTGCCAACAAGCCTCTTTTGATGTTTGCATAATAATGAAGGAAAAGCTTATTGAAGATTCCATTGTTTTTTTATTACATGATAATACACAAATGCCTTTACACTTTAGTTTTGAAGATATGCAATCATTTTTGTAGGATTCCATTGCATAAGAATAATCAGCCAATGATGTTCCCACTGCTGGGACACGGGCCTCCTCTCTGTGAGAGAGAGTGAGACATAATCCACAACATGCACCCAGAATTCCATTAGAAATTAAAAAAAATCAAATGTTTGTAGTTTCTCTGAACTTTATGACTGGCATGACCATTCACCACTTTACTGTTAATATACTGTAGAGCTACTGGTAGTGTATTCTCCTTTTATTATTAGCCATTAATGTCCCACTGCTGGGCAAAAGCCTCCATGCTCTCTTTCCACCTCTCTCTGTCCAGAGCTACCAAGGACGATTCTTTATTAAAGGAGTCTAGCTCACCCCGCCATCTCCATCTAGTATTTTCCTAAGAAGAAAAAAAGAAAATTCAGACAAAATCAGTGAGGTGATCAAAGTATTAAGTAATAGAATAGAATACTCTTTATTATGTATACCATATTAATTACAGACATAAGGTATAGAAATTGTACAAAGGGTGACACAATGGGCGGTCGGTTTAATTGGCATTAAAGAAAAAGTGGGGGAGGCCGAGGAAATACTATTACAATGATAGTATGCTTATCGGAGAGAGCAACATACTGTACAAGAATATGAAGAACACCATTGGCAAGCAGTGCATCATGAAGCAATGAAATGAACTGAATTCATTTGTAGATTTTATAAAACACAAAATGTTCTGCTGAATTGTGGGTTTACTACAAAGACATCTCTGCTTACCTCTTCCAGGAATACAGGCTTTATGTTACAATATAAAATAGACTAAAATACTTAGCTCCACTGTGTGTATCAGAAATGTGTGTTTATATTTGAGGGTGGTGCAGAGAGAGAGAGAGAGAGTGCATCAAACCAAACAAATTATTTTATTGAGATTACAACGTTGATCCTATGGGCAAAGTTGTTCAGTTTGATGTTCTGTAACCACACTCTCGAATATGTCCACACATTTTGATACATGCTGTATACAAAAGCTATGAACATAGTTTCATCTCGTCTAAATGACCTGAGGAAGTGAAACCACATCAATTAGACATAAGACATTGAATGGACGGCTGAATGACGTCACACGTCTTCCGCGATTGTGATCTTTGCATTCAGGTTATGTGAACAAGTAAACAAACATCTTTTATTGTAATAGCATTGAAACATTTATGAATTTCATGTTCCATAGATGTCTGATTTATAATAATGATAAATAAGTTATTTGTATGTTAATAGTCTATGTGCTAAAGAAGTTTCTTCTGATGAAGGTGAAAACCAGTAAACAAATCTCAAAGGCTGCACTAACCATACAATCCTTATCAACAGTCATTTATTCAAATTAGGCTGAGAATCAGTACTTTTAGAACATCAAAATTACACATTGTTTTTATCTTTTATTTGTTTAGACAGTGTCTTCAATTTCTATAATTGGTTTTAAACCGTTTTAATTAAAGAAATAAATAAATAAGACAGCCCCTCAAAACAACCGCCCTTCACTACGTCCTAGTGCTACTGGAAAGAAGAAAAAAAGCAAAATCTTCATTTTGGACACAACCATTGGAACAAATTGGACACGGTAGCTACCATATTACTCAGCAATAGCAGCATATTATTGTTATTGTAATGATACAACAGTACTTTCAAAAAGTCATCATAGCCTAGCTCTTTCCCAACTATGCTGGGGTTGGGTTCCAGTCTAACCAGATCCAGCTGAATACCAGTATTTTACATGAAGCGACTGCCTATTTGATCTCCACAATCCAGTTACTGGGCAATACGATAACCCCTTGGTAAAACGACTGGTTGTCAGACTTTTGGGCTACTAACGAACTGTAACGACTGTCAAAGATCCACGAATGACAGCCGGGACCAACGGCTTAACGTGCTTTCCGAGGCACGCAGGGGTATTGCTTTGTGAAGATGGTCACCCATCCACGGACCAACCACGGCAAGCGTAGCTTAACCTGATCGATTACCATAGATCGGAATAGGTAGAGCTGTTTTAGAATAATATGGATATTCCCTTTTAGTTACGAAGTTAAGTTTAGTTTCGAAGTTACTGTTGGCAAAGAATTGAATTCTAGTGGCGCAGAAAGAGACAAAAACTAGTGTGTCACTAGCGACAGTAAAATCCCGTAAAAGTCCCGTAGTATCAGTCTATCAGTCGGAAACCCGTGGAATATCTATATTAACATCAATGTTTGCGGTCAATGAACCTAAATAGCTCTACCTATTCCGATCACTGGTTATTACTACTTAGCCACAAGCACAACTTACAGTACTTTCATAAAGTACCATTATTCATTGCTTATATTGATAAACAGTTGAAATGCAAATAAAAAGCATAACATCCTCATTGCTAAACCACTTAAGCCCATAGCCCCTTATAGGGCTACTGATACCACATAAAAACGTATGATTTGCATGTAGAATTCCTATCGTCAATTCGCTAGAAGAAGACATAATTGCCCAGTCATGCCGTCAGCCCACTGCATGACATTGCCACAAAGATATGACTGCCTCAAACAAAGGACAATTAAGTAGGTAGGTAGGTTATTTACTTAGTAGTTGTCTATCTTCCTAATGTACCTGAATACGACTGAAAAACATTGTTTCTATGTGACGTTTTGGAACACAGTATTATATTCTTTATTTTTTAGGGTTCAATACCTTAAAAGGAAAAAACGGAACTCTTATAGTCTCACTTAATTATGGGTCTCTCTTCCAAAACCCTTTTTCTCAGGAATGCATGGAGGTATCAAGTTGAAATGGATATCAGATATGAAGCTGTAAAAAATCAAGCTTCTAAGTCAACGTAATAAAAAAATACGGCCATTTATGCCGCATATTGGCAGCAGGGTTAGGCTTTAAGACGGAAGTCGGAATACTCAGGGCGGGAGTCCTACTCGCAGTTTAAATTTTTAAAACACGTGTGTCAGTTTCTGCGAGAACGCGCCGCTTCTAGGAAGCTGAGATTACCACGCTCTGTGGAGATTACTTGAAACGGCATTTCAGACGTAGGTGTGAAAGCAATAGGGACCTTTGATCACCGTAACTGTGGAACAGTGAAGGTGCTTAGGTTACTGAAGCTAGATAAACTTCGGTTTTTTCATCTTTAACTTTGCTCGATGACTTCGCCGCCCTTTTCAGGCATGCCAAAATGTATGTTCCTTAGTTTTTCTCAAAAGCGATTGTGTAGCTTTAGCATAGCTGTAAAAAGTGACAAACTCAGAACCCAGGCTCTAAAAACAACAAAAAAAAATCTATCATCTTTAAAACAAGATTTCTTTTCCCTATTTTAATAATGTCTTCCTAAAACATATTCATAGCAATTTACCAGCAAACAATAGCTCAACAAATTATAATCTAAATATATAAAACTCTAAGGTGACTGACTGACATAGTGATCTATCAACGCACAGCCCAAACCACTGGAGGGATCGGGCTGAAATTTGGCATGCTGGTAGATGTTATGACGTAGGCATCCGCTAAGAAAGGATTTTGATAAATTCTACCCCCAAATAGGGGATGAAAGTTTTTATGAAACTTTGTCAATTTTAAACCGATCGGGCTGAGACTTCGCATGCATATAGCTACTATGACGTAGGCTTCCCCTAAGAAAGGATTTTGATAAATTCAACCCCCATGGGGATAAAATAAGGGATGATGGAGGATGTAAATTTATTAGTTTTTTTTTAATAATACATAACGCGAGCGAAGCCGCGGGCAAAAGCTAGTGTGTTATAAAACAGTTAGCTGCCTCCACTCTTAGAGAAACCAGTTTCCGTAGTGTATGCCCTTCACGGCTGATACACACGCTTGCTTGTGTGCGCGAGAGTCCTTAGACTGTGCATTGTGTGAATTATGGGCTCATTTAGGACGTAAGTAGTCTACGAAGCGATTTCGCACCCCAAACGAGAGAATACGACGCTACAATAAGATATAATATAATAAAGTGATGGACTCGGCTTCTTATTGCCACAGCTTCATTTTGCCAAAAGACGAATATTTCATAGTACACCACTGCCTTTACGAGGGCAAAAACCGACGCCGTTATGCAATAGTTGGCAGTGGCGGTCGATAGCCAAATCCTTGCCAAAAAACGATCCTGGAAACTGGTGTAACTGACTTCAATTGCATGCCCGTGCCAGAATAACTGAAGCTTCCCGCAGTTATTTGAATTAAAGAGGTCCTGTAACAGTAGGATTTGAATAAATTCTTGATTAATGCGCCTGGGAATTGTATATTGCGAAATATCTTAAGTATTACCTCATTGAATGCTCTGGAGGCCTGTTGTGTAATCTAAAGATACATCCGATATAGTGCAGTGTCATTTTTTAACTAAGTAAGCAAGATTCTATGGATACTAATAAACGCAATCGTATCATATCATGTAAACATTTTTTTTAGCCAATGAATCAGCACTTGCTGACGCATTTTGATATATATTTATAAAAGGACCCTTTTTACGCCTTTCTTGGCTCCTTATCTACGGGAAGAAATAAAGGGGTACTCAATTCCCGTATGGCGCACGTGCACCATAAAACGATGGTGTAAAGATTACACTAAAGTGCGCACTATAACTATAGTTTTATTTTAAGCTATGGAAATAAAGATCTGTGACGTAAGTTCATTGAAGCGAGGTGCACAATTCACATGGGCTGGTGGATCATTCTTACCTAAGCGAACATAATTGTTTTAATTGTCGTTACCTAACTGAATCTCATTAAATTGTTTCGGCATTCCTATCAGAGACCTCTTGTGTGCTTAATTCCGGCCTCAGCAAAGGTCCGTTTTCCGGCTCAATTAAGTCTACTTAACTCTTTTCGACATCCTCAATCAAGAGTTCGTTGACTCTTTTACAGTCAGTCTTTCCTGGGAGATTTTTTGCATTTTTTAAATATCTTCCTTCGATAAACCTTTTAGAAAGACCATGACTAAACACTAGAGCTGTTTAAAATCTGCTCTTAGATACAGTAAAGGCAAATATCTTGTGCATAGTTGACGTCATCAAGTTAATGACTGGTAATTGAGAAGGCGAAGTACAGCGTCTAATATGCAATAACATGAAAACTGAAGGTTTTAGAGACAATGTACGTAAATGTTGATACAGTCACCAATAATGTATTTTATTTATTTATTTATTTATTAAAACTTTATGCACAAGTAAAAACTGTACAAAGGCGGACTTAATGCCATGGGCATTTTCTACCAGTCTACCTTATTTTGAATTTTGAAAGATTTTAACTTAGCAAATTGGCAAAAGGAGAAGTTAGAAGAGTATCGTGGAGATTACTTGACAAAAGCATAGCGTAGAAGAAAGTTCCAAATAAATTGGGATGAGGTAAAGAGGATGAAGTCACGAAAACAGCAACTACTCGAAATAATCTATTAACAAAACAACGAATCGGGATTCGGATCCGGGGATTCTCAAATAATTTTTCTTCCTTTTTCGTTTACCAAAAAGCTTCCTAACACAAGTTTGTGTTAGAATATCATCATCATCACAGACGAGTCTAATATAGTCGTGAAGTACAGCATGCCCACAGCCAGTTAACAAGTTCACAGTCACCCTCGCTTCTATACGTAGCGCGTTCATTGTTGTTTGTTTGTGCCCAAGCGCCGATGAATGAAATCGGACACTCGCGCCGGCGCACGCACTCGGACATAATTGTCGGATTGTGAGGGCTGCCACCGTGGTACGTTTATTGGTGCTTTGTTATCAAGTACTTCGAAAACGGAGTAGAGTCCTCAACACGATTCTATGTAGGTAATTCTCGCGTATAAAAATAAAATTGTCTAACCCTAATGCGTTCCCATTTAACATTTCGTCACGGTTGTCATCAGAACATTTTTTTATGTTTTCAACATTATAATGTAAATGATGTTGGCACCTAAATATGTTTCGAAGGGAAGTCAAAATTCTATGATTTTCAATGAGAAATCATTGAGAATGTTAAGTTAAAAAGGTCAGCGTGACCTCTTTTGAAGTTCGTTACAAAACTACAACATACGTAATTTTGTATCATTGCTAGAGATTTGTGCAAGCGCAAGAATGGAGCGTACATTCGCTAAATAAATTTCCAGTAACCGACGTTATAGCGTTCAATAGACATCAATTCGTCGTTAAATTTGTGTGGCTGGTCTTTGTAGTCGTGCGGTTGTAAAATGTTGCACAAACATATCTACTAATTATCGCTCGAGACCAATCGGGTTTACGGCTTGAGGTAGTCGACGTACCCGAGTTCTGATACCTTGACGAGGTATTGGAAACTGTTTGAGCACGGAATTGTATGATCACTAGTAAGATACGTACACGACACGCTTGAGTTGCCCAAGGGTGTTTTATCTTACGTAGTGCTGTTGACGGTTTCAAATATCAGTACTTGCCACTTGACTTCGAAAGCTAATTATGTCCCATTTACTGGGCATAACTTAATCTGTTCCACACCTAATTATTCGCCATCTGAACTGGCAGTCGAAAGTTGGTTATTATAACGGTAATGGAAGACCAGAGAAATTATGAATAGGTAGTGTAAAAGATGCCTAGAATTTGGGTTTGGAACCGGTATCAAAAGTACAGGTTTTATATCGTTATTTAGCGGTTGTTGGCGTTTTGGTAGCTGAGTACCGGTTGCAGGCGGGTACCGGTACTAAACTCAGGTACCCGGCGCGTACGACAAATCACATGTGTACGAGAAACCTCGTGCTGTTGGCAACCTTGAAGTTATTTTTCTTATGCCTATTAATTATCCTTTTTACTATCTGTTTTCTCACTCTTACTTACGGAAATATTTTTTGGTAGCGGTACAGTACCGATACTGATTAGATATCAATAGTACGGGTACCACGCTTGGTACCGGTACCAATAAACACACACACGGTACATATACTACTCTTGTACCATTATCACACCAAAGCCAATGGTACCGCTTCCTGAAAATACCGATAATATTTCAAGCCCTTCCTATTGGGATTACCTACTACTGAGTTGTCTGACGACTGAGGCTAAGAACTCACGGAGCGATTTTCGCCCGCGTCCGCTGCGGTTGCGGGCCCGCAGCTTCTGTAGAATGCAAATATTTATATAAAAAATTAAACCACATTTCACGACGCGTTTTACGCCCGCGGTGTACGCGGTTGTATGCGGCTCCCGCTGTACCGGCGGGCAACTAGTAGAATCGCGCGGGCCGCGGTTACCCGCAGCCTCGGCGGGTGGCGCCCGCGCGCTTTGCGATCGGTTGGCGGGCGGGATCTCTGTCCTTAATCAGTGGATGCACCCAGAACCTTTTGGGCCTTCTTTTTTTAATTCTTCTGTGAAGTAAGTATAACGCAACGGCTCATTTCTGGTGTGTGTCCATGGCGGTCTGGACCTCAACTGATCGTTAACCGCCCGTCTTGCAATCTTGCGATCATCGCCCGCCACGTTTGCGGGCGATGATCGCAACCGCGGCGGCCGCGTAACCGCGCGAATAACCGGTCTCGTGAGTTTTGAAATAAAACCGCAGATCCACGACCGCGGCGGTTGCGGGCGAAAATCGCTCCGTGAGTTCTTAGCCTAATATAGATGTGTATGAAAGAAGAAGACATGCTGTTCCGATCCCGAATAATTTGGGACAAGGAGAGGAGGACGATGAACTCAATCAACTCAGCCTATCGCAGGCCACTGCTGGACATAGGCCTCTCCCAGGCCGCGCCACAACACCCTGTCCTCCGCCTTCCGCATCCTGTCTGTCCCAGCCACTTTCTTAACGTCCGTCCGTCCGTCGAACTTACTATCACAAAACAATTGGATATGTCACCCATTCTTGATCTGCCGGGCCAGCGGGATTGTCCGAAAGGGTTACCGCTGGCCCGGAACATAAAGGGCTAAGGAAGGAACACGGGTGGGTTTTAGTCAGTAAGAGTCTGACACTCCCTTCCGCTCCACCCAGAGCGGGAGGAGTCATTTGATGATTTCCAATCCGCAAAAAAAAAAAGCCACCTTTTGGGTTGTCGTTCCATCTAGCTGGGGGGGTCCCGCACCACACACGAACTCGATCACCACGATGTATTCAATCAGATCTATCCACCTGGAACCGGTCTTCCGCCTATCAGAAATTTGGACATAAGTATTTTGATTAAAGAATTCGTATCAGAGGACCATCAGAAAGGGCTCAATGATGTCGCGAAGTCGTTAACCTTTTTATATAGCACGGCTGACGTAATTTTTGTCGCCCATCCAGGTCGTTAGCCTCACTGAATTATTGCAAAAAATACAAGGTGTATACATAACTTATTTTAAATCACGAAGTTCCGTTATAGAGAGTTCTGGATCGACATCCAGCTCAACGGCTTCCGCGGAATCCATAGTTTTGAATTAAAAACAGATTTTTCAAAGAAATTCTCCGAGACAGCTGTAATTCCGCTTTGCAATATTTCTGAATACTTTGTTAGGTTTACATCCATCAAATGATTTGTAAACATTTTGATTTTAGAAATGCAATGCAAGTTATCATTTTAAAGTTGTAAGTTTTTTCTGTGTAGGCTGTTGGGCAAAAAATACCTGGCTTACGTCATAGTGCTTGGCCAGACTGGAAGCGCGGGCGCGGCGCGGCGAACTCTAACATATAAACTTCCTTTGAATGTAACTCGGCGCAGGGAGCGCGCGGGCAACTCACGCCATAGCTCGTTCATACAAGTGGCCGCAGTGGGTGCACGGCGCAGGCGGGGGCGGCCAGCGCGCGGACCGGGGTTCTCAAACTAGTTCGAGCTTTTTTCTAGTAAAAATAAGTCTTCTTCATCCATATTATATTATGAAAAACAATGGACACGACAACACGCAGAACGCAGTCGCGCTTCAGTGCAGACAGGCAGCTCGCGCTCGCGCCCGCACCCCAGTCTGGCCAAACATAGGGTCGACTAACTGAAAATTCCTTCACACAAGACACTGTCTCAGTGGCCTAGTGGTCGCAAGCGTTACTCTAGTGTTTTAATTTTTTTGTCCAAACAATAGATTTTTTGTAATTGAATAATTGCTTCATATTTTGCAATAAATTACCAGCGTGTTACATCGCGCTTCTCTTTCTTTTCTATGCAGTCCGACAGTGACCGCGCTTTGGGTCATGTAAGCCCCTTAAGTACAGATTGGCAGTCCTAGAACTCCTAAGTGTAACAGAAAACGCTGACGGGTTTATGAGATGATGAATAATCAGAATATAAGTTGATTAATTACTGTTCCATAGATTTCGCAAAACTAATTAACGAATGCCAATTACATGATAGATTATGATCGTGTTATTTGTAAATATAGCCTTATTTCTGCCTATTAAAGTTCGGCTATACAAAAATTACTATTGTGGAATACCTATTTAACCTAAATGCTCTCTGTTTTCCCAAACTTCATTGCTGTAACATTTATTATAGTTCTGTTTAATTACAGTATTTTGTTTCGGGTGTTTGTTATTGTTACATCATGAAAACAAGCTCTAAAAACTCGACTGTTGACTCTGAACACGAAACAAATTGTAAACATTTGTCGCGTGTTCAAAATAGTTTTTGTTTCGAAACATGAACGGAAAGAAATGGTCCGTTTAACCATAGACGTGGTTATCACACCAATATTATAAAGGCGAAAGTTTGTGTGTGTGTGTCTGTTTTTATATGTTTGTTTTGTTACTTCATCACGTTCAAACGGTTGGACCAATTTTGATAAAATTTTCTATGGAGGTAGCCGACACCCTGGATTGACGTATAGGCTACTTTTTATCCCGATATTTCTACGGGATCGGCACTTATGCGGGTTAAACCGCGGGGCGCAGCTAGTATTCTGATAAATGGTCCAAATAAAGTCGACGAAATGTCTGTATGCGACTACGTGCATAACTTCCGAATGACTGAATTAAATTGGATAATTCTTTTTTTTTTGTTGTGTTCAGTATTGCCAGGACAAAAATAGAATAGAATACTCTTTATTATATTACAGCATATAAATTACAGACATATAAATCTAGAAACTGTACAAAGGGTGACACAATGGGCGGTCTTATCGCTAAAAGCGATCTTTGGAGCGATCTTTTGATTTTTGGATCTTTTCTTTTTGGACAAGGTTTGCATTTGAAAGAAAATGTCGAAAATTCCAGAAAAAAATGGCACCCGTCCGAAGCTGGGGCGGGCCGCTAGTTCATACTAATATTACACAGGTCTGCAAATATTAACTTTTTTTTTTTGCCTCTTTTGGATTTGAATGCTGATCTTGGGGTATTTTGGTGCGTAGATTACGAATATGCACTCGGAATTTTCCTATCACCCAAAGTTTTTTTGAAAAATCCCTTTGATTCAATTCGAAACAAAAGGTAACTTTACTTAAGTTTTTTTTTTATTACAATTAAGACAATAACATGACTTTAAAACATTAAAAATACATTTAAGGGATAGTAATAAACAAATTAAAAATACTTTTGTGGTATCTTGCTTTTTTGTCACCGAAGCTCCGATTGTGAGATTTTCTCTTGAAATTCCGACTTGGATCATCTCGCTTTAACAGCCAACAATAGTCTGCCATCATTCTTTTATTCCACTTTCCCTGATAGCGACGTTCCATCTCTTTCAGATCCTAGTGAAATCTTTCGTTTTGTTCTTCACTTACAGCTCCCAAGTTACCAGGAAAGTAGTCCAAATGGGAATTAAGGAAATGAAGTTTAGTGCTCATCGAACATCCCATTTTTCCGAAATTTTCAATCATTTTCTCCACAATTTCCTCATAATTTGGACTTTTGTGGTTTCCTAGAAAATGTCTCACTACTTCCTTAAAAGATTTCCAGGCTTCTAAATCAATTTCATTCAATTTTTCATCGAAAACTGTATCTTTCATCAATTTTTTTATGTCCGGATCAACGAAAATACCTTCTTTCAGTTTAGCTTCAGGCAGAGGTGGATAAATTTGGTGTAGATATTTAAAACCTTCTCCGTGCCTCGGAAAGCACGTTAAGCCGTTGGTCCCGGCTGTCATTCGTGGATCTTTGACAGTCATTACGGGTAGTCAGAAGCCCGAAAGTCTGACAACCAGTCATACCAAGGGGTATCATATTACCCAGTAGCTGGGTTGTGGAGGTCAGATAGGCAGTCGCTCCATGTAAAATACTGGTATTCAGCTGCATCCGGTTAGACTGGAAGCCGACCCCAACATAGTTGGGGAAAGGCTAGGCAGATGATGATTTAAAACCTTCTCCTTCTTTGTTCAGCGCCTTCACAAATTGTTTCATCACCACACGAAATGCACGGAAGTACTGATTTTATAAAAACAATGATGATGCTATTTATTAAAAAAAAAACTTCTACCTTCATTAACACTGATTCTAACGGTTTAAGTTCTAAAAAAAGTAAGTCTACTAGAAATGTGGTCTTTAGCAAATGACTTAAAAATACATTTTTTTTTTATAATAAGTATTATAAATGTCACTTAGATAATTAAGTTATATTTAACTAATTAAATTATGAGAACTTATTCATTAGTGTCTAATAAAACCATTCAGTGCGTTGTTGTTTAATAAGAAACGATTTAATTAAGAACCTAAGTAATTTTGGCAAAAAAAGACGATGCATCAAATAAATCTTTTTCCCGTAATCAGCGTTCCAAAATCTATCCAAATCAATCATCAAAACTGAAAGCGGAAAACCATTGTTGCAGATTTGTGTTATAAAAGCGAAAGTGTGTATGTCTGTCTGTTACCTCTTCACGCTTAAACCACTGAACCGATTTAGGTATAGAGATAGTTTGAGCCCGGGAAAGGACAAAGGATGGTTTTTATCCCGATATTCCCGCGAGATCGCTACTTATGCGGGTGAAACGGCGGGGCGCTGCTAGTTAATTAATTAATTAATCTAAATATATAAATATCAAAGGTGACTGACTGACTGACATAGTGATCTATCAACGCACAGCCCAAACCACTGGAGAGATCGGGCTGAAATTTGGCATGCAGGTAGATGTTATGACGTAGGCATCCGCTAAGAAAAGATTTTGATAAATTCTACCCCCAAGGGGATAAAATAGGGGATGAAAGTTTGTATGAATCTTTGTCAATTTTAAACCGATCGGGCTGAGACTTCGCATGCATATAGCTACTATGACGTAGGCATCCCCTAAGAAAGGATTTTCATAAATTCAACCCCCATGGGGATAAAATAAGAGATGATGGAGGATGTAAATGTATTAGTTTTTTTTAAATAATACTTAACGCGAGCGAAGCCGCGGGCAAAAGCTAGTTAATAATAAAGCTAAAGAGTTTGTTTGTTTGAAAGCGCTAATCTCTGGAACTACCAGTCGGATTTGAAAAATTCTTATAGTATTTGATAGCCCCATTCTTGAGGAAGGTTATAGACTAATTTAACATCACCCTGCAACCCTTAGGAGCGGAGCAAAAAGAATAAAAAAGATCGCTAAGCGAAAACGAAGTATTAGCGCGGGCGAGGGATAATTTTCACGTGGACGAAGTCGCGGGCAGAAGCTAGCTAGTCGTCGTTCAGCCGATAGACGTCCACTGCTGGACATAAGCCTCCCCCCAATTTTGGGAGGGTTTGCCATAATCGCCACGCTTGGCAGGCGGGTTGGCGATCGCAGTATGGTATGATGGTGGAATACATAGAGAACGCTGCTGCCCATTCTCCGGTATGATCCTTAGTCGCCTTTTACGACACCCACGGGAAGTAAGGGGTGGTGGTATTCTTTAAGTCCGGCACCACACAGAGTCTAATAATAATTTGCTAGCTAGTAATAATAGTAAATGACTTGGCTGAAGAACTGCTTGCTCCTAACGATAACAGACATGATCTCACTCTTAATAAGAATCTGAAAGTCAGTAGAAATGAATACACGGGAGTTACTAGGACGCCAAGAGCGTAGTATGTACATCTATACAAATAAATATAATTGAAGTGTCTGGTAATCTGGTTGTAATGCCTAAATAATATAGATTTTTACTAAATGCATAATTATGAAACATTCGGTACTTATAAAAAAACCGGCCAAGTGCGAGTCGAACTCGCACACGAAGAGTTCCGTACCACAAGGCATAAAACATAAACGTCATAATGGCGGGACCAACTCTTGTAATTAAAGATTCTACCAGTTTATTTAGTACCCATTTAGTACTATTTTGTACCTGGCCTGAAATTTTTTTCGCCGAACAAAACGTTTCTTTTATACCCCTTTAAATTTTAGCTTTATTTTAATTATTTGTTGTTATAGCGGGAACAGAAATACTTACATCATCTGTGAAAATTTCAACTGTCTAGCTATCACGAGTCATGAGATTCAGGCTGGTGACAGACAGACAGACGGACAGTGGAGTCTTAGTAATAGGGTCCCGTTTTTACCCTTTGGGTACGGAACCCTAAAATCAATGTTTGTCTGTCTGTTCCGGCCAATCTCCAAAACGGCTGGACCGATTTTGACGGGACTTTCGATAGCTTATGTTACAAGGTGTAACGTAGGCTTCTTTTATTTTATAATAATAATTAGTGTCCCGTGCGAAAACATCAAAACCCATGAAATCCGATTTGTTTTCCGACACGCGAACGAAGTCGCCGGGCACAGTCAGCTAGTTATACAATAATGATATTTAGCCAGCAGGTAGAAGTTGTAACGAATCGTAAACAAAATGTCGTGATGCACAAACCGGTCCCGATGAGCTAAGCACCAAGATTCAATTCTGACGCAAGGAGGCGTATGATACTCTGCTGATGTATTGCCAAAGCCGACCTTCGGCTGTGTTGTCGCATCTATCATGTTTTTTATGAGCTTATTCAGAAAATATAAAAATAATAATTTAAAGAGACAAAAAAAAAGAATATTATTTAATTTTTTTCATATTTCGTTTTTGTTTATATTTTGTACTAGCTGCGCCCCGCGATTTCACCCGCATAAGTATCGATCCCACGGGAATATCAGGATAAAAAGTGTCCTATGTGTTATTCTGATGTATTAGCTATATTACTGTAAAGTTTCATCCAAATCCGTTCAGTAGTTTTTGCGTGAAAGAGTAACAAACATCCATCCATCCATCCTCAAAAACTTTCGCATCACACTAATATTATAGTTTATGAGTGTGTTTGTATGTTTGTTACTTCTTCATGCACAAACGGCTGGACCAATTTTGATAAAATTTGGTACCTATGGAGGTAGCTGACACCTTGGATTAACCGCTTGTGTGCCGTAATTACACAATCAAAAAGCCATTGTGTCTCGCGTAGATCTACGTTCCGGCAGACTAAGGGTTAATACATTTATCCCGATATTCCCACGGGATCGAAACTTATGCGGGTGAAAGCACGGGGCGCTGCTAGTTCATACTATTACTAGCTGCGCCCCGCGGTTTCACCCGCATAAGACATGTGTTAATCCAGGGCGTCAGCTACCTCCATACCAAATTTTATCAAAATAGGTCCAGCCGTTTGTGCGTGAAGAAGTAACAAACATACAAACACACTTTCGACACACAAACTTTCGCCTTTATAATATTAGTGTAGGATTTAATTAATAAAGAAATGGTCTTGAATTGCTGTTTTCGGCTAGTGGAGATCTTGAATTGGCAATGACGCTGCCGTTTTGGGATTAGTGTAGTTTTTGTTGTTCAATGGCAGGCATGTGAAATCTGGTCCGTTTTAATTGATGGAGATTGTTTCCCCTTTCAGTTTCGATTTAAGTTTATGCCTTTTTGTAGACTGCTGGTTGTCACAGCAGACATCTGCCGGTATCCCTTCTGCGTAACATCACGCCTGTAGATCCCAAACGGTTGGGCAGAGGTCTACCTAAAAGTACATCCGTATTTCGCCAGATATGTTTAAGTACCATGTCGTAGGGGGCGAGTCTATTGCCATCAACCGGCCACAAATCCAGGTCTGTGTGGTGCCGGACTTAAAGAATAGCACCATCCCTTACTTCCCGTGGGTATCGTAAAAGGCGACTAAGGGTCTTACCGGAGAATGGGCAGCCGCGTTCTCTATGCATTCCACCATCATACCATACTGCGATCGCCAACCCGCCTGCCAAGCGTGGCGATTATGGCAAACCCCCCCCCCAAAATTGGGGGAGGCCTATGTCCAGCAGTGGACGTCTATCGGCTGAAATGGTGATGGTGGGCACAAATTCAGACTTCGGGCTGCTACTGAGAAATTGCAGATGGAAAAACCCAATGACACTATGGAGGTATGAGGAAAGTTCACTCATACTCTACAGAAAAGGGAGGATCCTCCGACGAGACCGGTGTTGTGTCTGGCGGGCAACTGCCCGATGATTCATGTCGGGCCGTTGTATCTATGCTAGTTGCGCGGTAAACTCTGCTTGCGAGATGCAGGATTTTGCGTGACGTCAGAAAGAATGACGCGTTATTCTCATGTGGCGTTGTAGATACCGCTACAACACTTAGCCCGACTGGGGAATCGAACCCAGAACTTTATTATCGCTAGTGTTATTATTATCGTTAGTAGTTGTTATTATCGCTAGTGAAGATCGAGAATCAACGCTGTGATGTTTAAAACTGGTTTACTGTTGCTACTCAAACTTCTGACACTGCTATACGCAGCTGTCGCAAAAATCCGAAAATGATGAGGAAACAGCTGCTCATTGCTCTCGTCCGGGACTTTAACCACATACGTCCGAAATCATTAGAACCATCACGCCATCCATCGAGCGTGCTGCAGTTTCCATGAAAAACACACAGTTAATTAGCACTCTCGCCTCGGCCAATTAGGTTAGTTGAAACCTGCAGAGGCAGCTCGCTTGCAAATTTTAATAATGTATCTGTTAAGGTCAACTTAATTGACACACATACCGAGAATCGTCCGAAAGCGATGCGTTTGTCTTTTAACATGTTTTTTTGTCGATTCGGGTCGATGCTTTCCGAAATTATAGGGGTACGAGCTGGTTGCGTATTATTAATGGGCTTCTCTACCTGCCAATTTGCGTACGGGTTTTTGGAAACGGGCCTTGTGCTTGTCTGCTATGTTGTGGTCTCTGGATAGTTCTTTTGGGCTTTGAACCTTTGTTCCACGTGTTCTATTTTTTACCATCATCATAATTCTCTTGCCCTTATCCCAATGTCTTTGGGGGTCGGCGCAACATGTTTTTTTCTTCTATATCGGGTTAAGCTACGGTTGCCGCGGTTGCTCCGTGGATATGTGACCATCTTTACATACCAAGACCTCTCCGTGCCTCGGAAAGCACGTTAAGCCGTTGGTCCCGGCTGTCATTCGTGGATTTTTGACTGTCGTTACAGGTCGTCAGAAGCCCGAAAATCTGACAGCCAGTCTTACTAAGGGGTATCGTATTACCCAGTACCTGGGTTGTGAGATCATATACACAGTCGCTCCATGAAAAATACTGGTATGCAGCTGCATCCGGTGAGATTTTAAGACGACCCCAACATAGTTATAGTATTCTTTACTTCATTTATAAACTGCCTGCTCTCCACAATATCTTACGTTCAAAATAATAATCTTAGAGGATAAATAAATAGCGAAAACAAATAGCTACTGCAGCTGTGTAGTAATAGACTTGAGGATAATCTTTGATTACGAGAAAAATGTTATAAAAACAAAGACGATGATATGTGTGTTGATACAATACGCGATTATTACTTCTTATAGTCTAATCAGATGCTTTTGTGTTAAGTTGTGTAATGTTTAGTGCTGTTACTAGAGATGCTCTATGCTTTTGAGCAGAACAGCACTTTTGCTCAAAATCATAGAGCATCTCTTCATCACATTGCCGTCATTTAGCGATTTACTTTTGAATTTTTCTGAGGAGACTACTAATATTTTTCTCCTTGTAACCTTCTATAAGACTAGTTCTGTAGAAGGTTACAAGGAGAAAAATATTAGTAGTCTCCTCAGAAAAATTCAAAATCTATCAAATCTATAAGACTAGTTCTGTTGCCGGGTCAGCGGGATTGTCCGAAAGGGTTACCGCTGGCCCGGAACATAAAGGGCTAAGGAAGGAACACGGGTGGGTTTTAGTCAGTAAGATTCTGACACTCCCTTCCGCTCCACCCAGAGCGGGAGGAGTCATTTGATGATTTCCCACCCGAAAAAAAAAAATAGACTAGTTCTGTCCGCGACTTTGCCCGCGTTAAGAGAAACTGCGGGTGGTCTTTTCTCCATAGAAACACTCTCGCCTGTTTTCTTTCTGGTTAATGACCATATATAGCAATGATTTTTTACAGAATAATAAATGCTAACTACTTGTGTGTCCCTATGTTTTTTTTGATGATACATTATTTTTATAAGCACTAGAACCCTCAAAAAATGATCTTGCCGTTTTAAACCGCTGTCGAACAGAGGCCTAGTGTACAAATTTGACAACTATAAAACAGAAAAACATAGGGACACAGTATATTTCATCATCATCATCATCATTTCAGCCACGCTTGGCAGGCGGGTTGGCGATCGCAGTATGGCATGGTGGTGGAATGCATAGAGAACGCTGCTGCCCATTCTCCGGTACGCCCCTTAGTCGCCTTTTACGACACCCACGGGAAGTATGGGGTGGTGCTATTATTTAAGTCCGGCACCACACAGACAAATACATAATTTGTGAAAATCTTAACTGTCTAGCTATCGCGGTTCTTGAGATACAGCCTGGTGACAGACAGACGGACAGACAGCGAAGTCTTAGTATTAGGGTTCCGTTTTTACCCTTTGGGTACGGAACCCTAAAAAAGAAAAACATAGGGACACTGTATATTTATATCCTTCTTATTCAGTTTATGAAATATCTTTTAAATTGGTCCAATATTGGAGGAGGAAGTAGGCGAGAACCAAACCTCAAAGTTTGACTTTTTACTTCGGCTTTTTCATCACGTCGCGTCCTATCGCTCGCCCGTGCTACTACTCCGTTTTTCCTTAGCGTTTTTTTTTTACTTCTTTTCCTTTTGCTTGACTCTTAAGGGTCCTAGCGTGATATTAAATAGCCTATAACCTACCTCAAGAATTGGGCACTCAAACGCAAAAAGAATTTTTGATATCCGACTGGTAGTTCCGGAGATTACTCCCTACATACAACAGAAAAAAAAATTACCTCTGTATAAAAGAAAGAAAATACCTTTATAATATTAGTATATATAAAGAGAAAGATTGAAATATAATAATAATAATCTTTAGAAATGCAAGATTAAGAGCGGAGGAAGAACGCAAGCAAGAGAAGACACAATTTCATCAGACAGTATTATAGAAATGTCCAAAGAGCTCGATCATGCAACACGCTAAAGTGTAATAAAATTAGAATATTTGCTCGAAAATACCTTAGCTAACATCTAACAACAATAAAAGCGCACTCAAGAAATCAACTTCATGTTTGATACTGTAATTCGCTAAGCAGATACGACCAATATTTGGCGTGTCGGCATCTAGGAGTCATGTTTATTTATACCGTATTTGGCACAAAGATTGCAATACCTGGTACTGACAGGTTGATATGCCGCCTACGTGCACTATTAATTAACCAGTTCCCTTCAGCTGGCTCCGACAATTTGCACGGAACGATAACTATGATATCCTCCATGTTTTCCTTCGTTATTGGAGAGATATGGTCAGTGATATCCTAGAAACCTAGAATAGAATATGAATGTTACTAGACTGAATCAAATTCGAGTTGTTTCATTTCTTTTAAGACGCATGTGGATAACCAGGGGCCCTAGTCTGCTATTTTTATAAATTCGTCATTCCAACACGATCCCCACCACCATCCCATTGTCATTTTGCTAAAAGTTCGTAATCTGCTAAATTCATAATGGTTGATCATTGGTCGGTCAATGGTACAGAAATTGTACGATACTCGTAACGAATTAAAAGCAATGACTGCACAATAACGTTCTAATGGTAGGTAACTGATCAAAGAAGCTGTAAAAATTTTAGCAGATTACCGCGTAAGTCAGTAATTCATTTTTCATTATGTACGAGATTACCATTCTATGCCATTTCTTTCAATGGAGTGTCAGTGGTTGACCATTGGAAAGTCATAATGACGCCATTAGATTAGTAGATTACCAAACTTGTCAAAATCAACAATTATGAAATCAATGATAGACCTTTTTGACACTATTGTAATGGCAGACTTGAGGCCCTGGTCGTAGCCAGTACTTGGTACATTTGTTTATTTTATTTTTAGCTTTTGTTGTCCCACTGGAGACCAAAGGTCTCCCTTTCTCCTTTCCACTCCCCTCTGTCTTGAGCTAGTGTGGTCTCTCAATCCTGTCTGTAGGCGCCAAGCTCGTCCCACCATCTTCTGGATCTGCCTCGATGTCGCCAGACGTTTTCTGGTACATTTAAATTTGGTGCATTTGAAATAAATTATAATCATTTAAAATGCACTAAGTACTAGCTACGATAGGTAAACCACCTAATGTGTGTTTTTGTCTCAAAACGCTCATAAAAGTACCTAAGGTCTCTTGCTTAAATAATAAACCTTAACGACAGTGATTTATTATCCATAACTCTTTGAAAACTAATCGAGATCAGTGTCGTCCGTTCAAATATCTAGGTCCAAGGTCTTTCGGCAGACGTAAGTTATTTATCAAGACCGTTCTCGATAGTTACCAGACTAACTTAAATCATTTTGTGCATTCATTGCGGTGTTAATGACTGAAAGGTTAGTTGTTGAAGGTTGACCGTAGGCTTTGAGTTTGCTCCAATTGTATTATGTTATCAACTCAGCCTATGGCAGTCCACCGCTGGACATAAGGCTTCTCCCAAGCTGCGCCGCTACACCCTTCTTCACCCTCCGCTTCCAGTCTGTTCTAGCCACCTTCTTAAGGTTGTTGGTCCATATAGGATACGCGGTCCTGTTGTATGGGAGCCCCCTTAAATATTTATTTTGTTCTGTTTTTAGTATTTGTTGTTATAGCGGCAACAAAAATACATCATCTGTGAAAATTTCAAATGTCTAGCTATCACGGTTCATGAGATACAGTCTGGTGACGAACGGAAAGACGGACAGTGGAGTCTTAGTAATACGGTCCCGTTTTTACCCTTTGGGTACGGAACCCTAAAACTGTTGCCAAAAGTAAAATTCTCAAAGCGACCAGTGCACAATCTATTTAGCATCAGCCTAAATCTCAGTTCCTAAATAAATTCTCAGCTTTGCCCTAAATATTTTTTTTCGCTCTAATGTTATTTTGGTTTAAAAATGCGACTTCAAACACGTCTACCCATGTTATTATAATTATTGGGTTCTAAATTCGCGAACACATTTAATTCGTGAGGCTTGGACGTGGCGTTTGAAATGATATATTAAAAGACAAATGTCTCGATTTGTCACATTCCGTAGTGAAATTCTGCTTTTAGAAAAGTCTCAACTACAAATCTATTTGTTGTTTCTTCTCCTCGGGAATTTCCCGTAGGTGTAGAATGAAGTGAAACGATTTCGGGATTGTATCGGGTCAACATTTTTCGTTTTTTAGAATGATTACTTACTGGTAATATGCAGACTGGCAGGTAATAGTAACTAGATATTCGATGACCAATGATAGTAACTTACTATAAAGCGCGGACGCGGAGTATCGATCGAGACGCGACGATCATTTGGGCCCGTAAACGGAGCGGGCGGCGCGGAAAGGTCCATATTATTGGAAAAAGCTTGTGCTGATTTGCAAATCAGTTTGACAGGTGCGCCACATTAAGATTTAGCACCACATAAAAAAAATTTAGGGCCGCTGCTGCAGACAGGCTACAGACTGTTTGGTAGAAGGACCGAAACAAGTTCTTGACGGATTCAGGATGTCATTGGCTAGCACAAAATTGTTTTATTTCTTATTTTAATTTGAAATTTTTTGTTCCTTAACTTAATTTTACGACTTTGGAAGCACCTAGTAATTTTCTAGAACCAATTGTACAGACGCCAGCACACCAAGCTACTACAATCTGTCAAATTTCTTTAATAGATTTTCAACTTTATCGCTTAAGCATAAGGTTCAAAGTTGATTGGGAAAATTTGACAGTTTCGGGTAGCTTGATGTGCTGGCGTCTGTACATAAATATACATGAAATGTAAATGTTGCAAATAACACCAAAAAATATTGCGCTCTATTACAACCACAAACAAAAAAGTTGTGATGATATTTCGAGTGATTAAAACGAACCTAATTATATTATCTCAATTACTTATCGCGACACTAAGACTTGTGTTATGGGTGAAAACTAGGATAATATGACACTTCCTCTCCCTGAGAAAAATGTTTCGATCCTTCTACCAAATACCCTGTTCATAGTGATAGATCAAAAATCTAGATCAATCAATCAACTCAGCCTATCGCAGTCCACTGCTGGACATAGGCCTCTCCCAGACTGCGCCACAGCACCCTGTCCTCCGCCTTCCGCATCCAGTCTACCCCAGCCACCTTCTTTAGGTCGTCCGTCCATCTAGCTGGGGGGCGTCCCACACTACGCTTGCCGATACGCGGTCTCCACTCCAGGACTCGTCTGCTCCACCGGCCATCGGAATAAAAATCTAGATAATTTGAGCTAAAGGAAGTATAATCTGTAAATACATTAAGTTTTGTAAAGCAAGCAAACTCTCATCAACAATTTTGATAACCCAGCTTTGAAGAACATCAGTCAGGCTCAGAAGCCTGTGGTTGTAATAAAATCATCGATATAATACATCATCGAGATACAATCCTAAATCACGATCAATCAGAAGTCAAAGCTCTGCGGCTCTGTAGTGGAAGCATAACGTCTGTTAATGATGATAAAGTGATCGCTGAATTCCTTACGATGCGCTCTAAAACCATAAATTAGTCGGCGCCGAAATGCTATCTCCGGGTAATTTATTTGAGAAAAATTCTACTTTTTGTGTTGCATTCGAAAATAACTCTTGACGGCATCCGTACTTTGAATCTTTGATGTTATATTTGAACGCGAAAATTTGGGTATTGTTACGAAAAAATAGAATTTAAATATAGCTAGGTGTATTAAAATAAACTTAATACTCAAATTGTAAACCTCAAGAATGTCATAAAAAGTATTTTATATCTATACTTTGTTCGTTTGTTTGTTTGTAAGTTTGTGTGTATGTATGTGGTAATCTCTGGAACTACCAGTCGGATTTGAAAACTTCTTTTAGTCTTTATAATCCCGCTTCCCTGTACTTATTTTTGTTGCTGACGATCCTTCAGGATCAAAAACAAATGAAAAAGCGGATCAAACCGGTATGAGAAAGTTTATAGTGGATAAGACAACGATTAAAACAGAAGACAAACAAGCAGGGGATCGAGGTGGTTGGGGGGGAGGGGTTCAGGGGATCAGTAGTAGTAGTCGGTTTTCATTATTTCAGGAAAATGTCTTGACATTTTGATAGAATTGTTGACTGAATAACTTAGTCTTTTTCAAATATCATCTGCCTAGCCGAATGACAGCCGGGACCAACGGCTTTCCGAGGCAAGGAGGGGAATGAAAAAAAAATGTAAAGATGGTCACCCATCCATGGACCAACCGCGGCAAGCGTAGCTTAACCTTTGATCGACCCGTGCGGCTGTTATTACTTAGCCACGAGCCCGTTCTTAGTCTTTTCCATTCAAATTATGGCCAAATAATAAATGTGGCGGTTTATTTTATTTCCATTACCAAAACAAACAAATACATAAAAAAAACCGGCCAAGTGCGTGTCCGACTCGCACACGAAGGGTTCCGTACCATAAGGCATAAAACGTCGAAAAAAAAAACCTTTCTTTATACCCCTTTAAATTTTAACTTTATTTTATTTTTATTATTTGGTGTTATAGCGGCAACAAATACAGTCATCATCTGTGAAAATTTCAACTGTCTAGCTATCACGGTTCATGAGATACAGCCTGGTGACAGACGGACAGTGGAGTCTTAGTAATAGGGTCCCGTTTTTACCCTTTGGGTACGGAACCCTAAAAACTGATGTTATTCTTATAATGTGCCCACGCCCAACCTAAATGGCAATATTAGGTCAGAAAGCAGACAGGTGGGTCGTCGACATCTAAAGGATTGCAGCTGGCAATTACACTAAGTGGCATACCACTAAGTGACATACATGGAGGGCATACCATGGCTCCCAAGAACTTACCATTGGATAAATTAAAGGATGGGTTTCGACGAGAACTTGGCTACAAAGTTTCTTGCGCATATGCATTATAATAACTTCGGTTCACTCAGTATCCACACTATTCTGGGAACGAACATCAATGTATCATGAAGTGCAAGGTTCCCAGAAAATGCACGTTGACTATTTTAGACAGATATGGCGCCATAAATTGAAGGACAACAATCAGTTTAGCGTTACGATTATTTGAAGATGTTACGACTTCTCCTAATCTCAAATCTGTCTTGGTTGTCTTCCAATTTCGTGATTTTACGACTACTGTGTCTTTGTAGAGTTTCCTGGTAAATGCAGTTCGGAAACAGCTATTTTTTTAACTGCTCTTGAACTTTTCACTTTGTAGCGGAGTTAGCACCTGTCACGTTTTCAAACGGCACATAATTCCGACCACCAGTGCCTAGTTTCGAAACATGCAATAATAATAGCGTTGGTTCTCCAAGTATCTCTGTATATGATCTCAATTGCAGGTGCAAAATCAATCATTACGTGGGCCATGGTCTAGTTCCATACTTTTATGAACGTTTTTACGAGTTTCTTAGTAGACAAAACAATAATTTGATCAATTAATCGTTCTATTTTAGCTGTTGATTAATTCAACGAGTCTCAGTATTCCGATCTCGAGTTATTGAAACACTATCGTAAGTAACCCAGTTTCGTAGTAACTTGCACTAAGTAATATACGTCACTCGGTTTAGGAGTGTCCGGCTAGATAAGAAGTATAAATGTATAAGTTAATAATCATAGTGCTCATAAATTATAAAAATCGCGCTCCGATGAAATAGAAGATTGTACAACTAGTGCATAAATGAAGCTATTTTACTACAAGAAGTTTATATCCACCCGAGCCGCAAGCGAAAGTGGATAGTTAAGTCGAGGGGTAAAATGGCTCGTTTATGCCCGAGTTATACACTGCTTTTAAACAGGCATAAAGTATCATCATCATCATCATTTCAGCCGAAAGACGTCCACTGCTAGACATAGGCCTCCCCCAAAGAGGGGGGCTTGCCATAATCACGCTTGGCAGGCGGGTTGGCGATCGCAGTATAGTATGGTGGTGGAATGCATAGAGAACGCTGCGGCCCATTCTCCGGTACGATCCCTAGTCGCCTTTTACGACACCCACGGGAATTATGGGGTGGTGCTATTCTTTAAGTCCGGCACCACACAGACACAGCGGCATAAAGTATAATAACAGTATTTTCACTGTTCAAAAATGTTGAAATTGATGAAGAGAATAGCTAATTCTTGCCACGAAACTTTTAAGTTTTTTTTTTTAAATTTTCAATATGTGGCATTCGACTTGAGTAGACTTACTGCCAAGTCATAAAAACGTTTCTTTGCATTTTTAAATAATGAATGACAACTATTTTATCTGGTTTTATTAAATTAACGATAGAAAACACGGAAGTGATATAAATTAAAGCAAATGAAATAAAACAACAACTTTAATCTGCGACGTTTTATTCTGCGTCTGGCTGTTGGACCTAATCTTAGTCTTAGAAAGAAAAATACTTTATGCACTAGAACATAAAAAGTGATTTTATGTCGCCTACGCACAACAACATAAAGACGCACTTTCAGAGCATGAGAAGTGAAAAAATTCTTTCATTGGATGCCGATCACCGGTTGCTTCGTTTATTTACTACTCTGTGATAAGAAGTAGCGTTTTGCAACTTTTATGCCCGTTATCTATAGATAGTCGCAATGCCTATTACCACGAATTATATTATCGTATTTGCCTACGTTGATGACATAATACTGTCACGAATTTGGTATTGTTTGTCTGACTTAGCGTCTGTGATATGCATAAGTTAATGGCTAAAACCTCGACGAAAACAAAATAGAGAAACATACCGTTTTAATGTCGGCTCATTAGTATTCGCAAAGCTTATAATTTGTTTGACCTATTTCGTATTGTAGACCTTTTGCAACTATGCGAGTAGTTATCGCATACCGACTTGTTATTTAAGAGTAACATTATATTTTACTGACTTGTTGTAGTAAATAAACAAACTGGTTATTGGTTAGCGGATTGGATATACCGTTTAGCTGTGATGATGAAACATTTTTTCGGCGTTGGAGAACTGGTTTTCGAAATTTTTGCGGTACTATTTTATGATGTAGCTGTTCTTCACTTCTCGCAAAAGCAGCTAGCGACTTGGGTTCAGACCAGGATCGCTTAGATCATTTTGCTAGATGGAATTAACTGCATCAAAATGGACATCATTTTGATAAAGGCTTCCTCCCAAAGCCTACGGTTTAACCCTACGAGAATCTACATTCTACCCGCATCCAGGTTAACTTGCCAAATCGTGAACTAAGAAGCAGATTTTGTTCGTGCTAAATAGGACACGTCCAGGACCATTAAGTGCAGAAGACCTTGGCAAATGACGGTCGCACGCGACAATGAAGGAGAAAAGTGGCGGCACTGTGAGTATGACGATTGCGACGTGTTATATTGCAAGCACGTGTCCAGTAGGGCATGCTGCTCATAGCCAACGTCGCCCGAGACGTAATGCCCCTCCGACCCCTACCTACGATCATTACAACAATAATTATCCGACAAACTAGAAACGCAGTAAACTACGCGTAAACAAACATTTTGTTTGTGTAACCTCACCGAGGTTACAATGATTACATCGCTCAGTTCGTTCGGTTACGTCAAAATTTTTACGTGTTGGCAGTATGGCCTTGCTGTCAAACGCTATGAATGCGACAAAAAAAAAAGAATTTATAAAAACATTCGCGCGTTCGATGTCATTCGATTCTAACCTGATGAGTCACCGCGGCCGGACGTCTCCGCTGCTGCGTTCCACATGGACGACTTTACCGGGTTATCGCTAGCTGTGATAATGATTTGTTTTTATTTCCCACAGCTTTGAAACACCGACTGTTGTTAATTGAATGACAAAACAGATAAGCAAACGATGAGTTAATAGTCTGGTCAAGAAGGGGAGTAAAACATACGTTTTACATGCGTACTGCATAAAATAAAGAACAACAATTTATTATTATATTTATATTTAGTAGCTGTAACATTTTGATATTGTAAATGGTATGGCATAGCAGGGATGTCTGGCATTGCTTGCTGTGTGATATCATTCGTGGCGAGATGGGATACTGAGAAGCCAGAAGGCAAAAAATGCAAATTGATATGAGTCATTGTTAATTTTATTTCATATAAACAGTGAGCCCTTAGCAATGTTGCGTTACATCAGGGCTGGCAAACGAACCAGTTAATCTGGTTCTGAGGGACTGCTCTTAATTACTTAAAAATAAAAGTTTTAAGCCTAAAAAATCAGGAGCATTGTATTGACAACACGATATAATATTGTATATCATTGTAAGGCTGTCGGCTAAAATTGAACCCTAAGGAAGAGCAAGTACAGTGCAGTGTACAACAAGATTCTGCCCAGACATGTCGGTATTATTGGCGTTAAATGCTATACTAGCTACTAACTCTTCATGCTACAATTAGATTTTATAATGACAAAGAAAGTGGTCTTCAAACTGAACACAATTCACCCGAGTCAGAATAAAAGAAAGTTTTGTACTTAACGTGGAATGCTGCCTGAATTCATTGGTGCCTGAAATGCCCATGTATGTTTATATTATCCAATCTACAAAGCCAGCTTGTAACCATCAACTAAGTTTCAAAAAATAAAGTTAGTTATTCTAGACCATAGGTTCTCTACAATCTCTACCTTATTTTGCCCACCGCACGCTTTTTGTCTAGAGCCCCCCCAAATTTTTTACTTACCAACTGTCTCGAATCAGAAACAGCTATTGCCATGATTATATTTAAACGTGTAATATTATATAGTCGTAAAATAGGATATAATTTTCTCTGGGTCTTCTACTGCCCCCCTGAAAGTCTCAAACACCCAAAGAGGGCGTTATCGCACACTTTGAGAACTTACATTCTTGCCAATAAGCACGGCAAAATCCAGATTACTATTCAGATCCAAGTTGGCTGAAGCGTAAAACACGTGGGAGAGTTCTAGATAATTCTGCGCTACGGCTGAGAGATATAAGTCCCAAAATTTTGTTTACATAATTTTTCATCAAAATTCACGTCGTCAGCCCTGTACCAACTACCGATCCGTGGGAACGTGATGTTCGCGATGTTATACTGTTCTAGTTTTAGAGTGCATTTCTCGTGACTCACTCTCAGGGTGTGCGGAGCGACATGATTCGGAATTCCGTTTGGATATCATGACGACATCGCCTTGATTTAATTACGTACGTGCCGATGGTCCTGAGCTTGTTAACCCTTCGAAACTGTGAGTGAAACTGAGCAACGAACGATTCGCAAGATAGGACGTGAACTGTGCAATCTGTGAGACAACGTCGTGTTTATTTTGTATGAGGAAATTGAGCGACTGAGAGAGAGTAACACGGCGCTTGAAACATTTAAGTCATCTGCCTTTCTGAACTATGTTGGGGACGGCTTTCAGTCTAACCAGATGCAGCTGAATACCAATATTTTACATGAAGCGACTGCCTATCTGACCTCCACACCCCAGTTACTAGGTAATACGATACCCCTTGGTAAGACTGGTTGTCAAACTTTCGGGCACCTGACGACCCGTAGCGACTGCCAAAGATCCACGAATGACAAACGGCTTAGCTTGCTTTCCGAGGCGCGGAGAGGTCTTGTTGTGTAAAAATGGTCACCCATTACCGGAACAACATCGGCAAGCATAGCCTAACCTGATCGATCGACCCTTGCGGCTGTTATTACTTAGCCACAATCCCCTCTTGAAACATTTAAGTATTGAGTAAATAAATTAGTCTGCAAAATATTCCCGTGCATTGCTGCAATCCCGAACTGAATACCGCATTGCGCCAGACAGTCCCGACAACGACTAAGCACTGGTTTCGTATTTGTAATACAAAAGGCTGGCTGAAACTTACTGCCGCTTGCCAACTTATCGCGTATTTCACAGACACAGTTTGTTACAGGAAAATGTGTTTGCATTCAGTAGTTTTCATTGTGGAAAGCTTATTGGAAAATATTTCGTAAACTTACGCGATTAAGGTCCTAGAGTAGACCCTTGCAGCAATGTAGGCTTCGCTTTATTTCTGTAAGTAGATCTTTTAAAACACTTTCTCCCGTCAACATTTTGTTGGTCAATATTTTAAAACTGGATGGCGCTGGCATTTCCCAGCTGTCCTAGCTGACTAATCCTTGAGAAGAAACGCTGAAGCAAACTCAGAGGTCATGGTCTCTTTTAAAGTCAAGACATTATGTTATTAGGATTTTTGCGAGTCTAATAATGCAGGGCCTTGTCTGGAAGGGCCTTTTAAAGATAGAGCCATTGCAGCTTTGAGTTGACCGGTCCCAACAGACGGTATGCATGCATCAGTCCTCGTGTAGCTCAACCCTATTTTAGGGAGCTCAAGTAGACAATTTTGATTCGATACGCGAACTAAAGCGGATAATTAAAGTATTTCTGTGACATTAATTTATGCACTAACTAATCCACTTAACTGGCCACCGAATCCACTGAATTACGCCATTGATGAAAGTACGAGATTATTATAACACCATCTACATAATGCAATGGCGCACGGACCCACTTTCGAGTAAAAGTGCCGAACGAAAAACTAATTCGTTGTAATTATTCTTGTTGTTGGTGCCACGGTTTTCTCTATTTGAATGTGTACCTACTACCTTCATGCGTTTGCGCAAGTTGGTATGAAATGGGTCATGGTTTTTGGTTTATTTTGTGTTGATGCAACCTCTACTATTTGGAATAGATGAGTGATTGTCAGGTTCAAGGATGTCATTGATTTTGTTGACATAAGATTGATGAGGATGACATATTAAATCATCAGAACGTGGTTTACTGTTGATTTATTTGGAACGCCTTAAAAATATTTCAATTACTTCGACCTCACCATTAGTAAATACATTGAACAAGATTCCACAGTTAAACTTCTATTTGTGATTGTTTCACACATGTTGGGTCCATAAAACGTAGCATTAACACGTTATGAAGTCACCACCGTGGACATCGCTGGCCGCTGAGCGGTGAGCGGTTGGCAGATAAAATCTTTATTTAACGCCGGCGTCGGGTTGTCTGCGACAATGCTGTGATTCCATGCGTACACACGTAGCATGGCCATTTTGCTGCTTTATTTACATTTCATTGAGTTCTGTGGAAGGGACTATATTAGAACTTTTAGTAAGTAAACTGACGTTAAATAAAGTATGATTGATGTGTGCTTTCCATATTTGTTTAGTTATTTTCGTGCAGGCTTTGAAGATATCTATGATTCTTCGTGATACGAAGTTTTATGTTGTCCTAAAGAAGCATTTCTGAAATAAAAGTTCGATGACTTCACTTCAGCTTTAGTTATTAATATCCTGATTTTCAATAGGTAGAACTGCTTTTGAAACTAGTGCATGCACAGATAAGATAGGCACACCGAATTTATCCTTTTGAAATGGCCGTGTGCAGCCCAAAATACACGATAATGGAAATCGGATCAGTAAATGTCAAAACCACGGCGTAAATCAAATGAATCAGTGATTGCGTACTACATCAATATATGTATTTGTACATTGTACTATCTCTGGTGATCATTATCGCTAATATTGTTTAACAATAATCGTGTTTAAAATATTATTTGATAAATATGACACATTGTAAGATTATTATAGTACTAGCTTCCGCCCGCGACTCCGTCCGCGCGGATGTCGGTCTTCGCGTGGATGGTTTATTTCTCCATTTTGAATAACTCTGACAATGACATCTTATAAATATCTATTGGACCCAAATACGGCTAAGCCTATAATAATTAAGGAGATCCCTCTATTGAGCTACTGCTGTTGAGCTCGCGTTCTATAGTAAGTATTTTTTCCATAGTAATTCCGACCTTGATAAGTAGCATGTAGCAGTAAATTACTGACAGTGACGAAAAGTTTGCAATAATAAAAAAGTGATCGTGACAATGCGACAGAAAGTTAATTGAGAGCTTCAGCATACACAACATTGTTAGTGAGCTCGTCCGGAATATGAACATGAAGATTTCTTGGACTGCTCACACGGGAAAGAGCTACGTAAAGTTTCCCGTGTGAAAAACAACTCGCGGTAAGATCTACGCCAGCAACTCCTAGGGTCTGACCTTGAGCCTTATTTATTGTCATGGCGTAACACAAAGCTACAGGAAACTGTATTCTCTTAAATTGAAATGGAAAATTATCCACTACGGGTAATGCAACGTGTGTTCGTGGTTCTACAGAACAACGTCTATGAATAAAACCGAAAAATAAGATTTTTTTTCTACGTATTTTTCCAGGATAAAAAGTATCCTATTTTATACCCAGGATAGTAAGGTATAATTATACCAAGTTTCATCGAAATCGAACCGTTAGTTTTCACGTGATGCCTGCATATACAGACAGACAGACAGACAGACAGACAGACAGACAAAAATTTTTTTAATCACATATTTGGGTTTGGTATCGATCCAGCAACACCCCCCGCTATTTATTTTTTCAATATTTTCAATGTACAGAATTGACCCTTCTACAGATTTATTATATATATGTATAGATTAGGCGCTTCCTATACTGATAGTAATCATTTACTTAATTTCCAAGTCTTGAAAATCTCATGGAAATAGTCTTATGACAGTGAACAATTTCCGTACATGAATGCTTTTATAAAAATTATAAGATCACCCGTTTAAGTCAAAGCATTTATTTCAAATGGGCACATACAAGGCACTTTTGAACGTTGAAAATTTACAATAAAATAGAATTGATTCTAGTCTCCCATTCCAAAAGGTAGTTTTCGTATGGAGAAGAATGGGCAAGAAACTCCACCGTTACTCTTTTATTATATGTAAAGACAATGCACGCAAAATACTGGTATTTGATATTTTATTACAGCTCGATAAAATTAATTGTGCTCTCTATTTTATCTATTAACTAGTTTTTTCGTTAAACTGCTTATCCGGGTCAAGGTCGTCGGTAATGCTTGCTAAACCCTCTCTATTTTATGTTGTGCCACTTAACTCAGACACTGTTGTCTTTTCTAGCTCATTGAATGATCAATTGAACCGTTTATTAGATACGCTTTAGAGCGTTAAGATTTTAGTTGCAGAGTTGTTTTTTTTTTCGGAGTAAGATTTTAGCTATTGGATTAAGGTATTGTCCATACTCCAAAATCTGACATTACTTACAAGTGTCTAAGCTAGGAAGAAAGAAATTATTTTTACAGAGTTAAGTTTTGCATCCTCATCATAATCATAACCAGCCTCTAATGTTTCCACTGCTGGCCTAGGACTCTGTGAGAGGGAGGGGGCTGTAAGATATTACATATGGCGGGTTGGTAGATATCACATATAGGCTTTCAATTTTTGTCCCTAGGACATGCCGGTTCCTTCACCGTTTTGAGAGCAGTGCTGATGAACTAAACTAGGTGCATAAGGTAAGCTCGTGGCTGGGTTCGAACTCACGACCTACAACTCGTAAGTCAGGGCCGTTGCCAATGGGCCAGCACTGTTTCTCCATACGTTCGTTTTTCTTTCTAGCTTAGCTTTTTCCCGATACAGAATTTGTTTTTGGCCACATGTCGGGTACTCGGGTGGGCTGGCTGGCACTGACACGCACCAATACGCCAACGAGCATCAATATAGACTACTCATGCATTAAATTTGAACATCATAAAAATCCTGCACCATAATTATAAATAGGCATAAAAGGTGTTAAACCCACTTACGTGTGTAAAGGTTCCATTTTAACTAGAGGTCATGCATAATATCCCAAATAGCTCCTGTCTTTTACGAGATAATCCATCAAATGTGTTTTTTAGAAACACTCTTCTGAATAAATCTCAAACGTTGTGGCGATGATTAATTTAACAGGACTAAACTAAAATGCATCTTCTGTCCTTTTCTTAATGAAATAGATGCTGACTGAACTCAAATTTAGTTTAGTTTGTGCACAATGGAATCCACACCATTCTCTTTCAAGTTTTCGTTGAACATAATACACGTCGCTGTAAAAAGTCAGGGGCGTCCAAACACAGGATGTCATCGTTAGCAACCGAAACAGTTTTCTTAAACGTCTATTTTGGGCCATGTCAATTACCATCTTATAATATTTTTTCTAAATCCAGTCTCCAGCATCTTTTGGCAGAGTACACGCCTGTCATAGTGGACAGTGCATGACGCGCGATTGCTGCCAAAATGCCGTTTCCTAGAACAGCGGCGCTCGCGCATCGTCGCGGATCATTTGTAGGCGTTAATTAGTATTTTGTTATGTTGTTTTTGTTGTGTAAGACTTTTAAATAGGCGTTTTAGCGTCAAAAGGTGGACGTGCGTTTGTTTGGGCGTCAGAATTCTGTTGTGGTTATTTTTAAAATTCGCAATTATTATGAGGCGACGCTTGTAGACTGGCGTGAAGATTACCGCATAGATGATATTATTCTTGGCGTCTCGGAGAGCATTGCTATTGTTTTCCTCCTACTGCAGGTTTCTGCGGCTAGACATATCACAATTTGAATAATTTTGAAGAATATAGCAAATCAATTGCTTCATATAATTATGTTCGAAAAATTTGTCAGAATGTTGTTGAACTGCCGAAATGAAAGCCATGGCTACTGTTTGTAGTGTGTTATGCAAATACCCCGCAGCTCAGGACTCTTATATATATCAATTATAGTTTTTTATATTGATATATCATTTGGAATATGTATATGCATTGATAATTTTCGACGTTTGAACGAAAAGACCAAGAAGTTACAGCGTAGAAAGGGGTCCATATTCTGTTCGAGTTGTAATAAACTCAAGCATGAACAGAATATACAGTTCATTGAAATGAGGCATAAAAACGAAAGGGTTACTGTTTATTTCATCGTCAACTTCATAATGCCAACTGACCCGTAGTCCCCTGAGGTGTTACTACAGTTCTAGAATAACTTTTATATCATAAAAGTCTACTAGGGGAAGCAGGGTCACTAATGTGGCTATGCCTAGGCTCCCTTGTTCATGCTCCATTTCAGCCTTTACAGCCGATGCGTAGTCAATTGTATTAGGAGGCTTCAGGCTTTCAAAGCGATCTCGTTAGTGCATTATTGTGGTCGGTTCTATCACTTAGATATTTATTATATTGAAGGAATTTATAAAGTGTGGAAGTGTGGGCACGCCGGGAGTGGACGAGGAATTTTATAAATAAAGTGAATGTAGTGGAAACAAGTGGACGATAAAAGGATATAAACTGATGTTATTGGTGATGTTTTTAATAAAGGTACAGTGATTCAAACCGTGCGCGCATGACAATATGTGTGAACGTTGGTGGATGCAGCAAAAGGAATATGTTAGAATGGTGAAATTTTGGTTGTTCTGATTGTATCATGATGTCGTAAGTGATCATGGTAAAGGAAAGACCAATCCACTAAAAAAACCTAATAAAGAAATATAACATATCTAATCTAATCTAACTAGCCTGTACTGTCCCACTGCAGGGCAAAGGCCTCCCTCTCCCTTTTCCACACAATTCTGTCTTGAGCTAGTGCCGGCCAGTCCTTACGGTAGGAGACAAGCTCGTCCCGCCATCTTCGTCTTGGCCTGCCACGATGGCGTCGTGCGTATAGTGGGACCCAGTCGGTGGTTCTCTTAGCCCAATTGTCATCTGACATGCGGCAAACATGTCCGGCCCAGTCCCACTTAAGTTTAGCGGCTTTTTGGGTAACGTCTGTTATCTTAGTTTTGGCGCGCAGTATTGTGTTCCTTATACGGTCAGAAATTCGAACACCCAGGATACTGCGCTCCATGGCTCGCTGGCAAACCTCGAGTCTGGACCTCTGCTGAAGTGTCAAAGACCAGGTTTGAGCACCATATGTGAGAATGGGGAGAATACACATGTCCATAATTCTCCTTTTGAGACATAGCGGTAGATCTCCTTTTAGAAGATCTTTCATTGACCAATAACTCCTCCAGGCGCTCTCGGTGCGTCGAGCAACTTCTTTGTCTTGTCGCGCCTGAAAGGAGACTATTTGGCCTAGATATATATAGTCTTGGACATATGCAATCTCCCCACCCCCAACATATAGCCTCCTTTTGATGCTATTAGTCATGAGTTTGGTCTTTGACATGTTCATCCTAAGCCCAATCTCGAGGCTCGCCTTGTTCAAGTCCTCGAGCATGTTACCCAACTCAGCCGCTGACGAGGAAAATAGTACGATGTCATCGGCGAAGCGAAATATAACATAACCTGAAAATATTGTAGGACTTTTATGATGTAACAAATATTACAAGTCATGCCGTCACTAGGGATTTCGCCCCGGGAGTCTTGATTCTCGAAATCCCGGGAGTCTCGCCACTTTTATCATCGAGACCGAGACCGAGACTTAATAAAAATTCCCGGGAATTTCGAGTCCAAATGTTTCGGTAGAAAAACATTAAAATATTCTTAACACCAGAATTTATTTGTACATTTTATACTTATAAATTCTCCGCCGCGCACTATGTACCGCCTAGTGACACTGCCGCTTGCCGAATGCGTCCCGACAATGCCCGAGCGAGACCCGAACTTATGCCCCGCCCCGCGCGCGCACCCGACTCGTTGTTTTCACACCCGCTGGGTGCTTACTCTCGAGTTTAATTCCGATAGATCGACATTGGAATTGTGACGTTTCGTACTCTTGAGTTCGATGCTAGCGCCAATTGATTTTTAGATTGGGTGTCCATTTTGGGGAACTAAATGGAATTGCGAACGGGCTTGGCGTGGGGTAATCGGTACTCTTGAGTGTATTTTGACAGCTGTGTATTGCGTCAATATTGGGTTGGGATAGTTTGTTGATAGTGATTTTTCCAATAACAAAAGTGTAACTTTTTAGAAATTGTTTTGCGTTTTAAGTGGTTTTTTGTGGGTTATAGGATTATAATATGGCATGATAAGCAGTAGTATATAGTGTTTTACGTAATTCCCATAAAAACAACTGAAACAAAGACGAGATGAGCGTCGGATGATGCGTTATACGGACAAAGCGTTTTCTATGAATGAATACGAATTTAAAGCAAATTACGGAGTGAGCAAGGATTTGACTTCTCTTTCGTATTACATAACAACATTTTTATCCTATCTCCTATACATAAAAACTTTTTAGAACATTATCTTACTAAAATCGGTCTTCGGCATGATTTCATTATACAAAATTCTTTCTATCTGTAAAACCCGTAGACCGATTTACATAATTCTAATTAGTATATTAGTTTTAAACATAATCCTCTCATTTGACACTAAAATCTCGCAAATATTCCTATAAACAAAAAACCTCGTTTTCAAGTTACGTAATTATTCTATCATTTTTCTTCGTGAATTAAAATGATCAAAAATTCTATATCTGATTCTACTAAGAAAACCAGTTAGAAAGCTATTTAGAACAATACAAACACTTAAAATTAAATTAGAAAATCAAAATCTTACTCAGTAAAACAGTAGTAGCACATATCGACGCCCACGATAGGTACTTTTTGGTCTTAACTATCCTATTCTAACTATCACTTTTACATATTATAACTTAATTATCACTTCACTGGTATTTAACTCAGTCATGTTCACTATTCACATAAACACGGTCGGCGTTCGTCACAAAAACATTATTTACTTACTCTATAGAGAAGTTGTATATCTATTTACTTGGTACCATTTGTATAAAACTGTAATACTAATTAGTTAAGTAACTTAGCGGACAGTAATTATTTCTTACTAAAAATAACCAAACGCGAAGAATATTGTCATAAACAAACAAACTTGCAGTTCGAATCAGGGTTGGATTTAGGTACGTTGAAAAAGATAGCACAAAAAAATGAAAAGGATAGTATTTATCAAAAATTATAGTACACTTTCATTATTTCTAATTTAACTTAATAGTCATTAAAATCAACATCAGTTAAGGCAAACTTTACTCAGAATTTTTTTCTTTGGGGTGGATACTTCCGGTCTATCGTCATTTTCATGACCATCACTGCCACTTTCCTTAATAAAAACACAAAAAACGTATTATTTTACACAAAAATTCGCAAACGATTGTTGTTACTTTGATTGAATTTCGAATGGAATGGAAGGAACGAGATTAGTGGAAAGAGAGAAGTGTACTGCAGAGGATAATCGGGTAATCTCCGGCCATCGACACAGAAAACATCGCAAGATCAGAATTCGGTTAGATACACCTACGGTCGAAATATTCATATGAAGTAAAACTAAGCATTCGGGAGCAAACTTAAAATTATAGTATTTTAACGTACTATCCTTAGATGTGGATAGTATATAGTACAAAGGGCGAAATTATAGTATAAATACTATAATTATAGTACAAAATCCAACCCTGGTTCGAATTCACTTCTTCTTCTTTTAGTAAGTAGTGTAGGCAACGATCATACCCCATAAAGCCAAAGTCATGGTTAATTTTATGATTTTATTCATTTTCTTATGCCCAAATGAATTTAATACTTTATAAATAATCAATTAAAGAACTATTTATATCATATTTATTTAATAGCCTTGTTATTTAAACGATAAAGCATTTTAAAGCCCTATTACCGGTTTTTCGTAATGAGTTGAACAACACTATTGCAGCCCGTAACATAGCTAACTTCACGTGTAACAAAATAATGGCGGAGCAATGTCAATTTCATTTCAATGGTGACAATATTGTTTTCCAGAGTACCGAATCACGTGACTGTAAAATTAACATTGGAATCATATTGGCATTTCATTGGAATTAAAATTAGTTTGGAGAGTAAGCCCCCTGGCCTTAAGAACATAGTATCTATCTGGAAAGCGACTTAACTGAGTGATTATGACAGTACCTAATGTAAAAAAAGATATTTAACACTTTTCAATTGGTTGATTTTTATTAGAAGATTATTTTTGTTTTAAATTTTGTTTTGTTTAAACAGACTAATTAATATTAATAAGTCGAAAGAACTGATTTTAAATTTTCGTTTTGTTTTGTTTGAATGTAACTTTTCGATTGGTTGATTTTTATGAGAAGTTTTGTTTTAATTTGAATTTTGTTTTGTATAAACAGAGTAATTATAATTATTAAAAAGTCATAAGATTCTAGTGCAAGAATTATAGAGTTTTCGTTTTGTTTTGTTTAAATGTTTGGTCAGGTCAATCGACATTTATAAGTTTATTTATACCTAAATTATCGAAACTTAAGGAAAGGGTATATTTTTAATATTTTACTAGATAAAATGACTACTTAGATATAAGCTTTTTTTACCAAAGTTCCTAATTAAAAAAGACTAAACATTAGAATTAAGAATAAAGAATTAAGTAATAACCTGAAAGTCTGAATTAGGTACTTCAAATATTGCTATCTTATTTTTTTCTATTTGTTATAATATTCTATTGTAATGTTTGGTTTGGTCAGATTGATCAAAGAGTAAATTTGTAATAAATGTGATTTATAAACAGTTACAGTCGTAATTTATCATTTACTTCACAGTTCACCACCACTCACTTCAGTCAGTTTCACTACTACCCTCACCCTCTTATAGTTTATCATTTACTAAGTCAAACTATGTCATTGCCATTTCTTTTATTTTTACCAAAATAAGTCTAGTTTACCTTCCAAAACAATATTAAAATCACCATTTTCTTGCACACCTGCAATACCTCCATCCATAACGTAACGTATCCGTAAAAACCATTCTAATATAAAAAACACGTGGGTCTCGAATTTCCCGGGAGTCCCGGGACTAGCTTCCGAGGTTCGAGACTGGTCCCGGGACTGAAAATGCTTCCGAGACCGAAATCCCTAGCCGTCACCTAGTCACGCGACTGCATTTGCGGACCTAATGGCTGCGTCAGCAAAAGGTGTTCGCGTAGCTGAATATTGGGACAAACAAATAAAAAAAATAATAGTGTGCGTTTAGTGGAAGTGCTCAGGTGCGGTTCGTCCAAGTGCGGTTCTAATCAGTGCTCTGTGTGGAATACCTCTTATTTGCCATCAACACGATAAGCAGAAAAAAACACTGTTCGCAAGCAGATTAGAAATTACTTGATTTATAACATTTTTTTAAAGAGCGGCTTGTAGTGTAGGTGAAGCTGATAGAATCCTTGACTCGTGTCAAGACTCAAGTCCTGAGTTCTCACTCATAAGGAAGTGACGTCGTTGATCTATTAGCGTCCTTAGACTACACGGCAATCATTGGCAACCTACTGCACTGAATCCGTACCTATTGAATGCCCATTCAAAACAGACTCGTTCGCAACCATTCACGTTTCTTCCAGACAATAGTGTACGCACTTTGAAAAAACATCTCAATGAACTCCCAATTGTACACAAACAAGAATAAAAGTTATGTTTATAATACTGAGACTGTGCATAGAACTATCCTTGCAACTTACAAAATTGAACTCTACAAGCCAGAAAGTTCAGTCTATTATTGTCTGCATCTAAACTTTTCCAACTGCAGGATTAGATTTCTTACGTTTCCTGTTTACGTGGACTGTTTCGTGTAATAGGGAATTCAATTCACACGTTTTATCGTCATGAAAACTGTAGTTTACGTTGGTGTCTTTGATACGATCTTTAATGTTGTTTTCTTCGGAGCGGGAAAACGGTGTATCTTGATTCTTGATTGAACACATGATCGGATGTTCATTGATGACTTGACAAACAAGCATGCTTGTTCGCTGAAATTACGTTTGAGTTCACATTTTCAAAGAAAACGTAATGTCTGCGTGTGTTACTAGCAACATTGTTTTTAGGGTTCCGTATAAAAACGGAACCCTATTACTAAGACTTCGCTGTCTGTCCGTCTGTCCGTCTGTCTGTCTGTCTGTCACCAGGCTGTATCTCAAGAACCGCGATAGCTAGACAGTTGAAATTTTCACAAATTATGTATTTCTGTTGCCGCTATAACAACAAATACTAAAAACAAAATTAATATTTAAGGGGGGCTCCCATACAACAAACGCGATTTTTTTGCCCTTTTTTGCTCGATATCAAAAATGGCAACAGGTAGGCACTTGAAATATTCACGAAATACTCAGTTGTATTTTAACTTTAATAATAAATAATAATAATAAAATAAAATAAATATTTAAGGGGGTCTCCCATTCAACAAACATGTTTTTTTCGGCGTTTTTGCCTTGTGGTACGGAACCCTTCGTGTGCGAGTCCGACTCGCACTTGGCCAGTTTTTTACTACATTTTCGAGGTAGTAGTAAAAGCTTCTGCAAAAAGTCGAAAATGAATCTTGAAATTCCCAATCGCAAACTTTGATTCTTTAATCTGCCTTTCATTCAACTTTTTCCTGTTGTATAGTCGTTTATCTAACTGTATGACTTCTCCGTTTACCTTTTAGAAAGATAAGCTCGTCTAACTTGTAGTAACTGAATCCTTACGGTGACGTATAGTCTATGTAATAAACCCACTGCTTCCTTTTCTTATCAGGGCTACTGTAACCTTTTTGACCGGTCACCACATTATGTCACATAATATGTTAAAATTTTCGGCTAGGCTTCAAGTCCCCTAATATGTCTTCCGGTGTGAGTAATATTTCGTTAGTGTCTAGTGACACATGATTTAATCACACCTGTTTTCGGGGGTTTTCTATTCTTTAAATTGGTAATTAGCTTTATTTTTATTTTCTTTATTTAGGGAACCAACAGCGATACATATTGTATGTTACAGAGTATGTGTATTACAGTATTGTATGACTAATAATAGGTTTCCCTGTATAACTACATAGGATAAGCATAAAACATGCAAACGGACTACAGACTAAGAAATATTTAAGTACAAAAGGTTCCGTTTTAGGTAATATAACTTATACTTAAGTTTATCTCTTTAGAGAAAAAGTTTGAATAATTTTATTAAGAGATTAGTTGTTAATCGTTTGCCTTCGCTTACGGTTTTTATTATTTGTGGCTTTATCGTTTTCAGAGTTTGAGTCTACGCCTACAACAGTATAATCATTCATCTCTTGTATTATGTCTTCAAAATAATCAAAATGGCTTCAAGCCTGTAATGTGTCTTAAGGGCCCTAATTCACTATGACCACTTAACGATTCCTTACTTCGAAACCACGAATTTCAATTCCTTAGAAAAACCCGCCAACTTCACGCTCATTTCGCGTGAATTCCTTCATTGTGTCATAGAGAATAAGGCCCCTGGTGTGAGTAATATTTCGTTATCAGTGTCTGCCACATGATGTTATCACACCTATTTTGGGGGTTTCTATTCTGCAAAGTGTTAATTGGAAGATTGCTTTATTGTCTTCTGCGAAAGAGTCTACGTCTACAACTGTAGTCTTATCATCCATCTTACACACACACGCCACACACACACACACACCACACATTCACCACACATACCATACCTGAAATCACCTTCCTATCTCCACACTGCAATTCGTACCCCGAGCCCCAAGATACAGACTAACTGTTTAGTTTGTGGCTCACTGGCAAATAATATATTGTAACCTAGCTGTAGGTAATATTTTACTGTTTTCTATTTCTATCTGTTGTGTAATGTCTTCAAAAGAATTACGCGTTTCATAGTTTATTCTATTTAGTATTACGATAAATTTACTTGTTAGTATTTCTTTAGATTACCGTTTTATAGTTGGCACATCGACAATCTCCATGACTACCTATAATTTGTTAAAATTGCATGGGTTTTTCCAACTACCATTTGCAGTTACTTACTCGGATTCATTCGATGTGTTAAATAATAACTTATCAGCATTTGATATAACGACAAACGTTGATAGTGTATCAGCCGTTTTCTATGAAATTCATTGTGATAAGTAGGTAAGAGAAGGTCTACCCTGTGTGAATTAGACTACTTTGTGCTATCCTTAAGCGTAAAGGACGTGACCATTATGAATTACTCGCGCCACTACATTTGAATATTCCTCAATTATCTGATACAATTTCGTTTTTCTTAGATAAAGATATTTTATTTTGCAAACATAGGTGCAGTCATGGTAATTTAGGCAATATAGGTTCAGCCATATTTTACAAAGTAAATTTAAAAAAATATAAACTAATCCACTGAACTAGGTAATCTACAAAACTTTAACAACACAAAACCAAACATAATTCTTACTTTAAAACATTATAGACAGAGTAGTTTCGATTTTTTTTTTCAGTCAAGAATTCTTTTACTTTATAGTAGTGCTTTGACTGTCAAAAAGCTTCGAAGCCTTTAACTTTAAGGATCGGTTTCCCCTATCAGCTACTTGATGACCAAGACCTTTGATTGGTTACATGAATCCTGCACCTCTTCTCTTTTACCAGTGATGTACAGATGATATTTATATCTAATCTTTATGTATGTTTTGTTACAGGTGATGCTGGGCGGGGCGGGGTCGCCGGGGGGCGACGATTTACTCACCGTCACCGTCGTCCGCGATGAACATGGATATGGAATGAAAGTTTCTGGTATGTTACCAAAATTTCATGATAAAATGTGTGTTCTATCACCATCAATTCTAGAATGGCTTATGGGAATTGGCTGAAAAACGGAGCTGACTGCCTTAAGCTTTTCTCGTCTAATAAACAAGAATGTATTGTCAATTATAGAGGGAAAATCAACGCAGTCTTGTTAAGTAATAAAATAAATAATGACCACCAGTAAAAATTAAACATAGCTGTGAAATAGGAAAGGTGCTACGCTGGCAGTGCTGGCACGTGCAATTTTTGTGATGTATTTGTGAAAAACAAAGCATTGCAAGCTCCAAATGTTGCCACATCTCGCACTGATTCGAATTCAAATAAGTTTTAAATATAAATTTCTGCCAAACTATTTGCAGATGCCTTTCCTTCCGGCACAAGTAGTAAAAGTCTAGTAAAGGAAAGGATTCCCTAATTAGACATCATATAGGTACTGCCAAAGTGTCCATATGCAATGCAAATATATTCCATCAAGCTATACCTGGCGAAGAAAGGTGGCTAATCGACTGTCAATAGTGAAAGCAGTATGCAGCCGGTGCCTTTACTTCATGCCAAACCCTATGAATGCTGTCAACGCCATTGTTGGGCATTAAACATGGTTTGAATGCGTTATTAAGGTGTTAGTGGGTAAAGGTGCGTTTATAGTTAAACATTCTGCCGTGTCTAGTAAAAGGACTTAAGTATATTTTGATGACATAGTTTTTATATGATCGGCCCATTTTTAGGGTTCCGTACCAAAATGGTAAAAATGAACCCTTATGGTGCGACTCAGTCTGTCTGTCTGTCACAGCTGGATATCTCAAGAACTGTTATGCTATCAACTTGAAATGGTTTTAGATGACGTTTGCCAAACTATTTTGCAAATAAGAAAGAAATAAAAATATACATATATTTTCTGCAACAGGGACTGAAAGGGGCCATTCCTACAGTTAGTGTGTTACGGAATTGCCTCGCTGTTTTATGCCCGGTTTCCGAAGTCCTCAGTTAAACTGTTACTATGCTGTTACTCTCAAAGCATCAACAACAATTGAAGCCGCAAAGTTATGTTGCAGCTAATTTCTTCCTTAACTCAGTGTTCAGAAACGAATAAGGAAGACAATCAAGACAATCGCCCTTGTCTGCCAGGCCCTTATGTCGTGTGCCGACAGCTAAACAGGAACACTGTAATGGTTATACAAAATTCATAGATTTAGACACACCTTTAGAATGCTTCTATGCGTTTTATCCTAAGTGCCAAACCGCAGGATTACCATAAAATTAATATTGAAAGACAAACTACTGCATATCTTTGAAGTCCTAGTACATCTTTCAATCTGTCGTCAGTTGCGTGACAAAATTACAGCTTACTTAAATAAATGGCTACGTCTTCTGCACCATCGTTAGCGAATTTTTGGACAAATACTCTGAATCGTTGCGTAGACGATTTGCTTTGTAAAATCTCTCTTGCGTGATTGAATGGATGACGGCTGGTTTTATTTGTTTGGTAACGATGACTACATTATAATTTAATTGTCATATGCTACTGGATTGTATTGTTATCATAGTTATGCTGGCCTTTGGGAAGTCTGTGTAAATACCTTTTATCTAGGTTTTACGAGGTCGTGTAGTTAGCCTTTTTTGTATGTTCACCGATTTCTCCGTCAATTGTGGACCCATTTAAAAAAATATTTTCTTGTTTGAAAGGGTATGGTCTCGAGGTGGTCCCATTGTCACCAAGTCGGAATCAGATGAGGGAGTCCCATGGAAATCGAGGGAAACCCTAAAATTTTAAAAGCACACCTATAGCGATTTGGGTATTTTATATAGTAACTCGTGCATTTGTTCTCGAAAAGCACCATTTGGTGAAGTGGAATTCGTGATGAACACCATAGATGGCTATCGGAACTACTCAATAATAAGTATTTCACGGGTTGCGATTCGATTAGGTACTTTAATGTGGTTGCTAAGCAATTTAAACTCGTTACAATGCGTATGGTGAGGTGGAGCTGATGGTGACTTCTCAATCAGCTCCAGTTCGTTAACGTCCCTGCATCGGGAAAAGCAATATTTTGTAAAAGGTGAAGAGCAGTCGACATTAGGCTATTGTAACTTAGATAAATTACAAACTGACCCATCAAAAATTGAAAAATATAAAAATTTTTACAAAAAAAAAAAACAACCGACTTTCAAAAAACACAAAATAGTGAAAAATAACTTTAATTTCGGAAGTCGTTGTCAAAAACCTAAAATACAGATTCAGAGACACCAGAGACTTCCGAAATTAAAGTTGTTTTTCCTTTGTAGTGTTTTTTGGAAGTCGGTTGTTTTTTTTTTTAAGTTTTCTTTAAATATATTTTTTTCTTGCTTAAATTGGTTTTTGACTTTTTTATCAATCGAGTTCTTGTGATATTGGTTGGCTGAAGAAAAAAGGTTCAGCGCGCACTGTGATGCGATTTTTGAAATCGCATGTTCATAAGAAATAAAATCGCGAACGCTCGTATAATTATACAAGCGGTTATTGAACACATTGTGCGGACTCTAGTATATTAGTATTGTTCACAGATAGGCTTTTATTTTCCGCAACGATTAAATTTGGGCACGCTTAGCCTTATCCTTACTAATATTATAAATGTGAAAGTGTTCTGTATGTCTGTTACCTCTTCACCTTTAAACCGCTGAACCGATTTAGATGAAATTTGGTATAGAGATAGTTTGAATCCCGGGAAAGGACATAAAATAGCTTTTATCCCGATATTCCCACGGGATCGACACTTATGCGGGTGAAACCGCGGGGCGCTGCTGGTATTATAAATGAGAAAGTGTGTCTGTCTGTTACCTCTTCACGCTTAAACCGCTAAAGCGATTTAGATGAAATTTAGTATAGAGATAGTTTGAGTCCCGGGAAAGCACATAGGATATTATCCCGATATTCCCTCGAGATCGACACTTATGCGGGTGAAACAGCGGGGTGCAGCTAGTAAATAAATAAAAATAATTATATAAGAATAAATACCGAAAATAGGTTATAATAATTACTACAAGCTGGGATTTCTCATTGGCAAAAATAACTAACTTCCAAACTTTTCATCCTCTTTTTAACAATTTTAGGGGATGAATTTTCAAAAATCCTTCCTTTGTGCTCACCTACCGTTGTTTACGGAACTGACAGCAGTGAACGAATGAATTTAAGATTTTTATTAAGTAGAAAATCTCACTTAACGATGTCATTCAAGTCACGTCTCGTCGACGACATCACGTCAACTCCGGCTGTCGCTGAAAAACAGCGCCGGGGCTCTGGATGTGACGCATATTTTCCCACAACTTGTTCTTTTTAGGGTTCCGTACCAAAGGCGAAAAACCGGGACCCTATTACTAAGACTACACTGTCCGTATGTCTGTCTGTCACCAGGCTGTATCTCATGAACCGTGATAGCTAGACAGTTGAAATTTTCACAGATGATGTATTTCTGTTGCCGCTATAACAACAAATAATAAAAAAAATTTTTACAAAAAAAAAAAAAACAACCAACTTCCAAAAAAAAAACACTACAAATTGAAAAATAACTTTATTTTCGGAAGTCGGTGTCTTTGGTTCCGCATTTTCGTTTATTGACACCGACTTCCGAAATTAAAGTTATTTTTCAATTTGTAGTGTTTTTTTTGGAAGTCGGTTGTTTTTTTTTTGTAAAAAGTTTTTATTTTTCACTTTTTAGTGGGTCCGTTTGTAATTTATCTAAGTTACAATAGCCTAATGTCAACTGCTCATCACTTGTTACAAAATATTGCTTTTCCCGATCTTGGGACGTTAATTGTTGAGGAGTTCTCCTGGTAAGAACCAGGAGAACTCCTCAACAACCACTCACCATACGCTTTGTGACGAGCATAAATAAATTGCTTAGCAACCTTAATAAAGTAATCGAATCGCAACCCGTGAAATATTTGTCATTGAGTAGTTCCAATGGCCATCTGTGGTCTTCTTCATCAGCTCTATTTTACCAAATGATGATTTCCGAGAGCAAATGCTCAAGTTATTTTAAAAAATACCCAAATCGTTATAGCTTTGCCTATAAAATTTGAGGGTTTCCCTCGATTTCTATGGGATCCTCTCATCAGATTCCAACTTGATGATAATGGGACCACCTCGAGAGTATACCCTTTCAAACAAAAAAAGAATTTTGAAAATCGATCCACAATTGGCGGAGTAATCGCGTAACAAACACACAAAAAAAAAAAAACATACCGTCGAATTGAGAACCTCCTCCTTTTTTGAAGTCGGTTAAAAATAAAATAATGTTACAATTTATAGGGGAAAGAAATGTTTTTTTCGGCGTTTTATGCCTTGTGTTTGTGTTCTTTCTTGCGTCATGTTTAACTTTCCTTTTTTTTTCTCATGCGAACATTGTATCTTCCAGGTGATAATCCCGTGTACGTCCAATCGGTGAAGGAACACGGTGCTGCTTGGCGAGCTGGTCTGCGCGCCGGAGACAGGATCCTACGCGTTGACTCCGTGCCTGTGCATCATCACACGCACCAGCAAGTCGTGCATATGATACGAGGTATGTTTACATTGTGCATTGGTATCTAGTGTATGAGATGATTGGGGATCTCTACAGACCGTGGGGTAAAGGCTCCTACAAAAAGGCGCGACACGCGATAAAATCGCGCGCGACACAAAAGCACCGCAAGTCGCGCAACGAGCGGTGCCTCTGTGTCGCGCGCGATTATAAGAGCTTATGTTTGAAGGAGCCTCAGGCTGAGGCTACATTAGGCCGCGACGCGACCTGCGACTCATGAGCGATTAAAACAAGTAAATGAATGCTCACGTATATGGCTACACCGTACATCAAATATTACTGGCGATCTTTGATTTCTTTATGCGATAGGAACAACATTACAGGGCCTTAAGTCTGCTATTACAATAGTGTCAGAATGGTCTATCATTGATTTCATAATTGTTGATTTTGACAAGTTTGGTAATCTACTAATATAATGGCGTCATTATGACTTTCCAATGGTCAACCACTGACACTCCATTGAAAGAAATGGCATAGAATGGTAATCTCGTACATAATGAAAAATTAATTACTGACTTAGGCGGTAATCTGCAAAATTTTTGACAGTTCCTTTGATCAGTGACCTACCATTAGAACGTTATTGTGCAGTCATTGCTTTTATTTCGTTACGAGTAACGTATAATTTATGTGCCATTGACCGACCACTGATCAACCATTATGAATTTAGCAGATTACGAACTCTTAGCAAAATGACAATGGGATGGTGGTGGAATCGTGTTGGAATGACGAATTTATAAAAATAGCAGACTAGGGCCCCTGTAATCATGACATCGGATACATTAACGCATCATCAGCGAAATTGAAGCGAATTTATTAGAAAAATTCTCATTTGCTCGACTAGTTCAATAGTGCTACTAATTATGCGTGTGGCTACATTATGCGTATAGTAAACCGCGATGGATGATTTGATCGCATTTTAAGAAAACGACCAATTCAAATTGAGTCTTTGTTATGATAGCGGCTACATACATATATTTCGTTGTGGAGCATGTGTCCTGTAGCCACGTCATCGCCGAATATACGCCGGAATTTCGCTTGTAATGTAGCCATACCATGTTTTTCTCGTTTCGCTCTTCCAGTCGCATCGCAAATCGCTGCCTTCTGTAGCCTCAGCCTTAAAGTGCTAAGCGGTCAGCTACTGAGCTAAATCATCATTCACTTGCTCTTATTCCAATTTTATTTATTTGGGGTCGGCGGAACATGTCTTCTTCTTTCATACGTCGTTATTAGCAGTGGAGGCTCAGTGGTATCAGCTCCGACTTACGAGTTGCAGGCCGTGAGTTCAAAAAGACAGGTACTTTGTCTGTTTAATTTCATCGCCACTGCTTTCAAAACGGTGAAGGAAAAAATCGTGTGGAAACCGGCATGCCCTAGAACCAAAAATTCAAAAACATGTGACATCTACCAACCCGCACTGAGCCCGCGTGGTGGATTACAGCCCACTTCCTCTCACAGAGAGGAGGTCTGTGTCCCAGCAGTGGGAACGTTATAGACTGATTATGAATAAGCAGTCATCCCAGATGTCCACCCCCTTTCTAACCATATCAGCCGGTCGATTCTGTAAAATCTCACCGTGAAAACTTAGGTGATGTGAGTTTGTTTTTGCTAGGAATTGACACTATTGACAGCTCACTCCACGCTCACTTCACCTAAGTTTTCACGGTGAGATGGTTACAGAATCGCACTGCAGCTTAACGTTTGTATGTATGTGATCGGATCGAGTTCGAGCTAGGGTCCCTGATGGAAAATGTTTACTGCCGCCAAACAACAAGCATACGTTTTCAATGGCCGTTTGTTTGTTGAATGAGAACGAGATGACGGCGCCCAAGCGATATTTACTACGCGGGACGTCACGCTCGGTTGGAATGATCTCGTTTTGGCAACCGGTCGGTGGTGGTCATCCGTCGTGACGTCATCGCACGCTGTCGGTAGCGTGTGACGTCAGTTCACACTTTTCGCTCGGTTCGCTGGGCACTGCTTTCAAACGGGTACAGAACAATGTTGCTTGGTAGTTTTATGGTGATAGTACTTACTTTATTGTGAACCCTTTCAGAGAGAGCAGTCTTCGACAACTTGCATTATTGTCTCGCTATGTGGGTATCTAGAAATGTTCAGAGAGCGCATACAATTTAGTGCATAGCACTTGAAGACAAATTACTCCCGAACGATATGTGACCCTAGTACCCTCTAGTTTCATTCAGCTCAATCAGTGAGATTGATGAAAGTGATTTGAATGGCTGCACACTGAACATCGGTTATTGGCTAGTTAGCTATTCTAGAGTTCCGAGAAAGTCTTTGATTGATGCATAGAACCATTATACCAATGATAATTTAATTAAAAATGAAAGCTTATAGCGTAAGGCTCAATTTACACCGCCGCGGAAAGGAATAGAAGCGAACTTTTTTTGTACAAAGCATTATGAACTCTATGTCAATAGTGTACAAACTAGATACACCCATATGCACGGGTCGCCCATTTTCTGGAGAATTATCACGCATTCTCGGGAATTCCCGCAGTAACAAGCTCGTGTCTAGTTTGTACGTTAGACAATTGACATAAAGTTCATTTTGCTATTACGAAAACTCGATTCCATTCCGTTCCGCGGCGGTGTAAATTGAGCCTAAGATGTAGCGCTTCCTCATCTTGTTTTGTTATTAGTCTAGATTTAAGACCTGCTTTTGTCAAGCAGCTTTGTTCTGTATAGTCTTGAGGGTATAGGTGCGTGTTAAACAACGAAGCCGACCTCTTGGGAAAAGGCAGGCAGATGCTTATGATGATGAAGTGTAGGCGTCACCTATCACGTGTGCGGCGTTTCCCTAGCTAATTTAATTTGACCTTGTATAGTCACATTAGACATTTTAATATAGTTTCTGGGAAGGCATCGCACCTACAATGCCCCTAGTGTGTATATGTTCATAGTCTGCCGCAAAATATTAGTCTGCTCACTTGAAAAAACTTGCTTGCTTGTTTCTCATAAAAATTTACCTTTTTATGAGAGAGTTATAGTGTTGACAACGCCAAACGAGGGAATGAAATCGAATTCGTAGGCGCGGGCCTGTGGACGGAGAGTAATGGGTAGCTGACCGTGGACGATCAGGAGCAGGCCCGTGCCAGACGGCGCGTACGTGTTCCACGCGCGCCTCAAAGAGATGTCAGCATAAATTGAGGGGCCCCTTAGGGCCGAAGTCTGCCGGGATAGTGGAATTGTCCGAAAGGGTTACCGCTGGCCCGGAACAGAAAGGGCTAAGGAAGGAACACGGGTGGGTTTAGTCAGTAAGAGTCTGACACTCTCTTTCTCTCCACCCAGAGCGGGAGGGGTCTTTTGATGATTTCCCACCCAAAAAAAAAGGGAATGAAATCGTTGAACCTCTTTATCGCCTGTTAGAACTTCTTTGCTTTTCTTTTCTTTCAATTACTAATTATTTAATACCACCACGATATACTTAGATGACATATCTAAGGATACCGCACTGGCAACAAGGATATTAACGTCAGTAGTTAGTTTGGATACGTCACCATATATTAATTACAACAAAAAGATTCCAATTGTCGAACTTCAAAATATTTTTCATTGAATTTCAACAGCCTCGAAAAAGATTTCTCGAAGCGAATCATCGCGTGAATTTTAATGGTGTTTTACGTGGCTATTAAACTGTTAATTTTACTGAGCATGTCTGGAATGCCTTTGCTCTGTATCACCAAGGCAACCAACGCCATTATTATGTGTAGTTAGGGTGCCAGAGATGAGTATAGTAACTCCTTGGGGCCGGTATTTACCTATTTTAATCTTCACACTAAGCAGTAATACTCGTATCCTGCCGCAATTTGTGCCGTACCTACTGGTTAATTCGGGTGCCATTACTTCCTCTCATGTTGGTCATCTGCCTAGCCCTTTTCCTAACTATGTTCGGGTCGGCTTCCAGTCTAAACGGATGTAGCTGAATACCAGTATTTTACGTAGGCGACAGCCTATCTGACCTCCACAACCCAGGTACTGGGTAATACGATACCCCTTGGTAAGAATGGTTGTCAGACTTTCGGGCTCCTGCCCACCCGCAACGACTGTCAAAGATCCACCAATGACAGCCGGGACTTGCCGAGTCACGGAGGGGTCTCGGGTCACCCATCCACAGACCAACCGCGGCAAGCGTAGCTTAACCTGATCGATCGACCTGTGCGGCTGTTATTATTTAGTCACGGGCACCTCCCTCTCTCATAAAGACTAAATAGCATAATCAATCAATCAACTCAGCCTATCGCAGTCCACTGCTGGACATAAGCCTCTCTCAGGCGCCGCCGAAATACCCTGTCCTGAGGTCATCTGTCCATCTAGCTGGAGAGCGTCCCACACCACGCTTTTGTGAATAAGCTTGGGAAATCGTTAGGAAAGTTTTGAGTATGAATGTCGATAGCTATAAGAGTAGGAGACGACCAAAGAAACGATGGATGGACTGTGTGAATGATGATATGGTTAGAAAGGGGGTGACTACCGAGATGACGACTAATAGAGAAGTATGGAAGAAAATGACATGTTGCGCCTCCAAATAAATTGGGATTAGAGCACGAGAATGATGATGATGATGTTTGGATATTTTCATTGTGAAATAAAAACTCAGACTCACTAATAGAAAAGATTTCAGACGTCGAGCGACAACAAGAGAAAGAAAGGCGGGTCTGACTGCCCAAGATTCTTCCTACTTTTCTCAGAAGAATGCTTTCTTGAATAATCGTACCCAGGTGTATGGTTATTCAAGGAAGCTTAGAGATGCTCATTCGTAGAGAGACTTTATTGTAACACTAGCTTCTGCCAGCGACTTCGTCCGCGTGAAATTTCTTTCTCCCCCGAACCACCCCGTCGTTAGCGTTCTTCTTGACTTCAGTTCGTCTTGCTAGACTCCTAAGGGTCCTAGCGTGACGTTAATAAGTTAGTTTATAGCTTTCCTCAAGACTTAGGCTATCAAATGCAAAAATCGTCATCTGCCTAGCCTTTTCCCAACTATGTTGGGGTCGGCTTCCAGTCTAACCGGATTCAGCTGAATACCAGTATTTTACATGGAGCGACTGCCTATCTGACCTCTCCTCCTCCACAACCCAGTTACTGGGTAATACGATACCCCTGGTAAGACTGGTTGTCAGACTTTCGGGCTTCTGACTACCCGTAACGACTGTCAAAGATCCACAAATGACAACCGGGACCTACGGCTTAACGTGCTTTCCGAGGCACGGAGGGGTCACGGTATGTAAAGATGGTCACCCATCCACGGACCAACCGCGGCAAGCGTAGCTTAACCTGATCGATCGACCTGTGCGGCTGTTATTATTTAGCCACGGGCCCAAATGCAAAAATAATCTTGCAAATCCGTCAGGGAGTTCCTGAGATTAGCGCGCTTAAACAAACTCTTCACCTTTAATATTAGTATGATTGATCTAATACATATTTCTGTATTTTCCAGCAAATCCAACGACGGTGTTGACAGTCCAGCAGAACTCCTCGAGACATAAAACGCCCATCACGGCTCCGGTGCCTGTCAATGTGAGTTTATACAATGTTTTATTATCTTGAATTATAGCATAAAATGAAAGGAAGGACACATGGCCTGATGAAGTTTTTAATGACTTTTATTTAGGACGAGCTTCTGCCCGCGGCTCGGTCCGCATGGAAGAACCATACCCACTGACACTAGGCAGTAGTGTATCTGTCTATCAGTAAAATATGGCGCCAAACACGTAGCCGAATTCTGGGCCAAGTCCATTTAGATTGCCATCGATACGCTACGAAGACGAATTAAAGGTTTTTGTTGTCAAATCAGTATTTCCAGAGTTTACCGGGTGCAAAGAAACTATTTTACCTTCCTGTAATATTAGTTTAGATTAGATTGCAAAAATTCGGGATAGAAAATCATGATTTGCAGACGATATCAGCTCTGTTGTAATCTTAACTGAGGGGAAGAGTGATTAGAGTGATGATATAGGACTTGAAGAATCTTAACTGATTCAGATTACGAGCTACGATGTCGAAGTTCAAGATTGTATTCTAATCTCACTCCCACCGCGGGTTATCATGACTACTTTAGTTTAAAGATAGTTTACATGACTACGTGTTCTATTACACTATTGGTCCTCTAAACTCGAAGCGATAGTCACGCCTTCTTTATGACGTGTATCACAGGGCTCGGTATCGCCGTAGAGACGGCAGTACTAATAATATTCGTGGTGCCGAAAGTGCGTTGAGCGCATTACTCCTGTCATGGGCAGTCAGGCAAATCCGGCAGTTTCTACACGTCATTTTTGTCGTAGTGCAAGTAAACGGTGACGCTCACTGACACGCTAAAGTTACGGTTTCCTATATGAGCGGTGACCGCCTCTTGCGGCCGTTATGTCCAAATACAGAGCGTTTTTTGACACCTTAAGAGTAAACTAGTCGCGAGCTCGAACTCACTGGTGGTCACGGCCAAAAAGCACGCTGTCTCACCTGGCTTTGTGTCTGACAGAGATAGTAGCAGTGACGAGCAGTTAGCAGCTAGTCTGCACGCACAACGTCTAGTTTTCACGCACAGAAACACCGTTCTGAACTGATAGGCGCGTAAAAAAATCCGAAAAGTGCTTTGGAAAATCGAGTTTTATGAAAAAAATCACTGCACAAATCAATTACAAATAAAGTTTATTAAACTTTTCGATAACTGAGCTTTGTCGGTACGGACTTGGTTTTGAAGATTTTACAGTTTTTTTATTACTTATTTACACCCCAAGTTACGTTAAAAATAGCAAGAAAAACTCATCTTTGTCGGATCATAACTTTTTAATGGCATTTTATTTTATTATTCTGTTTTCGTACAGACAAAATTAATAATAAGACAAAACGATATCATGTTTAAGTTTGGATGCACAATGTTAAACAGTGGAGTAATACTCTCCCGAAATTTGTATGGAAAAATATCGTCTAGTGGCACCTTAATATCAAATACTGGTGAAAATGGCAGATTTTCATGACCTTCGTTATAAATATGGGGGAAACAATCTTCTTCCCTCTGACCAAGAGGAGGCCTGTGTCCCAGCAGTGGGAATGTTATAGGCTGATTATGCTATGCTCTTCTAGGAAATTGTAGCTTTAAGGCTCCTACAAACAGGCGCGACACGCGATATAATCGCGCGCGACACAAAGGCACCGCTCGTTGCGCGACTTGCGGCGCCTTTGTGTCGCGCGCGATTTTATCGTGCATCACACCTGTTTGAACGAGCCTTTAGTCTGTATCGAAAGTGTTGACAATGCTTCCTCCAGCAGCGGCCGAGACGTCTTCGCGCTCTGTGTGTGTGTGCACATACGAAACTGACAGATTTTCCAAATTATGTTTTTAATGTTCTACCATTCCTAATAACAATAAAAAAAATAATTAAACCAACATCCGTTAAAAAAAATAGCGGAAATAATAAAAATACCAACTAATTATAAAATAACACTAAAATAACTGAATGCATTAAGGCTCGTACACACAGGCGCGACGCGACAGTGCGACGCGATTCTGCGATATACATATATCCGTAGAACAATTTCTATGGAAACGCGCGCGACACTTCACACTGGAGCGACTTGTCGCGCCGCGACACGGTCGTGGCGCGACGAGTAGCGCGACACCGTGTAGCCGCGATATCGCCGCGACACCATACTAAATGTTCATTTTGTATGGCGCCGCGCCGCGATTCGCGTCGCGCATGTGTGAAAGGTGTTGCGGCGCGATAATATCGCAGAATCGCCACGCGACGTGTCGCGCGACAAGTCGCGCCTGTGTGTACGAGCCTTAACGGCGGTAACCTTGGAGTGTGTTATCAGTCCGAGAAATGCAATAGTCACAGTAGGTATTGTAAAATCATACGGCGTGAGCGCACGCGCAAGGTCACCGTACTAGTGTTGTGAAACTGCTACAGGTCAGCTGATCGAGGTGTTTGCTTAGAAAATATTTTAAAATGCTGCAGATTTATTACTGAAATAAGTACTAATAGGAGAACCAAGGTAACCGACATAGCTCGAAGAATTGCCAAACTTAAGTGGCAGTGGGCAGGGCACATTGCTCGCAGAACAGATGGCCGATGCGGCCGAAAGGTTCTGGAGTGGCGAACGCGTACCGGAAGACGTAGCGCTGGAAGGCCTCCCACAAGGTGGTCCGGCGACCTTGTGAAGGCCGCAGGAACCCGTTGGATGCGAGAAGCAGAGAACCGGTCGAAGTGGAGGTGCTTGAGGGAGGCCTATGTTCTGCAGTGGACGTTTTTCGGCTGAAATGATGATGATGAAGTATTCTACGGCACCGACTTACGAGTTGTAGGTCGTTGGTTCAGACCCAGACAGGGGCTTTACTTTGTGTAAATTATTTCATCACCACTTCTCTCAAAACTATTATTTTATTTTTAATAAACTACTGTTTGTTTCCTTTACAAATCTAATAAAATAAAAATAAAAACGGTGAAGGAAAACATGGTGCGGAAACCGGCATGTCCTACAACCAACACATTCGAAGACATGTGATGTCTGCCAACCCGCACTGGGCCCGCGTGGTGGATTACGGCTCACTCCCTCTCACAGAGAGGCCTGCAGTGTCCCAGCAGTGGGAACATTCATATTATAGGCTGCTATTCTACCGCCTTTTGTTTTGGTAGCAGTCCAACCCACTGTAACTCCTGTGAATCTGATTAGAGAAACTTATGCTAACGAGAAGAAAACAGGTTGGCATAGAATTGAGGCGTTTCCTATAGATCTCTTATTTCCTTCAACTGTCTTGCTGCCCATTCTGCAGTTTTCGATAGTACTATGCTGGACCTTTTTTTAGAGCTTAGCTTAACCAGCACCCCTTCTCTTGACCAATGCCGGATTAAGACTGCTTGATGCCCTAAGCAATCCACGCCTGTACGCCTGTATTTTATCAAAATTATAAAGATTGGCGCACATCTCTAGCTAGAGTGATATTTGGGTCTTGTAATGTCTTGCTGATATACAGCCTTCCGTTTCATGTGTTAGCAAATACTGTTTCGGTGCTGTTTCTGCCTTATGGTGCCCCCCGAGACGTGATGCCCTAAGCAATTGCTTAATTTGCTTAGAGGCTAATCCGGCACGGCTCTTGACAAAGTCGGGTAAAAAGAGTCCAATCAATCAATCTGCCTAGCCTTTTCCCAACTATGTTGAGGTCGGCTTCCAGTCTAACCGGATGCAGCTGAATACCACTGTTTTATATAAAGCGACTGCCTATCTGACCTCCACAAACCAGTTACACGGTACCCCTTGGCAAGACTGGTTGTTAGACTTTCGGGTAAAAAGAGTATTTCATAAAAATGGCGTTGGAGATATAGTTATAGTCTTCTAACAGTTTCTATAATTGACTTGAGGTTGTTATGCATGAACCAACGGGGTAGTTGCGTAACACACTAACAGTAGGTAAAGCTGGTCACCCATCCTCGGGCCAACCGCGCCAAGCGTAGCTTAACCTGATCGATCGCTCCGTGCTGTTGTTATTTCTTGCCCACAAGCCCCTGTACCTACTAAATAACCATGAAAGATAAACAATTAATTGTGTACTGGTTACAAATGCCATTGCAAATTCCTATAAAAAAGTTACAATTCTTTGATAAATGATTTTATTTTTGTAAGGAGGTTTGCACAAATACTTTTAATTACACGTCAATACACGTCACGTCGTTTGCACCTGTCACGCAATCGCAATACCGATGGGGTAAATGAAATCCTTTGCCACTTGGTATTTCAGGTCTACGTATTCACACGAATAACTAAGATCAACCACAAAACGTAACAGTTCGGAAATCCTTCAGCACACAGCACATAGCTACACCTGTGCAAACAGCTGACGTTAAGGTCGCGTGCTCGGTTTGTTTGTACTCTACTATTAAATACATTTACTTTGGCTAACTTTTAAATTAAAAAAACATTACCCTATAGCAGGGGTGGCCAACTTGGTTAGACCCACAGATATAGATAGACCTAGATAACGCAAGTATCACGAACTATATGAAAACCAAGCGTGCCATTTTTTGTCTGCCTACTATGACGTCATAAGCTCGTGCTCTCGCTCACGCCTACCCAGCCAGCAGTACACAGGACTGAGCGCGAAAGTGGCGGCTTACGATTTTTGAACGTAAGCTGGTGCGATTTTTGGCACGCGCAGTAGTTGCTCTTGCGTTATCTAGGTGTATCTATATCTGTGGTTAGACCCAACATCTACTGTTCACTGACGACACCCTGTGCGCTCTACCAATTACATACTTCTTGAAATCTTACATGAAACAGCATAGTTCAGTACACAATTATGTAGTATTTTTTATTTTATTAACCCTTAGTCTGCCGGAACGTGGATCTACGCGAGACACAATAGCTTTTTAATTGTGTCTGTAATTAAGAGTAGTTAAGGGGGAAAATATAAAACTGAAAGCTATTCTTAGTTACTACTTATTTATATTAATGTAAGCATTGCGTTTGAGCATCTTTCGCTAGATTAGCAAAATCAGGTTTGTACTTGGTAAAATTTATTGCCTTGCCACGATCGACTGGACTATCGACCTGTTGGCCACCCCTGCCCTATAGCATGGTGGTGCTCCTTTGGCGCACGGTCACCGGCACCCTATTTGCGTAACACTCTATCAATCACAATAATTTTGAAGGATATTGATAATCCATTACTGGCTCCGAAAATTTATAATAAAATACCCGATGGCATAAAAAAATTACCCCTATAGTCTCTACTCGCTATTAATTGAATAATGTTAACAAATACTAATTATACCTATTGTAGAAGATTTTATAAATGATAATTTCAATAAACATTTGATGTCATTTTTACCCGACTGCGTCAGAAGGAGGGTTATGTTTTTCGAGTGTATGTATGTGTGTATGTATATTTCTTTGGCACGCTCTGTAGCCTAAACGGCTTGGTCGATTTCAGCTTGAGAGGTGTTGTTAGATTCGTCTTAATTGTGAGAGTGACACTGGGTAAATCAAAATTAAAAAAAAAAAATTAAAATGGCCGATTTTTGGCGCAACATGTCTTCAAAAAAAAATTTTTTTTTCTCGAAACCTATCGAGTGGGGTATCAAAATGAAGGGTTTTAAAAGGTGATTACAAAAATATATGTAACTTATATGGCTAAAAGTAATTCGAAGTGACAAATCGTAAAAAACACGTACCAAGAACTAAATCGTTTGCGAAATCTTTCACATTTGTAAACTAAAAAGCTGGAAATAAAAAAAAGTAATTTAAAAAATAAAAAAACCCGACTGCGAAACTGAAAGGTACAAACAAGCCCATTTTAAATTAAATAAAAGTTGGAAGCAGGCGGGACCCATACCATTTTTATTATATTTTCAAATTCAAATGGGTCCCGCCTGCTTCCAACTTTTATTTAATTTAAAATGGGCTTGTTTGTACCTTTTCAGTTTCGCAGTCGGGTTTTTTTATTTTTTTATTACCTTTTTAAAATATTTTTTAAGAAATCTATTTCCCTTTTTAGGTTATCTTTGATATTAGATTTTATTAAGATATTTAATAAATTTTAAAATAGTTTTTCTTTTTTTTTCTTGTTTGCTTTAATTTTTTTAAATATTTGTACGCCTTCACGGCAAAACATAGCGCCCATATTATTAACCTAAGACCTTTATGTAAATACCTATGTTTCACAAATAAACATTCTGATTCTGATTACTTCATGTTCAAAAAATGTGTCTGCTCAACCAACGTATTATAACGCAATGAATGTTGTTGGACTTTCAAAATGAAAGCCATTCCTACTGTTAATCCCCCACAAGTTGTAACCGCCATTCTAGGTAAATTACTATCTTGGTAATTAATTATAAATGATGAGCTAACAGCTAGTCATGTAATGAGCAATATAGCGTCACACCAGACACACTGTGTCACCCCGGCATGACACACTGCTAATATTATTATGTTCTGGGCGTTTCGAATACTCTCGATTTTATGATAAAAGGGAAATAAAAAACTGGCCAATGCGAATCGGACTCGCACACGAAGGACTCCGTACCACAAGGCAAAAACGCCGATAAGAACACGTTTGTTGTATGGAAAAATATTAAATATTTATTTTATTCTGTTTTTATTTTTATTTTTATTCTGTTTTGTTGTTATAGCGGCATCAGAAATACAGCATCTGTGAAAATTTCAACTGTCTAGCTATCACGGTTCATGAGATACAGCCTGGTGACAGACGGACAGTGGGGTTTTAGTAATAGGGTCCCGTTTTTATCCTTTGGGTACGGTACCCTAAAAAACTAATGGATTAAATATGTCGAGTTGAAACCAGATGTCAATAAAATACGACTATTTTCTGGGAATATAGTTTTCTTTTTAGCTTTAGTTTTTCAAAATCAATATCAAAAGTAGTTTATTCAAATTAGGCTGAGAATCAGCACTTTTCGAACTTCAAAATTACATAAGACAGCCAGGCCCGTGCCGGACGGCGCGTACGTATTCCACGCGCGCCTCAAAGAGATGTCAGCAGCAGAGAAGGGGCTCCTTAGGGCCGAAGCCTGCCGGGTCAGCGGGATTGTCCGAAAGAGTTACCGCTGGCCCGGAACATAAAGGGCTAAGGAAGGAACACGGGTGGGTTTTAGTCAGTAAGAGTCTGACACTCCTTCCGCTCCGTCCAGAGCGGGAGGGGTCATTTGATGATTTCCCACCCAAAAAAAAAGACAGTCCACCAAAACGCCCGCCCGCCACTACTTCCTACTGCTTTATCGTGCCCTATTTTTTGAAAATGTATCCCCTAAATGGGTTTACCATGTAGGGGGTACATTTTCAAAAGCTCCCTCCTAAATGCTCACCTTCGTCTTAAAAGGAACTGCTGTGAAAATTTTTATGCTTTTAGACGTAGCAGTTTGGTCTGTGCGTTGTCTGTCACTTAACTAGATTTTTTATCAAGTAGACTACTTTTTACTCAAAGTAATCTACTTGATAAAAATCATAAGTCCATGCTAATCAATATTTTTTTTTTTAAATTTCCAGTCGGAGAAACAGCGCCAGTTGGAAGTGTCAAAAGTGCACACTGTGCGGTTGATGCTCGAACAAGAACAGAAGTTTATCAGGGATCTGCGCAGTAAGTATACAAGTCTTCCTCCTAACTCTTATCGATATAATTATTCTTAAAGTAATACAGAACGAATTTGTCGTGAGTTCTCAAATCCTTCTGAACTATGTTGATCTTATGGTCCATGTCATTGCGGTTCAGTTTTCTAAATGAAAATTGTTGAAAAAATAAACTTTTGCCAAAATGATTTCAGGGTGTATATATTGTTTATAATTTCAAACTATGTTAGCCTATATCGTGGGGACCAAATATGGGGCGGTTTACTATACATAAAAAAACAACAAATTACATTGTTTTGAGTTATTTAACTGCACTGGTCTTTCTGAGCTCTTTCAATTTGTGGGAATACTATCATGTAGGGTAGGTTTATTACCATCTTTTTATTAGAGATTTGTTGTTAAAAAAAAGTAGATTTTATTGTCTGGGTATTTAAGGTATTTATTATTTTCCCATTTTCCTTCATTAGTTTCAGACAATTTTCTCCGAATAATATAAGTACAATTCAAACATTTTTTAAATACCAATTTCAGATGAACTCCTAAAAGTCCCAGACGTTAGAAAACAAACCCAACTCGAATCCGCCGAACAGCGCTGCTCAAAGCTCCAGCATGAGATCGACACCATAATGGCAGGCCAGGTAACGATCTTACCCCCTTACAATAAAGTCCATAATTGCAATGACACTGTTACAGTACCAACACATAGCATTTTAGCAGCCTATTTTTTTAACTTAATTTTTTATGTCACTGTATTTTTTTTGTACTTTTTTATATCTCTATGTGTATGTTAGTTATGATTGCGGCCAGGATAGTGTGTAGCGGTTTTTCTTTAATAGAGAAAATGTACTCTTTTCTTAGTCTTTAAGTTTCATAAAACTCTTCAGAAATCATTATCAAGTTATAAAATGAGTAGCAGTAGGTTATCTGCCTGTCAAATTATTTGTTTTAATAGTTTTCCATATGTTATCCTTATCATAAAAAACGCGACGCTAATTTGTGGATTCCCCTAAAATCATCAGAAAAAAAACATACAAACATAAGTACATTTCACTGAAGTAGATAAGCCAATGGAATGTAAATTATCTGAGATTATTACACTGTTAGACTTTAGCGTTACTTAAGAGTAAACTAGTCGAGAGCTCGAACCCACTGGTGTTCATGTTCATGGATGGCCAAAAAGCACGCTGTCTCACCTGTGGCTTCGTGTTCGACATAGCTAGTATCAGTGATGAGCAGTTAGACGCTAGTCTACACGCACAACGTCTAGTTCTCACGCACAGAAACACCGTTCTGAACTGATAGGCGCGTAATAAGATTCGAAAAGTGCTTCGGAAAAAATCAAATTTTATGAAAAAACCACTGCATAAATCAATCACAAATAAAGTTTATCAAACTCTTCGATAACTGAGCTTTGTCGGTACGGACTTGGTTTTGAAGATTTTACAGTTCTTTTATTACTTATTTACACCCAAAATCTTCAATGGCTCATAATCTGAATCTTTGATGGCTCATAACTTTTTAATGGCTTTTTATTTTACTATTCTGTTTCCGTACAGACAACATTAATAATAAGTCAAAACGATATTTTGTTTAACTTTGGATGCACAATGTCAAACAGTGGACTAATACTCTCCCGAAATTCGTTCATAGTCTGATCTCAGTCTCAATCTGTCAAAAATACCTCACATTTCCCTACATTTTTGACAAGTGTTTGACATTGATAGTCGCTGAGATGAGATTGCGACTAGAATTTGAATGTTTTTAATTACGGGAATTGGCCTTCTGACTGTGAACCTTCTTAAATAACGAGGATTTTCCCTTCTGTTACCATGGATTTAGTACATGATTCTGATTTCTGCATAATTAAAATTTTTCGACAGTTCCAAAAAAAAAAAAATAGCTGTTCCATACATTTTGATTGCACTTTTTTAAGAAACAGCTGATTTTATTTTGATAACAGACGAAAACTTTCTACGTTAGAATGTCTAGAACACAGATATAGATAAGACCTAGATAACGCAAGTATTACGAACTGTATGAAAACCAAGCGTGCCATTTTTGACTACCTACTATGACGTCACAAGCTCGCGCTCTCGCTCACACTCACTCAGCCAGCAGTACACAGGACTGAGCGCGAAAGTGGCGGCTTACGATTTTTGAACGTAAGCTGGTGCGATTTTTGGCACGCGAAGTAGTTGCTCTTGCGTTATCTAGGTGCATCTGCATCTGTGGTCTAGAATCATGTGCTGGATTCTTGGTTTGCGCGTTGATATTCCTGCCAGCCAGTAGTGTGACAAGTTCTTAATAGGCATGACGAATGATTTTCAAATCCTCTTCCGTAATGTACGTACACATTTACTATTTACGAAAACACCTATATTTCGGTAATAAACTAAAGTTTAACGAAGTTTGAAGCCATTTGTCTAATATTTTTTCAATAGGGCGCGAACACAGCTCACAGTGTCATGGCGTCGGATCTGATGTCACGCCTAGGTAAAAATCAAATGTTGTCAGCATACTATCTATAGTGTACTCTGTGAACCACAGTAATGTTTACATACCCGTGACGTCATGCGCTGTGATTGGTGTTTCAGTCAAAATGGCCGACTGCAGTATTTTAATCTTTTATTTTTGTGAAAATCCGATTAATCTCAAGTTTTTAAATTAAACTAAATCACTGTTTTAAATCCTTTTAATATGTATTTTCCCCTAACATCCATTAAATTTTTGATTATTTGATACTGTCGTCACGCCAATTCTCAAGTCAGAAAACGGGTCATAGGCACTCATCACACATTCATGGCGGCACTCTGAAGGGCCGATAAATTGGGAGACTCGTTATTATTCAAGTAACAAAGGACATGGTTTCCCTGCTTATTAATGCAGTGAAATGATTCAGTAGCCGTTGTGAATTGATAATTGTAAAGAATCGTGCTGTAGGTGGGTGATTAAATCTGGCCGTTTAAATGACACACCTGGTGTTCTGTTTGGGAAAGGGATAGTAAAGATTTCGTGACATGATATGAGGGTTCCGTACCCAAAGGGTAAAAACGGGACCCTATTACTAAGACTCCACTGTCCGTCTGTCTGTCTGTCTGTCAACAGGCTGTATCTCATGAACCGTGATAGCTAGACAGTTGAAATTTTCACAGATGATGTATTTCTGTGGCCGCTATAACAAAAATAAATTTAAAGGGGCATAAAAGAAACGATTTTTTCGGGGTTTTATGCGTTGTGGTACGGAATCCTTCGTGTGCCAGTCCGACTCGCACTTGGCCGGTTTTTGTCTTTGTTTTGATGATAACTGTATGTATTGTTATCGTTTCGATGCAGGGGTTTGTTAGTGAAGTTTTCGTTTGAATATTCAATGAAATTTTTTTAGGGCCGAGGTTTAAGTTCAGCCGATATATTCTTACCATGAGCTGGCATCCCACCTCATGATAAGGCTTGACCGCTCGCTCACTTCACCTAAGTTTTCATGGTGAGATTTTTACAAAAATGGATCAGCTGATATTTTGGAATTTTCACCTGCTTCTATGTCTGTAACTAATAAATAGGACGGAAGACTTCTTTCCATACATAAATAACGACTAATACTTATAAGTTTTCAATATGACTGTAAAAAAAATATACGCGTCGACTTGAGAACTTCCTCCGTTTTTTCGTCGGTTAAAAAAGGGAAAGAACCGACATATTCATGGTCAAATTCGTTTATCTTTTTATTAACTGATAAGTTGTTTTAGGTAGGTACAAGTAGGTATTTCAGAGTACAATAGCTATTTATAATATATGTTCGTTACGCATTACCTGGCCGCAATAGTAACTCAAACGGAGGCGAAAGTGAAGACCGTCAATGTATTTTGTATTTTAATTAAACATCATTAAGTCATAACGTCCCACGTAACATCAAAATTGGTACAGTTTTTAAGAACTGAGGTTGTTTAACTTTACTTGTAGTTGTTTCAGCTTTTCACAGCTCATAAGTTGGTCTCAATACGAGTAATTTACCAAAAACTAGTTGACCCGACAGACGTTGCCCGTTTTTTTTATTCGAAAGACACGTGGCGCCATCTATTATCATCATAATGTTATTGATGTTTTCCTCGGGAACAGCACTTTTTTTTGGGATGAAAGGTACCCTATGTCCGTTTCTGTACATCTGACAACGTATATGCAAAAAAAAAATCAGGATGATCGGTTCAGTGATTTAGGCGTGAAAAGGTAACAAACAAACAAAGAAACTTACTTTCGCGTTTATAATATTAGTAGGATAATATGTATTAGTTAGAATGATAAATGCTTGCTTTTACTATAACTCGCGGATACACAAAAGTTCCCTTTCATGTGAACCCAAGCACAACTTTGTTAAAAGTTTTTTATAAACACTATAAACTCCTACGTTTTACTATTTTAATTAGTGAGAGCTCGGTATCCTATCACAAGAAGACAATTTAAAAATGTTGTGTCTGTAAGACATCCATACTAATATTATAAAATGCGAAAGTTTGTCTATCTGTCTGTTACTTCTTCACGCGTGAACCGCTGAACCGATTTATATGAAATTTAGCAAGTATAGAGATAGTTTGAGTCCCTAGAAAGGACATAGGATAGTTTTTATCCCGACGTTCCCACGGGATCGACAATTATGCGGGTGAAACCACGGGGCGCTGCTAGTTGTTCATATTCATAGGTGCTTTCGAACCCATACCGTCTTATTACAAAACGAGATCTAATTTTAGACCTAGTCTAAACCTTCAAGCCAGTTACTCTATTTTGAACTTTATTCCGACAAACGTAAAGTTCTTAATGCAAAATTGACAACTTAGACTCAGGTTTAACGTCAGTTTTTGTAATAAGAACTTTAACTTTGTCGGATTATAGTTCGAAATTTAAAAATGGCTGAATGGTTTAAACCTGGGACTAAAGATAAATCTTGTTTTGTAATAAGGCCGATAAGGTTTAGATTTCACTTTTCTCTTATCAACCTGCCGCTTCAACAAATACTGCAACACACCGTTTACTGTGTTGCAATATTTGTTGAAGAGGCAGGTTGATTTCTGAATAAGGTGTTACCAATCCTCTGGTATGCAAATATCTTAGCAAAGTTAATACCTTTGATGCCCTTATATTGAGTCAGTCCAGGGCAAAATTATATTGCGAATAAGTTACCCTGAATTTGAACTCTCCGACTACAAGTAAAGTTAACACACCTATCAAATCCGCCTAAGCCCTAAAGTGTTAACTAACAAGGCTAACGGGACACGTCGGGTAGTAACATGTTTTGTACCGTGTCTGCTTCTGTGCATGCCTGTTCATAACTGTGACGTCACTGTGATTCCCATTTTATTTATATATTTGTGTGTTTGTCATTATTTTTATTGCTATCTTGTTTTTAAATTAAATTTTGGTATTTTTATGGGAGCAGTACATTTTATCAAGAGGATTTCACGTTCAGTTTTTTTTACTGGTCTGCAACCTTGAAGGTAACTTAGCTGGTTAGCTGGTATTGTACAATCTTAAGTTGTGATAAAGGGCTTTGAAGGTCTGTGGCATACATATCTGTCAGCCATTTTGATTTTTTGTCAAAATGGCGGCCATGCATGAAGCCTATATAAATCAAACAGAAAACATAATAAGACCAAACCCCGCAAATGTCACGTTTCCGAGATATTAACGTGGCCGCCATTTTGAAAACAAAAATTAAAATGGCGGACAGGTAGGTATGCCACGGACCCTCTAAAAATCTTCAATCCCCTTTAAACGTGAGCAATTAAATAATAATTCGAAATACAATAAAAAAAATTGGAAAATGCGTGGAAGAAAACGACATGCTGCGTCGACCCTAGATTAATTTGCGATAAGAATGACGATAACATAAAAAAAAAATCGTTTCTAACAAATCGAAAGACTTAAGAATCTGGATGAATGGATTCATAAACGTTGTAAGAAAAATATAAATGAACGAAATAACTTCACACTTTTAGAATTTCTCATAAAACAGAGACAGTATGCATAGAACCAGACATCGTCATCAAAACTCTAAACAAACGTAACTTTCGTCTCATCCAATGGGAATGGTTGCAACTATACACTGCATATCTATATTATAAACTGGCAACACCATCGCGCTTGGTTGTGTTGAGATTTTTGTTATCAAGTATTACTTATTCGACACTTTAGAACACATCTAGAATAGACATTGAAAATGAGATATGAGCTTTTCAAATGTGTGAGAAAATGCCTACAGTAGAATGAGATGGGCCGCGCTTTAATCCGGTTATCCAAAACCTTCTAAAACGTCTTAAAACTGCCATAGCATTATCGATAAAAAAATACTAAATTGTCGATAAAAGCACTGCCCTTCACTACATTTTGTCGATAAGTTTCTTAAGTGGGTGCCAGTAAACAATATGACTGGTCCTATTCCCACATTTTTTGTGTTAACGGTTTGACAGCCCGCGCCACGCCTCAGGGGCCGTAGTAGCTCAACTGTGGCTAATGAGACACAACACAATTGAATTTCTATTGTTATACTTAAATCAAATTTTGATTTTTCAACACTTGAGTATTAATGCCATTATGATTCCAGTCCATAATAGCTCAACTGTCACTAATAACTAATGAGACACAATGACTTTTTCTATTAGGAGATTTCACGACATTGGAGCGGTTAAAAGGGATGGTGCTATCGGTCATGTATAGCTCCATTTCTCTCTCTCACACTAGAATAGAATCATGATGGCATTAAAATGTCATCACCTGGCTGGTTTAGATTCATATTACTCGCACAAATGTAATGCCTTTGCCTCCTTGTAAGACAGTAAACTCAAACGTATCTCGTGACGCAATTTACACCGTAAAAAGTACTTGTAAATCTGCTTCACTCTACTAGTAATTTGTTACGTTGTATATTAGAAAATTCACAGTTAAAAAACAATGTAAATTAGAACTTCTCACCCAACCTAAATTACAATTCGCACACAAAATCTCAGCACACCACGCACTGTGACATAAACCACGCTTCTTAACACTCGTGTAGCCACTGGACGCCGCGCCCACAACACCGCGACAGCCGAGGAGCAACCCCGCTCCCAACACCGGCTTCCTCAGCGGTCTCCCGCGCTCCCTGTCCAACCTCACCGGCCAGAGCCTGCGAAACCTCCGTCAAGCAAGAACGAACAAGATCCAGCAAGAAAATACTCCGCCATTAGTCCGTCAGAACTCCGACGAATCGAACAATAAAAGGAGACACATTGTACATAACAATACAGTACCAATGGTGCCAACAACTTGCTTAGACAACGTCACACCGCCGCCTCTACCGCCAAGATCTATCGAAAGACCGAAACGGAATCCCCTAAGTCCAAATTTAAGTCCTCCGCCGATAAATCCCCTAGCTAAACCGAAGCCAAGTAATAGTACGGCATCTCCCTCACACAAGCAGTACTATAAGGGACGCTATTACCCGGATAAGTTCATGATGCATCAGTCGATGCCGGCGTATGACACGAAGCAGTTGAGGAAGTCATCGCACTCGTTAGACGGGGAGTTGGAGGGCCCACAGCCTAACTCGATAGCTATGCAAATGAGTTACCCGCTGGTCAATGTGCCGCCGCCGCCTTTGCAGGTAAAGTTGTGGGGGGGAGTTTTTAGAACAATCGAACTTGAAACAAGAAGTCTTTTTTTTGGTATTGATATAGTGAAATTAACACTTTCAAAGTAGACACAATAGTTAAATAATCGACCTGGACCAAATGGGGTTCATGAGACGGGGAATGAAGAACTCAACTGTCAGATCAATTAATCTGTAGTTATCAGGAGATTGTGACAACATAATTATAGGCAAATAAAGTCTGTAATTTTTTACCACTGACAATACCACCATTTAAAAAATATGTTGAGTTCTTTCAAATCGGTTTCCATCTTGTAAATTGTTAATGGGACACCTTTTCAATTTGTAAATAAATATAATACTTCGTGTATCACAGATTATAAGGTTGTCTAAAATTGTTCTAAAAACTCGTTTCGTCAATGTTTTGTATTCAGGTGAATGTTTTTTTATTATAAACTATTTCTATGTCGTCGGGCTGATTGTTGAATATGCATATATTATTAAATACCTTATTTTTATAGCTACAGCTTGAACTTTATTTCTTTACTGCTTGAAAATATTTGATTTTTTCTTTGAATTTTTATTTATTTAGGGAAGTTAAAAAAAAAAGCAATTATAAATTCACTATTGGCTATGTACATTGGGAAACTTCAAAAAGGGAAAGTCTATTGTAAATATTGAATTTAAAAAATCTACTATTAAGTATATATGTTTATATGTCAAAGAAATGATTAAAAGCATTTAATGTTATAACATTTTCAAATTGTGACTAACATAATTTCTAAAATCATAAAGCCTTACTAATAAAATCAATCAGTAATAAAATGCTTTCTATATTTCGGTCTGGCAACACTGCCTACTCATTTTCATACAATAATATTTTAGATAATTTCTTAACGCTTATTTAACTTATGTCTCGTCTGTACTACTGATAATGTTTAATTATTTGTTTAATATTTCTTGTTTTATTAGTAAGGCTACAAAATGTATGATAATAACCCCTTTTGGAATTGAAACACAAAGTCAACCTTATTTACAAACTTACATCCAAGATTTTATGCTGTGCCCAAGTGGGTCCTTATTTTATACCATAATCTGCCTACGAACAGAAGGTCTACTCCCGTAATTAAAAAGTACAATGTCAAAAACTTGTCAAAAATGTAGGGAAATTAGAAATATTTTTCGAGTGAACGTTCTTAAAATTACGAGAATAGGCATGACGAATGATTTTCAAATCCTCTTCCGTAATGTTCGTACACATTTACTATTTACGAAAACACCTACATTTCGGTAATAAACTAAAGTTTAACGAAGTTTGAAGCCATTTTTCTAATATTTTTTCAATAGGGCGCGAAAACAGCTTACAGTGTCATGGCGTCGGATCTGACGTCACGCCTAGGTAAACATCAAATGTTGTCAGTATACTATCTATAGTGTACTCTGTGAACCACAGTGATGTTTACATAGGCGTGACGTCATGCGCTGTGATTGGTGTTTCAGTCAAAATGGCCGACTGCAGTATTTTAATCTTTTATTTTTGTGAAAATCCGATTAATCTCAAGTTTTTAAATTAAACTAAATCACTGTTTTAAATCCTTTTAATATGTATTTTCCCCTAACATCATTAAATTTTTGATTATTTGATACTGTCGTCACGCCTATTGCCCCTGTGGTTTAATGATTACAATAATTATAGAATGCACTAATCATGATTGTAATTATTGAGTGTCAAAGTAGATCATGAACACAAGATGATTTAGAAGCCGTAGTAGAATACGAGTAATTTAACATTCATTTTAGATAGTTAGAGAAGCATTTATTACCTACACGAACAGCATTTCATCATGCACTAATACATTAAAATACACCTATAGACAAATAGAAGAAAAGTAAAAGTGAAAACTTGAAAAAGCATAGTAATTTTATAAATATGTTTGAAGGTCTATCTTCCCGAAAAAAATGTACCGCGCGTTGATGTCTTTATAATGGCCAAAACTTAAAACAGAGGTGTCGCGAGTTCAATGGGTTTTTGTCCCATCTCAAAAAATGGTCAGCGCGCCTAAAAAAGTTTTTACTTAAAAAAAAATGCTCATGCCTTCTCTGTATGAGAAGAGGTCATTGCCCTGCAGTTCGACAGTAATAGGCTGGTAATATTTGTATTCAAAAATCATTACAAGTTTTATCTCTCTTACTATCGAACTTTAAAATGACACAAACTTTTAGGCATTCTTAAAAGTCTTCCTGTCTCTTCAATATACCTTAAAATGACAGAGACAACATGTGACTTAACAGCAGGCGAATCACAAAGAATTGCTTTCGAGAATTCGGACAATATTTCTGCAAAAAAATCATGTAAAATTAAAGTACCTAAGGTCTTCGTAAAAAGTGTTTCACATCCAAAAGTCTACAGTCCATCTACCACCCTTGAACCTACATGTGTAATAACTAGGCGTGTATATGTGTGTACAGATGGACAACCGAACCGGAGTGCCTGTCCTGCATATGAGGAGTCGATCGTCTCCCGAACAGTTGGACCATGACTTGAATAGATGTGAGTATTTCGGTAGATTAGGTAAAAAGTAGTCTATATGTTAATCCAGGGTGTTCGCTACCTCCATACAAAAACACACACACACACACACACACACACACACACACACACACACACACACTCACCCACACCCTCACACACACACTCACAAACTTTCGCCTTTATAATATTAGTGTGATTATTATTATAGTATAGATATCTTTTGATACCCGTTCTATAACACAATATTTTTGATTGCCAGCAAGCATTGGCCCATCCCCCCTGAGCGCCCCCCTCCCCCCGCAGCACGCGGCGGCCGAGCGCGACACGCCGCCGCCCGGCACGCCGCCGCCACCCTACCACACTAATACACAGGTAAGCTTGTAACGGTATCTACAACGCCACATGCGAAGAACGCGTCATACTGACGTCACACAAAATCCTGCATCTCGCAAGCAGAGTTTACCGCGCAACTAGCATATAATAATATGCAACGGCCCGACATGAGTCATCGGGCAGTTGCCCGCCAGACACAACACCCGTTTGGTCGGAGGATCCTCCCTTGTCTATGGAGTATGAGTGAACTTTACAACCTGTTCCTCATATCTCTATAAGCTGTTGAGCATGATGTTCCTAATACCAGCACGAAGTTGTTAATATATCGGCTGGAGCGTCGACCCTAAATACCGGTACAACGTTCTTAATACCGGTTGGAGCCGTGTCCCTAGTATCGGCACAATGTCCCTATTACCGGCGCAATGTCCATAATACCGGCCATCCCTAATAACGGCCTCCGCTCCCAAAACTAAGGTGGATCAATTCTGCTCCTAGTACCGTGTCAAATGTTCAGTAGCTTTAGTAAAATCATGACATTTTTTTCCAGCCATGTGCAGATCCACAAAGAGCCATCATATCAATGGAAGAAGACGATTCACCCGCGTCTGTAAGTTACAACTTCGATTATTTACATATACAAAGTTCTTGCACCACTCACACCATACAGAATTACTGTGCCATACACGACATAGTTCAGGTGACTACACTGTAACCCGCACAGCAAGAGGCACTGTATCTTATATTTAATAAAAATCTTCAATCAGTTCATTTACTGACAGGCATCGCACAGCTTAAACCGCTAGGGTCTAGAAGCATAATACAATGGTCTTTTAAATGCTGCAAAAAAAGATATCATTCATTTATTCATTAATTCATTATTCAACGGTCCTTTAGAAGCTGCTGAAAAAAGTTCTGGAAGATGTTTACAAACCTCCCTTACTTATTTAATTATGATTTTTATAAGACATATTATACGGTTTTCCAGGACACGTCAACGTACTCAGGTTTATTCTCAAACTTGCGCTCCGTACGGGAGTCGAAGGCGCGGACGGCAGTACTGCTCAACTGGCTGCTAGGAGAAAGGAGGTAAGAATATTATCAGTATTAAATTATTAACAAATAAGTTAAATCAATAAAGCAGTTTATATATTTATTTTATTACGCATTTTAAAGTTAAGTTTTACGTAATCTGGAGTAGTTACGTTCTAAGGCAGCTGTTAAAAAACGGTTAACCTAGTGGGCAGAATGTAGTCGCCACAAAAAGAAGCTGACATTGTCAAGCACATGTCAAATGATTTGATAGACTTTACAGCCATTATCATATTTAACATAGCATATTTTGCTAGTCAGCCATTTTCAGCTGTTATTATATATATGTCGCAGCCAACTGGTTTAATTAGCCGTTTAGTTAACTGTCTAGCCGAAAAACCTTACAAATATGTAAACTGTATGTGACAATTCTACAATTTACATATTATGTAATTTCTGTGATACATATAATTTTGTAGTATAGGGACCAGGTTTGTGATGTTCCTCACACACCTGGTTTGAGAATCTAACCGTAAATAATCTGTTTTTTTTTCTGATCTAAACGATAAAGATGATGTATTCCAGATGCGCGTGCGCATGCCTGCTGCTGGTGCTGACGGACGGCTACCGCAGCGCGAGCGGCGTGCACACGCACACACTGCGGCGCTGGGCGTACGAGATACACTCCACCTTCTTAGTGCCTAACGCGGTACGTTTTATGTTGTCTGCATATTATTTATCCTCAAGGAGACCGATGGAACGTCCTGATATGCTGTTAGTAGATTCTTCTCTCTGGAACCCTGGCTGGTATCTGGAACTGTGTATTGTGTATACAGGGTTAGTTTTCAAAGACCAGCCAAATTTAAAGGTGTGGTACACACCATCAAACCGAACAACTTTCTTCATGGGACCAACATCGTAATCGAGAAAAAAATATCAACTGTCCCACAGTAAACTTCAATACCTACTCGATCTAACTATATGAGACGGCTTTATATGGAAAAGTAAATAAATGAACTTATTGCGATCACAAATTTGGTGACATTTAAATGTGGTGATTATGCAAAAAAACGTCACAAATGTTGTGATGTTCTTTTGAGATCTCCCTTAACCGCTTGTGTACCGTAATTACAGACACAATTAAAAAGCCATTGTGTCTCGCGTCGATCTACGTTCCAGCAGACTTAAGGGTTAATGTGCAATGAGGAATGGCCTCACAATAAACAATATTATTTTGTGTTCCACAGGTTCTACAGTTGAGTGGCGTAGATGAGAACATGGCGAATGAAATCGAACATGTTTTAGTTAATGGTAAATATTACTTTATTATTTAACAGCATAATTGTGTTAACAATTCTGAAACATTAAATTGTCAAGAACATTTCTGGCCTCAATCAGGCCAAAATGTAACTTTTATTGAGCTTCTTGTATAAACCGGTGTGTTGTTTCTTGTATCTTGCTTTGTTATAACACGTTTTAGTAAAGTTTCTTGCCTATGGCATACAATAAAATTGAAGCAAAAAATGACTTGCATCTTTGCAACTTTTATTATTTCTAAGCTGTGTAAGCTGTAAGCTGTGACAGGCAATTGAATCGCATCGTGTAAAACCTCGTGTCCACTAGCCAACATTTGGCGCGCGAGATGTTGCACAACATGTCGAAAGTTAGCGCGGAACTTTTGTTTAGCAAGGTTGTCTGTCTACGCATGATCAGTCGTTGACAACATGTCGCCAGAGGAATTTGTGTTGATTTCAGCGGCGATGGTTATAATTTTATCGAAAAATGCATCAAAAAGAAATCAAACACGTTGGGGGGTTAGAATTACGTACAAAAAGCAAAGAAAATGTATTCAGTGATCTCCGTGCGGTTGATAGATCTTTTACTAATTTTACCCGAATGAGCACTTGTTCGTTACACTACACGGACCATTTCCAGTCCTGTGAAACTCCAAACAAATTATTTTTATATGGAATGTGTAACCTTGTTTAGGCAACATTCAGAAACAAACGCATAATCTCAGGATGACCAACATTACGCTACGAACGAAGTGACCACCACGGGACCAAACAAACAAACATTCTGCGCGTCACGTGATCACGTCTCCACTCGACAACATTTGATGATGAACTGCATGTTGCGAAAACAAACAACAAGCTGCGCGACATATTGTGCGCCAGCTGGCAACGTCGCGCGCTGTTGTGCAACGCTGCCGAACATGTTGAGCGTCAAGTGTTGCGCGTCAATTGTTGCCTAGTGGATACGAGGCTTAAATGAGACTTTAGAAACAAAGTTGAGAAACATTTGCGCAAGTTTTGTTTGAGCAACACAAAAACATGTTGCTGAAACAATGTTCCGCAACTTTGTTTCCTAATTAATGTTTGTCACATTCTTAGTGAATACTCCAATTTTTTTTAGTTTGCAAATGATAGTAAATGTAGTGTCATTATTTTACAGAATTCGACAAAGAAGAGCTCCTCCGCAATGTCTTCCGCAAAGCTCGTCAAAAGGCGAAGGACGAGCTCAGCCAACAACTAACAGAGTTCCAAGTGAAGAGACAAGTCGGCCTCGGCACGTTGTACGGGCCGGAAGACAGCGTCATTGACAAGTGTGACGTCGACAAGGCGCAGGTAACGTATAGATATCCCGTATGTGCTTCGGGAATCATCATCAACGTCCGAAGCGCATACCTTTTCTGGTTTTTCAGCCGCTTAATTGTCTATGCCGTGGGAATATCGGGATGAAAAATAGGCTTTATGTTAATCCAGGGTGTCAGCTACCTCCATACAAAATTTTATCAAAATTGGTCCAGCCGTTTGAGCGTTAAGAAGTAACAAACATATAAACACACACACACACATTCATATACTTTCGCCTTTATAATATTAGTGTGATAAGTTTTATTTATTTGAAAAATCTTAACTCAAAAATTCACCCGTAGACGGATTTTTGTTGCCGAGTTTGTTGGATGTGTTTGAGTTACATTCTGTAAATTGAAATTTAAAAAAAATCGGTCTGGTGAGTCAGTTGGTCGCCGTTATCGAAATCGATAAGGAGGACTATGTGTAAATTCAATTTCTGCAGTATTTAAGGGGATCTAAAAACCTCCCATTCTTATAAATGAATCATCATCATCTGCCTAGCCTTTTCCCAACTATGTTGGGGTCGGCTTCCAGTCTAACCGGATGCAGCTGAATACCAGTATTTTACATGGAGCGACTGCCTATCTGACCTCCACAACCCAGTTACTGGGTAATACGATACCCCTTGGTAAGACTGGTTGTCAGACTTTCGGGCTTCTGACTACCCGTAACGACTGTCAATGTTCCACGAATGACAGCCGGGACCAACGGCTTAACGTGCTTTCCGAGGCACGGAGGGGTCACGGTATGTAAAGATGGTCACCCATCCACAGACCAACCGCGGCAAGCGTAGCTTAACCTGTGCGGCTGTTATTATTTAGCCACGGGCCCCTCTATATTCTTATAAATGAATGATAAATGATTTTATTTTTGGAAGTAAAGGAAATTGCCCATAACCAGTACCGCTTTAAAGCAGTAGAGTAAGGCCATAAAAATATACTTATAAATTATAAAATAATTTTTTATTTTTTTCTGAGTTCAGTTGATCGAAATCGTATGTGAGGTAAATATTTTGTATTTAATTAGTTATTCATTCGATTTTATTGCATACTTTTTTGAATGGAGTATTTTAGTAAAAGTAGTGTTGCCAATTTTTTAAGAACCTCCCCATAATCGGTCTTAACGCTTAGTATAAAGACAGACGCTGAGTTTTAAAAATAATTTCAACTATGACATTTTTCCTGGATCATTGATCCCGTTTTAGTCATGATCTGGCAGTTGAAGTAATTTATACGGCCTACCCAAATGTCCCTTCTTTGGTATTGTTCGTTGAATCGTTGAGCTCCTTAAGTTCTGCGTTGAGCTGCACGTTTACTGACAAATGGGTGCACTGACTGGACAGGTCCACTCCATCTGTGTGGTTCTTTTCTCAAAAGAACATTTCAGACACCTTTGTACATGGTCTTCACATGATCTGGCCAAGATTATGTCTGGGCTTTAAAAGAGTCTGTGACCTCTGAGTTTCTTTCGGCCTTTCTTCTCAGAGTTGTCAGATAGGAAATGCCCTTCTCATCAAGTTTTAAAAAATATGTTTGACGTGTAAAAGTGTTTTTTTATCATTAGTCCTCCTTATTATTTTTTTATTAACATAATCAACTTAGTATATATTTTTGAACATCTTTAAAATAATATTAAGTTAAATCCATTTATTTCAGACTAATTATTTGTCCATAGTACTTGTTAGTATAGTTACATTACTTTACTAATTAAATCAATTTCTATTATTGACAAATCGCAAGGTCAGGGTGATTAAGATTAACTGTTGGTAACACTATCACGGGCAATGTGAAAGGTGAACTGCCAAAAGTGTCAAAAGTGTCACTCACTCACTGTCAATGATTATTTGTCAAACAAAGCATCTCATGCCGCATTATATTGTATTTGTAGTCTTTGATCTCATGACGGCCGACCTGCCGACCAGCACTCCGCAGCGAACATTGTTTTTACTTGTGTATTGATAGTTGTTGAGTTTGTTGTGCTAAAAAATAAGTTATCATTGCGTTGACATCGTGTCCAGTTGAGTCTTCAGATTTCTGCACGGTCAAGAATTCTTATGGAGACCATTGTACTGTTTCTGTGATTGTGTAGAACGTTTTTACTACTACGGCCTGTGACCTCTGTGCAGTAAATTACCAACGATTTCGTTAAAAATGTTACGCTGTGGGAGCTGTGTCTACCCCGTCATCAAGTCGGGGAGGCAACGGATATAATGGAAGTCTTTCAGCACCATTTGTATTTTGTTGTTTATAACTAATACTAGAAGCTGTTTAACTATGTTCAAAATATACATTTAAATGCATCATGATGAGAAAAGTGGTGAAGTGTGTTGTACCACTCACTTGCGAACGATCACAAGAAAGACTGAAGCTGTGGTGACACAGTGCTTCCTTCCCAAGTAACATTTTAGGTTTTAGAAAGGTTTTGAAAAGGTTCTAGAACCTTTGTAGGGACATCTGCTCGTAAGTCTTAATAGACTTAATAACGTTATATTAACCTTATAATAACCTCCTGAGTGCAAAAAGGGCCCACGTTTTAGAACCTTTCTGGGAGCTACAGCAAAACCTAAAGCTCAAATCCAGAACCTTTCGAACTACTTACACAGAACCCAAATATAACCATCACAACCTCAATTTAACGTTAATATAACCTTGTAAGGCAGCTTTTAAGTTCTAAATTAGTCATGGATGTAACTAAATGACAACTTAAACCTTTTTGATGGACATGAATAAATGCCTTTCCAGGACTCTCAGGTTTTAAAATGTTTCTGTGTAAGATTTTTTCTACACAGAAACACCAATCGTGGATATAAATACTTATTTATAATGGCGCCATTCCCTGTCATTTTACCAAGTTTCAAAATGGCTAGGTGTAAGTAAGTGTTATAATCATAAAAAGTAATAAATAGCTTGCTGAAGTCAGGGAAAATCAAAAAAATAGTGCGACTGGCACTTTATCGTGACACTTTAGGATAATAGTGCTGTATACGAGACGGGTCTTCCGAAAGTAAAAAATTTAGAAGATATTTTAATGAAATAAAAATTATAAAATTAGGTGGTTGGTAGTAAGTTGCATTAGAAATAAAACTTCTATACATATAAAAAACATATATTTTAAATCACATAGCACACGTTACTTAATTTTGCCTTATTGACTTAAAATATTGCTTTTTGTTTAGATTTTTTTTTTATTTCAGTGAACAAAATGGCTGGCGTTAGGAAATTACTAGAAAGCATTACAATTAACCTTTTCAGAACTGTAACAGCTAAAAGCTCTTATTGTTTACGAAAATAAGAGCTAAAGGTAACCTCGCGGAGCTACTTAAAACGACAACGCTGTTTTCGCAGCTTTAAGTTTATCTCCAGGAGTCCTTCAAGAGTTGCGAGTCGCGAAAAAAACCTCTACGCACAATTGTTTGCTTTTAAGTTTTGGTTGTAGGAGGACGCACGTTCGACGGTTCGACAAGAGTGCTGAAACTTCCACTCCGTTTTTTTGATAACACTCTGTGTCGGTTCATTTTGCAAGACAACGTAATGCTTTGAAGTCGCGGACACCACTAACATTTTTAGAGGATGCATCTAAAGCTTTAAAATATTCTTGTAGGACTTTAAGCATGCCTTCAACTCATAAAAATAGCTTATTGGTTTGGGTTTTCACCGCACAGTCCTAATTTGTTTACCTAGACAACTCTAATACAGCCTAAAAGTTTAAAGTAGGTTTTAGAAATTACTAATAAGCGATTTCAACATTCCATAACTTTATGGTTATATCAAAGTTAAAAATTAAACCTTTAGATCTCACTTTAGAATAATTCTAGCCTTTCCAGAACTTAATCAGGAGTCTACAACAACTATAAGATCCTAGGACTATATGTATGCTCTTAAAACCCAAGTCAAAATAACGTTAATTTAAACTCTTGTCATCGGCTCCAAGGTTGTAATAATAAACAATTAGTTTTAGGACTTATTAATCATTCTTAAGTACTTAATATGACCAGATAGCAAAGCATTAACCTTTTTACGACCCTTATAAAACCTAAAGGAATTTTTTACAACCTAGGCCCGAATTAAATGGTACTTGGGTTACGCACACCATTCGTTCCACCGGCTGAAGAGCAGGAGCTCTTTCTCCCGGTAAGAACCGGGACATGAGTTACCTTGGGTAACCTCCAGACCCCGGATGGCCGAAGTAAGGAAAACCTGTTCAGGTGGAGATTCATAGACGACTCCGCCTTGGAGTGTAAATGTGGTGCTGTTCCACAAACGATGTGGCACTTAATATCGTGTCCCGTCTGCTGCACGTTACTGGAACTGATGGACGCTGGTGATGGCGGCAAACAAGTAGCTGAATTCTGGGCCGAGTCCATTTAGATTGCTATCGACTAGGGAATGCAGAACCGGTTCTGTTTTAAAGAACCGGGATTTTCGGGACCTTCTGGCTAAAGAACCGGGATTCCCGGTACTTTCGATACTTTAAGTAAGCCTTTAAAAGATGAAGAGTTGAAACGGAGAAAGTAAAAGAAAGACGAAATGACAGGGCCAAATAAAAACATTTAAATCAAATCAAATAAAACGTTTTATTTCTTGTTTTATTGGTAACTACGCATATTCTACCAGCAACATCTTTATTAACATTAAAACATCTTTGTACCTAATCCTAGATAATATTTATCAGAAAAATTTATTAAACATCTTCTCCAAACAAATGATTTAAACCAACATGACTCCTATTGTAATTCTGCAAAACCAAATTCTAGTTTATAACTTGCGTAGTATCTATAAAAAAAAGAAAAGGAACAGTGGAGTTTTAGCGTAGCATTAATCAGTCTCAATATTATTGATTATATAATCTTAACCGACATTTTTTAAATTGTTATTTATTAACATAATTCATCATCATCATTTCAGCCGAAAGACGTCCACTACTGGACATAGGCCTCCCCCAAGCACCTCCACTTCGACCGGTCCTGTGCTCCCCGCATCCAACGGGTTCCTGCGGCCTTTACAAGGTCGTCGGTCCACCTTGTGGGGGGCCTTCCAACACTACGTCTTCCGGTACGTGGTCGCCACTCCAGAACATTTCGGCTCTATCGGCCATCTGTTCTGCGAGCAATGTGCCCTGCCCACTGCCACTTAAGTTTGGTAATTCTTCGGGCTATGTCGGTTACCTTGGTTCTCCTGCGGATCTCCTCATTCCTGATTCGATCACGCAGGGAAACTCCAAGCATAGCCCTCTCCATTGCCCTTTGGGTGACTTTTAGCCTTCTTATAAGGCCCATTGTGAGTGACCACGTTTCAGTGCCATAAGTCATCACTGGCAACACGCACTGGTCAAAGACTTTCGTCTTGAGACACTGAGGTATGTGGGACGAGAAGATATTGCGTAGCTTCCCGAACGCTGCCCAGCCGAGTCGGATTCGACGATCGACCTCTTTTTCGAAGTTAGACCTACCTAACTGGACAGTTTGTCCTAGGTAAACATACTCGTCCACGACTTCGAGTGTAGTGTCTCCGATCTTTATGAGAGTGGGTGTTACATGGCCATTTGACATGACCCTCGTTTTGTCCATGTTCATTTTAAGACCTACTCTTTCGGAGGCTCTACTGAGGTCATCGAGCATTGTACTGAAGTCCTCCGTAGTCAGTCTCACACCTCGCTGCAAAAGGATAGGTTTCGAGGTCTGATCCTGGAGTCGGACTGACATAGTGGCGTTTTCGTACCGACACTTCAGCACCTCGATGTACCGATAGTCGATCTGGCACCGTTGAAGAGACTGCAGCACAGCCCATGTCTCAATCGAATCAAAGGCTTTCTCGTAGTCCACAAACGCTAAGCAGAGAGGCAGGTTATATTCTTCAGTCTTCTGTATAACCTGTCCCAGTGTATGTATGTGGTCTACGGTGCTAAAGCCTTTACGGAATCCGGCTTGTTCGGGAGGCGTCAAACCTGCGCGCGAGACGGTTCGTGATGACTCTCGAAAACAGCTTGTAGACATGGCTCAGAAGTGAGATGGGCCTATAATTCTTAAGAAGGGCATTGTCGCCCTTCTTAAAGAAAAGTATCACCACACCTCTGTTCCTTGCCTGTGGTGTTTTGCCCTCGAGTATGATGACGGAATCAAACAGCTTCCGAAAGGCCTTAAGAACCGTAATTCCGTCATCACCCGGCGCCATGTTATTTTTGAGCTGCTTCAGAGCCATCCTAATCTCGTACAGGCTGACGTCCGGAATGTCTTCGGTATAGTGTCGGGTCAATCTAGCTCTTGGGTCGTTTGCCAGATCCATAACGGGGTTACTTGTTGACGTGTATAACTGTCCATAGAACCTCTCGATCGACCTGAGCTGTTGAGAGCAACAGCTCAGGTATGGCGGATACGATCCTGCTATCATCGGTCTTTAGTTTCGTAAGCTGGCTTTGCCCAAAAGAAGCAGTCTTGTTTGAGTCTTTTTTGCGAAGCACTGTCCATCAAAATCACAAACTCAACGCAAAGCACAACATTCCGAAGACGCGATGGCCGCCACCAGCCCCTCCCGCACCCTCGTGCAGCATGCTCTTGTAGCATGCATGCTTCTTGTGCATGCTAGGTAGCAAGTGTATTCCACGCTTTAAGCGGTCGGGCTTTATCCTATTAAATTAGAAATATTCGAAACGGGAAGTATCTTTTCCCGAAAGTACCGAAAGAACCGGGATTTGGCTTTAAATATCCCGGTTCCAAATACGACGCAAGTTTCCGGGATTTCCCGGAACTTTCGGTTCCGGGATTTCCCGGACCTATTCACTACTATCGACACGCTAAGAAGAAGATGATGAGATGAGAATTAAGAACCACCAGTTATACTTTTCTTAGTTTGATTTGATTTTGTTTGTGGCGTTTGCCTGTCTGTGACAATATATGTATTTTCTATTAAACTAATACAATATGTATATTTTCTATTAAACTAATGCTAAGATCAATTTCTTTACAAAATATGATATATCTATTATATTTATTTTTAGATGTCAGTCGTATTACTGGGAGCATGTCAGTAGGAACGGAATATGCGAAATTGAACTAGCACGACATTCAGGTTGACTTGCCGTTGGTACTGGGAACGGACACGTATTTAGTAAGGGGAAGCATTAAGTCACGACATGTCAGCAGAAAGGTTACGCTTACATTTTAGTTAATAGGGCTACAAGTAACTCAGTAGGTGATATTACTAGCTATTATTGCAATTGTTTGGTGGGTAATCAGACAATGGGATGCTGTGCTCTCATTATGACCATTTTGTGGTATCTAAGATACCATTGGGCTCTATTTAGGTCTGTTGAGCCACCGGCTCCGCTTTTAGACGACATATTTTATGAATATGATGATAATATTGACCAATGAAACTATTGCATTCCTATATTCAAGCATTTTTATTTTCTATTTCCTATCAAAACCTACATTTAGTGTGACCTAGCTTTGTGATATTATTTAATTGGGGTCATTAATTGATTTATTGGAACTATTTTTTGTTGTTTTATATGAATCAAATCATATTGTTGTAAAATATTTTTTGGTGGAAGATTTTTTACAAAACTAACCTCAAAACTGAGCAGAAAATCAAAGAACAACATAAACCCCACCAAATACATGGATAATTTTAATTTCCTATGAGAGTACGACATTACCCCTCTTTTATATCCAATTTATGGTAGCATACAAAATTGTTTGATGCGGCAAAGGATATTGCCCATTTCTCTACTGACCGCCGTCAGTAGAGAAATGGGCAATATCCTTTGCACAAACACTTTAATACGTCCATCATATTTTTTAAAAACTAGATGAGGTCGGCGTTTCTTATCTGACTGCTCTGAGAAGAAAGGCCGAAATAAACTCAGAGGAAACTCAGTTTCTTTTAAAGTCCAGACATAATCTTGGTCAGGTTATTTATGAAGACCATGTAGATCGATGTCTGAGATGGTCTTTTTAGGAAAGACCACACAGATTGAGAGGACCTGTCCAGTCAGTGCACACATTTGTCAGAAATCGTGCAGCTCAACTCAATAGTTAAGGAGCTCAACGATTCGACGAACAATACCAAAGAAAATATATTTGGGTAGGCCACATAAATTACTCAAACTGCCAGACCATGACAAAAACTAACAGAACAGAGAGAATAATAAAAAAAAAAAATTGAAAAAAATGACCCACATTGTCTTCACATTCACAATAATTAAAATAATGTAATACTTTACAAAGTAAGCAAATGTCATTGTTTATATAAAATTCATTAATGTCAATGTGTATATAAAAAAAAACATACAAAATGCAAAAATTGGAAGCAACTCAATCCCAAGCCTTTTTGTCCTCAATATAATATTTAACAGTATAAAAGGCTTTTTGGCACAACTTACGATTAATGAATGATTAAAATTTATTAAGGCTTAGATCTTGAACGTGGCTTGGTAGTTTATTATAAAAGCGTATACATTGGCATCTGAACGAGCCACATATTTTCTTGAGCCTTGTTGTAGGTTCAACAAATTTGTGTTTGTTTCTAGTATTTATGTTGTGGATATCACTGAATTTTTTAAACAATTTAATATTTTTATGGGCATGTAAAAGATTTTCATAAATATACTGAGAAGGCACAGTCATTACATTCATCTCTTTAAATTTGTCTCTGAGAGAGTGTCTCGGACTTATTTTATAAATTGATCGAACAGTTCGCTTCTGCAAGACAAAGATAGTCTGAATATCGGCGGCATTTCCCCACAATAGAATACCGTACGACTTTACACTATGAAAATTGCTAAAGTACGCTAAACGGGCAGTCTCTATATCAGTTTAATTACGAATTTTTCTAACAGCTTATGCTGCGGAACTTAGCTTTTTTGACAATTTATCTGTATGTGGACCCCAGTGAAGCTTAGCATCCAAAGTTATGGCAAAGAATACTGTGCTGTCTTCAGGATTCAATTCTTAACACATTAGTTTTCACCTGCCTAACGTGAGGTAGCGTTAACTTAATGACGTGTAAAAGTGTTTGTGCAAACCTACTTACAAAAATAAAATCATTTATCATAATACATTGGGCTTTTTCTCGTTTTGAAGCAAATTATTAACATTGAACCAGTGGACTACTTTCGAGATCGCGCTATTTACATCTTCAGTAACCAACTGCTGACGTTTAAGTTTAAACAAAAGTAAAGTGTCATCTGCAAACAACACTATATCATGATTATCCTTTATGAGGTACGGCAAGTCATTAATATAAATAAGAAACAAGAAAGGACAAAGAATTGAGCCCTGTGAGACTCCCATTGTTACTATAGATCCGGGTAATCTTTTTCCATTAACGTCAACGCTCTGAATCCTTTTATTCAAGTATGAAGTAAGAAGATCCAGAGCAGTGTTCCGGATCCCGTAGTGGCGAAGTTTCCTGATTAACGTTTCGTGAAGAACGCAATCGAATGCTTTGGACAAATCACAGAAGATGCCCAAGGCATCGCATTTATCTTCCCATGCATTATAAATATGTCCTAAAAGTTCAACACCGCAGGGCATCAGTAGTTGAACGATTTATATATTACCTTTTAGTTGAATCGTACCAATACCCTGTTCTTTCCCCAGGAGCTGATAGTAGTAGAACAACTGATGTGCGGGCAGCTCCGCTCTGCGGGTCGCGCGGGCGCGTGCAGCGCGGGCGCATGCGCGTGCGGCGCGGGGGGCGCGGGGCCGCACGCGCCGCAGCACGACACGCACGCCACGCTCATGGCCGCGCTCATCGCGGCCGCGCTGTGCTTGCACTGCAGGTATGTTGTACATCGCCGCAGCACGACACGCACGCCACGCTCATGGCCGCGCTCATCGCGGCCGCGCTGTGCTTGCACTGCAGGTATGTTGTACATCGCCGCAGCACGACACGCACGCCACGCTCATGGCCGCGCTCATCGCGGCCGCGCTGTGCTTGCACTGCAGGTATGTTGTACATCGCCGCAGCACGACACGCACGCCACGCTCATGGCCGCGCTCATCGCGGCCGCGCTGTGCTTGCACTGCAGGTATGTTGTACATCGCCGCAGCACGACACGCACGCCACGCTCATGGCCGCGCTCATCGCGGCCGCGCTGTGCTTGCACTGCAGGTATGTTGTACATCGCCGCAGCACGACACGCACGCCACGCTCATGGCCGCGCTCATCGCGGCCGCGCTGTGCTTGCACTGCAGGTATGTTGTACATCGCCGCAGCACGACACGCACGCCACGCTCATGGCCGCGCTCATCGCGGCCGCGCTGTGCTTGCACTGCAGGTATGTTGTACATCGCCGCAGCACGACACGCACGCCACGCTCATGGCCGCGCTCATCGCGGCCGCGCTGTGCTTGCACTGCAGGTATGTTGTACATCGCCGCAGCACGACACGCACGCCACGCTCATGGCCGCGCTCATCGCGGCCGCGCTGTGCTTGCACTGCAGGTATGTTGTACATCGCCGCAGCACGACACGCACGCCACGCTCATGGCCGCGCTCATCGCGGCCGCGCTGTGCTTGCACTGCAGGTATGTTGTACATCGCCGCAGCACGACACGCACGCCACGCTCATGGCCGCGCTCATCGCGGCCGCGCTGTGCTTGCACTGCAGGTATGTTGTACATCGCCGCAGCACGACACGCACGCCACGCTCATGGCCGCGCTCATCGCGGCCGCGCTGTGCTTGCACTGCAGGTATGTTGTACATCGCCGCAGCACGACACGCACACCACGCTCATGGCCGCGCTCATCGCGGCCGCGCTGTGCTTGCTCTGCAGGTATGTTGTACATCGCCGCAACACGACACGCACGCCACGCTCATGGCCGCGCTCATCGCGGCCGCGCTGTGCTTGCACTGCAGGTATGTTGTACATCGCCGCAGCACGACACGCACGCCACGCTCATGGCCGCGCTCATCGCGGCCGCGCTGTGCTTGCACTGCAGGTATGTTGTACATCGCCGCAGCACGACACGCACGCCACGCTCATGGCCGCGCTCATCGCGGCCGCGCTGTGCTTGCACTGCAGGTATGTTGTACATCGCCGCAGCACGACACGCACGCCACGCTCATGGCCGCGCTCATCGCGGCCGCGCTGTGCTTGCACTGCAGGTATGTTGTACATCGCCGCAGCACGACACGCACACCACGCTCATGGCCGCGCTCATCGCGGCCGCGCTGTGCTTGCTCTGCAGGTATGTTGTACATCGCCGCAGCACGACACGCACGCCACGCTCATGGCCGCGCTCATCGCGGCCGCGCTGTGCTTGCACTGCAGGTATGTTGTACATCGCCGCAGCACGACACGCACGCCACGCTCATGGCCGCGCTCATCGCGGCCGCGCTGTGCTTGCACTGCAGGTATGTTGTACATCGCCGCAGTACGACACGCACGCCACGCTCATGGCCGCGCTCACCGCGGCCGCGCTGTGCTTGCACTGCAGGTATGTTGTACATCGCCGCAGCACGACACGCACACCACGCTCATGGCCGCGCTCATCGCGGCCGCGCTGTGCTTGCTCTGCAGGTATGTTGTACATCGCCGCAGCACGACACGCACGCCACGCTCATGGCCGCGCTCATCGCGGCCGCGCTGTGCTTGCACTGCAGGTATGTTGTACATCGCCGCAGCACGACACGCACGCCACGCTCATGGCCGCGCTCATCGCGGCCGCGCTGTGCTTGCACTGCAGGTATGTTGTACATCGCCGCAGCACGACACGCACGCCACGCTCATGGCCGCGCTCATCGCGGCCGCGCTGTGCTTGCACTGCAGGTATGTTGTACATCGCCGCAGCACGACACGCACGCCACGCTCATGGCCGCGCTCATCGCGGCCGCGCTGTGCTTGCACTGCAGGTATGTTGTACATCGCCGCAGCACGACACGCACGCCACGCTCATGGCCGCGCTCATCGCGGCCGCGCTGTGCTTGCACTGCAGGTATGTTGTACATCGCCGCAGCACGACACGCACGCCACGCTCATGGCCGCGCTCATCGCGGCCGCGCTGTGCTTGCACTGCAGGTATGTTGTACATCGCCGCAGCACGACACGCACGCCACGCTCATGGCCGCGCTCATCGCGGCCGCGCTGTGCTTGCACTGCAGGTATGTTGTACATCGCCGCAGCACGACACGCACGCCACGCTCATGGCCGCGCTCATCGCGGCCGCGCTGTGCTTGCACTGCAGGTATGTTGTACATCGCCGCAGCACGACACGCACGCCACGCTCATGGCCGCGCTCATCGCGGCCGCGCTGTGCTTGCACTGCAGGTATGTTGTACATCGCCGCAGCACGACACGCACGCCACGCTCATGGCCGCGCTCATCGCGGCCGCGCTGTGCTTGCACTGCAGGTATGTTGTACATCGCCGCAGCACGACACGCACGCCACGCTCATGGCCGCGCTCATCGCGGCCGCGCTGTGCTTGCACTGCAGGTATGTTGTACATCGCCGCAGCACGACACGCACGCCACGCTCATGGCCGCGCTCATCGCGGCCGCGCTGTGCTTGCACTGCAGGTATGTTGTACATCGCCGCAGCACGACACGCACGCCACGCTCATGGCCGCGCTCATCGCGGCCGCGCTGTGCTTGCACTGCAGGTATGTTGTACATCGCCGCAGCACGACACGCACGCCACGCTCATGGCCGCGCTCATCGCGGCCGCGCTGTGCTTGCACTGCAGGTATGTTGTACATCGCCGCAGCACGACACGCACGCCACGCTCATGGCCGCGCTCATCGCGGCCGCGCTGTGCTTGCACTGCAGGTATGTTGTACATCGCCGCAGCACGACACGCACGCCACGCTCATGGCCGCGCTCATCGCGGCCGCGCTGTGCTTGCACTGCAGGTATGTTGTACATCGCCGCAGCACGACACGCACGCCACGCTCATGGCCGCGCTCATCGCGGCCGCGCTGTGCTTGCACTGCAGGTATGTTGTACATCGCCGCAGCACGACACGCACGCCACGCTCATGGCCGCGCTCATCGCGGCCGCGCTGTGCTTGCACTGCAGGTATGTTGTACATCGCCGCAGCACGACACGCACGCCACGCTCATGGCCGCGCTCATCGCGGCCGCGCTGTGCTTGCACTGCAGGTATGTTGTACATCGCCGCAGCACGACACGCACGCCACGCTCATGGCCGCGCTCATCGCGGCCGCGCTGTGCTTGCACTGCAGGTATGTTGTACATCGCCGCAGCACGACACGCACGCCACGCTCATGGCCGCGCTCATCGCGGCCGCGCTGTGCTTGCACTGCAGGTATGTTGTACATCGGTTACGTTGCACATGCACAGTAAGCAGGACTAAAACTAATTACGCACTGCCGGTCGATTCTGTAAAAATCTCACCACGAAAACTTTGGTGATGTGAGTTTGTTTTTGCTAGGAATTGACACTATTGACAGCTCACTCCACGCTCACTTCACCTAAATTTTCACGGTGAGATGGTTACAGAATCGCACTGCTGGGCGTATATTCTTGATAGGATCAAGTAAAACAACAAACCGATTATTTTGAACTTTAGGAAGGTATTTAAGAAATGCCTAAACATTCAAAGTGCATATTTCGTGTGTGCGTGATGTGTGTGCTGATTAGTTGCCTTATGTATGCATAGTGAAAAATTGAAGATACCTTTGTGTTTTCTTTCTCTTTACAATTTTAATAGCTTCATTCAAATGAAAACTACCCCTACTAAAAATAAAACACGATTATTAACAAAGCAAGAACAAAGTATTTTATCTAGATTGTTTATTAAACAAACACATTTATTTAAAAAAAACTGGCCAAGTGCGAGTCGGACTCGCACACGAAGGGTTCCGTACCACAAGGCAAAAACGCCGAAAAAAACATGTTTGTTGTATGGTAGCCCCCCTTAAATATTTATTTTATTTTAATTTTATTATTTATTATTAAAGTTTAAATACAATTGAGTATTTTGTGAATATTTCAAGTGCCTACCTGTTGCCATTTTTGATATCGAGCAAAAAAGAGCAAAAAAATCGCGTTTGTTGTATGGGAGCCCCCCTTAAATATTTATTTTATTTTGTTTTTAGTATTTGTTGTTATAGCGGCAACAGAAATACATCATCTGTGAAAATTTCAACTCTCTAGCTATCGCGGTTCTTGAGATACAGCCTGGTGACAGACAGACGGACAGACGGACAGACGGACAGACAGCGAAGTCTTAGTAATAGGGTCCCGTTTTTACCCTTTGGGTACGGAACCCTAAAAAGTACGCTCAAAAATCTTGACATCTAAAAAACGATATCTCTAAATTCGTCACCAGAGCGTGCGAGACCTCGCGATTGATTGATATTCCCTTATCGTATTACCCAGTTAATGGGTTGTGGAGGTCAGATAGGCATTCGCTCCATGTAAAATACTGCTATTCAGTTGGGAAAAAGCTAGACAGATAATTACAGTCACGAACGCGTGTCAATCTTTTCTATCAATAATTTAACTTTTAACCTTATGTAAATGACAGAAAAGTCATTTATCGCGTGTTTGTGGTTTTCTACTAACAATTTTATTACTCTCCAGACAAAGTTCATTGTGTTGTGACATATAATTATTGTTATTTGGTATAATTGAGTGCGTTATTTTTTGTTAAAAATTGAACAATATTATTGCTTTCGGTAAGCAACAATTTACTTAACGTCCGGCCGTCGAGAGAATGCGTTTTTGCCACCTGTGAGTTTCATACAAACGAATACGTATTTTGCGAATTTGATCTTTATTAGCTGCTAGAATTGTCGCACTGGCAGGTGTCGGGAGCGCTTTCTCTCGACGGCCAGGCTGCAATATGGTAACTTAGCAGGTGCAAACACATAGTAACAATTTAAATGCAGTGTGAAGCCTTCGTCATCGTCCATATTATCAGGGAATACCACAGACTACCACTAACAACAAAATCTATCAATCTTTATAAATAAAACAAAGTCGGGTTAGTAACACCATTTTATAACTCAAGAACGGCTGGACCGATTTTATGATCTTTGATTTGTTGGATTTGTCTCCGCCCCAAATAGCAGAATAACTGTTAAAACAAGAGAAACGAAGTGAACTCGCGACACTGTTACCGTAAGCGACACCGCGCGTGTTTTGTTTATAAGACGATTAAAAAAATACCCGCTTGGGTACCCGGTTGTGTTCGGCTGTTCTCGGATCCGATATGTCAGTGAGATGGCCAAGTATTCTGTTTGTGTTTTTTTCTCACTTCTGTGGCACTCCGGGAATGCCACTGTTTTTAGGGTTCCGTACCCAAAGGGTAAAAACGGAACCCTATTACTAAGACTTCGCTGTCTGTCCGTCTGTCCGCCTGTCCGTCTGGCCGTCTGTCCGTCTGTCCGTCTGTCCGTCTGTCTGTCACCAGGCTGTATCTCAAGAACAGCGATAGCTAGACAGTTGAAATTTTCACAAATTATGTACGAGTATTTCTGTTGCCGCTCTTAAGTGACATAGGGCCGTTGCGCATGCGTCAACATCGCAAGGGATATCAACACATACTAAAAACAAAATAAATTAAATATTTAAGGGGGGCTCCCATACAACAAACGCGATTTTTTTGCCCTTTTTTGCTCGATATCAAAAATGGCAACAGGTAGGCACTTGAAATATTCACAAAATACTCAGTTGTATTTTAACTTTATTAATAAATAATAAAATTAAAATAAAATAAATAATATAATAATAATAGTTTATTTCCAAAAAACTTAGTACTACTTTACAATGGCAAATATTTAAGGGGGGCTCCCATACAACAAACATGTTTTTTTTTGGCGTTTTTGCCTTGTGGTACGGAACCCTTCGTGTGCGAGTCCGACTCGCACTTGGTTAGTTTTTTTTTTATTGATTCTGAGGTGGTACGAAGTTCGCTGGGTCAGATAGCTAAAAATAAAATTATGATTCAAAGAAGTACAAATACGTCATGTGAAAATGTTTATTTTCAATACGACATTCGACTATCATTCAGCGAAAATGATAGTCATAGTAAACACACCTTATCATTTACTGATAAGAAGAAATACTATTAACATTCAATCGCTTAGTGCCGATACAGCCAGACACTTTAAAACGTGATACAAATACAAGTTATTGCTTTTAATATCAATAATACAAACTCGGGTGTAATAATAATACTAAATAAAATCTAGCGAAAAAAATAGGAAAAACAACCACATAGATCGGATAAATCGTTTGTGAGTTAAAAGCGTGCTAAGGGACAGACATACAGACGTCGTTAATGTTTTCGAGTTTTAAGCGTGTTAACATACAGAAGACTAATTCTCGTAATTAAAAACGTTAGTAATTAAAATCTAGTCGCGATCTCATCTCAGCGACGATCAATGTCAAAAACTTGACAAAAATCTAGGGAATTTAGAGGTTTTTTTGACAGATAGACCTGGGGGCCTAAAAAGGCCACTTTGGCAGAATCATAAAAGGATAACATTATGACGAAGACGGTACGTGTTTTTCTTTTTTTCGCTGCACTACGTAGGTATAATGAAAGATCTTGGGGTTAAAAAAAAAAAAAAGTTGTTTTCTCCACTACACAATGAATAGTTAGTAGATAGGTACAATACATTTATAAACGTGAATACAAAATACATTGATGTTGTGGAGACTGGAGCCTGTACTAGGAATACCTGTGTTACAAGTCTCCAGGCCTCCAAACTACGGGGTTGGATTTGGATTGGATTAATTGGGTATTTTAGCACAGACAAAAAATAACTGAAAAGTCCTTCACCAATGGGATTTGATACGATTACCCTAACAGTTAACTGTCCATTATGATTTATAATATTATCCTTTTATGATTCTGCCAAAGTGGCCTTTTTAGGCCCCCAGATTGTGTACGTTCTTAAAATTACGAGAATTGCCCCCCAAACCCCAGTGTTAATTACATTATGTAAGGATAATAAAATTATAAACAAATTAGGTACTACAATTAAATGAGTCAGAACAAGGCAAAGTTGTCATTTTCCTGTCGACTGTGTATTTTTAGTTTGTCCTCTGGAACATCAGGAAGTGTTTAGTGAATATTCGTTACAAAATGGTGGTTGATTTGTCAAATATTAGCGAAGTGGAGGCTTTGGAGGTCAGGCGGAAATGGTGGCAGTCGCCTAAATCTAAGTACAAGAACAAATTGAAGAGTAATAAGTGAGTGTTTTGTTTTATTGAGTCATATTATTCCGGGTATTTACAGAGATAATGTTCTACCTAGAGAAAAAATGTGACAGCTGTATATTATTATACTTAATTGTATGAGAGAATAGGTGAATTATTATCTAATGCAAAAACAAAATATGCAAAAGTAGACTAAAACCTAGCCAAAACGTAACTAAGAATTGAAATAAATAATAAATAACGTAAATCTAATGGGTAATTCCCAAGTTATAAGTGCACTTACGGATAGACAGCTTGGAGTTGTGTTCTACAATATGAGCGTCGTTAAAACTTGTTTTTTCAAAATCAAAATCCTAATATTTTATTTCACATAAACCTTAGAAACTTATGAAATGTCAGAAGCTAGGTGCATGGTTCCAATTCAAAAACAAAATCAAAATATTTTATTTCACATAAGCCTACATGGGCACTTATGAAACGTCAGAAGCTAGGTGCACGGTTCCAATTGGTCGTTTCCTATGGAGAAGAACCGGCAAGAAACTCCACGGTTACTCTTTTTCAAAATAATTGGCTTTTATAATGTTTTTCAAATTACAGTAGGTATGTGAGGACTGCGTAGGCTTGTCAACAGGTACTTGATAAAATAAAAGAGTATCTACAGATCTAAAGTACAAGGCCTACAAGGTCCTCACATTTATAAAATAAGAATCTATCAGAAGGATAAATAAAAAATAAAAAACCTACTAAAACCTAGTAAGTAGTAAGTTTTTAATGGCAATCTATCACAGATTGCCATTAAAAACTTTCTTTTTACAATAAAAACCATACTAATATACGTACAATCATTCTGTTTTTTTGTCAGATTATTCGAGAAGCAAAATACTAAAATACTAGTGTTTTAGTTTTTTAGTCCAAACAATAGATTTTTTGTAATTAAAATTTAAATTAAATTGTGATTTTTAGTAATTAAATAATTGCTTCATATTTTGCAATAAATTACCAGCGTTGTGTCATCGCGCTTCTCTTTCTTTTCTATTCAGTCTGACAGTGACCGCGCTTTAGGTCATATAAGCCCCTTAAAGATCGTCACAGTTCATCACCATTCACAGTTTTATTCGATTCATATTGCAATCATAAACCTGACAAGATCATTTATGTCATCGACAGACCATCATACTGCCTAGCCTTTTCCCAACTATGTTGGGGTCGGCTTCCAGTCTAATCGAATACAGCTGAATACCAGTATTTTACATGGAGCGACTGCCTATCTGACCTCCACAACCCAGCTACTGGGTATCACGATACTCTTGGTAAGACTGGTTGTCAGACTTTCTAGCTTTTGACGACCCATAACGACTCTCAAAGATCCAAGAATGACAGCCGGGACCAACGGCTTAACGTGCTTTCCGAGGCAATGAGGGGTGTCGGTATGTAAAGATGGTCACCCATCCACGGACCGACCGTGGCAAGCGTAGTTTAACCTGATTGATCGACACTAGTCTTAGGCACTAGTCATCAACAGACATACTAATAATATGCTTCGTTTGATTTCTTCCACACTTAGACTTGCATTAATTTCGTAGTATTATGTGTATTACAACCTGATTTTCCTTGAATACTTGACAACAATAATATTGAGGGATTTATACTAATAATATTAGCTACTAATAAATATGAATGATGTATCATTAGAAAAATACACGGTTTGTTCGGGTAGTAACAGCTTATAAACTATTTACATGTACCTACAAATTTGTACGGAACCCTCGGTGCGCGAATCCGACTCGCACTTGACCGGTTTTGAAAAAAAAAATGGACTGTCCCTGTTTACGCAAAAAGATTGTCCATGGAGTTTCTTGCCCGTTTTTCTCCATAGGTACCTACGCTTTGGAATGGGCAACTAGCTTCATATTTTCTGACTGACCGACTTCTTGACAATTCAAAAGTGCCTGTAAATGGTTTAATTGAAATAAATGGTTTGAGTTTGAGTTTGATTATGATTATTAAGTGTCACGAAAGTGAAGTTACCTGAGGGGCATTTCCCTTATTTTGAAGTACGTTGGCATTCTAATCTCCGTTTCAATCTGCCAAAAATACTTCAAATTACCTACATTTAGACAAGTTTTCGACATGAATTGACGCTGAGATGAGATTGCGACGAGCTTTTGAAATTATTTAATTACAGGAATTGCCCTACTGCTGTGTTGATTGTAAGTGGGACTGTGATGTCATTTACAAATTATAACAAACTAGCTGTGCGTGCATGTCGGAAAACAAATTGTATATCATGGGTTTTACATATTTTTTGCGGAACCCTAATTTTTTGGTAAAATAAGCCTTAAAATGGCCAGTAAAAGTACCGTCAAATCGGTCCAGCCGTTTCGGAGATTAACCGGAACAAACATACAGACAGACAGACAAAAAAATTGTTTTTTCGTTATAAGTACCATATAAACTTTAATATGCATTTAGTAAAAGCTGTTATTTTGACATTACAAAAGACACTTCAATTGCATTTATTTGATCATGACTTTGCGAGACTTTCCTCCAAGCAATATTGAATTATGAATGTAGATTGTAATAAAACATTATTGTTCTACAGGCCAGCGTCAGTAGCAGCGGCGGTGGGTGGATCACGAGCGTCTTTTCTTCAGCGAGATAAATTGTACAAGCAGCGCGTCAAACAGATCACTAAGCAGCATCCGCAGCCTGTGAGTATACCGACTCTGATACTACTTGCTAGTAGTGCAAGCAAAAATAGACCTTGATATTTTGTTCATAAAGTCGATTTCTGTTTGCCATTCCAATATATTATGTTTATGTATTTGGCATTGCCTTGGTCGTGGAGCAGTGGTGGCCCAGTGGTAACGGCCGCGACTTACGAATGGTAGGTCGTGGGTTCAAACCTAAGCAGGCGCTTTACTTTGTGTAAATCATTTCATCACCACCGCTCTCAAAACGGTGAAGGAAAACATCGTGAGGAAACCGGCATGTCGAACTAAAAATTCTAAGGCATGTGACATCTACCAACCCGCACTAGGCCCGCGTGGTGGTTTACGGCCCACTCCCTCTCACCGAGAGGAGGCCTGTGTCCCAGCAGTGGGAACATTATAGGCTGATAATGCTTAATGCATTGCCTTGGGCATATTCGTATCGTCACATGGTTTTGGGCATAAAAATATGGTTTAATATAATGTTTCAAGCTTGGGGTTCCTGACAATAAAAACTGCCGATTTAATAACCATTAAAAATGACACTTTAATCAACAACACTAATAACAACTCAACACACACTAATTATAAAACACAATTGCACTACTGATCGCTCTAAGTCGCACTTGAAGATCGCTTCGATGTGTACGCTTGTATCGCTTTATCCAAACTGTCCCGGTCGTGTCGCATCCCGGCCTTATATAGTGCCGCAGATAGTTCTAGAACCATCCATTGTGGAAACATCTAGAATGTTCGAGTACATACCGGCCCCGACTGACCAGATGTCGATAGTTCGAGAAAGATCTAGAAAGTTCTCACATCGAAATTTCTAGAAGGATCTTGACTACTAGTTCCGCTAGTCGATACTAGATGGCGCTAGTGGTAACTAATGTCACAATGTACCAGGCATTAATTGTGGCGCGCAACAACAACAAAAATGTTTTAGTTTCCTGTTCCGTAGTATGGTGAAGCTTTCAATTGTAATTTAGTTTGTAAATACTGGCGTGTTATAATGGAAAATAAACATGGCATCAAACAAAAGAAAATGGATAAACACACACATCAAACTATTCAACGATCGCTCATTTACTTTCAACAAAGTATACCCTTAATCCGCACTTAATGGCGAGCTACTACAATCTGTCAAATTTCTTTAATAGATTTTCAACTTTATCGTTTAAGCATAAGGTTCAAAGTTGATTGGGAAAATTTGACAGTTTCGGGTAGCTTGATGTGCTGGCGTCTGTACAATAAATACAAGGCTCGATCTAAAGATCTGCCTAGCCTATTCCCAAGTCAGGTTCCAGTCTAACCGGATGCAGCTGAATACCAGTAGTTTATATGGAGCGACACAAAAAATCGAAACCAAAAGTCGTTTATTCAAATTAGGCTGAGAATCAGCCGGTCGATTCTGTAAAAATCTCACCGTGAAAACTTAGGTGAAGTGAGTTTGTTTTTGCTAGGAATTGACACTATTGACAGTTCACTCCACGCTCACTTCACCTAAGTTTTCACGGTGAGATGGTTACAGAATAGTACCGCAGCACTTTTCGAACGTCAAAATTACACAAGACAGTCCCCCAAAACGCCTGCCCTTCACTGCTTATCTGACTTCTACAACCCAGTAACTGGGTAATAATAAAAACCTTTATTTTCAGGCTACTTTGGACCATAGATAAATACCTTACAGACTAGCATATATATTATAAAGTACAATGTGTGTTAGTGTATAAACTTAAAACTATGTTAGTAAAACACTTCACTCGAGCACTGTCTTTGTGCGTTCGTGTGGCACTTGTCCGCGGAAGCGACGGAACATTACACCTTGCGGCCAAAAGTCCTCTGCCATGACGAGGTGCAGCTAGCATGTAATACGGTACCCCCTTTTTTTATGTGTGGGAAATCATCAAATGACCCCCGGAAGGGAGTGTCATGCCCGTTTTCACCATCGTTCCCTCAAACACTCCTTAGCTAAGGGTCTCTTAACATAAGAGACTCCTTAAATCAGTCCCTTACCTAAGTTTGTTTTCACCAGATTAGGGAATACTTATGTAAGGGCCACTTACTTAAGTGACAGTTTTTTTTTTTAATCAGGGAGTCCGAAAATCGTACTTTTTCATGAAATTACCGATTTTGTATTTCATTGATAAATCATGTAGATTTCATGTAAAATAACACGACGAAATACAAAGACAACATAAAATAAACATGATTACATTTAAAATACATAAAATATAGCCAATTTTTATATTAAATTACTGACTAATGCGGAATGCTGTTGCCATCTAAAAAAAGATGTGTTGAAATAATGACAACTTGACAGATGACAGAGCGCCTGCGCATTTGTACGATATTGTTCGCGTGTGATTATTTCTATTTAAATAAATTCATTAGATAATACATCACCATAATTATTTATTAGTTTACTCTTTGCATTATTTATCGTGTATTCGTGTTATCTTGTCGTGTATTAAGTACTATTTTACGCTGAAAAAATGGCAGAAAAACGGAAAAGGGGGCAAAATTGGACGTAGTTAAGCAGAAAGGACTCAACCCACAAAAACTTATTTTTGAGTTATCGAGATTTTAAGTTTAGATGTGTATTGCTGCAATGATGTTGTATCTGGAATTATTTGAAATATTGTCACCTATGGGATAATATACTAACATTTTCATAAGTCAAGTTGTATTACACAGACTAACGCTTTTTTCTGCTTGTCATTTTTTTTGTTGAGTCCTTTCTGCTTAACTACGTCCAATTACAATAGTGACGAAAAAGAAAGATTAATAAAATTGGTCATAGACCATAAAGATACAATATTGAATAAAAAAACAGATGGGACAACGAACGAGGCAAAATCCCACGCTTGGGTCGCTCTGACCGACTCATTCAATACAGCAGGAACAATATACAGGTTTGTTATTTACTTCACTTGTTAATAATTTTCATTCTTATTCAAACTGTACGTGCTTATTTATTTACAGTACCTAATACCTATGTATTTTTACATTTTCCAGATCAAAAGATTCCCTGATGAAGATGTGGGAAAAACTCAAAAGTGAGAGCAAGGTGTACTACACTGCATCACGTAGAGATGCAACACAAACAGGTGGCGGACCATCTGTAATAAAGATTGATCCGATTTTGGAGCAGGTGTGTGCTGTACTTGGCCGGGGCTGTACAGGAATTATAGGTTTCCCGGACAGTGACTGCGTGGAAGAAATCGCAATATCTGAATCACCGGCCAAAGTCATCTGCATTGAAAGTGAAAATCTGCCTATAGAAATAACTAACTTTGAATTGCAAGAGGCAGAGTCAAATATAAATGTAAGTACCTGTACCTATTTACTACTAGTTCATCCCTTTGACCAGTTTTGCTTATACTGAAACTTAAAAATTCAATTTTCATCAACTACATATTTGCCTACAAAACTTATTATAATAATAGGCATAGGCAATAGATTGACAGACTTTCGCTTTGATTGGTGAATTATTTCTGATGAGCTTGTCTGATTACTTTGTGTTTGTATAAGTCTCATGTTAATCCATATTTTTTTCTTTTTTTTTAGATTGAAATTGAAGATAAAAACATTAGGCAAACACCTTTGTGGTCCAGAAGACGACCTCGTCTATTCCAGCCTAATGAAAGGTCAGAAGCTGTGTCTACGCTTTGCAATAGCTTCAAAGAAATTAATATAAAAAAAGAAAATATTGAAGACCTAAAGCAGCAGCTATTGCAAGAGGAGATAGAATTTAAGAGAAAATTATACAATCTTCAACTAAATTCAGCTGCAGTAGAAGTGGAAATTAAAAATGAAGTTCTTCGTCAAGTAAAAGGTAACATATTTTATTAGAATTAAGTAAGAAACATCATTTAGGTACTATACATATCTTCAAAATATTGAGTTACTCGATCTCTTACAGATCCATAAATGATGTCATCATTGTTACCCGTTATTCTGGGTATTTGTCCGCTGGTAATTAATTCTTCCAAATTGGGAATAGATCCATCATTAACGGGTTCACTTTCCTTCCTAAGAATGCAAATATTGTGTAAAACACAGCAGGCCACAATAACATTTACTGTAGTCTGGAGTTTCAACCGTATTCCAAGAGCCAGCACGGGAAATCTTCTTTTGAGAACTCCATACTGGCGTTCCACCACATTTCTAGTTTTTATGTGGGATTCGTTGTATTTTCGTTGTCCCAATGTAACGGGATTTAAATATGGTGTAAGAAGATGACTCTGAAATAAGCAAATTTTGTCTTTTACAGGTGGTGTTTTGCCCTTACAAAATCTATTTGGAATACAAAAAAAGATGGAATAAATTTGGAGTACAAACGAAGACAATGGATATTTTTATAAAATTACTTGTCTCTTTTAATTTTAATTAAGTATTAAATTTTTTTGTAAACATATTGTTTTTGTTCTTACCTTTAAGGGGTATCCACTATCACCTAATAAATATGCACCTGCGTAGTCACCTCTCTCAAATCTGGCATATCTCATACTATTTTGGTAAATTGCAGAGTCATGTGTTGATCCATATCAATAAATTAGGTGAACTTATTGTTTGGACGTTGATCGACATATAGGACTTTCGGTTACGAAAGATTTCAGCATCATCTCCACCTGTAAAAATTAAACTATTTCAGTAAGAACTTTTAAAACATAGTAAATATAATAATTCAATTAGGTGTCTATACCTACCTGGTGATTGTATTTTAATATGTGTACAATCTATACAACCTAAAATATTTGGAAAGCGAGCAATTTTGTAGAAATCTTCTTTCACTATAGACTTTTGCTCTTCGGTGTCTGGAAACTTTATAAATTCACTTCGTAGTGTTACAATAGCTTGAGAAACCCTTTTTACTATTCTACTACAAGTAGCTACGCTGATTCCTCCCATATCAGCCACTGCCAGTAGATGATTTCCAGTTGCGAAAAACCTCAGAGTACATAACAACTGATTAATAGGAGGTACTGACTTATTCCTGCAAATATTAAAAAAATTAAAATTAGGTACCTAATTATGTAGGTACTTACATTCTTTGATAGTTCCCAGATAACTATTTATTGGTATAGGTACCTAATCAGCAGTGCAGTAGGTACCTACATACCTATTTAGCCAAGTGATTAGGTACCTATGGTTAAAACACAAATAAGAAAATCAAATTAATAAGTTCAAAAAATCATACCTGTCATCAGTATATTCTATAAAATGTTCTATTCTTTCTAACAAAAATAACACACTGTCCTTGGATAACCTAAATCTTTTGATGAAGTCCTGATTGTCATATTTCGTGAAAAAATCCGGTCTTTCACGATAAATATGTGGCCGTCTGAATAAACTTTGATTAGTAACTAAATCCACAGTTTCGATAGCTTCTAAACTCTCAATAAAATCTTCCATTTCGTAGCAAATAAGAACGTTCAACAACAAAATAAACTGTCACTTAGCGCTAAGATGCCGAATATCGGGTCCCTATATTTAAGGGATCCCTTAGCACCATAAGTGTCCCCTAAGTGATGGTGAAAACGAAACTAACACTTAAAATTTCTTAAGGGCCTCCCTAAATTTAGGGAACGATGGTGAAAACGGGCATCAGACTCTTACTGACTAAAACCCACCCGTGTTCCTTCCTTAGCCCTTTATGTTCCGGGCTAGCGGTAACCCTTTCGGACAATCCCGCTGGCCCGGCAGGCTTCGGCCCTAAGGGGGCCCCTCCTCGATGCTGACATCTCTTTGAGGCGCGCGTGGAACCACGGGCCTGATCCTGATCGGACGGTGAGCTACCCATTACTCTCCGTCCGCAGGCCCGCGGTACGCTACCCCTTGGCTAAATACTAAGCTCAATATTTACAAATAAACACTGATCCAATACTTTCCTCCTACAGTTCGTGGTCCGCGGTCACCACCTACAGCTGCAGGCACTCACGTCTGTGGCGCACTGTCACCACTGCGACAACATCATCTCGGGACTCGCGCCGCAAGCATACGTCTGTACAGGTAAGTCATCATCATCATCTGTCTAGCCTCTTCACAACTATGTTGGGGTCGGCTTCCAGTCTAACCGGATGCAGCTGAATACTAGTATTTTACGTGGAGCGACTGCCTATCTGACCTCTACAACCCAGTCACTGGGTAATACGATACCCCTTGGTAAGACTGGTTGTCAGACTTTCCGTTCTTTTTGCCCGTAACGACTGCCAAAGATCCACGAATGACAGCCGGGACCAACGGCTTAACGTGCTTTCCGAGGCACGGAGAGGTCTCAGTATGTAAAGATGGTCACCCATCCAGAGACCAACCGTGGCAAGCGTAGCTTAGCCTGATCGATCGACCTGTGCGGCTGTTATTATTTAGCCACGGACCCCTCTCTGTACAGGTAACGATTAATATACATATATACGTACGATACGATATGTATACGATTATTGGTTTTGAAGTTATGTGCCTATGGACATCTTAGATTTTTGAATCCGTATCTAGTTTTAGGCGAATTATTGAATTAACTGCAATTAGAAATATTTCAACGATATTTTATGCCGAAAAACGTGCTTATTGATCTTCAATATTCTAATCTCAATATTCTTATCTATATTCTAATCTCTCTTCAATCAATATCTTCAATATTCTAATCTATCTCTAATCAATATTCTAATGACGGCGCTGCTTGTAATGATCTTAAAAGCCAGTATGTAATGTACTGGATTTGTTAAGATAGCACATCTTCGTGTGTTTTTCATGATATATCGCACCTTGAAAACAAAAGTGGCGTTATACAAAAATTTACCTTTTTCAGTATTACCATTTAAAGTTTTTGACGCTGCATTTTGGTCAATATCTTAGCAAATAACTGGAATAAAAGAATGCAATTAATTTCATTTATCAGTTTGACTATCTTATTTAAGTTATGTACTGAAAACAAGCCAGTAAATTATTAGAAGTCATCGTTGTAACTCAATATTGCCATCTTCGGTATAGAGCCACTTTTGTTTTCAAGGTGCGATATCTGTCTCTTTGTTCTCTATTTAACTACGTCCATTTCGAGACGTGGTACAATGTCGTGTTTCACCTACAAGTTGTATTGAATCGTTTGACATCCAAGAGCTGTTTAATAATGTTATGTATTTTATTTATAAACCATGCTGCAAACTAGACGTTCATTTACAATATTTAGCAATAAAAAAAAACTAATCGTTTCTTTATTTTTGCCTCAGACTGCAAGCTGCGAGTACATCGCATGTGCGCTCGGTCTGTAGAAGAAGGCTGTTGCTTGGACGGAGAGCATCACAACAACAGGATCTCAAGATTCATGGAGCGGATACACGCCAACAACCAGCCGACCATAAGTAAACAATTGACTTAACAAATAAACGCATATAGTAGACAGAAGGGTATCTACAGGGTCAAATTAAAATAACTAGCGTAACTCCGCAGATGTTATGGTTATCGATGTCTAATGAATGATAATGAGCCCAAAAAAATATTCCTAATTCAATAATTTCAAGTAACTACATTGCTTACTAGCAGCCGTTGATTCCCTATTCAGCTTAAAGTCAAACCTTTTATTTTAAGTAACCCATTAAAAGGCATTTTTGATCGTCAAAATTCGGAAAACGGACTGGTCTGTGTGGTGCCGGACTTAAAGAATTGCACCACCCCTTACTTCCCGTGGGTGTCGTAAAAGGCGACAGGATCGTACCGGAGAATGGGCAGCAGCGTTCTCTATGTATTCCACCATCATATCATACTGCGATCGCCAACCCGCCTGCCAAGCGTGGCGATTATGGCAAACCCTCCCAAAATTGGGGGAGGCCTATGTCCAGCAGTGGACGTCTATCGGCTGAAACGGCCCGATCGTCAAAATTTACAAGAAAATAGGATGATTCTAGGAATCTAGGCGGATTCCAAAAGGTAGTTTCTTACGGCGGGAAATGGGCAATTAACTCCATAGTTACTTTTTAAAATGTTTTACAATATTTTGTATACATTTAGGGACTACTCACACTTATTCAGCTCTGTTCAGCTTTTGTCCATAGAAAACAACGATTTTGTATGGAGTCCGTTCAGCTTTCCGCGGCTGAACGGATGCGTACGCATCTCATACGAAATCGTTGTTTTCTATGGACAAAAGCTGAATAGAGCTAAATAAGTGTGAGTAGTCCCTAATTATACATACCTATGTGCAGACGGAAGCAGAAAAAACAAAGCGAAGAAAAAACTCACTACCTCCTTGAAATTAAGAGTTGTTTTTTTATCGTCGTAAGATATCAAAATCCATCACGTCTGCGGAGTTTCACTAGCTAATTTAATTTGACCCTGTATAGTTCGACCTCGTAATTCCTTTACCACTTTTGACAACAATTCCCATTAAATTGTAACTTCAATAAGGTTGAAACTATAACTGTTACATAGACAAATAGACTTTGTCATTTTATGACGTGCAAGTGACATTCAACCATAGGGTGGTAATTACAAGGTCGACTATACATACATTAGCATTTCGCCATTTATGTTTAAGTCCCATGTTATAGGGGGCGAGTCTTTTGCCATATCCGGGCACAAATCCAAGCTTCCGGGTTGCTACTCAGAAATTCCTTATGGAAAATCCCACGTTCTCTATTCCTGCTCATACAATAGATAATGTTTACTTGGCAAAAACAGTTCTGTACATTTCCTTAAAGTTTACATAGGTAACGAGGTTTATAAAAAAAAAAACAATGACACTCCGGGAGTGCCGATAGAAGTGAAAACAAAACACAAACAATACTTTGCCATCACTCATTGACATGTCGGATATACATTAAAACCGAGTACATCCCGAGGACAGCCGAACACATCCGAAGCGGGTATTTTTTTAATCGTCTTATAAACAAAACACGCGCGATGTCGCTTATGGCAACAGTGACGCGAGTGCAATGGCTTTTTCCCATCTCAAAAAATGCCCAATGAATGTCCTAAAGAAGTTTTCACTCCAAAAAAAAAACTAAAATAAGACGCAAAGTTAGCATTTTTCTTATGTCCTCCACACTAGGTCGAGCCAGTCTCGTGGGGTCCATGGGTGGTATTACCATAAAGTGAAATACGCACTATATTAATACTGATATAACCACCTAACGTATGTGTCGGAGCTGGTATAGTGCGTCTCGTTATCATCAGGCATAGTTTAATTATTGTGGGCGAACTATGGGTAGTGCTGGTTATTGCGCAATAGAAAAACAGTTTGCAGTTCAAATCAGATTATAATTTCACGAACAGTTTAATTACACTAGCGAATCACACACTGTAGGTACACACTCAACGATACGGAACGCGCGATAGTTTCTGAGCACATGTTGTCCGTACGATGTCCAATGGTCAAGTCCGCCGCTGCACCTCGCTGCTGGCTCTCCCCGACCCCCCCACGGCCTCAGGCTAGACTCTGTCCAGCGCCGCCAGATGGCGCTGACGTTCCGAATAGTCAAACGGATGACGTATTTCCGACATATGCTTTGCTGGGAACCACATAAACATAATTATTTACCAATAATTATTTGTTACAGATCTAGACTCAAATGACAAGAAATTCAGGAAGGCGTCGGGCCCCGCGCATTTTCTCAACAGTAAGTAATTATAGGGTTTTAAAGTTATTGTGTAAAATTATTATTAATTTAAGTTATGAGTTCTTTTTAGGGTTCCGTACCCTAAGGGTAACAACGGGACCCTATTACTAAGACTTCGCTGTCTGTCCGTCTGTCCGTCTGTCTGTCACCAGGCTGTATCTCAAGAACCGCGAAAGCTAGACAGTTGAAATTTTCACAAATTATGTATTTCTGTTGCCGCTATACTAATACTAAAAACAAATTAAGTTAATATTTAAGGGGGGCTCCCATACAACAAACGTGTTTTTTTGGCGTTTTTGCCTTGTGATACGGAACCCTTCGTGTGCGAGTCCGACTCGCACTTGGCCAGTTTTTTATAGAACATGTTTCGCTTTTATTGAAGGAAATATGAATATGTAAATTGAAAATTCATATTTTACATTTTTTGTTACAGTAATTTTATCTCACGAAGCCGCGCTTGCTTTACTTGTGTTATACACGTGTACACGCTGTGGATGTGTGCGTGAAGACGAGTAGCGCCAGCACATAATACACACACACACATACCGACATCGCCATTGTCTCGGGCAGTACTGCGCTTACACACACATTCACAGCGTGTTTTTACACTTGGTAACCACAAGTAAAATGCGCGTCGCTGATATAAAAATGCAATAAAACTTGCAGTCGAGTTTATGTAAATTAAAGTTGTCAAAAAATAATAGGCCCGTTTTGACATTTGAGAAAGAACCTAGAATGTAACTTGGAACGAAACTGAAAGAAACAATAAAATAATAATTAATTACATAATATAGTGTTTTAAAAAAATACATAATTTTATTGGCGCGTTAATTAATATGATGGAATATATTGCGAGTATTCTTTCTAATTAGAAATTGCATGCTACTTTATAGTAGCATGCAATTTCTAATTATTACGACACGTCTCAAAAACAGTTACGTTCTCAGTCTTTTTTTTTTTAAATACCAGTGTTGTAACCAATTAATTACTGAATTTCATCAGCTTCATTCCATTTTAATAGTAATTAAATATTGTGTAGTGATCTTTACTGAAAAGAATGAGCTTGGCGCTCAAAGCCGTAAATAAAATTTTTAATTGGCGACGCTGGTTTCTGTAGAATGGCTTGTCTCTGGCCAAGCGGAACGGCTTTGCTTTTGTTCACTGTCACGTTAACCTTGGCTCTTCTATTTTGGACATTGATTTAAAGATAGTGATTTAGACTCGAAAAAAAGATTAATATCACTTTACAATACATAATCAAATCGATCAAATACTCATACAAACTTGAATCGATTTATCGTGAGTATCGAGTACCGAGTCGTATGGTTACTTCACTAGTTACGTCGCGATGACAAATGTCAAAACGGGCCTATTAGTTTTTGACAACTATAATCTAACTATTTAAACTTTAACCCTAGGAAATGACATAATTATATAGATTATATTAGCTGCGCTCCGCGGTTTCACCCGCATAAGTTTCGATCCTGTGGTATGATCGGGATAAAAATTAGCCTATGTGTTAGTCCTGGTTATAAACTATCTGTGTGCCAAATTTCATCCAAATCCGTTCAGTAGTTTTTGCGTGAAAGAGTAACAAACATCCATCCATCCTCACAAACTTTAACTATAATGTTAGTAGGATATTAGTAGGATAGTAGGATTTATATCGATATTTTGATGGATGCATTGTGTTCAATGTTCAAAATAATACTGAGATGACAGCCGATAGATGAATGAAAGAAGAAGACACCTCTAATAAATTGAAATACCTACTATTATAGAGGTATGACGAACAGGGTGTAAAGTTTACTTATACTCTATAGAAAATGGAGGATCCTCCGACCAGACGGGTGTTGTGTCTGGCGGGCAACTGCCCGATGATTCACGTCGGGCTGGCATCGTCGTCGACATTATTTTTAGTATATGCGAAACCCGAAACACGTGTCTAGTATTTTTATGTAAAGAATCTGTGTACAAAATTTCAAAACTGTATCATGACAAATCACAAAGTTATAAGCTTGTTATGTTACCTGTTTGTCGCGCGCATTGATAATAGTACCTAGGTACCTAACCGTTCGGCGCAGAGATTGGATAACCTACTTAGTGTCGCTCGGTGTCCAACTTTTAGCCTTTTTTAAATATTTTTGGGACAAAATATAACAAGGGGTAAAAATTATTGGAATCGATTCAGTTACTTATTCTGAACAAACTATATTCAGGTTTCACATATACTAAAAATGTCGTCGTATAATGCTAGTATGCGCGAACTCTGCTTGCGAGATACCACCACACCATTACTGTTATCCGGTATCATACCACTGCTGGGCAAAGGCCTCCCCATGACAATGCTTGCGATCCAGTGCTAAAGTGGACCACGGGTCGTTTATTTTGTCCAGCTTGTCCCGCCATCTTCTACGGGGTTTGTCGCGACGCCTTCTGTGTTAGGGGGCATCCATTAATTACGTGAGGCGTTTCTTGGGTACAAGCCTATTCTTACCCAATCTCACGTGGGGGAGAGGGGGGTCCTGGCAAGTTTTTTGCGGAAAAACATTTTAGTGATTAAAATTTTTTTCCGCAAAAAACTGTAAAATTGCGAGAAAACTGGGTTGAATTAGTTCACTGCGATTCTAGACTACGATCTTAGTAATCTTAAATAGGTACTAGTCTGAAATAAAATTATTTAAACAAATTGATTTTTTTTTTTAAATCCAACGCAACGAGGCTTAGATTAACGTATTTACACTGAAAATTAGATTTCGATTTAGATTAGAGGGGGGGAGGCAGTCGAGCCTAATCTCACCATATCTCACTGGGGGGGGGGGGGGGGGGGGGTGAAGGGGGGTCCAAAAATCGCCAAAATCACCGCAGCCGCATGCCCAAAAAGGGGACGCCCCCTTTTTGGGCATGCGGCTGACGTGGCCAGCCCAGTCCCACTTCAACTTTCCCGTGTTTAGAATTGAAATAAGGACAGGATAATTCTAATCTATAATATTTGTTCTATAGTGGAGCGAAGTTTTCGAAAAGCCGAGGACGATCCGCCTTGGGACCAGACGTTGACGCCCGTCATAGGTAAGTCATTCTATATTATAATAATATGTTATACAGCAATGTATGGAGAAATGTTGTTCAAATGTAATGTATGGAGATTTTTTGTATTTATTCATTGAACCATCAACCGAAAATGTTATGTGTATTTTTTATGTGTTTTCTTGCGTTAGGTACACGTTTATCTTGTGAATATTTTAATGACATTGGATTCTCTATATAAAAAAATATTTGGATGCGGAAGAGGAAGATATAAAATGATGATAAAGATAATTATATTTTTTAACTACCGCCAGCCACTTTCTTGGCTGACCTACCTATACCTAAATTTAGCACAACAGAAGATGAATGCATACTGGAGTAAATATTCCCAGAACTTGTAAGTTATTTTTTTTTCTTTATATGTATTGGTTTACTGAAAAACAGAATTCATCAACTTTTTTACTGCTTAAAGAAAAAATCGCCTACTCTTAGTCGATTCCGTTAACGTATATAATCATGCCAGAAGATTAAAAAAGCTAAGGAACATTTATTTACCGTATTTGAACTTAAAAATAAATGATTGATTAATGAACCATCTTTACATAGTATAAAACAAAGTCGCTCCCGCTCCCTGTTAACTTAGATCTTTTAAACTGCACAACAGATTTTAATGCAGTTTTCAGCAATAGATAGAGTGATTCAAGATGAAGGTTTATATGTATAATATCTGCATATTATAGGAGAGAAAAGCCGAGAAATTCAAAGATTTGTAATGTGATGTCGTAACAAACATATTTTTGTGCGCTTACATTGCAAACGCTGGCTAAACCTTACGAGATAGATCAGATTAATGTACTACGGAATTGTATATCTTAAAAATATCGATAAAAAAGTCCGCGATGGTATGTTTATCTCATAAGGATAACCCACAGTAACCATTTTTATTTTCACATTACAAAAAAAATATGGGTTATTTACCAAGCTATTTTAAACAATACAGTATTATTCCTTATCCAATTAAATACATTAAATACGTTGTGCATTTCATGGAGATCAAAATTGCCCTTTACAGCATATCGTTAAAATTAATATTTTAGAAGATATCAGAGATTTGAAAAGCGGGGCGAGAGCGGCTGGCGGGGCGGTACGTAGTTCGCCGAGTCAGATAGTATGAAATAAGTGTTAAGGCCGTTGCCCAGCAGTGGGACAGTATCTCGGCCAAAAAAACAAAAGAAGTTTGTTTCCAATAATTGTCAACAGACGGCGCATACGTTACAGCGATCAAATAAAGGCCACAGAAGTCTTCTACGCTATTTAGACATAATATGACTATTTTGGCATAAATCACTTTATATAACAATTCCTGCGTAACTATAACACCTATTACATACAGTTGCGTGTTACTCATTGACACCCGTCCATTAACTTATGTGGTAACTTGAGTTTAACTTAACTGGTTATACAGGACTGTTGTAATGCTGGATGTTACTGTCAGTCTTACTTTTGACGTAAAAAGGTCGTATAATTTATTTATTTATTTATCCATTTATTTCAGGCATCAAGGCCCATATAAAACACATAAAATACAATATTACAACTTAAAAATACTATAAATACATACAACATTATAATTAAGTAAACTAAAAAACTAACGAACACGAAGTGTCTGCGTCGTGTTTCGCTGATTGGTGTCATGTATCCGGCCACGAAACCGGCGGTACACAATACCCTTCGGCCAGAACTCTTCCTTGAGGAACTTCTCGAGATGATGTGTCGGAACACGCACCACGAACGACTTGAAGTTCGTGTTGTGACGCGACTCCAACTTCTCGACCCTCAAAGTCCAGCTGGTCTTCACACGCATGTACTCCACGATCTCCTCAACCTTCGTGGAGTGGTGCAGTCTGGACACGTACAGCTGCGTCGTCGGGATTGCTGGACGCAGCAGCATGTTGGGTCCTGCCAGCGAGCGCGGTGCCGCACTGGTTCCGACAAGGAGGCTTCTTCTTCTTCTCCACCTTGATGAAACCATCCTTATCGCACGTGTCTTTGTCTGGATCCTGTCTTTTCAAAACCTTGTTGGGTTTCGACCGGCTCCGTTTACCCCCTTTTGTATAAGGGCACACTGAGCAGAAAATGCTTGAGCGGTTTGATTGATAAATTGATCAATTTCATTCATCCTCTGCCTAGCCTTTTCCCAACCATGTTAGGGTCGGTTTCCAGTCTAACCGGATGCAGCTGACTACTAGTATTTTATATGGAGCGACTGCCTATCTGACCTCAACAATACAGTAGGTAATACGATACCCCTTGGCAAGACTGGTTGTCAGACTTTCGGTCTTCTGACGATCCGTAACGACTGTCGAAGATCCTCGAATGACAGTCGGGACCAACGGCTCAATGAGCTTTCTGAGGCACGGTGGGGTCAAGATGGTCCACAAAAATGATCATAATCCACAAAAGACACTTGTTTTTTCTTTATAACAAAGAACTTTATCAATCAAATGGCAGTAAAAACTTTTTAGCTATTATGATTAGTAAAACAACGTAACAGCAATCAATCATATAGGTTGACCTTTTAAATTTCATAGAAAAGAAAACCATCACCTGCTTTCTAGTTCCGAGAAAATCCATCGATAGTAAGTAGCCTTCATGAATTGATTAGCAGCATACCTTGAAGGCTATTGTAGGCACACTCCACCTATCACATTTATAGGTCACTCATTAGTAATTCAGTACAAAATTGCAGTTAAGGCGTCACTCCACAGCAGCCCAAAGCTAAGCTACGCACGTGTACTTAGCTACGCTTTGTTTGAAAATGTAAACCCTGTTCCAAAACTTTTTAATGATAGTGTAAACAAACCCTGTTCAGGTTTAATTTTTACGCAATCACTCACTAAAAGGAACGAGTAATACATTCGTCTTCATTCGGAAGCTTTGCACCAGTTTTTGTAACAATTATTGTTTTAATAAATTTTATTCAAAATCATTTAATTAACTTACACACAGTTCTTAACCTAACAGAAAATAGTAATTAACAGTAGACTTTTGAAAGACTTAATAGCAATACAATTTTAGTAGTACATATACAAATAACCTCAATTATCAAATGAAAAACATCTTATACGTGATTTAAAATTCGTATTTAGGGTTTTAAATACTCAAATAATCAATTTAAATCACTCAATTTGTAAGTGACACTACAATTTGCCGTCCACAGGTGTACGTTCTCTGATTCATTTGTTTACATTTTTATCAAATAGATTTGTAACAGAACATATTTAGCGTCTCTTTGTATAATAATGTAGGCCTGCGGGATCGTCCACTGCGACTCACGGCCACGCTACGCACGGATCCTTGCATAATCAGCCAATTGTTGTTTAATGTTGCCACTGGTGGGTCACAGGCATCCTCTCTGTGAGAGGGGAGGGGTGCCATATTCTAGCACGCGAATCTAGGGGTAGTTGGATCCTTGGCTGGCAAACAAATGAACCGCGCAGCTAACGTGGCTAACATCTCTGTACACATCTTACGCAGCAGTGGACGGTCGACCTTAAAACCTATTTCAATACTAGAACCAAGCAGTTTTCTCTGACATTTAGAAGTTGAAATGTCAGAGGAAATTGATTTAATTTTACGTCAATTCCTCGTTAATCCGTTCTGAAAATAGAGTTTCCGCCTTCAGCTGTTTGCTTAGATTGTTACGTTTATTTTACTTTAAGTTGCATCAAGTGTGGGGAATGGGGGCTATTTTTGTTGACTTAGGGCCGATTTTTCAATCGACAGATAGTTTTTATTCGTTTAAAATTGACGTCTGTCAGATTTTGTATGAAAGAACTGTCAATAATTTAAAATTATTACCTACTCGGATAAACTTATATAATTGAGGGCTGATTTTTTCAACGCCAGATGTTGGAAAAATCTAAACGTAATCTAAATTTAATCTAATAAAGATTTTTATTACGACTTCAAATTAAAAAAATAAAAAACCCGACTGCGGTAAAAAACTTAAGTTAAAAGAAACTGAAAAGCTAAAAACAAGCCCATTTTAAATTAAATAAAAGTTGGAAGCAGGCGGGACCCATTTGAATTTGAAAATATAATAAAAGTGGTATGGGTCCCGCCTGCTTCCAACTTTTATTTAATTTAAAATGGGCTTGTTTTTAGCTTTTCAGTTTTTTTTTTAACTTAAGTTTTTTACCGCAGTCGGGTTTTTTATTTTTTTAAATAACTTTTTTTATTTCCAACTTTTTAGTTTACAAATGTGAAAGATTTCGCTGACGATTTAGTTCTTAGTAGGTGTTTTTTACAATTTGTCACTTCGAATTGCTTTTAAGTATATATGTTGTATATATTTTTGTAATCACCTTCGATAGGTTTTGAAAAAAAAAAATTAAACAAAATATTTAATATGGCGTCCAGTAGTCGCCATATTGAATTTTCACTAACGTCATGTCCTTAGTGACACTCGCCGGACTAAGAGGAATCGATTAACGTGTGAATCATAAAAATCGGCCCAGGCGTTTGGTCTGTATAGTGCTTCAAAGGAACATACAAACATACATACATAGGCTGATGAACACATTACCACTCCTTTGCGTCGCGCAGTCGGGTAAAAAGGAGGAGGTTTCTCAATTCGACCGTATATATATATATATATATATATTTTTTTTTATGTGTGTTCGCGGATAACTTCGTCGTTTATGAACCGATTTTGATTATTCTTTTTTTGTTGGAAAGGGGATATGCCAAGGGTGGTCCCATGATAAGGAAACCAGGATCTGATGATGGCATCCCAGTGAAATCGAGGGGAACTTTCGAAAATCGTAGGAGCGACTAGTGCGTTTGTTAATTTTTTCATTAAGTATTTTAAAGCACTACAATTTGATGAAGGCCTGGAGTCGATCTGATGATGGAGCCGAAAGACAGTCGAGGGGACTCCTCAACGATTTACAGCAGTTACCTTGTGTAGGCGTCTCCTAACACAAGCATTATCTGCTTAAAAGGAGGCGCCATTACAAACAAAATGTGTACTACACACATCAAAAGTGTCTAGGGATCAACATATATTTTTGCAATAACTTTTCTCCTGATTGATATTAATTAAAATTTTCTTTAAGGATTCATCAAATAAAGTGTTTTCGTTTGTCACAGTAACGATAAACCAAGTAACCTTTGCATTAATAAAGAAATTTGCCATTTTCCTAATAAAGGGATTTTTGACATTTGCACCACTAACACAAAAGTTCGAAAAAAAGACTGAAATAACAGTTTTCTTTAAAATTTTATTGGGTAACTTAAACAATTAATAATCCGTGTTTCTACCGCGAACACTAACAACACAAGAACATCGGTTTGGCATACTCAAAATGAGTTCATCCAAATCACGCTGTGGAATGGCCGCCCATGTTCGTTGCAACAACAAAAAAAGGTCTTCTTGCGACTGGATACCCTCCATATTCGGCAGAGCTCTTCTCTGTAGCATATCCCATGCATGCTCAATCGGGTTCAAGTCTGGCGACTGAGCAGGCCAGGGCAGGACATTGATGTTAGCTGCGGCGAGAGTCTGTCTTACAACTCTTGCGGTGTGCGGTCGTGCATTATCATGCATTAACTGAAATAAGGGACCGATTTGCACTTGTAGAGGAACGATGACGTCTGATACAATCGTCTCAGCATAAATTTGAGCGTTGAGGTTGCCTCTGATCCAAATCAACTCAGTTCTTCCGCCGATCCAAATACCCGCCCGTACCATGATGGTTCCACCACTATAAGGATGGACTTCCTGGCAGGATTTTAATCGCTTTTGGCGTCCAGGGGTTCTCCAGTGTCGTATACGTCTTGTATCCGGTCTCATACCAAAACGAGACTCATCAGAAAAGCACACGAAACGCCACTGTTCTTCTGCCCAATTTCTGTGTTCAAGAGCCCATTGATATCGAATCCTACGATTGTGCATTGCTATAGGTGGTACCCGTAGCGGTCTTCGGGAATGAAGGTTCACTTCATGCAAGCGGTTTCTGACTGTTTGGTCGCTAATTAAGTTCCCTGAAGAGTGATGAAGCCTCACGGCTAACATCATGGCGGTTATTGTTGGAGCTCTTCGAGTTAAGATTTGAATGTATCGGTCTTGTCTCCGTGTGGTGCAGCGATACCGTCCTCCATGGCGCTCAGCCACGGTACCAGTGCTTCGGTAACGTGTCCAAAGTCGACTGATAACACTCTGACTTGTATTCAGAGCTAAAGCCACAGTACGTTGCCGGGAACCAGCTTCTATCATTCCCACGGCTCTGAGCATTTCTTCCCTGCTTAAATGACGTCGCCGCTCCATAATAACGTTGGTTTTAATCAGTAGTAGGGAAACAGTAGCACTAATAATGTCTTCAATGCGTTGTATGTTTTTATAGGGAAAATATTGACAGCTGTATTCATCTTTTACTCGAATTTGATTCACAGTTCCTGATTCAAATTATGAAATGCACCAAAAAGGATCCATATAAATTTATAAAATCATAAATTTATTACAAAGCCACATCTCAATCTCAAGAAATCCGCATAAAAATGCTTGATCCCTAGACACTTTTGATGTGTGTATTTATGGTTATAAAATAAATTATTATTATTATTATTATCTCGATGATAAAGAAATTACATTAAATTGTTTATTCCCTAAATAGGATATCGAAATCACTTTTACACGCCATAATATATAAAAAATATATGACAAGGAAATGTGGAATCCATCTTGCTTATTTTTATAAAATTTCTTAATCGAAGTTTACTGTTTTTTTTTTTCGATATTTCTCTTTAAAAGTTACCTAATCTACATTATTTATCACGGACATAAATTTGTAATTTCTTTTTTTAGATTTGTCTTCGTATCAAACGTTTCGTACTTGACCTTTTGTATTAGATAAAAAAACTTGACACGTTACTGTTCTTTCCGTTAACGTGTGATGTGCTAATTTATAGTTCTCTGTGATAAGGATTATTGTTGAGTGGCATCTTCATTCAGCTCCCTAATTGCGTACGCTATCAATCTCAATCTAAACCATTTTCAAGGATATTGCTAATCCATTGCTTCACATGTTCGAAAAATGTGTCTGCTCAACAACTTAAATAATGCAATGGATGGTGTTAAACTGTCAAAATGAAAGCCTTTGCTGCTGATAGTGTGTTAGGTACGCAATTATCCCGCAGATTTATGCCAAGCATCTTAGCATTTATTTAGCATGGCTGACATCATCATCATCATTTAGCCGAAAGACGTCCACTGCTGGACATAGGCCTCCCCCAAAAGGGGGGGGTTTGCCATAATCGCCACGCTTGGCAGGCGGGTTGGCGATCGCAGTATGGTATGGAGGTGGAATGCATAGAGAACGCTGCTGCCCATTCTCCGGTACGCCCCTTAGTCGCCTTTTACGACACCCACGGGAAGTATGGGGTGGTGGTATTCTTTAAGTCCGGCACCACACAGACAATGGCTGACATGTAATGAACAAATAGGAAAACTGATGGTTACCTATATTATGAATTTGATTGTTATTTATCTTCGTTCACCTCACACTTCTTAAACCTAGTAATGGAAAACATTGATTGAAAATTAAAAAAAACACTGTATAATCAAGCACATTTATTTTTAAAACTAGCTGTGTCCCGCGGTTTCACCCGCGTAAACGTCGATCCCGTGGGAATATCGGGATAAAAAGTAGCCTATATGTTAATTCAGGGTGTCAGCTACGTCCATACCAAATTTTATCAAAATTGGTCCAGCCGTTTGAGCGTGAAGAAGTAACAAACATATAAACTTACACTCACTCACACACTCACAAACTTTCGCCTTTATAATATTAGTGTGATGTGATTTTAATACCGTACTTATTTGTCATCTGTCATCACTTTAAGTAATCCAATTAAAAGTGTCAACTAGCTAATCACAAAAACATTCATGTTCAATTTCACACACGAGTCCACACTTTAATAGCTAATTTGCAAGCGACATCAAACACAACCGCTTCACAAAACAAAATCGCTGCAACCCCTCGGCTGAAACGCTGAAAGTCTGAAACTGAAAGCTCTGGAGTGTAGTCGACGCAGCCGCGTCGTACGGACGCGTCCCGAAAACCGTGTCACGAAAATATTACGACGAAAACATTAACCACCGCGAATTTCGAATAAAGATGCCCTTCGATTCCTTTTTTTTTCGAATGAATTACGTTACAATTTACGAATATTGAAAATAGAATTGAGCGTGATTGGTGTGTAATTTTAATTTTCGAATCAGTGTTTTCGATTTTTGAATTCTTGTTTGTTGATTCGTGGAAAGTGGTTTTAAGTTTGTTTTGTTTGTTATAGTGAAGTGTTTAATTTTCTTTGTGTTCATATTTGGATAATTTGGTTTTGGTAAGAGTGCAAAGAATACAGTTAAATATTCGCCAATCAATTTGATAAGTAATCTGACTTCCAAATTGGAGGCTAAAGTCATTTTGATTATGTTTATCAGCTGTTACTGATAACAAGGTCAATTATGGTCGATTGTAATTTGTGAATTTTTATATTTGTTGCGAACTTGTGTCAGTGTGTAAGCTATTTATAGTTTTTTTGTAGATTATAATTGTTATTATATGCGGATTTAAGTAATTAGGTACAAATTTGGCAGAAAAAAGTAAAATTTTCTTTCCTAAATATTCGACACCAAGATACAGAAGAAATAGTTATTGAAGTAGGGCAAAGAATTGGTTTAAAATATCTGGGGGCACGGAAGTGCCCCCACCAAGTCGAGCAAAAAGGGGCACGGCCGTACCATCCTTTTCTCGAAGCAGTTCAGGCCATTTTCGACACCCTATAACTTCGTTGTGGATAAAACTGGAAACCTGAATTTTCAGTAATCAAGCAGGCATTGTATAAACATGGTATATTTCAAATTTCATTCAATTTGAACCAGTAGTTTAAGAATTATAACTAGTCAAAGTTTCTTAATTTTGTCACTCACTGACTGACTGACTGACTGACTGACTGACCGATCATCAAAACTCTAAGGCACTTCTAGCAGACATAGAAGCTTCAAATTTAGAATACAATTAGTGTTTAGTGTATATAGCAAGCAAAAACTAAAATATTTTGAGATTTCGTTCCAGTTTTCTAGATACACCAACTGCATAAATAACTTTGTAATCCCATATAAATATATAGTATTACAAAGTTACATTTGCAGTTAATGAACCAGTGTACCTGTTTATCACTGCATAGTATAAAACAAAGTAGCTTCCCGCTGTCTGTCTGTCCGCATGTATGCTTAGATCTTTAAAACTGCGCAAAGGATTTTGATACGATTTTATATGTATAATACATGCATAATATAGTAGAGAAACACACATAATAATTTTAGAGGTTTCTAATGTGATGTCGTACATAAACACATTTTATGCGCTTATATTGCAAAAGCTAGGTGAACCCTACGAGATAGATCAAAATAATGTACTACAGTATTGTACACCTTAAAAAGGTCTACAAAAAAGTCCACGATGGTATATGTCTATCTCTTAGGGATAACCCACAATAACCATTTTTTATCCTTTACTTTTTACGAGAAATAATGGCTTATTTACGAAGCGATTTTAAGCAATACAGCATTAATCCTTATCCAATCAAGTACCTTAAACACATTGTGCATTTAATATAGATCAATTTGGCCCTTACAGCATGTAATTTAAATGAATATTTTGGAAGATATTACAGATTTAAAATGTAGGGACATAGCGGTAGCGCTGGTGAGTTTACCAGGATAGTCCGGTTAAGTAGTCACGACCTCTCATCGTTTGGGGTGGGGTGTCCATCGAGAACAGCAACTCCCCTAAATATCTTGGTGTTACCCTGGACAGGTCTTTAACATAATTAGCAAAAACTGCAAGAATATCAAGCGGACTACTGGACTGGCGCTATCTTTTTCTGCGGGAGAATTCGCGTGCCCCATGTGGAGCCGTTCTGCTCATGCAAAGCTGGTGGATACAGCTTTGAATGAAACGTGCCGGATCATCACTGGCTGGCTAAAACCAACCCCGGTACAAATGCTGTATCCACTAGCAGGAATAGCGCCACCAGTGCCTCGCAGAGCGGTGGCAAGCTCCAGCGAAAGAGCCAAAATGGTCTCCGACACACAAAACCCTTTGCACGACAACATCCTTGTGCCACAAAGGCTGAAAAGTCGAAACAGTTTTTTAAAGTGTGTCGTTCCACTCACTGATGGCGAACCATCACAAGAGAGACTGAAGTTGTGGCGAGACAGTCCTTTCTTACCCAAACCGTTCGTCCCACCCGCTGACCTCCCACCTGGACATGAGTTTCCTTTGGGTAACCTGGAAGTCTTTAAACAGACTCCGCACCCAGGTTGGCCGAAGCAAGGAAAACCTGTTCAGGTGGAAATTCATAGACGACTCCGCCTTGGAGTATAAATGTCTATAGCACTTTATGATTAGCAGCGATCGCACGCGTTTATCGGAGCTCTCTAGCGAGGAAAATAACAATTATCCATACTAATATTATAAATTCGAAAGTACCTAACTCTGTCTGACTGTCTGTATGTTACCTTTTCACGCCTAAACCATTGAACGGATTTCGATAAAATTTGGCAGAGAGATAGATTGCATCCCGGGAAAGGACTTGGGATAGTTTTTATCGACATACCTCGCGGGCGAAGCAGCGAGCGGAAGCTAGTGTATAATTGAATGTACCTAGATGTTCAAAGGTAACTTGTAAAATGGTCAACGGATTAGGTTAAAAAAAAAGTTAAAAGGGTACCGGAAAGGAAAAAAACTAGGACAATCTACAAAAAGAAGTGAGATGCCATCAAAACAAACTTGTAAAAAAAACCAAGTCTCGCAACTCAGTTCTTCTACCGTAAAAAGTTGTGAGATCCATGTTATACTAAGTCGGTTAATTTATTCAGTCCCTACTTAAGGGACCTTCTGTCTTAAGTTATTACGTAATTAGCTAACCTAACAACATCTTGTAGTGACCATATCAATATTAAAAATCTTTTATGTTTAAAATACATAGATTGACTTGGCAATCGCACTGTGAGATACATTGTGTTTTCATGCGATGGCCAAGTCAATCTATGTTTTTTAAACATAAAAGATTTTTAATATTGATATGGTCACTACAAGATGTTGTTAGGTTAGCTAATTACGTAATAACTTAAGACAGAAGGTCCCTTAAGTAGGGACTGAATAAATTAACCGACTTAGTATAACATGGATCTCACAACTTTTTACGGTAGAAGAACTGAGTTGCGAGACTTGGTTTTTTTTACAAGTTTGTTTTGATGGCATCGTATTTTCTTCCAAACAAACATGTTGCAAAACTCATTGGTTCCCCTCCATTACAAGTGAATGTAGGTAATTATCACAATCCGTAGAGCTTAGTTTTCCGAAACCCGTTGGAATCGATTTGACTCAATTGCACAGAGATTTTCGAAGCATTCTTACATTTGCTACAGCCCACACTTGACTCCTTGTTATTTAGTCACACGATATTAAACTCTAAAATATACAACATCAAAGTTCGTTACAGCAGTTCCGCAGATTGGCGCGAACAAGGCATACAAACGAGTAGCACTAACTTCCAACAATACTTATT